>OX465417.1:0-1212969 GCA_950005045.1 Agrotis exclamationis | reverse complement strand
GAGGCCTATGTTCAGCAGTGGACGTCCTATGGCTGAGATGATGATGATGATGATGAATCATTAGTTCTAAAATATTTCATACTTATTTTTATCCATATTCAACGCCCTTGATATCATAAGCTGTATTGTGTCAAGCCATTGTGTTGAAGAATGCACTTCTATTCCTTCTTCCGTAGGTTTAGCAACGCAGACCAGAGTCTCCATAGTAAAAGGATACTGTCCGTAAAAAGTGTGACTTCCAGTAACCGTCTTGTACACATCTGTACCAGGATTTGTCGCATCTATTGCCATGAAAAGAGTGTTCCTAGCTGTATCTGTCTTTGCTTCCTTGATGTCTATAACAGGTTTCCTAACATTACTATAAGTGACTTTTACTAATTTTGTAGCCCTTTCAGCAATATGTTGGGTTTCTGCAACAATGATGCCGATGGGCTGGTTGTAAAATTTTACATTGCCATCACACAACACTTCTTCGTTGGCAACGTATAAGATAAAGTCTGCTGGAGTAAAAGAATTTAATCCTGGTATGTCTTTTGCTGTGTAGAAAGCTATAACACCGGGGTAGGCCTGAAAATTGAGAAAGTTATACATTCAATAACACTAAGACACACTTAACATGTATAATCCCTCTGAACTGTTCCTATAACGTGTAACATACAAAGCAGTACTTTCACAGTTATTATGTCTTGTGACTGGGACTTTAGCACCATCATACTTGTTCTCTGAGTAAGTTCACAAAAACTACAATGTATATTTTATGTTATAGGTAGTAAATAAAACTGTAATTTTGCGGCCACACTATTGAATTAGGAAAATCCTGTAACGATAGTGAAGATGTGTTAATAAATAAATAAATAATTATTTTAAATTATAGTTATATTTTTGTCTTTTGAAAATTCAAAAGTGCCTGTAATGGCCTACTTGAAATGAATGCTTTGATTTTGACACATTTGAGGATCACAGACAAAGCTACAGAAAATACTTTTACGAGTATTAAAACATCACTGAATTAGAAGACGATAAAATAATCATGATGACTTTGCTTTCTCGATGTTTGCATTGAAATAAAATACTCAAACGTTAAAATAATGAAACAATTTCTTTTTGAGCCCTAGGTAGACTTACCAATGCAGCACTAGGATCAATCTTGGTAATAACTCCCAGAGCTACGGTGCTGAGCACGAAGGCACCGAACACTTCGTGTGGCAGACTTGGAATATCTTCAGTATACTTGGCTTCACCTGCACATTGTATCTGGAGAGGAAACAGTAGTTTTAATCTGAGTCTCTTTTTTATAGTTATTATAAACATCATAGCCTATTTAATGAGGCTAAGAACTAACAGGCGTAGGAGTTTTTTTTCCCATCCCAGAGTTTATATACTTTTTTCTGATTACTCTATTGGTCTCTCTGAAAACTCCACAGACCTTTGATAAGGCTACAACTTTATTTAATACCGTTGATGTTTTCCGCAGTTATCGGTTTGTGCCTAAACCACCAATTGTAAGAACCGCTAATACCTACATTTAAATTATTCGTTCTTTCTTTCAAGATGGCATAAAAAAGAGATATCAAAACCAGTGGAATCAAAGCTTTTTCTTACCAAGGATTCGATTTTAGCGATCGGTTGGTTTAAAGGCCAGAGTTCAGGGTCAGTGGTGTAGACCTGTCGAGCAACTGAGACTGGTCTGGCACCATGTAGATGAACAGTTGCAGATTCGAATCGTGGGTTTCTAAGGCTTGGTGGACACAGTGTTAGTAGACCCTGTATAACAATGAAAAGGCTTTTGATATCGTAATCAAAGAATCCATAGAGAAGACGTACTGTTTGGTGACAACCGTAATACAAAGCCGACTTTTTACTCCTTGTAATGATTGACGGGCAATGGGCTTCCTCCTCATCGTGCCACCAACTTTTTCCACCAGTGGCATGAGAAGAAATTGTTATTCCTCGTTGTACCACTGAATGCAGATGCAGCAGTGAAAGCAGCTTTACTTAATTTTCCTTTTGAAAACTAGTATTAAGCCAGGGACTTTGTTCCGTGGGAATTTCGAATGTGGTCTCCAGTGATGGTACGACGGGGAATAACAATTCCTTCTGGTGCTACTGGTGGAACAAGTTAGTAGCATGAGAAGTTTTTACCGCACGATGATAAGGAAGCCAAAATATTAATAATAAATAAAAACTGCTAAAAGTGAATTATAAAAATAAATTAATGACATTTACTGTAACAGACATAATATCTTCTTGCATCTTAAGCTTAAACCCTTAAAAACTTACCTTGTAGAACAATGCCTTAGTAACAAATCGTCTGTACTCTACTGAAGGTTCCGGAGGATTTTCATCAACCACCATTTCTCCGTTTAGCACCCGCAGAGCTCCTTGTAGCGTCTCATTGATGAACAAAGGTCTTCCCACTAAATAGGTCTCAGTAGCCAGAGCTCTTATGAACCTGGGCGAAAGACCCCCGCACACAATTCTTGCAGTTACAACTCTGTTGTTTGTATTTAGTTGGTACAAACATGCTATGTTGACGATGGCATGGGCGCTTTGAGCTCTTGGCATTAGCTGAAAGAGGAGGAATAAACTATAAACATAACATCACGACTGTGATTCCCTAAGGGTTCGGCAGAGGTGTACCTAATGGGTATTCGTATTGCCTGCTGCCTATATAGCCTGTTCTCATTAGCTGGGCACAAATCTACTCTCTGAGAAATTCGTAATGAAATAACCCAATAACACATCTCCCGACCTGAGAGTCGCACCCGGGACCTCTGATTCAGCAGTTCCGTAGTGTCAACGAGGCAGTCAATAAGTTTTTTTTTTTTAATACAGACGACGTTCTTAGTGATCTGTTGATTATGTATGGGTCTCTGGGATTTGGATTTTTTGGGATTCGTGCGGTGGTGGGATTGTCCCAAAAAATGAGTAATTAACTGTATGATTCGTGCATTGAATTTGTTATTTTGATAATTACGTAGTGTTCCCAGTGATAATTATTGCAAATGGCAACGTGTGACTTGTATATGGTAACTTAATTGTGAGAAACGTGTCAGCAGTTGATTGATTGATAGCCATTTCAACTGTGTTTTAATTAGATTTATGCTTTTTAAGAAATTATGATTGCGTTTATCAACTTACCTTGTATGAAAAGAACTTATACTCGTTGCTCAAGGGTGGCAGCATCACATCCAATATTACTTTACCAGTCATGACCGAGTTTAAAAACCGCTCCATCGTTACTATCTCTAATTTTCCTTTCATGTCAACTGTAAAACATACTTATTTTATTCAAAAAAATATATTTAAATAATAATAATAACATTCCACAACTATCACACAACGCCATCTAGTCCCAAGCTAAGCAGAGCTTGTGTTATGGGTACTAGACAACTGATAAACTTACTTATATATTTCTAAATACATAAATATTATAGATAAATTACACCCAGACACAGAACAAATGATCGTGCTCATCACACAAACATTTGTCCTGGGTGGGAATCGAACCCACGACCTCCGGCATAGCAGTCAAGGTCACTAACCACTAGACCAACAGGCCAGTCCAAATAAAAAACAAGGTCCGTTTTTTTTTAAATAAATATATTTTCTTTTTCCTTTATTTGTATTGTAATTTCTTGCTTCTGCCCTAATTTCATGATTTTAAGTCTACGGGAAGTGCCCTATTGTTTTGATTTGGAACACTAAAAATGTCGTAATTCTTGTCCATATAAATATTTCTATATTTTGTGCATAAATTAAGGTATTTTCGTGTTTCCGAATAAATACGAACGCCTTGTCACGGAGTAACCTTAATATCCTTCACGTACGAATAGTCTTAGGTTAGCAAGTTTTTATACTTACCAATAGTTAACTGAGCATTTACAGCATTCAGCAGCAAGAATAAATCAGATGGAAAGGATGGATTCTGGTGCTTGATCATCAAATTACCTGCGATTGTACCTACCTGGAATAAGGCAAACAAGACGTTTTATAAGTACCTATAGGACTTCAAAGTTAGTTATTGTAGTTTCACTAATATCTTGCTGACTGCTTGTCGTATCATAGGCAAAATAATATATGTACAGCATTTGTCCACAAGAACATTGGTCTTCTCTTTAAGAGAGAGAAGGGCCGTGGACGCGGGTCCTGCAGTGCTATTCCCTATTAACACAGCCTTGTGTCGGCACGGCTGCAGCACTCACTCCACGCTGTGACTAAAGTTTGGTATGCTCTAAGCTACTGCCAGCGTCACTATCCAATCGTGCGGCGCGAATGATGAGCGCTCTTCGGGTCTCAAAGCCGTCGCGTCAAAGAGTCGTAAAGTTCAGCGATGTTATTTCTTATAGAGAATACCATAGCAGCTCCGACAACTCGTTGAGCTGAAATTCATATTTATTTCTTTTTGACTACAATACATTTATATGACGAACATTACCTGTTCCTAGAGCCTTACCAGTTTAGGCTGTGGGAAAGAGGCCACCTGAAGTCCAAATTGTCTCCTCACGAGTGAACTTCTCAAGTGCAGTATAATCGGCAGTTTTGTTCGTAGAATATGCTTTCTCATAATATTTTCTAACGTTAATTACAATGACAATACTTACATTTCTAACAGGTATATGAGCTATCAATTCCACATGATCATAGATCTTCGACAAGTACTCAAAATATTCCCGTTTGGATGCATCTTTCAGGATCTCTAACAGTTCCGAAATAGTTGAACCAGCACCAATTTTAAGATTCTGGTCGTATGTTACGGTTTTCAGCTCTTTAAGAGAGCTGATGTCGATTAAAATATCCGGATATTCATTAATTGGTACAGCTCCTGTAATGGTAAAGACAGTGCTCAATTCTGACGGAGAAGCATTTTGTTAAATTTTGCTCTACTATACGATATAGGTTTTCAAGATGGTCATTACCATTATTCTTTTAGGAACTATGACGAACAAGGGTGGGACCCTTGTTCTTCATGCATCAATCCCCACAAACTTTATTATTTATTCTATTACCATAATAAACAACTATTTACCTTTCGCAGTATTCCCGGCTACCAACATATAAGAACGTCCACCATACTGAAGTAGTATATTGAAAACATCTTGAAGTTTTTTAGGCTTGAACCATATTTTACCATCTTTCAGTACAATTTTCTTGACTTCGTCTTTTTCTAAGTCATCTTCACGAACGACGCACCAATCATCATCATCATCACCACAGGACTTTCCCGACTTACAGCAGATCTGCATGTCTCCTATATCCCTGATGCTCTGGTCTTTTTGAGTGTCATTGACTAAACTTTTAAAGGCATCAAGGATTGGTCTGTAGCCAGTGCAGCGGCAGATATTGCTGCCAAATGACTTTTCGACTTCTAACATCGTGATGTCCTTCTTGCTTTCCAGAAGACTGGAATTATAAAATGTTTTATATTTACGAAGTTCAAGGACAATCAGGAAGAAAAAGAGTTTGAACAACATTTGCTGACTTGTGAATAAATAATAACAGATTTACTGGTCGATCTGCAAGTTATAGCCACCCTTGCTGGGTTATTCATGAACGGGAAAACATAAAGAAATGTTCGTTCCCTTTCTTGCGTCCGCCGCGCCAGAGAGCGCCCCGTAAAGGTAAGTGTCCACAGATCCGCATCGCACGTATCGGACGTATCGTACGTAACGCCGCGCCGTGTGGAGACGCGTTCATAGAGAGTATATGGAAATACGTGGCACGACGATATTATCGCCGCGATTCTCTCGCTCGTGGAGATGGCGCCTTAGTGACAGGCTTCAAAATCACAGGCCACATGGTTCATAGAACTGATGACCGATGGTGAGGTTTTCTCGAATGGCGACCACGAACTGGAAGACGCAACGCAAGTGGCCTCCCAATAGGGGAACCAACGATATCGTGAGAGTCACGGACAACCGTTGCTAATGGTGGATTTTTGTTCAGGGTTGCGGTCTAAGAAGGAGCCCGATGTTCAGAAGTAGACATCTTCCGGCTGATGGTGATCATACCTGAGTAGATGTTCATGCTTACGTACCCATGCATAGCCATAACCCATCCACAACTGCAGTATCCGCATTGGGATCCATTGTGCTCTGCCAAAGTTGTCTGCAGCTTGTTGTAGCCAATCTTCTTGTCGCCGAGTCCCTCGATGGTCTTGATGTCCCACCCATCGCAGGATGTGACTGATACCAAACACTGTTGAAACACGGATATCGCGATATAGTATAAACAAGTAATATTATTTAGTGAGACAATATTATGATGAGATTTTATCCGAATTTAGTCAAAGAAAATGAGTGGATTTAATATTTTATTTGCATTATACTGTGTTCCTTCTGAGAATAATTTCATTGAATGAGAAGAAAAAATCGAGTACCTAGTAAGTGAATCTAGCATCTAGATAATTTTTATTTCAAATATCGCAAATTGTAAAATATGGAAAATTATTTCCATACCTACCGAAATCATTATAAAAAAATACTACATAATAGGTATCACACATTATTTTTTTTGCTATTTTTATAAAAAAGGAATTAAATTAAAATACCTGAACGGATTTCAGTGGCTCAGCTATATTAAAGTCTAGTTTGGAATTATTTTGCCAATGAACAATTTGCAAAAATACTCACAGCATTAACGGCAACATGAGGAGCTCCCGGGCTCGTGGCGGCGGTGACGATGCAGGCTCCGCAGCCACCCTCACGACACATGTACTTGGTGCCACGCAGCTCCAGGTGGCGACGGAGGTAGTCCAGCAACATCGTGTCTGAGCTTACATCGCAGCCCACTGACAAAGAAACATAGACCTGTATTACTTTTTAACCGACTTCCAAAAGGAGGAGGTTCTCAATTCGGATGTTTATGTATTTTTTTATGTTTGTTCGGGCATAACTCCGTCGTTTACCAACTGATTTGAAAAAAAAAAATTGTTGGAAAGGGTATACTTCCCAAATGGTCCCATTAAATTTTTATCGAAATCGGACTAGCACTATTTGAAAAATCAAGAAAAACCTAAAAAGTTTTCAACATTGTCTACACTGAATACTCCAAGGTTTCTGGTCCGATTTCGATGATTATTTTTTTGTTCGTTACAGAATATCTGCCATTTGGTCCCATAAAATTTTAATTTAGTTTGGTGCAGTAGTTTTCATTTTTAGCTCATTGTGTATGAGTACATACATGAGCGATGTTATTACCGGTGCTACGGATTACAATATTTTGTACATGTAAGAAAATTATGTATTTGACAATAATTTGGGTTAAATATTGAAACTAAAAAGAATAAAATAAAAAACTTTTTCAACAAAATGTAACCGACTTCCCACAAAAAAGTTCAAAATAACCTAAAAAAAACTTTTCTTTCAAAAGCCGGTGACAAGAACTCTATGAAATAAAAAAAAGTCACCGAGTTTCGAAAGAAAAGTTTTTTTGATTTATTCCATTCTAATACCAAAAACTAATACCACTGGTATTTGTTTCAACTCATATTTTTTTTCTATTCCGAACGGATACCACTTTTTAAATAATTTAATTTAATGTACGAACGAATACCAACAACTTGAATTTGGTACAGTCAGCGCAGTCAAACCTAATCAAAGTAAATTTGTTTTTCAATATTTTTATGTAATCGTAATATAATGCTTAAAACTTTCCAAATTCACTTCACTCCAATATTTTTACAAAGGTTTGCATAGGTAAGAGTAGTTTTAGTGAATCATCTTGCTATTTTTTTTACCTGCGAGAAAGGGTGAGTTTGCTCTATTGTTCCAAAATTCGAAACAACCAATCAGAGTCAAGTGTGACTGGAATGTTGTGCTTTGACTCGGAGAGAAATTTTATCTACATAAATTCCTCAGTACATTTCCGTGCGGTGGCGGTGGCGTATTGGTATCAGAGTGACAGTGATTTTTATTTATTAAGTGAGTATATTAATTTGTTCTTTTGTATAATTTACTTCTCTTTATTAAAATTAGTGTTATTTAAAATACCTATTATTTGATTTTTTTATCATAATCCAATCAAATGTAAAAGTTACATACAATATATAATTTTTTTTAGATATGTCTGAGGAAGCTGATAATCAGCCCTCAACATCTTCGGGAAAAACAGGAAGCTTGACTTTCATAACAAGAAATGGTGGCTTGGTTTTAATGAGAGCTGGTTACCAGTACACAAAAAAAAGGGAAAATAAAAATGGATGGACCCATTGGAGATGTGTGAATGTTAAAGAGTGCAGTGGATCTTTACAGATAAAGGTATGTTACCAACTTCTTACATAGAGTTTAACTGGCTTATTTATAATGGATTAGTGGAGCTTTATAAGGCCTTTGTAGGAAGCTTGTTAAAAAAATGGTATTCATAATCGTATTTTAGAGGTAAAAACACTCTTTATTTCTCCATTAAAGTTAATTTGATTTAAAGAAGCCATGACCCTTCTTTAAACGTTCGTTAACAATAAAATGGCCGACATCAATTCTATTCTATTTCTTTAAATGGCAATTAGTACCGATGCCGTTGTTCGACAATTCTGCCATTGTCAAAAGTGAATTGGAATAGCAAGAGTAAAAAAAAACACTAGATAAACAAAAAAAAAAGGGAAACAAATGGCCGACATCGATCAGTTGTTTCGTGTTTGACGTTCGGTTTACAATGTCAGTCAGTTAGTATTAAAATACCTACTTTAAAATCCCTACATAGCATTGTGGTTGTTCGCGTATAAAATTGTATTAGCAGAGATTCGATGCATTTTATCTGAATGACTAAGAATTTCGTAAATGGTACAGTTTTTCCAAAGAAACGGCTGCTTTTATAATTAATTTAGTCGGTGGTGTGGTACTTCACCAGAATTACAAGTATTAACGGCAACGGCCTTTGCCGCTTTTTCCCAGATTGCATGATAACAAATTCAACAAATTGTTCAAAAGACTAGGTAGTTCAAACTATTCCCTCCTTTACCTTGGTGTACGTTTTTTATGACAGTGTTTAAAAATGCATAGACAAATTTTCTGTGACCAGAGGCAAACAACGTTAAAATCGACTAAAATCGCATATTTTTCTACAAAATGGCAACATTGTGTACGATAGTGGCGTTTAGTTATGGGAGCTCTAAGAAACGATTATGAATAAGAATTTTTATCGAACGTTCGGTAGGCTTAAGGTGAATGCTCCAGGGTAGCCCGCGAAATTCAAATTTCCGTACGTTTTTTGCAATTTGCAGCTGAGTATCGGATATTTTATTAATAGAAACTAAATTCGCGGTACTGGCATGTATGTATTTACACAATTATACTTATTAAAACCTTCAATATAATTGTCTAACTTAGAGAAAAGAGAAAATGTGCCATTTTAATTATAACTTTACGTTTAATAATTTTAACTTAGTGGGTTACATTGATAAATTTAACTAATAAAATGATATAAATACATACATGCCAGTACCGCGAATTTAGTTTCTATTTACCATACTATCCCATACTGAGCTGCAAATTGCAAAAAACTTACGATAATTTGAATTTTGCGGGCCACCCAGGAGCATCCACCTTAAAACATGTTTTAACTAATGAAGGTTTATACCTTCGGTAAGCGTTATATTATGAATAAGACAGTTAGTGTTCCATCTTTCAATATGTATTTTTATCCGAAAACTATTTTGCTAAAGCTATTTTGTTGTCCTCACAGGATGGCAATATTTCCAATGAGAAAAATCATAGCTGCGAGCCCGATGAATTCAAAAATGTAATGGCAAAAAAGCTGGATGATTTAAGAGATAAAGTGATGAAGTCTGATTTCGCCCCAATACCAAACATATATAACAAATTCAAATCACAATTCTGCGCTACTGAATCAGATTTGGTGAGAAATATCCCATCGTTTGCAAACATCAAATCAAAATTGTATTATGCAAGAAACAACGCAGCTGGTGTAAAAAAAATTAAATGTAAATCAATTGATGAAGTAGAAGTTCCATTACAATTTAGAGATTTTTTGTTTTACGAATATAAAGATGAGTCTTCCAATACCCGAATAATAATCTTGGTCAGTCCAAATCAACTAGAGATAATTCCGAGCATTAAATTTTTTGAAAGCGACGGAACATTCGATTGCACCCCTGAGCCTTTTGTGCAGTTATATACTATCCACGGAGATCTGGGAAGTGACGAAGATCACACTCGTATAGTTCCTCTTATTTATGTTTTACTTAACAAAAAAACAGAAGAAATATACAAAAAATTATTTGAAATTTTGAAACAAAACATTCCTGGGTGGGAACCCGTAAAATTTTTAACAGATTTTGAACTAGCCGCAATGAACGCCATTACAATTGTTTTTCCGTCAGTTGTGATTAAAGGATGCTACTTTCATTATTCCAAAAATGTATGGAAAAAAGCAAAACAGTTGGATCTGACAAAAGATGCTATCACCCAAAGACATGTAAGACTTTCAGCTTTACTGCCTTTACTTCCTCGTAAATTCATATCAGAAGGATGGTGCTACATAATGGAAGACTGTCCTGATACTGACGCCATTCAAACATTTAATACAAAATACAAATACAAAATGGTTTATTGCTTTAACAAGTTTACATTTACAATATTTGTGTTTGGCGCTCCCCTGTAAGCAAGTAATGCCTGTGTTGGGGAGCCCCGCTCTTCCATAACTAAGCAATAAAAAAAATAAAAAAATATATATATATATTATTTATATGAACTAGGTATTTATAGCTAGGTGTTACTTAAATATCTTATTTGTGTGTGTGTGTGTGTGTGTGTGCGTGCGCGTGTGTGAGTGTATGTGTGTGTTGTGCATTTGGTGTTTATAGATATGGGTGTGGCTAAGTTGTGTGATTATTTAGTAGATACCTAATTAGCACAAAGTGTTACTTAATGTGTTCCAAAAGTGCCTCCGTGTCGTCATAATTTAATAATTTTATCCAATCTGTTAAAGTTTTTCTGCATTCGTAGTATTTTTTTGGGTATATGTTGATTTTACTGTTAATTTTATTATAAAGAAAAGCTGATCGCTTGTTGTATTGTCTCCCCGCAAATACAGTTTTTGTATGAGGAATTTGAACGATTAGATCTTTTCTTCTCTGGGTTATTTTACTTGGGTCATATTTTAGGGTTTTCTGCATTTTTAGAATTATTTGAATAATGTATAATTTACGAACTGAGAGCAAATCACTAATCTGATACAGGGTTTCAGTAGGATATCTTAACTTTTTAAAATACATGATCTTAATTAATGCCCGTTGGGCGCGTTCTACGTTGATAAAGTTGGTTTTTGCAGCCCCACCCCAAACGGGGATGCAATATGTCAAGACAGACTGGACTAGAGCTACGTAAATCTCCTTTAATATGTTTCTAGCTGAGTTTCGTTTACTGTTCGCATTTATTTGTTTTGGTGCGATATGTCTGAGAGTCTTGAAAATCCAGCTTAATCTCCTAAGTCTGTTTGTTACTTGATCAAGGTGGGCATACCAGGATAAACGTTGGTCGAGTATCACGCCTAAATACTTCGTTTGTGTGACCTGTTTAATAACCGAACAGTTACAATGCCTATTATTAGTATCACCGCATACATGAACTTTTATGTTAAAATTATCACTGGGTAGTGTGTTTTTGCTAATACTAAAACATATGTAGTTCGTTTTAGATGTATTAAGTGTGAGCAAGTTATTGATAAGCCAGTTAGCTACATGGGCCATGCCTACCTCAGCTTTTTGCTTCACATCGTTCCAGGAGTTACCAAAGAAAACTATCGCAGTATCATCGGCATATGAGAAGACCTTTGCGTTATTGATGTTCATGTTGCAGAGGTCATTAACGTACACCAGGAAGAGTGTTGGGCCTAGTACGCTCCCCTGTGGAACGCCGAATGATACCTCCGCTTGATCACTTGTAACCTCTCCTACCCTAACTTTTTGTTTTCTCTGCGAGAGATAGTCTTTTAATAAGTTGAGCGCAGTTTCCCTTATTCCAGCCTTTTCCAGTTTTTTCACTAGGACAGGGATAGAGACGGTGTCAAATGCTTTCTTGAGATCCAAGAATACAGTCAAGCATTTGTTCCCAGAGTCAAGATGCTTAGTTACTAGAGAGCTTAAACCAGTAACTGCGTCCTCAGTTGATAATTTTTGTCTAAAACCGAATTGCGAATGTGATAATATGTTAAATTTGGTTAAATATTGGACTAATCTATGATTTAATAATTTTTCCAGAATTTTTGATAAGCATGGTAAAATAGATATAGGTCGATAGTTATTGACATCGTCTCTATCCCCTCCCTTGTGTACTGGGATGATAATGGATTGCTTTAGCAAATCAGGAAAAATACCTTTTTGAAAACAAAGATTAGTCAGGTGAGCTATAACTGGAACAATTTCAGTTCTAGCAAATTTTAAAAATTTTGTGGGTATATTGTCCCAACCGGGGGCACTGTCAGACTTAAGACTCATCAGTGTTTTATCAACTTCATCATGGTCGGTGTCTAGAAGAACAAAGGTGTTTTTTTGGGATGGTAAGTTATTTAGTTGATTATTATTAGGATTAGTTATATTAAGCTGTACTACTTGAGCTAACTGTTGGCCTACATTTGCAAAATGATTGTTAATAAAATTTATTGAGTCATGAGGTGATGTTTTTATATTTAGTAATTCAGAGTTATAATTTTTACATTTATTAGAATAGGTTAGATGTTTAATATTTTTCCAGAGCAATTTACTGTTCGAAACCGAATTTGTGAGTAAATCTCTTTCATATTTTCGCTTCAATTTTTTTATTAAATAATTACAATAATTCCTGTACCTAGTATAGGTTATTTTTAATATGTCATTGTGTGGGTCAAGTCTAGATTTTTTTTGTAGATTATTACGGTTTCTTATGCAACGCAGAATACCTGTGGTAATCCACGGCTTTATTATACACTTGTTATTAGGTACCGTTCGGATAGTGGTATTATTTTTTATGGTGTCGATTAGTTTATTAATGAGAAGAGTAATCAATAAGTTCGGATCGTTACAGAAGAGTAATTCAGATAGGCGTTGTTGTTGTAAATCTTTTAAGGCCTGTTCATAATCCAGTTTAGTGATAGTTTTGTCAGGGATGAGAACGTTTTTTAATTTAGTAAGTGCCAGAAAGGTGGTATAATGGTCGGTAATTGTGGTATGTAATATAGCAATAAACGGTGAGACCTTTTTCTTATGTACTTTTAGCATGAAATGATCAAGGCAGTTCCTTTCTCTAGTAGGTAGTACATGTCCAGGTAGGATACCATACAATGCCAACATATTGAGATAGTTATTTCTACTGATAAGGTCACTATTCGTCTCTGATTCTTTTGGTTTTATATTGATATTTATGTCTCCCGCTACGATGATATTAATGTACGAACTTAGTGTTTCCAAATGAGCGCTAAGCGAGCTCACGAAGTTATCAGTGTTAGTATTAGAAGGGGAACGGTAAATACACAATACAATATTGTTAAGTATCTCTAACTGAAGACAAGACGCTTGAGATAGCTTGATTTCATTTACTTTGGCTTTTAATTCTTGTTTAATATAAACAACAACTCCATCATTTTGGTTTAATTGGCGTGACGTAAAGTAGGACTGATATTTTTGTAATTGGGGAATTGATTTAGAAGAATTAAGTCTACATTCCGTCAGAATTATGATATCAGTATTAAAGTTAAATGTTGATAGATTAAGCACAAAGTCGTCGAAATTGCAGTAAATGCTCCTTATATTTTGGGAAATGATAGTTAGGTCGTTTTTGTTTATATGAATATGTTTTTTTAGATCTGAAATATCACACTCGACGGTACGGGCGATCTCAATGTTGTCTATTTCATTTAACGTTAATAAAGTGTCATCCATTTAAAGAGTAAATGTTTAGAATTAATGTGTATATAAGATTCGTATGTATGTAAATATGAATTAAGCACGTATTGGAAGACTTTCTTTGTGTATAGATTAAACAAATAGATATTTTAAAGTATATGAGTTTTGAATGTATGCGATGTGTAGTGTGTATATAATTGTGAGTAATGTATATGTAATGGTAAGAATTTGCGTAAATGTTAACAAAATAATTCGAATTTAAAGATAAGTTGACATTAGCACAATGCAAGTAGTTGTAGCCAAGGTAAGTAACTATAAAATAAATCAAAAACAATTTCGAAGCATTATTAAGCAGTAAAATTACACATAATAATATTATAGGTAGGTAGCATATATAATATACTAGTCATGTTTTCACCAGAAGTTGGTGTATTTGCTCTTCACAATGAATAGTTATGGTGGGTGAGGCCTCATCTTTCTTTAAATATACTTTGCCATAGGCAGTCCAGCAAAACTTATAAGCCCCTGTCTTGGTTAAGTCGCGGGCGAGGAAGTGTAGGCGCGATCCCTTCGGAGTTAAATGTTCCGATAAAAATATAGGGGTTTCTTCTAAGGTTTTAAATCCCAAATGCTTACAGCATAATTTAGATTTGTTTTTTATATTGTAGGCCTTACCCATTTTTAGGATTTCATTCCTCAGAAGAGTGGAGCCAGTTTCCACTATTATCGGGGTAATTTGTTGAGAGGAGTTTTTCCCACGTACTCTATAAATGTCCTTCACGTCATTTTTGTTAAAACTGAGGTTTAAGTTGCGGGAGAGGCACATGACCATTTCCGTTAAGTCTTCTTTATTTTCGTTATTACTCCGTGGTACATTCTTTATGACGAAATTAGTTTTACGCCCTCCCATAAGCAGATCTTCAAGTTTGCTTTCCAGAATAGTAATACACTTTTTGTCTTCCTTAGACTGCTGCTCCAGCTGATTGATTTTATTCTTGAGTTCCTCATTTTGCGCTGTTAAATTAGAAATGGAGCTTTCTATATTGAGGTTTGACTGTTGTATTTCTTTTAGGGTAGTATTCATTTGTTTAATCTCGTTGCCGTGTTTATCTGTGAACATTGTCATCATTTTACGCATTTCAAGCATAAATTCTTCCAGCTGTTTACTGAGCGTGTCCTCCATCTCGTCCCTGGTTCTCTTTGATCGTTGAAATACGTAATTTGGTGGGGTTTTGCATGCAGAACCTATCAAGTTAATGCTCGAATCAGAAAGGGATTTATCCATTTTCTCTGCCATTATTCCTTAACTAATAGGGTATGCAACTTATCAGGCAGTGTAATAATTAAATGTATTTACTTTTTAGTTGCGCACACGACGATTAGAGAATACCACTAATAGGTTTAGGAAAATGTCTCACAATTGGCTGCTTAAATAGTTCGGAGGAGTGATTTCGCTAATTAGCTCATTAAGCTCTCGTAATTGGTTGTCCTTGGGACAGTAGGCGGCGTCAGCTATGCACACGCTTCCAATGTCACCGATGAAGGGCGTGGTTATTTCTCCGGTGCGATGGAGTAGGGCGCTCGCGCAGATTTTAATATTATAGAAATTCTTACGTGACGTAAGTGGGGGTGGGGCCCAGGCTGCTTGCGAACTACCAGGCGCACAGGCGGGTTGGAGTATCCGTACGCAGCAGAGCCGCACGTACACAGAGCCGCAGCCGTGGTCAGTTAGGAACTTCTATTCCTTTATGCACTCCTAGTACGATTGGTGATTTAATTTACTGTATTATTTTATTAAATAAATGAAAAATAATTTAGCGCGGTACAGAAAACACGTTAACACCTTACGGCGGTCCGGGGGAAGAGGAATGACTACATGGTGTCACAATGGCTAGAGAACGAGAGTTTTGTAGACATTTGGTGCGTTCATGGTGAACGCCATCGAACCACAAATGCCGTAGAATCTTGGCATAAGAAATTAAACTCGGCTGTGCCAAAGAATGCTAATTTATATCAGCTTCTGAACGTGCTGAAAGAGGACGCAGATTTACAAACAGTGGTTGTTACTCAATATAAATCAAACGCACCCCCCGCAAAACGATGTGCACAGACAACTATTATGAAAAATTCGTGGATCACATACGTAACTGACCAACTCCTCAAAAACAAAATCTCCGTAGGTCACTGCTTAGAAAAATTAAGGGTTTAGCTACTAATTGTTGAAATATAAGAAATTATTTACACGTCATTTAGCTGATTATACTAATAGTTGATTTTCTGTGATATTTTATAATTCTTAGATTATAAGTGAATTATTCATACATGACGTTTTTGCAAAAAAAAATTGCTGATTCATTGCTATATAGGTGAAGAATGACTGATTTGATTAAACAAAAAGTTGATTTTCTGTGAAATTTTACAATTGTTAGGTAAGGTTAGAATTCATTGCAAAAAAAATTGCTGATTCATTGCTATGTAAGTGATGAATGACTGATTTGATTATACAAAAAGTTGATTTTCTGTGATATTTTATAACTGTTAGATTTAAAGTGAATTTTTCATATTAGATATTATTGCAAAAAAAAAAATGCTGATTCATTGCTATGTAGGTGATGAATGACTGATTAGATTATACAAAAAGTTGATTTTCTGTGATATTTTACAATTGTTAGATAAAAAGTGATTTATTTTTGTTAAAAATTTACCTGACATAGTTGTTATGTGATAGGTAGACGTGAATAATTACGTACCTGTCTAATAATAACTATGTCAGATAAATTTCAATATAAATTAAGAGTTAATTTTTTGAGATATTTTGTAATTTTTAGATTGTAAGTAAATTCTTCCTGTTTGATGTTTTTGCAAAAAAAATATTATACAGGTATAGAGAGGAACTAAAATTATATTAAAGTTGATTATTTAAGTGATATTTTATCATTGAACAAGACGTTTGCTAACAAAATTTGTTTTTTTTGGAGTTATCTGTTTTTTTTTTTCAATTAAAGGTCTTATATTTACATACAAAGCATTTTTACTGACTGTACCTTATATCTTTGAACTTGTTTTGGTATTAGTTTAAACAATGGTATCGGTTCGGAATAGAAAAAAAATATGAGTTGAAACAAATACCAGTGGTATTAGTTTTTGGTATTAGAATGGAATAAATCGTTTTTTTGTAGGTATGTTCCCCGATTTCTCGAAGACGCCTGGACCGATTTGGAAAATTTTTCATTTGTTTGAAAGGGTATACTTCCCAAGTGGTCCCATGATCATCATGTCAGGATCTGATGATGGGATCCCAGGGAAATCGAGGGCAACCTACAAATTTTATAGGCACATAGTACCATTTTCATATATTTTCTAAAGCTGTTTAAGTATTTGCATCTGATAATCATCATCTCAGGTGGATGAGCTGATGATGGAAGGTACAACTCCTCAACGGCTTGGAGTAGGCATCGACTGATTTAGTTTGTGTTCACATATCTCCGGAACTACAAGTCCGATTTAAGTAATTCTTTTTTTGTTGTATTAAGTATTGCTTACCTTACAGAATACTGCAAGTTTCATCAAAATCGGTTCAGTAGTTTTTGAGATAGGGAATTTTATTGGCTTATTGTGTGCACTTGAGCGATGTTATTACCGGTGCTACGGATTACAAAATTTTAGTGCACATACATGTAAGAGAATGATTTATTTGACAAGAATTTGAGTTGAATATGTAAACTAAAAAGAGTAAAATAAAAAACTTTTTCAAAAAATGTAACCGCCTTCAAAAACAACCACAAAAAAAGGGTAAAATAACCTACAAAATAACTTTTCTTTCAGAAGTCGGTGCAATGGCAAAAAAAACAATGAAATGAAAAAAAAATAAAGGCACCGACTTCTGAAAGAAAAGTTATTTTGTAGGTTATTTTACCCTTTTTTGTGGTTGTTTTTGAAGGCGGTTACATTTTTTTGAAAAAGTTTTTTATTTAATAAATGTCCTAACAGTGGGACAGAACAGGCTATTAAAAAAAATGTCCTTATACGCACTCAATAAACGGTCGAATGGTTCTATTATGTACGAGTATGTATTAATAATGTATTCACAAAATAATTAATGATGAATTATTAACTTTTGAGTAAAATTGCTTGGCAATAAGTATTTGAAAAATACTTAGATATTTCTACCTAGTCTATCAATAAATTAATTTCTCTTTTTCCATTTTTTAAGAAGAAGTTTTTTCTTTCTCTTACCCGTATATTTTACTCCGTTAACTTTAAAACAGATGAGGTCCATGGTTAGGTATGTCGCTAATCTGTCTCACAATTGAACTGATATATCGAACAGTTGACGTGTAACAAGTACCTTTTTAAAACACACATTTTCTCAACATTCGCATAAATAAATAATATTATCATAATATCATTATTTTTTAGAGTAGGATTTAAACAGGTGCTACTTCCTTGGTTTTTTTAAATGGTTGTCCAAACTCTGAATATAATATACCTACCTACTAATTGTTTTACGACTTCAAAGATTAAGAGGTTTTGTGGTTAAACAAAATATGCTGAGCTGGTGATCCTAGGTACGATTCTCAGATCAAATACAGTTTCATTGGGTATACGACTAGTTTATTTTACGTGATTAATATAAAAACTCCTATACTGATTAAGGACAACCAGGTAATATACAAGCTTATAACTTTGTGATTTTTATGATACGGTTTTAAAATTTTGTACATAGATTCTTTTCACAAAAATACTAGACAGGTGTATCGGATCTCGCATAAACAAAAAATAATGTTGTAGTGTACTTTGTTTACCTACATTTACCTATATTTGATTTTTATGAGTGTTCACATTTTATTCGTTTAATTTCCAAGTGAGAACCCTCGCATTTTTATGACTTTGTAATATTACGTATAACCTTAAGTAAACATTGGAACACATGAATCTCATTAGTGACCTTAAATTTTTTGATATAACCACTTCGCCACAACACATTATCACTGTTTTTTTAGACATAAGGTTGGAACGACTGCGAGATCCGCTTGAAATTGTTTCAAGCAAGATTCAAAATTAGTTGATATTATTATTGACTAGCTGTACCCGCGACTTGGTCTGCGTGGAATTTTTCTAAAATAAGAGTAGCCTAACTTACACCTTATTACATCAGCTACCTGCCAATGAAAGTCCCGTCAAAGTCGGTCCAGCCGATGTCGGTTGCTTAACGAAACGTAACTTTGTCTATTCTTGGTAAATATATAGGTAGATCCCACCAAAAAAATTCTGTAAAAAACTAGCCAAAGTCTCGATAGAGCTGCTTATTTATCTCTAAAAAATAAAAAAAAAGTTTTTTTTTAATGTAACCGACTTCTAAAAAACAACAACCACTAAAAAGGATAAAATAACCTACCAAATAACTTTTCTTTCGGAAGTCGGTGGCTTTGCTTTTTTATTTCATTGATTTTTTTGCCACCGACTTCCGAAAGAAAAGTTGTTTTACTATTTTTAGTGGTTTTTTTTTAGAAGTCGGTTACATTTAAAAATAAAGTTTTTTGTTTTACCCTTTTTAGTTTAAATATTCAACCCAAATTCTTGTCAAATACATAATTTTCGTACATATGCACTAGAATTTTATTATCCTTAGCACCGGTTAGGTATAACATCGCCCATGTAGGTACACAATAAGCAAGAACACCAAAATAAATGTTTTTTTTTTATGGGACCAAATGACAGGTATACTGCATCTAACAATAACCCATATAAATGAATTAAGTCCAAATACAAGATAGCTGCTATAAACCGTTGAGAAGTTCCCTCGACTGTCTCTCGGCTCCATCATCGGATATACTCCAGACCTTTATTAAATTGTAGTGCTTTGAAATACTTAATGAAATAAAAAAAAATACTAAATCAGTCGACGCCTACTCCTTACTGTTAAGGAGTTGTACCTTTCATCATCAGCTCAGCTACATGAGATGATGATTACTATACGCAAATACTTAAATTACTTCATAATATTTGCGAAAAACGACATGTGGGCCTATAAAATATGAGGGTTGCCCTCGATTTCTCCAGGATCCAATCATCAGATATTGAAATGGTGACAATGGGACCACACGGGAAGCACCAGCTTTCAAATAAAAAAATAATCATTAAAATCGGTTCATCCAGTCGCAAGTTATGAGGTAACAAACATAAAAAAAAGTAAAAACAGTCGAATTGATTACCTCCTCCTTTTTTTGAAGTCGGTTGAAAAGTAATGAAATCTAGACAAAGTCGTGCCAAGTCTAAGGTTCCTTACTGCGATTTCTTTATTATTATAGGTAATGTTGTGTGACTTGGCCTCTTTCGATTATCCTAGTTTTTATAGTTTTCTCTTTATGTGGCCATTAAACCCTAACTCTGTACCAAATTTCAGCTCTTTATGGAAAGTACTAGTTCTATTTTGATGATCATGAGTGAGTGAGTGAGTGTCGGTCGTAAATGCGAAACTTTGCTTTCGCTTAACTTTGGAACTGAATGACCTGTATCATAATTTGTCTTGAAATTTTGGATTTTAAGTATGTGATTATAGCTTACTGGATGACGAAAATTTCTGCGTTCTGGTCTTATCCAGAAGTTCTCAAATAGGAGCCTGAAAATGCGGGGAAATGTTTCCAGTAAAGGATGGTACGGCAGTGTTTGCTTACTTATGCTGGCGGAGTAGATGGCGAGTAGGTCGTGGCCAAGAATTTAGTTTCACAATATTCTGATACAAAAAACTTGTTCAAACAATTAATCATTTTGTAAAAAGTGCTTGTCATATTGTAGACGTGGTCGGATTTTGTCGTCAAGCGTCAGGCAAGCATTTTATTGTATTGTTTTATAAGCATAAGGCACATATTTTACCGCCTGATGAGGAAGCGATTTTGTCGACTATTTACCAGCTGAAAAAAAACGGAAAAAGATGCATCTGTATCATCAATAAAGGAGCCACACTAGCAATCCGCCAGCGACTTCGTCCGCGGGAAAAGTCTTTCGTGAATTTGGTGTCGTTATCGATGTCGCAGTAAGATAGTCAAAGCCGTAACATAGTTATATCCCTAGGGATATAATTATATACCGTAACATAGTTATACCGTTGTAGAAACGATTGAGGGCACCCCGACTCGGACAGGTTAGGTTATTTTTTTTTATACCACCCAGAAGTAGGAGCACCGCGAAGCGGTGCTCCGTCGACACAGGTATAACTATGTTACGGTATATAATTATATCCCTAGGGATATAACTATGTTACGGTTTTTGTCTATCTTACTGCGACATCGACACTAATAATTTTTTGATTTACCTTTTCCCACGTTTTTATACACTCACTTTTCTTGTTTGTTAGTTTGTCGTTCCGGTTGGATTTTTGCAACTCAATTTTGAGGCACTTCCCGATAAGCTAGCAGGCTGAACTTTTTTTTGTATGATGTGTATGTTTGTAATGAATAAATTCAAAAACTACTGGACTACGGGAGATAAGGCGGGAGGGAAAAGGAGCTAAGTCATCGGTAGTCCGTGATGGGTTTGTATTCTGCTAATAGCACGTCACGCAAATGTTACGCTTTAGCTTTCTAGAAGACATCAATAAAGGTTACACATTTTTCGTTTTGAACTACAAAGAGGTCCAATACCTACCCAAAAATGGCAACAAGCTCTCGGAATAGAAACAGCACTAGCTTTCTGGCTAGCAAGCATGCATGGGGCATAGAATAATTAATATTATACTAGCTGGTGACACCGACTTCACGCAGTACAATTTACTTTGAAATTATCCCGACTCTTGCTGACACACTTGAGTCTCAGTTTACTGACGTTCCCAAGAATTTTAATGTAGTGCATATTAATGCTCAAAGTATTCCGGCTCATTACCATGATATGCTGGCACATCTGGATTGTAAAAACATCCATGCTATCCTAGTTTCAGAATCTTGGCTTAAGCCTTGTCTTCCGTCCACGTCCTATTCCTTGCCCGGATACCAACTAATTAGAAATGATCGCACAGGCTGCGGTGGTGGCGGTGTTGCCATATATCTTCGTGCAAACAATCCTTTTTCTATTATCAGTATGTCATCACAGCCACCACCGCCGAATGCTGGCGAGCATCTCTTTTTAGAAATCAATCTTCATCATTCGAAGGTCTTGCTTGGTGTCTTTTATTGCCCTTCCTTACGCATTGACTACTTTTCCTCTTTCGAAAGTCTCCTCATTAATCTTTTACCTTCTTACAAGCACTCCATAATTATGGGTGATTTCAACACCTGTCTTCTTAAAAAAGATTCTCGTTCTTCCTCACTTATCTCCATTTTGCAATCTTGCAATTTATCTCTTCTTCCTTTAACTTCTACTCACCACCTTCCCAACTGCACTCCTTCTTTACTTGACCTCATTTTCGTTTCTTCTAATGTACATGTCGCTAAGCATGGTCAATGTTCAGCTGACGCTTTCTCTCATCATGATCTCCTTTTCCTTTCTTATAAAATTCGCCCTCCTAAGAGTAAGCCTAAAACCCTGTTTCAGCGCAGTTTTGGTAGTATGAATCTCGAAAGCCTTCGTGAGGATGCCGGCAACATTGACTGGTCTGAACTTATTAATGCGGAATCGATTAACATAAAGCTTGACATTTTCAATTCTATTCTTATTCAGCTTTACGATGTCCATGCACCTATTCACTTAGTAAAGATCAAACATTTGCCTGCACCTTGGTTAACTAATGATTTAAAGGACGTTTTGCACAAGAAGGCGGCAGCAAAAGCCAGACTTAAACGCACTCCTAATGCCATTAATCGTGAAAATTACGTTGCGATCCGCAATCGCAGCAATTTGGTTTGTAGGGATGCCCAACGCCCCCACATTCATAATTCTGTTGAAAATGGTGACCCAGCAAAAGCCTGGAAATTTCTAAGACCAATGGGAGTTGGAAAGTCACGCCAAGAGTCTATTCAAAAAGATGTAGATCTTGAACAACTAAATAAACATTTCTCTATCTCTCATAATTTCAATGATGTTATTAAAGCCAAAACTCTAAATAATCTTTCATCTCTTCCTACTCCCGATTACTCTCCTTTCGTCTTTAATCAGTTCTCGGCTTGTGATGTTAAGAAGAGCATTTTATCAATCACTTCAAATGCTGTTGGTAGTGACTGTGTCAGTCGTAAGATGATACTTCCTATCCTTGATGAAATCCTTCCTGCCATTGGCCATATCCTTAATTATTCCGTATCCTGTGGTGTTTTCCCTTCATCTTGGAAGGAAGCACAAATTACCCCTCTCCCTAAAAAGTGTAATCCTGTGTCTTTTGCTGATTTTCGTCCTATCTCCATATTACCGTTCCTATCCAAAGTCCTTGAACGCCTCATTCATAACCAGCTAAGTGCTTTCCTTTGTAAAAACAGTCTCCTTAATGATTACCAATCCGGGTTTCGTCCAGGACACAGCACTACCACAGCCCTTGTTAACATTACTGATGATATAAGATCGGGCATGGAAAATGGAAATCTGACTGTACTCACTCTATTAGATTTTAGTAATGCTTTTAACACTGTCGATTTTGATATCCTACTCGGCATTCTCTGCTCTCTTAACATATCTCCAACGGCAATTGATTGGTTTCGTAGTTACCTGTGTGGCCGCCGACAACGTATTTGCATTGAAGGCTCGTCGTCTTCTTGGTGCGATACCTCTGCCGGTGTACCACAGGGGGGCGTTTTATCTCCTCTTCTTTTCGCTATATTTATAAATTCAATTTCTAATCATCTTCTTTCATCCTACCACCTATATGCTGACGATTTGCAAATATATTCACAAGCTCCCTTAGACGAATTGTCGGAGGCGGTAAATATGATAAATAAGGATTTAGCACGTATTTCCGGTTGGAGTACTGCCCATGGCTTAAAAGTTAACCCGGCGAAGACACAAGTCATTGTTGTTGGCAGCCCGAGACTGCGTTCGAGAATCAACTGGTTGCAGCTTCCCCAAATTGTTTTTGAAGGTTCTGTTATTCCTTATAGTGACAAGGTTAAAGACCTAGGTATTTACATTGACAAAGACTTCTCTTGGGGCCCACAGTTGCAAGAAGTGAGTCGCAAATTATTCGCATCTGCAGGATCTTTGCGAAGATTGCGCAATTTTCTTCCAACTGCCACTAAAACTGCGCTCGCCCAATCACTCCTTCTCCCAATCCTTGATTATGCCGATGCCAGCTATCCAGATCTCACAGAAATGCAGTTGAATAAGCTTGAGCGACTTCAAAACTTTTGTATAAGGTTCATATTTGGTTTGCGCAAATATGACCATATTTCAGAATTTCGCAATAAACTCAAGTGGTTACCTATCCGCCTTCGCCGAAATACGCACGTTTTAACACTGCTTTACAGTATTCTTTATAATCCCTTAACTCCCTTTTATCTCAAAGAGCGTTTTAAATTTTTACACGATGCACACTCTAGGACTTTGAGATCATCAGAAAATTTGATGCTAATGATGCCTGCGCACTCCACAAAGTTTTATGACGATTCCTTCACGGTCCAGGCTGTCCGTTTGTGGAACGCATTGCCATTATCAGTCAGACAAGCACAGTCGCTGATTTCTTTTAAAAAATCAGTTATAAATCATTTCCTTTCGCTTTAATGTATAATTTGTTTATGTATTTATTTATTGTATGTATTTGTAAATGTATTTTATATTTTTGTCTATTGTATTTGTATGTAATTTGTTCTTTTGGCGCATTAATTGTGCATGTATTTGCTGTGCACCACTAACTACCCTCTTTTTAATTTAAGTTATTTTAGTCCATTCAGAGGTTGTCTGGAAGATATCGCTGTCAGCGATAAGACCGCCGTTGTACCCTTAAGATTAACAATACTGTAAAACGCTGTTTGTAATTTTGGTGTACAATAAAGTATATTCTATTCTATTCTATTCTATTCTATCCCACGGCATGATACAATCGGGATAAAAATTCATCATCATCATCATCATATCAGCCGTAAGACGTCCACTGCTGAACATAGGCCTCCCCTTTAGACTTCCAATACGACCGGTTGTAAGCGGCCTGCATCCAGCGTGATCCTGTGGCCTTCATAAGATCGTCTGCCCACCTAGTGGGTGGACGTCCTACGCTGCGCTTGCCGGTGCGTGGTCTCCATTCGAGAACCTTACGGCCCCATCGGCCATCAGATAAAAATTATCCTGTGTTAATCCAGGTTATAAACTATTTGTGTATTTTATTGTATCCAAATCCGTTCAGTGGTTTTTGCGTGAAAGAGTAACAAACATCCATTCATCCAAACAAACTTTCGCGTTTATTATTTTTCATTACTCATACTCTGAAAGTAGGTCATTACATGTCTGATTAGCCGTTTGAAAGTTATCCATTGCCGCCCTAGGGAAAATCGCTTTCAACTGACAGCTGCCAAATTTAAGAAAAAAAAACTAGTTCTGTTTTGACATTTCTATTAAACCATGTTCAAAATTTTTATACAGCCACGAAATTACAGAGCAATTTAAAATTAAAATAACGTAAAGTTAAGTATCTATATATATAAAAGAAAGTCGTGTTAGTTACACTATTTATAACTCAAGAACGGCTGAACCGATTTGGCTGAAAATTGGTGGGGAGGTAGCTTAGAACCAGGAGTAACATATAGGATACTTTTTACCTTTTTTTATTTTGTTTTGTTTTATCCCGTTTCTGTGGGACGTGACATAAAACGTGGTAAAATAAAACGCAACTGACATGGAGTGACAGCAAAACGAAAAATTTATCAATCAAAACCTGTGTCAAAACATCAATTGACCGGTCGATGTGTTTGTATTGAGTTTCTAAGCTTATTGTGCCGATATTATCACAATTATTAATGCTATGCCGCCACCAAGATGATCAAATTTTTATCCTGTTTCCGTGAGACGTGACATAAAACGTAGTAACATGATCGCGAAGAAGGTGTTGGTGCCGAAATTGAATAAGGGATCTGAACAAAAAGTACTATAGAGTGAGATCCCAGAGCCCCCAGACCTACGTCATTTTAGCAAAGCTGAAATTTTAATTGTAGTCAACTATAAATTTAAGACAGTACCGGTATGCGTACTTACTATCTTGAAAGCGGGGCCCTTCGACAGGTAGCGCGACCTGAAGGTGGATAAAATCAACTACGTCATTTTAGCAAGCCGACATTTTACATGATGTTACTTATGGTACTATTTCAAGACCTTTTGTAAGCTGCCAGACCAATCCGATGGGCCAATCATTCTGCCAGACGCCTTAAAGTCCTTCCCTTAAACTTGAATACCCCGCCTCTGTCCTGCCTCTCCTGAGACAAAACCGCTTAACACAGAAGTCTAAATTTTGGACACAAATTTTCGCTTTCGAGTAAGTAAGTACACATGTTAACTTTATAGTAGACTACAAACCCTCCCTCTCGCGCTCGGCATTGGTCGAGGCCATGCTGCGGGGCGAGACGGAGTGGGAACCGGTCGCCTCCTTCTGCGAAGCAGTCATGCTCGCGAAGGAGGAGGCGGGCCGCGTGAGGGAGAGAATAGCGTCTTCCCTCCACCCCAGCCACAGTGGTAGACGCCCACGGCGTCGGACGTCGGCAGACGATCTCCGGCCACCGTAGGCGCGGGCATGCGGGCGACGAGTAATGGGCGACTCGCTGTCCGACTATGGACCATGCCCGGGTCGACGGCGCGTTACGTTCCACGCGCGCCTCAAGGAGTATCAGCATGATGACGGCGACCCCCCTAAAGGGCCAAAGCCTGCCGGGGTCGCGGGACTTATCTCATTACCGTGACCCCGGAACATAAAGGGCTATTAGGGCGGACTCATATGATGTTTAACCACGAAAAAAAAAAGACTACAAACCCACAAAGAGGCGACCTTACGCGCCCGGCATTTATCGAGGCCATGCTGCGGGGCGAGATGGAGAGGAAAGCGGTCACCTCCTTCTGCGAAGCAGTTATGCAGGCGAAGGAGGAGGCTGGAAGCGTGAGGGAGAGGACAGCGTCCACCTCACAGCCCAGCTGCAGTGGTAGACGCCCACGGCGACAGACGTTGCAAGTCGATCTCCGGCCACCGTAGGCGCGGGCATGCGGGCGGCGAGTAATGGGTGACTCGCTGTCCGACGTTGAACCTTGCCCGGTTATGCAAAGAGTGTCAGCATTATGACGGGGCCCCCCTTTAGAGGGCCAAAACCGACTTACGATTTACCGTGACCCCGGAACGTAAAGGGCTATTGAAAGACACCGTGGATTTTAGTCAGTACGAGTCTGACAGTCCTTCCCGCTCTGCCCTGGGTGGGAGACTCACATGATTATTTTGCCACGCTAAAAAAAATGTCAGTTGCATTTAGCCACCAACTTTCCAATTGAATTAAAACTCCTTGGATATGCCTGACTTACCACCGCACATTTTACAAATAAAGGTTGGCTTCGTAATAGTCATGCTTCGAAACATAAACCAACCAAAACTGTGCAACAGAACGCGTTTGGTGGTAAGTAAATTGATGAACAATGTGATTTACGCGACGATACTCAAAGGAAAATTCGAAGTTGAGGAAGTTCTCATTTCGAGGATCCCATATGATAGGTTTGCCGTTTGAGTTTAAACGACCTCAATTTGCGATCCGTCTTGCATTCGCCATGACCATTAACAAATCACAAGGCCAATGCTTGAAAGTTTGTGGTCTGAATATAGAAAATCCATGTTTTTCACAGGGTCCGTTAGGTATATATGTGGCATGTTCACGAGTCGGATGACCATCTGCGTTATTTGTTCTTGCGCGTGATAATAATAAAAAAACCGGCCAAGTGCGAGTTGGATTCGCCCATGAAGGGTTCCGTAGCAGCAAGCATAGATTAGAGATATAATTATATTGAGATTAGTAAGTAATATACACAAACAATAAAAATAACTTTGTTTTTCATAGTATTTGTATGAATGGCAAAGTTATATTTGCGGTTTTTGAAAATGTAATATATCTCAAAAACTGCTAACTGTATCTCATCCAAACCAATTTTCGTTGGAAGTTTTTGTTGAGGTCTACATTATATATTTTTTTTAGTTTTATCATTCTCTTATTTTAGAAGTTACGGGGGGGGGGGGACACTTTTTACCACTTTGGAAGTGTCTCTCGCGCAAACTGTTCAGTTTAGAAAAAAATGATGTTAGTAACCTCAATATCATTTTTAAAGACCTATTCATAGATACCCCACACGTATGGGTTTGGTGAAAAATTTTTTTTTGAGTTTCAATTCTAAGTATGGGGGGCACCCCTAAAATTTGTTTTGTTTTGATTTTTGTGTGAAAATCCTAATGCGGTTCACATAATACATCTTTCTACCAAGTTTCAACAGGATAGCTCTTATACTTTCGACAAAAAGTGGCTGTGACATACACGGACAGACAGACAGACAGACAGACAGACAGACAGACATGACGAATCTATAAGGGTTCCGTTTTTGCCATTTGGCTACGGAACCCTAAAAATGTCGTCTATCAGAACGTGCTTCACTGTACAGTGCAACCCATGCACCAAAATACATGGCTAATAAAGAATAAATTATTGATTTTTAACTTGAATTTTAAATTATTTTTGATATCCTAATAAAAAATCGAAAATCTGCTCATTTATTGCCTCTAAGGCGGAACAAAGTTCGCCGGGCCAGCTAGTTAAGAATATAAATAATGACTTTAAAATAATTTAGTTTCAACTATTTCTCTAAAATATCACAGATTTCGACAAAATCTTTGCCTTTTTTATTAAATAATGAACATGAAAAATCCTGGCTGTATAGCTGGACGACCACAGCACAAAAATTAAAAAAAACAAGCGGCAAAGTGACAATCTGATCTACACTCATTTTTTCTTTAGCTAAAATTTATGTTGTTAATTTTACTTTCTTTCCTCGTATTCGTAATGAAAAGCACAGTGTTTACCTCGGGTAAATTACTTATTTAGTCCCTCGAACTATTAGCGCCCTCACTACGTTCGGGCGCCAAACCCCGTCTCGGGACGTAAATAAGTAACTTTCACGCCTTGGATAACAATGTACTATTTAGTAGGTAGGATTTTGTTACCTAGTTTGAGAGGCAGGGTTTTCCTTATTGTGTACAGATTTTTGTTTATACAGGGTGTCCAGTAATGAATGGATAACCTTGGAATGGGTCACAGTAGAACTAAAGGCGATTCAGAAAAAAATACAAAAAAAAATCAACACCGAGTATTTCCTAAGATATGTCACTTTTAAGAATATTGAAAAATTTTGGTACCCTACATTACATTCTTGCACACCACGACCACAAATTGATGAATTCCATCATTTTTTTATTGATATAGTATATTTCATTACAAGTGCGGAAAGGCTGTCATTGCAAAGAGTTCCGACAAATGTCTACCCGAGCCAAGGCGCAGCCAAAGGCGAGGGTTGACAGTCGGAACAAGTTGCAAAGACGGTTCCGCACGTGTACTGAACGACTATTTTTAATACAGTTGCGAAAAAATGAAGCATTTTAATAAATAAAAAAACATAATAAACTAAACTCGCAAAGAAAATTTCTGGAAGATGACGCCAACCGTAGAATATAAGCAGAGTTTTTTTTCTTCACCCCTTTTGGTAGGCAAAGGGAACGCCCATACAGCTTAGTCTTCAGTAGATTTTTTTTATTGATATGAAATGAAAATCAGATGAAATGAAACCTAACCTCATTCAATTAAATCATTAAATCTGACATTGAAATAAATTAGTAGCTTCTTTTTAGAAACATACGTTTTTGTGTGAATGGTTGTCATGGTTGGTTTTTCTTTTTAACAGACATTCTTTTGACAGTTGGGAAAGAGAACGCACTAGTGCGTAATAGCCCACTTTCCGAACGCTATACGTCCCTGCAATATGCCACTTTTTGAGCAACTGTATTAAAAAAATAATTTACATTAACTGAGCTAACAGATGAGCAGTAAATAGTAACACTGCTACTAAATAGCTTTTAAACAAATGAACTCGAATTAGTACTTTAGTGAAAAAATTGAGGAAAATTTTCATTGAGACAAAGTTTAAGCAACCATAGCATGAAAAAAATGTATGGCAATACAGGTGACCAATAATTTTAAAATAATATGCATTTAATGCAGATTTCAAAATGGTATTACTTATCATTGTACCTAATGTAAATAATGAATTATTGCTAATTGAGTTTGAAAGGAGAGAAAATTGCTGCTGAGAAAAGTTTGAAATATTCAGGTAGTCCAGGTAAACCCCACACATTTTAAGAATTTCACCGAAGAAAAAAAAATCTCATCTTCTAGACGCTTCGAATGACACCTATTTCAAATCTGTTGGATACCTTCACCCACCTTCACCCAGGTTAGGTTAGATAAGCCAATTTCTCTCCTTTCAAACACAAATAGCAATTATTCATTATTTTCAATAGGTACAGTGATGAATAATACCATTTTGAAATCTGCATTAAGTGCACATCATTTAAAAATTATTGGTCACCTGGGTTGCCATACGTTTTTTTCGTCATTGTACCTATTGAAGATAATGAATAATTGCTACTTGTGTTTGAAAGGAGAGAAATTTGCTAACCTAACCTGGGAGAAGGTATCCAACAGATTTGAAATTGGTGTCATTCGAAGCGTCTAGAAGATGAGACTTTTTTTACTTCGGTGAAATTCTTAAAATGTGTGGGGTTTACCTGGAATACCCGAATATTTCAAACTTTTCTCAGCATCAAATTTCTCTACTTTCAAACACAATTAGCAATAATTCATTATTTACATTAGGTACAGTGATAAATAATACCATTTCAAAATCTGCATTAAGTGCATATTATTTTAAAATTATTGGTCACGTGTGTTGTCGTACGTTTTTTTCATGCTATGGTTGCTTAAACTTTGTCATAACGAATTTTTTTCTCATTTTTTTCACTAAAGCACTAATTTGAGTTAATTTTTTGAAAAGCCGTGTATTAACAGTGATATTATTTATTACTCATCTATCAGCTCAGTTAATGTAGATTATTTTAACAGTAAAAAAATGATAGAATTCATCAATTTGTGGTCGTGGTGTGCAAGAATGTAAAGTAGGGTACCAAAAATTATCAATATTTTTAAAAGTGACATATCTTAGGAAATACTCGGTGTTGATTTTTTTTTGTATTTTTTTCTGAATCGCCTTTAGTTCTACTATGACCCATTCCAAGGTTATCCATTCATTACTGGACACCCTGTATATTGTACTGTATTGTCTACTACCAAAGCTCTTTTAAACTGTCCTTATTTTACATTATGAAATCCTTATATTTTTTGTGAAATAAAGTTTATTATTATTCTCTTTATTCAGCTTTCCCTACTTATCATTAACATTTTTAAATATTTTTACAAAATAATTAAACAAAATCATTTAAAAATATAAATAATAGTGGCCCACCGGTATCGGGAACAGGGTCCAAGCTACCGACGGTCAGGGCTCCAAAGAAAGGAACCTCCTAAGCCTAACAATGCGCGCCGTCTCCAGAAGAACTGCTCTCTGAATCAAGCCCCTGATCCAACTGCCTAACGAGAGCCTCCTAAGGTGTTGTGTTATTATAATTATTTTGTAAGCTCTACCTATACTTACGTATTTAATTTCGTGGATCCGCTTTTCGTACAGCTTTCCGATTTAATATCAATAACCCTCTTAGCTAATTTCCTCTTACATTTTCCGAAAGTTATAGTTATTACTTGAATTACATTATGGCCTACTAGTACTGTTGGTCCTGTCCAATACGTAGTGCATAAAGTCCAAGGTTACTTGTGCAAGGTAGGCATTTTTTGTGGTATAGAAGGTTGGGGCAATTGTTTTTTTTTTCAATTTCACGAGCAACGGTATAATAGGCTATAATAAGGGAGGCTATATAATAATATCACTCTACGATTAAGGCACTGAGCAGCACAGCGGGGGAAATAAAAATATACAGTTGGGATAGCTTTGATCTTATCAACTTTTTACCGACTTCAAAAAAAAGGAGGTTATCAATTCGACCCGTATGTATGTAATATTATCAGAACTGCCCAGTTTTCATATATGTTAGTCTATATCAGCGTCTGAACAAATGTGCCAAATTTCATAAGTGTATGTATGTTTTATGTTTGTGCACGCATATCTCCGGAACTACAAGTTCGATTCTTTTTTTGTTGTACTAGGTATTGTTCAACTTAGGGTACACTGCAAGTTTCATCAAAATCGGTTCAGTAGATATACGGATTTTTTTATGTTGTGACGGATTACAAGATTAGTGCATATGTAAGAAAATTTTGTATTTTACAAGAATTTGGGTTGAATCTATATATATAAAAGAAAGTCGTGTTAGTTACACTATTTATAACTCAAGAACGGCTGAACCGATTTGGCTGAAAATTGGTGGGGAGGTAGCTTAGAACCAGGAGTAACATATAGGATACTTTTTACCTTTTTTTATTTTGTTTTGTTTTATCCCGTTTCTGTGGGACGTGACATAAAACGTGGTAAAATAAAACGCAACTGACATGGAGTGACAGCAAAACGAAAAATTTATCAATCAAAACCTGTGTCAAAACATCAATTGACCGGTCGATGTGTTTGTATTGAGTTTCTAAGCTTATTGTGCCGATATTATCACAATTATTAATGCTATGCCGCCACCAAGATGATCAAATTTTTATCCTGTTTCCGTGAGACGTGACATAAAACGTAGTAACATGATCGCGAAGAAGGTGTTGGTGCCGAAATTGAATAAGGGATCTGAACAAAAAGTACTATAGAGTGAGATCCCAGAGCCCCCAGACCTACGTCATTTTAGCAAAGCTGAAATTTTAATTGTAGTCAACTATAAATTTAAGACAGTACCGGTATGCGTACTTACTATCTTGAAAGCGGGGCCCTTCGACAGGTAGCGCGACCTGAAGGTGGATAAAATCAACTACGTCATTTTAGCAAGCCGACATTTTACATGATGTTACTTATGGTACTATTTCAAGACCTTTTGTAAGCTGCCAGACCAATCCGATGGGCCAATCATTCTGCCAGACGCCTTAAAGTCCTTCCCTTAAACTTGAATACCCCGCCTCTGTCCTGCCTCTCCTGAGACAAAACCGCTTAACACAGAAGTCTAAATTTTGGACACAAATTTTCGCTTTCGAGTAAGTAAGTACACATGTTAACTTTATAGTAGACTACAAACCCTCCCTCTCGCGCTCGGCATTGGTCGAGGCCATGCTGCGGGGCGAGACGGAGTGGGAACCGGACGCCTCCTTCTGCGAAGCAGTCATGCTCGCGAAGGAGGAGGCGGGCCGCGTGAGGGAGAGAATAGCGTCTTCCCTCCACCCCAGCCACAGTGGTAGACGCCCACGGCGTCGGACGTCGGCAGACGATCTCCGGCCACCGTAGGCGCGGGCATGCGGGCGACGAGTAATGGGCGACTCGCTGTCCGACTATGGACCATGCCCGGGTCGACGGCGCGTTACGTTCCACGCGCGCCTCAAGGAGTATCAGCATGATGACGGCGACCCCCCTAAAGGGCCAAAGCCTGCCGGGGTCGCGGGACTTATCTCATTACCGTGACCCCGGAACATAAAGGGCTATTAGGGCGGACTCATATGATGTTTAACCACGAAAAAAAAAAGACTACAAACCCACAAAGAGGCGACCTTACGCGCCCGGCATTTATCGAGGCCATGCTGCGGGGCGAGATGGAGAGGAAAGCGGTCACCTCCTTCTGCGAAGCAGTTATGCAGGCGAAGGAGGAGGCTGGAAGCGTGAGGGAGAGGACAGCGTCCACCTCACAGCCCAGCTGCAGTGGTAGACGCCCACGGCGACAGACGTTGCAAGTCGATCTCCGGCCACCGTAGGCGCGGGCATGCGGGCGGCGAGTAATGGGTGACTCGCTGTCCGACGTTGAACCTTGCCCGGTTATGCAAAGAGTGTCAGCATTATGACGGGGCCCCCCTTTAGAGGGCCAAAACCGACTTACGATTTACCGTGACCCCGGAACGTAAAGGGCTATTGAAAGACACCGTGGATTTTAGTCAGTACGAGTCTGACAGTCCTTCCCGCTCTGCCCTGGGTGGGAGACTCACATGATTATTTTGCCACGCTAAAAAAAATGTCAGTTGCATTTAGCCACCAACTTTCCAATTGAATTAAAACTCCTTGGATATGCCTGACTTACCACCGCACATTTTACAAATAAAGGTTGGCTTCGTAATAGTCATGCTTCGAAACATAAACCAACCAAAACTGTGCAACAGAACGCGTTTGGTGGTAAGTAAATTGATGAACAATGTGATTTACGCGACGATACTCAAAGGAAAATTCGAAGTTGAGGAAGTTCTCATTTCGAGGATCCCATATGATAGGTTTGCCGTTTGAGTTTAAACGACCTCAATTTGCGATCCGTCTTGCATTCGCCATGACCATTAACAAATCACAAGGCCAATGCTTGAAAGTTTGTGGTCTGAATATAGAAAATCCATGTTTTTCACAGGGTCCGTTAGGTATATATGTGGCATGTTCACGAGTCGGATGACCATCTGCGTTATTTGTTCTTGCGCGTGATAATAATAAAAAAACCGGCCAAGTGCGAGTTGGATTCGCCCATGAAGGGTTCCGTAGCAGCAAGCATAGATTAGAGATATAATTATATTGAGATTAGTAAGTAATATACACAAACAATAAAAATAACTTTGTTTTTCATAGTATTTGTATGAATGGCAAAGTTATATTTGCGGTTTTTGAAAATGTAATATATCTCAAAAACTGCTAACTGTATCTCATCCAAACCAATTTTCGTTGGAAGTTTTTGTTGAGGTCTACATTATATATTTTTTTTAGTTTTATCATTCTCTTATTTTAGAAGTTACGGGGGGGGGGGGACACTTTTTACCACTTTGGAAGTGTCTCTCGCGCAAACTGTTCAGTTTAGAAAAAAATGATGTTAGTAACCTCAATATCATTTTTAAAGACCTATTCATAGATACCCCACACGTATGGGTTTGGTGAAAAATTTTTTTTTGAGTTTCAATTCTAAGTATGGGGGGCACCCCTAAAATTTGTTTTGTTTTGATTTTTGTGTGAAAATCCTAATGCGGTTCACATAATACATCTTTCTACCAAGTTTCAACAGGATAGCTCTTATACTTTCGACAAAAAGTGGCTGTGACATACACGGACAGACAGACAGACAGACAGACAGACAGACAGACATGACGAATCTATAAGGGTTCCGTTTTTGCCATTTGGCTACGGAACCCTAAAAATGTCGTCTATCAGAACGTGCTTCACTGTACAGTGCAACCCATGCACCAAAATACATGGCTAATAAAGAATAAATTATTGATTTTTAACTTGAATTTTAAATTATTTTTGATATCCTAATAAAAAATCGAAAATCTGCTCATTTATTGCCTCTAAGGCGGAACAAAGTTCGCCGGGCCAGCTAGTACTTAATAAATAAACTAAAAAGGGTAAAATAAAAACTTTTTCAAAAAAGTAACCGACTTCAAAAACAACAAAAAACAAAAAAGGGTGAAATCACCTAGTTAATAACTTCTTTCGGAATCGGAAGTCGGTGGCTAAAAATCAATCCTACTATATTAATATTATAAATGCGAAAGTTTGTGAGGATGGATGTATGTTTGTTACCCTTTCACGAAAAAACTACTGGACGGATTTGAATGATTCTTTTTTTGGTGTATAGATATAAAGTCTGGCCAACATATAGGCTATAATTTATCTTGAAAACTTGAAGACCTGGTGCAGAACCGCAACAGACCAGCTAAGCTATAAGAGATACAAAAATGGTGCCATAGCAAAAATTGTTCCACGTGATGAGCATTTTCTGCTGAGAGAATAAATTTGAAGATTTGGAACACCTGATGTGGAACTCTAAGAGCCCAGCTACACTATAACATATACCGGAATGACGTCTTAGCAAGAATCGTTCAGCCTGATAAGCACTCTCTGTTGCCGTATAAAAATTTAAGATCTGGAACACCTGATGTGGAAGTGGAACCCCAAGAGCCCAGCTAAACTATATCACATACAGGAATGACGTTTTAACAAGAGTTGTTCAGCCTGATAAGCACTCTCTGTTGCCATATAAAAATTGAAGATCTGGAACACATGATGTAGAACACCAAGAGCCCAGCGAAACTATATCATATTCAGGAATGACGTCTCGGCAAGAATTGTTTAGCCTGATAAGCACTCTCTGTTGCCGTATAAAAATTGAAGATCTGGAAAACCTGATGTAGAACACCAAGAGCCCAGCTACACCATAACGTCATAATATATAGGAATGACGTCTTAGCAAAGTTGTTCAACCTGATGAGCACTCTCTGTTGATGTATAAAAATTGGAGATCAGGAACACCTGATGTGGAACTCCAAGAGACCAGCTACACTATAACATATACAGGAATGACGTCTTAGCAAGTCGTTCAGCCTGATAAGCACTCTCTGTTGCCGTATAAAAATTGAAGATCTGGAACACCTGATGTGGAAGTGGAACCCCAAGAGCCCAGCTAAACTATATCACATACAGGAATGACGTCTTAGCAAGAGTTGTTCAGCCTGATAAGCACTCTCTGTTGCCGTATAAAAATTGAAGATCTGGAACACCTGATGTAGAACAGCAAGAGCCCAGCTAAACTATATCATATACAGGAATGACGTCTTAGCAAGAGTTGTTTAGCCTGATAAGCACTCTCTGTTGCCATATAAAAATTGAAGATCAGGAACACCTGATGTGGAACTCCAAGAGACCAGCTACACTATAACATATAGGTATAGGAATGACGTCTTAGAAAAGTTGTTCAGCCTAATGAGCACTCTCTGTTGACATATAAAAATTGAAGATCTGGAACACCTGATGTACAACACCAAGATCCCAGCTACACCATAACATAATATATAGGAATGACGTCATTTTTTTTTTTTTTTTGGGTTGGCAAAATCATCAAATGAGTCCTCCCGCCCTGGGTGGGGCGGAAGGGACTGTCAGACTCTTACTGACTAAAATCCACCCGTGTTCCTTCGGATGCCCTTTACGTTCCGGGGCCACGGTATCCTGGATTAAGAAAAATCCGCGACCCCAGCAGGCATTTGGCCCCATAAGGGGCCCCGTCGGTGACGCGTGAAACACGACGCGCCACCGACCCGGGCTTGGTCCTTGGTCGGACGGCGAGCATACCCATTACTCACAGTCCGCAAGCCCGCTCCGCCGCTGTGCCCTCTGCTATTCAGAGGAACACGCGTTGGAGCGTCCACCCGACAGGCTATTTGCATACGGGCAAAGAGACCCCTTAGGCACAGTGCCTAAGGAAGAGTTTTTGCCCGCATCCCAGGGTGCACCGTCCCGAAAAACTGGCCTTCCCCCCGGACGTATCCGAGAGGGAACTCCAGTCCACGGGCGCACGTAGAGGTTTCCTGTCTTAGCACCCCAGGAATGACGTCTTAGCAAAGTTGTTCAGCCTGATGAGCTCTCTCTGTTGACGTATAAAACTGAAGATCTGAAACACCTGATGTGGAAATCAAAGCTATCACTAATTTCACTGTATAATTTTAAAATAACATGAGGTGGGAGTACCTCCATGCAGTAAAGGCGGTAACAGTTTAGAACTTTTCGATGACGATGAATACTTATATATGAATAAAAATTTGACTCTACAAGCCAAAACTCCCATTTATTTTTTTACCCGGGCTCTTGAAATTGAACATCAGACTTATCAGATGTTCGATTTTGACGACCCCGTGGTGCTGGCATAAGCAACAGGATCCGCGTACGAAGTCGCGGGCAGCAGCTAGTGAAATATAAAAAATAAAGCCACCGACATCCGAAAGAAGTTATTAACTAGGTTATTTCACCCTTTTTTGTTTTTTGTTGTTTTTGAAGTCGGTTACTTTTTTGAAAAAGTTTTTTTTAAGACGTAATAAATAATAACTGCTGTTTCGGACAGACACCAATGTAGTTCAAGCTTCACTTCAGTCAAATGACTTTCTGATAAATGATTGCACACAATACATTATATGACCTAGTCTGTTCTAAATTCCAATGTTGTGCTAGGTATTAGGTAATCACGATCAAGGTTCCTTGCATAAGACAAATGGCTTCGCTGGGTACAAAGTCCGAAACATACGAAACCTTTTGTGTAATCGGCTTGGACTTTGGACTCATGGTTAATTTGAGAGAAGGTAAGAAGTGGGGAACTGAGGTCAGGGAATTGCTAAACCTGGGTACAATACTCAACAAACTAAAGTAACGGAGGTGTTACACAATTCATTGACTTTGCCTAGATTAGGCACTGTTGCATTATTCTTTTGACGCGTGATCAAAGTCCAAAATAAGGCGCACACGCTAACCTTTAAACGCGATTAAAAGGAACTTACAGTATGCGGTCGCGCTTTTTTTTGATTTTTTTTTTTCGTTAATTTTTTACCAAAGTATAGTAAGTACCCCGCTTTGGTGGACGCCCACGGCGACGGACGTCGCAAGACGATCTCCGGCCACCGTAGGCGCGGGCATGCGGGCGGCGAGTAAAGGGCAACTCGCTGCCCGACCATGGACCATGCCCGGGTCGACGGCGCGTTTTGTTCCACGCGCGCCTCAAGGAGCGTCAGCATCACAGAACAGCTTTATATGTTCTGTGGTCAGCATAATGACGGGGCCCCCTCTCTAGAGGGCCAAAGCCTGCCGGGGTCGCGGGACTTATCTCATTACCGTGACCCCGGAACATAAAGGGCTATTGAAGGACACCGTGGATTTTAGTCAGTACAAGTCTGACAGTCCCTCCCGCCCTGCCCGGGGTGGGAGGACCCAGACAGTACCTCTTTGGTAAGAGATTAAGATTATACTTAGGCTATTCTACGTTGCTATGGATGCGTTTGATATCCACCAATCATATTCATTGCCTTCATTGGCGCACGTAGCTTAGCACTGGTGGAAACGGATTCAATTAAGATATGTTTTTTATATGGAAGGATGCGTGCTATGGATGTGTGCTATGAATGCATGCTATGGATGCGTGTTATGGAATCTGCTATGGGTCTTCGCTTCCCTACTATCGATACATTGCATAGCTCGAGCTGCATAGCTACTTAGCGGCGGCGACGCGTCGACGGCGCGTTTAAAAAATGTGGTGTGCATAGGCCCTTACTCGCACCGCTACAAAGCTTAGCATCCATCAGTGGAAACAATATAGTCTCGTAGCTTAATCTTTTACATTCTCGCAGCATAGTTGCACATCTCTGGTGGAAAGGTACCCTTAGGCTTGAGCTCTTCAAGTCAAAAATATTGTTGCTGCTACACATTTATGTATGTAAATGGGTAAACAGGTATCCGTGTTTAAAGACAATAAATGTTAGAAAGTTGTCCAAACAATAGTAGGTAGGTAACTTACCAGGCTGCTTGGTATTCATAAATTGTTTTCTGTAAAACTATACCATTTCTCTTAAATACGTACGTGATGTTTTGAATGCTTTGTAACGGGGCTATATTAGAAAGAAACTGTGTCATATAAATGTCCGGATATTACCTTGTCGTCCTATGCTGGCATCCTCTTTCGAATATTCGAGCAACTGAGTGTTGTTGTGATTGACTACATCATCATCATCATCACAGCCATAGGACGACCACTGCTGAACATAGGCCTTCCCTTTTAGATCTCCACTTTCAATCATTGGGGGTAATTATTGCCTTAAATCGCCACGCTTGGCAGGCGGGTTGGCGATCGCAGTGAGGATGTGCAGTACACGGAGGACGCTGATTCACTACATAAAGCCTAAGTATTTATTTTATTTAACTCAAACCATTAAACATTAACAGTGACTATCTGCCCCATTCATTCCCCATTCATTCTATAGGCAGTCTTACCTAAGTACTCACTAGTACTGTAACTTTTCTCCCAGGGGCGTTGCTACCGCCGTATCTGCCGTATCAATTATACGGGGTCCCCGGGCCATACGAGCCCCCAACATGCGTAAACAAAAATTAATAAAAACTTAATGATTTATTAAATAAAATAGTTATTTACTTTTACACAATTTATTTGTCTAATCTATCTCTGGTGTTTTTATTATTATTATTTACATGTAATGTAAGACTGTTTTTTTTAATTATTATTAAGCATGAGATTGTCTATTAGAAATCCCGGGAAGATCCATATTAATATTATATCAACATTTCGATGCAAGTACTAAAATAACTCTACCTAATTCCCACCTCTGGACTGATCAGTCGCATTTTGAATTTTTGATGACCTTTGTCCAATTTTTTGTTTATATTTTGGCGTAAATACAGAGAAATGCATTTTTTTTCTTGAGTGATAAATCTTTACCCTGCCTAAGGGCCCCCAAACAAATTTTTATACGGGGCCCCGCCAAGGCACGCTACGCCTCTGTTTTCTCCTGAAGCCTGAGTCTCAAAACATCGGCAAATAATATTTCGATTGATTTTTCAGAAAAATATTGAAATATTTGAAACTTAAACACGTTTTATCTCAATATTGTACATACATTTATTAAATCGCACCTTTATAAAAAACAATAACAAAGAAGTTTTCGGCAACAAGCAAAAACAAAACGCTTTATTTAGAGAATTCTAATGTCAAATCAAATGTCAAAATAAGAAAATTCGCGGGTGTTTTCTGATAATTCCACGTTTTTCCGACGAATCTAGCCAGTTTTTCTTACTAAAATTGTAATATCATACGTGTTATTCACATTTTACTTTCTGTAAATCTTTTTTATAGTGGTTCTAGTTGAAAATTTATGAGCAAATCTCTGCGCAACTTCACATATTATTTTTGTATTGATTTTTCGTGTATTGATTTCTTGCTTGAGGTGTGTTTATTTATATTCAAAGATTAAGCTCTGGACCTTAATCTAAGTTAATATTGAAGATGATAACGTAGAGAAAGAAAAGCCATGGGCCATAAATTGTGTTTACTTATTCAATTTTGTATGTTTTTCAGCGTTTTCTTGGGTTTTTAAATTTCTAGATGGCTAAACGTAGCGTGGCCGCAGTGATTCACGCCGAAGACGATGATACAGATGATCAGGACTGCTTGGATATCAGCGTGGACCTCATCGACGAACGATTATTCTTAGGTTAGCTTGCTATACAACACAATTGCCAAATACGACTTATATTTTGACAAAAACCTCGTTGAAGTTAAGAAACTTATTTATGCGATGGTATTGAGTCAATAATCAACTACAACAAGGGTATGGCAGTTGTCTGTGGAGCCTGTGGACAATAATTTATCTTCATATCTTATTGATCAAGTAAACCTAAAACAGTTGATTTCTAAACAAATATTTTCCTGTCCCATTTTTTTTAAACTAAGTCCTTATGTCCATACAACTAACAAACAAGTCTGTAAAACTTAGAAAACTTTGCCTTATCATCAAATAATCTTCTGTATAGTAGCAAGATACTTATATCCTTGTCAACCACTTTCCAGGAAACTTGGCATGTGCCCGAGACTACAAGTCACTGGAGAGACTGGAAATTACCCACATCCTCACAATAGATGTGGTGCCACTGCCCAGGACTATACTTGAGAGAGCCAACCTCGTCTTCCATTATGTAAAGAGTAAGTTTTTTATAAAGGCCATGCTGTGCTGCCTGTTTGAAATAAATAGCAAACAACAGATTAAACATAACATCACACTGGCAATTTCACAAGGGTTATCTAGAAGTGTACCTATGATGATGATGATGTACCTATGCCATTCATCAACATCATCATCAGCTGGAAGACGTCCACTGCTGAACATAGGCCTCCCCCTTAGACCGCCACACCAAACAACAATTCGCCACTTGCATCCATCGGTTGCCCGCGACCCTCACAATGTCGTTGGTCCACCTAGGTCCTAGTGGGAGGCCTGCCTACGCTGCGTCTTCCGGTCCATGGTCGCCACTCGAGAACTTTCATCCATTAACAAAATATAATTAAAAATTGACAGAATTATAAAATGCTAGTAAATATTTGTAACAATTTGTAACGCTAGACTTTGTCATTTAAAAATTCTATAATTCTGTAGAACCTATACTTTCCCAACTAGAAACAATTTCAGCTGCTTCTTTGTCTCCAGTTTCATTATAATTTCCTGTAGTACTGAGGGCACCAATGCTACCTATTACCATAAATAGGCTCAAGTTCATAGAATCCACCTTTCTCAAACTAGTGAGAGTGTTTACCAGACCAAGATTATTCTAGTGATTATAATAAAAAGTATGAGTAATACAATACAGCATATTTACAATTACTATTTAAAATCAAATGAAATGAAAATTAATGTTTTTTAAACCTCCTTTCAGTGGCAGATGTACCAAAAGAAGACCTGATAAGCCACCTGCCTGAGACCAATAACTTCATCAAGCAAGCTTTAGGAGAAGGAGGGACAGTCTTAGTGCACTGGTCAGTAAAAACCATAATTATATCATAATCATCATCATATCAGCCGTAAGACGTCCACTGTTGAACATAGGCCTCCCCTTTAGACTTCCAATAGGACCGGTTGTAAGTGGCCTGCATCCAGCGTGATCCTGTGGTCTTCATAAGATCCTCGTGGGCAGGCCATATGTATAGCACGCAAAAACCATACATACATACATTTATTTTAGGCAGAAACCACAGAATGCTACGCCACCTGCTACAATCCTTCCTTATATACCCTTTTTGCCTCATCCACATTCATACACCTTTTTATACAAGAATGTGGATTACACAGACAACTTTAAAAAATTAAATCTCTATTTGTATTACTGATTTAAACTTATAATCATCACTATTTTTGAGCAATTCGTTGTTAACAGGAGAATTTGCCATCCATTGTCTTGGTCTTATACAATCCTTAAATGTCTTTTACCATACCTATTACTATTACCCAGTAGTTATATTTGGATTTCTACAAAATTTAGCCGGATTACATCACCTAAAACCGATGTGACAATAGAAAGAATGCATTCAGGAGATTAATGCCCATTTGCTTTAATTTCAGTCACTTTGGTGTGTCCCGTTCAGCTGCTGTTGTGATCGGCTTTATCATGGAGAAGTACGGTCTTTGTTATGAAGAAGCGTTCACCCTGGTAAAGAGTAAACGACGCTTCGTGGGCCCAAACGTGGGCTTTGTAGCTCAACTGAAGCTGTTTGGACACATGGGGTACCGAATCAACAGAGACGACCCACGCTACAAACAGTTTCGTTTGAAATTAGGGGGACAGAAACTGAAGGAAGGTGATTAATGTTGCATTGTCTTTCTTTTTGATAACTTTTCCACTCTTCCATGAGCTTTTTAACTTTCACTACAATGTTCATCTCACTCTAAAATTATTATATTCTCCTAAATCCCCTATATTCCTTATTTCTCTATTCTTTGCTAACATAGAGCGTCATTATCATTCTAACACAGCTCGGAAGCGAATCGTCGGACACCAGTTTATACGGTATTGTCAAGAGGTACTGTGCTGTTATTAAATATAAACCTATTTTTTATGTGTATCCTAGTTTACATCTAGACTAGATAAACTGTTAAAATTCTGACAATGTTCTGTGACAGGTAGTTTGGACCCAATCTGGATACATTGCTGCTGGTATGATAACTTGGTCTGTTATCATAACCTAAAGACATTTCATCATCAGCTTATAAATGTTCCCACAGTTGGGACACAGGCCTCCTCTCTGTGAGAGGTAGTGGGGCCATAATCCACCACGCGTGCCCAGTGCGGGTTGGTAGATGTCACATGTCTTCGAATTTTTGGTTCTGGGGCATGCCGGTTTCCTCACAATGTTTTCTTTCACCGTTTCGAGAGTAGTGGTGATGAAATAAATTACCTACACAAAGTAATACAGCGCTTGGCTGGTTTCGAACCGACGACCTAGAACTCATAAGTCGAGGCCGATACCACTGGGCCACCACTGCTCCCTATAAAGACATTTACTGCTGGAAAAAGGTCTCACCATGCATCGCCACAACAATATTGCCCTAATCCATCTAAAATAAACCTTACTTATGGGATACTGACGGATTCGGCATCAACATCAATGGCGAATACATCACTCACCTTCGTTTTGCCGATGATATAGTCATCATGGCAGAATCGTTGGAGCACCTCAATTCTATGCTCAGCGACCTCAGTATCGTATCCCAACGGGTCGGCCTTAAAATGAACATGGACAAGACGAAAGTCATGTCGAATGTCCATGTGGCACCCGTACCGGTTGTTGTTGGGAATGATACTCTCGAAGTTGTAGACCATTACACTTACCTTGGACAGATTGTTCAGTTAGGTAGGTCCAACTTCGAGAAAGAGGTCGCCCGAAGAATCCAACTCGGATGGGCAGCGTTTGGGAAGCTACGTGATATCTTCTCATCGAAAATCCCACAGTGTCTCAAGACAAGGGTGTTTAACCAGTGTGTGTTGCCAGTGATGACATATGGCTCTGAAACGTGGTCTCTAACTGCTGGCCTTTTAGAGAGACTAAGAGTCACTCAACGAGCGATGGAAAGAGCTATGCTCGGAGTTTCTTTGCGGGATAAAATCCGGAACATGGATATCCGGCGAAGAACCAAAGTCACCGACATAGCTCATAAAGTTTGCAAGTTGAAGTGGCAATGGGCAGGCCACATCGCTCGTAGAACTGACAACCGATGGGGAAGAAAAGTTCTCGAGTGGCGACCACGGACCGGAAGACGCAGCGTAGGCAGGCCTCCCACTAGGTGGACCGACGACATCGTGAGGGTCGCAGGCAACCGATGGATGCAAGTGGCGAATTGTCGTTCGGCGTGGCGGTCTAAGGGGGAGGCCTATGTTCAGCAGTGGACGTTTTCCGGCTGATGATGATGATGGGATACTGAAGGGGCAAAACCCATACTGCTTTCACAAATTCATCTACGCTACCATTTTCCAGTGAAGATCTTGCCCCAGCTATTCGCGGACCTGGTAAAGCCGGACCCGGGCCTGGTGCGGGAGCGACCCGACCCCATTGTGTACCGCTGCAAGAAGTGTCGCCGTATTGTGGCCAACCAGAGCAACATCATACCGCATATACCTAAGGATATTAAGGTGGAATTGGCTAAGAAAGGTAAGGGGTAGTTATATTAATTTAAATGAAGTTTTGAAAAAGTTCGTTGTAGAATTTTGAGTCTCAGTCATTTCTGGCGCCTGTCAAAACCTTGCTTACGCAGTTTTGACAGGCGCCAGAAATAGAAAAATACAAATACTGATGACTACTTAGAGCTCAATGCATATTTCCAAATGTTTATGTAATTTTATCCCATTGATTTTTCTCTGATTGGAAAATAAAACATAAATACAATAATTATAGATAGAGAGAATGGGTGTGTCTGAATGTTCCTATTGTTTAAATTATTTTGGCTTACATTTAAATAATATTCTAACTACCTGATGGACCAAAGCTATAGAATACTTATTACAATTACTGACGACTACTTAGAGCTCAATGCGTATTTCCAAATGTTGTTTATGTAATTTTATCCGATTGATTTTTATTTTAACTATCTGACGGACCCAAAGCTACAAATAAAATAAAAACTATCCCACACAGGAATGCGACCGCCACCAAGCAAACTGACCGGACTGACCTGCGCGGAGAACGGAGAGATCCTCATAGAGAAGCTGAAGAGCCTCGCCTCACAGCTGATGGACATGAGATGTGATGAGTACGAGGACAGCAGTCCTGGACAGAGCCAGAGCCAGCCCAGTGACAGTGACGAGGGACCCAGTCAGGTGAGGTGATGGGAAACTTATCTAAACCCTGGAACTTATCTCCCAAAAAGGCTCCCTAGGTTTTCGGGAGATAAGTTCCAGTGTTGGTTGTGACGCCCTACCTGCGTGGAACTAGCGAATATCGTGACCCCGGAACGTAAAGGGCTATTGAAGGACACTGTGGATTTTAGTCAGTACAAGTCTGACAGTCCCCCTCCTGCCCTGCCCTGGTTGGGAGGACTCATTTGATGATTTTACCACGATAAAAGAAAAGGTTTGAATGGATAAGGCATTGTAAGGTACTAATTGTTCTTTTGGGACGACTACTTATTTTACTATTGAAATTCTTATGTAAGATCTCCGTCATAAGGTTGAAATTGGAATAACATTGGTTAAAATTGAGCAGAGGCGCCTAATCATAACCATTTAATTGAGAAATAAAATGACAACTAAATAAATATCCTATATCCTGAATCGTGAAGTTATTTTGCTGAACGACGTTTAACAATGGAATACAAGATTTGACCTTGCCCGGTAGACCTCTCATAGCCTAGTTGGTCAAGTGTCTGGAGTATTATCCAGAAAGATGCAGGTTCGACCCCCTGCTCGCAGTAGATTTTTTTTTCTTTCCGCAAAAAAACCTTAAGGTGAGCTCAAGCCTATTCATTCAAAAAAACTAAATAAACAGTATTTTTCTTCAGAATGCGATGCTAGACGGCTACAGCGAAACGAATATGGTGGACGCGTCCATAGCGGCGCGCGCAGACCTGCCGGAGATCTGCCGCCTCATGTGGTTCGTGGAGCCCATGTCGTGGATGAGGGACGTCACACATTGCACGCAGGGGAAACTGCACTGTCCCAAGTGTCTCAACAAGATCGGCTCCTTTAGCTGGATCATGGGTCAGTTAAACAGCTTACATTTTTCTACATTATTTTTCAGGGGTCCTAGCGTTGAGCAGCTCGTGGCTAAATAATTACAGCCGCACAGGCCGATCATTTGGGTTAAGTCGCGCTTACCGAGGTTGGTCTGTGGATGGGTGACCATCGCTCGTAGCGAGTTTCCTCCGTGCCTCGGAAAGCACGTAAAGCCGTTGGTCCCTGCCATCATATGTAGATCTTTGTCAGTCGTTACTGTTAGTCAGAAGCTCTAAAGTTTGACCACCAGTCGAAAAAAATCACAGCCTATATTATTACACCATTCGATAGGGTTGCTAATAAGGATCAATTTCTGGGAAGTAATGATATACGGCAAACTTAAAAATAGTATCTTTTTTTATGAAATTGCTATTTTTGTATGTCACTTTACTTCTACTGAGCCATAAATCTATTCGAAATTACAACATTTCGTTATTTTCAATGTTTCATTGGATTTGACGCCTCAACACCCGCACTGTATTCAGCAATACACAATTATTGAATTAAACAAATTAATAATATCATTATTTCAAATAAGAAACGGTTAACTTATGTTTCGAATACAGTCATTGCATTGAGATTGATCAGTTTTTTTCATAATTAGACGTTTTCCTTAAGTTTGCCTTATATGGTTACTTCCCAGAATTTGATCCTTATTAGCAACACTATCGAATGGTGTAATAATACAGAGTGTGATTTTTTTTCCAAAATCAGCGGGTTCGATTCCTGGCCAGGATTATTGAATTTTCTAAAATCCAACAATGCAGTTTTAGTTTTCGTCAAAATCGGCCTCGAGACTCCTTTCAAAGTTTTTCGATATTCCTGATAATAGCCATCCACGCCCAGTTGAAAAATTCACCCTGTATATGTCGTCTAGCGCCATCTCGTTCCCACAGTGTAACTGTTCTTGCTTTGAAACGTCATAGTAGGCCACCACCAGGTCTCAGGGTGCTGATCTGAATAAGCATTTTTGGGCTGCAAGGGATCTGTGTGCCGTCAAGAAAAAATTGTTATATCACGAGATATTTCTTCCTCCTCTCGATTATATCATTACAAGTTCATAGATGATAGATCTTCAAACATGACCATGTTCATCTGAATTTTGGAAATAGATTTAAGATCTCTGACCCCTAGACAAACGGCGACTGATACATGCGTGTCTCTAATACATTTTCAACTGTATACCCCAGGGCATAAAGTTGAAATCTATTAAAGATTACAAAGCATTTTCGTTCATTTCGTTCGGTATCGCTCAGCAGTCTTTAATGGATTTACTACTTTATGCGCTTGGGTATTAAGTTGAAAATTAAAGACTCCTGGTGGCCTACCATAACGCCTTAAAGCGAGACTTGTTTCGCTGAGGGAGAGAGACAGAGCTATACAAGTCGTCTAGTGCCATCTCGTTCCCTCAACTTAACTACTAGGTAGGCCACGGTCACGGTAGGCCACCCAAGCGTTTACGGCTATCGCTTGCGTTAGTTACAAGGCCAGTTCCTTATTATCAACACTATTTGTTCAGGTTGCAAGTGCCCGTGCGGCCAGAAAGTGGCGCCGGCGTTCTACCTGGTGCCTTCCAAGGTGGAGTGGTCCAACATCGTGCAGAACGTACAGATCACCGTCTGAAACCACGGCTCATAGGTATACACGAATATATATGATATAGGGAGAATAATGTATGATATGGATAATGAAGAGATACTCCAGCTAGCAGAGGTAATGTTTTAAAGGGGTGCACTACGATAATACGAAAAACTTTATTCCGAAATTCATAAATACGAATTTCAAAATACCGATTTTCATAATTCCGAATGGTTCAAAATTCCTAATATAAAAACTCCGATTGATCATTATTCCTATTTTCATAATTCCCAAATTTCAATATTACTAACGTTTATAATTACTATTTTGAAAATACCGAGTTTCAATAGACCGAATATCAAAAATTCCGAATGAATAGTTTTACGAAACATCAAAAACACGAATTCCGATGGCTAAAATTCCGATTATTAAAGTTCCGAATAAAATTAGAATTCCGAAAATTTAATCGCTTATCAGAGAAAAGTATGCTTTTAAAACGCTTAATCAAAATGCCTCTTAACTTTTCTATAAAAGAATTTCTTTTGAATAAGAATATTTTCTTTTCAATTATAATAATTCGTTTTATAAAAAAAAAACATTTTTTTTAATAATTAAAATAACTTATTTTTGAGTTACGTATTTTCATTCATAATATTACAAAAAATCCCTGTGAGAAGAACGAAAGCTGTCCGAGTCGGGGTGCCCCAAGGGGTTGCTCGCTATCGCATCCTGAATTCCTAAGTTATATTACCACTAAGGTGGTTCAACGGAGCCCCGCTTTGCGGGGCTCCTATTTCTGTTGGCAAAAGTTTAAAGCCAAGGTTTAACCTGACTCGAACCTAACCTGTCCGAGTCGGGGTGTCCCCAATTCCGAGCTCGCTTCGCTCGCTCTTGCATCCTTGATTAATTTGTTGACTACCACCAACCAACGTAGATCGAAGGATCCCCGCTCCGCGGGGCTCCTATTTCTGTGAGCAAGGTTTAAAGTAACCTAACAGGAAGGGGATGGCGGGGTCTTTCAGACCCCGCCATCCCCTTCGAACCTAACCTGTCCGAGTCGGGGTGCCCCCAGTCCCGAGCTCGCTTCGCTCTTGCATCCTTGGTCAATTTGTTGACTACCATCTACCAAGGTAGATTGACGCGGGGCTCCTATTTCTGTGAGCAAGGTTTAAAGTAACCTAACACGAAGGGGATGGCGGGGTCTAAAAGACCCCGCCATCCCCTTCGAACCTAACCTGTCCGAGTCGGGGTGCCCCCAGTCCCGAGCTCGCTTCGCTCGCTCTTGCATCCTTGGTCAATTTGTTGACTACCACCTACCAAGGTAGACTGACGGAGCCCCGCTTCGCGGGGCTCCTATTTCTGTGTGCAAGGTTTAAAGTAACCTAACACGCGGCGGGGTCTTTCAGACCCCGCCATCCCCTTCGAACCTAACCTGTCCGAGTCGGGGTGCCCCAAGTCCCAAGCTCGCTTTGCTCGCTCATGGATCCTAAGTTCTCCTAATAACAATAACAATCCTGAAGGCAAACAGTCAAAGTTCAGAGGATACGCCTGGCCACTCCGCACCTACACAGGCTTAAATAACTCTCTAAGAGTACGGTAGACAAAACTACGTGAAGCCAGTTTATTCGGAATATTGAAAATCGGAATTTCGTTTTTCGGAATGAGAACTCATCGAGCATTACATTTTTCGAATATGTGAAAATCGGAAAACTAAGAAATCGGATATACGACTTTCGGTTAAATAAATTTCGTGATTCTTAACAATTAATTTTTATTAATTTTTAAATTAATATTGTAATTTTTAGGTATTCGGAGTTTTGAAAATCGGAATATCGAAATTCGGAATAAAATATTTCGGAGTATTTGGGTGTTCCCGTTTTAAAGATGTAAAAATATTTGAGATTTATTTGTTTCATGGAAACATTGCTGTTCTATTATGTCAGGGAGTATTTTAACAGTTTATGTTTAGGAACAGTACATCAAAGAATCTGCTATCATCTGGTTTTTTTTTCGAATTTTACGCATAGGTCAAGAAAACAATATTCCAAATACTAAAGCGCGATTACAACAATTAAATATTATTCACGGGAGGCGTGCAGTGAACAGATTTCTAGTGCTTTAATTCACTAGATACTGCGCAGGCGCACACCCAGATAATTATACACACGAAAGAATGGCGGTAAAACCGTCAGTTAAAATGTGTAGGGACTGACATGAATATTATAAAAAAAATAATAATATGGCTAGAATATTGCTAGAAATGTTTTAAAATAATAAAGAACCAATATAATCCGAACTGTCGTATAATGAAATGTATAAATGTCATTTAATTCTTACTGTAGTCTTTTCACACAATTTTGAATTTGAATAGACACCATTTTCAAATCTTGATATTTATAAAGAGAATACAAGTAGTCTCTACATTTATAAGTAAAATTAATCAAAGAGAAAACTTCCTTCTCAATAGAAAAGTCACAAGTATTGATTTAAATCATCAGTTGCCCTCAAAAATGTTGACACAGAAGAAAAGTCACCCGGTCACCCCACACTAGATACGACTTTCAATGTGTTTGAGCGAGATAGTATTATTGAAATGTAAACAAAACAGGCGTCACGTGACACTTTTTGACGCAGTAAGGCGAATGATCTAACGATTTAAAATATTGTTAAACGAGTTCAAAATATATTTGAAGAGTGACAAAATGATGACTTCCAAAAAGGGTAATCAGGTGCCATATTATGTGTACTTAGTTGTTTCGTATGCCTTCCCAAAAATAATGTAATCTCTAGGAACTAGTAGTTTTGGTGCTTCAACTAGATGTTTAAATTCTTCCATTTATCCTGGGCACATGGGCGGACATTTTTAATGAGCTCACTTTATTCGACTAACGCCAGAATTTTGAGGCAATAATAAATGTCGTTTCGTATTTGTTTTGGAGAGTTTTTAAATAGTATGTTATCAAAAATGATGTGTATAGTCTACGCCACGACTAGTTTTTATTTTTAACGCGGCGCTAGTGTCTGTCATTACATCAAATTGCATTAAAAAAATTAATGCCTCGAATTTTCCGCAGGGTTTAGTCCTGGCGCGGGTTGCATTAAAAATAGGCACAGCATCAGCAATTTCTTGACGTTAAGGCCCAGCGCACACCGCTGGAAGCGCGGCGGAGCGCATTTTAAGAAAACAATTTAATATAAACCTTATCCACCTTGATATACGGTCGCGCGCATTCTCTTGTCATAGCTTGAGGGCGCTCCAAGCACCGTATCCGAATTTATTCTTATATTGACCGTATCTCAAGGTAGTTAAGGTTTATATTAAATTGTTGTCTTAAAGTGCGCTCCACTGCGCTTCCAGCGGTGTGCGCTGGGCCTAAAAGTTCGATGTTGCCAGCCGCATCTTTTATTAGTTGCGTCCACACAGAGCGAGCAGCCTCGCGAAGCATTTGCCGCGCGAAGCAGCTCGGTTAGTGTGTACGTGTCTCGGCAGAGGCAAGCGCGCGCGCTGCCGCGAACGAACGACCGAGCCATCCAGTGTCGGCTTTTTGTTTTGATCGCGTATATTGTTTCGTCCTCGGTCGAGAAACACTAGAAGCGTCCACACAGAGCGAAAAGCCTCGCGAGGCGGTTCCCTCGCGCGGCAAATGCCCCGCGGGTTTGCTCGTACTGTGTGCTGTGGACGAAGGTTTAGAATTACCGCCTGAGAAAAGCCAGAACGCCAATTCAAAAGTTTCGTTACTTGTTGCTCATTCAAAATGGTCGTCACTGTGTGCATCTTATGATTGTGTTGTAGATAATATTAATCCAGAAATGTACTTCCAGTAGTGATTTATTTCAGGGATGACCTATATGATTGTTGACTGTTGGCTTGTATAGAACTAAATAAAAGTATGTTTTAATACAATAGTAATTCTTTTATTTATTCAATGTTATACATTTTGGTACTTAAAATTAATCTTTGGTATTTTTCTTTGTAACACAAATTCCTTTGTTTAACCTAGCTATTTATGTATATTTGCATGTTTTTCTTATAAAAAAACCTCTTTCGTAAATAATATCGTTGAAGATTATCACACAAGCAATACATAATTTATTATTAGGCCAATATCAATAACTATTATGGAGATCATTAAAATGAGAAAAATAAATTTATAGAAGAAACATTGTAACCCAGTCGTAATTCTTTCTTGATTAGTATCAAGGTAACTGGGCTGACTAAATTTATTTAGATTGTCATAGATATGCCTAGAAGATCAAGGTACTCGCAGGAAATAGATGGTGTATGCAAATATTATAAAATGCATCAACCTACATTTTCACCTCACACGCTCGGAAAGATTCTATTTCTCATTCAAAATCTGAGCGCAAAACTCCATTTTGGGCGCTAGGGCGCAAAGTGTCTTTCAAAATTCTAACACGTCTTGTATTCAATTATTTTCTACACTGACAGACGAGTCGGCCCCACATTTCCTGGCTTAGTGAGGTGAAAAGTTGTGTGTTGCACTCGGCAGCAAAGTTATTCTGCGTCTCGTACCTTTGAAAACTTCGCTATGCTCAGGATTCTATTATATTTGAACCTCTTCACTCGCTCAGTTTTTAATTACCGACTTCAAAAAAAAGGAGGTTATCAATTCGACCCGTATGTATGTAATATTATCAGAACTGCCCAGTTTTCATATGTTAGTCTATATCAGCGTCTGAACAAATGTGCCAAATTTCATAAGTGTATGTATGTATGTTTTTTTTTGTTTGTGCACGCATATCTCCGGAACTATAAGTTCGATTTAAGTAATTCTTTTTTGTTGTACTAGGTATTGTTCAACTTAGGGTACACTGCAAGTTTCATCAAAATCGGTTCAGTAGTTTTAGAGATATGGATTTTTTTATGTTGTGACGGATTACAAGATTAGTGCATATGTAAGAAAATTTTGTATTTTACAAGAATTTGGGTTGAATATGTAATAAATAAACTAAATAAAAAAAGGGTAAAATAAAAACTTTTTTTAAAAAAGTACCGACTTCAAAACAAATACAAAAAAGTTTAAAATAACTTTTCTTTCGGAAGTCGGTGGCTTTGTTTTATTGTATCATTGACTATTGCCACCGACTTCCGAAAGAAAAGTTATTTTAAACTTTTTTGTATTTGTTTTGAAGTCGGTACTTTTTATAAAAAAAGTTTTTATTCAAGTACTGGCGCCAAAAATCAACTTTGCAGCCTTGCTTAACGACTTTTAAAGCCTAGGAAACTGGCGTTAAAGTCTGACAAGCAATTTTCTAGGGCAGAGACAGGCAATTTCATCATGTAAATTACTGATATTCTGTTGCATTCTTTTAAACTGAAAGCCTAGCTCAAAACAGTTGAGAATGGCACAATAGGTCTGTGTTCAATGTATAGTGCGTCCATCTCGTCTCATGCGCGGTATGTCAGGTAAGGCGAGGCGGTGCGCGCGCATGAGGTGTGTCTTACGTTTCCAGCTGTCGGCGAAGGCGCGCGCGCAGCCCGGACACTGGTAGGGAAGCTCTCCTGTGTGTGTGCGGAGGTGACGGGCCTGCAGAGTACATAAGGGAGATTCTAACTACATGTGAAAATCATCCTTACCACTACAACATAAAACACGCTGTTATCTACAGGTAGATGAAAAAAAAACTTTTTTTAAAAAAAGGGAACCGACTTCAAAACCAAACAAAAAAAAACTGTTAAATAACTTTTCTTTCGGAAGTCGGTGGCCATAATCAATGAAATTAAAAACAAAGCCACCGACTTCCGAAAGAAAAGTTATTTAACAGTTTTTTTATGTTTGGTTTTGAAGTCGGTTCCCTTTTTTTAAAAATGTTTTTTTTCCCTTTTTAGTTTAGATATTCAACAAAAATCTTCATATAATCGGCGTCTTTGAAAATCTACAATCCTAGTAAGCAACAAAAATGGATCTTTGCGGGCAACTTAACGAGATATCCATTATTGTTATATACTAAAACCTTCCCCGGGATATAACGAACACTTTTCTGAAAATCGCATCAAAATCCGTTCAGCCAAACACGAGGTAATCGCGGACAAACATACAAACATACAGGTCGAACTGAGAACCTTTTTTTTGAAGTCGGTTAAAAACAGCAACAAGCATAGCAATAAGTTTCAACTATAACCAGGAAGATAGGAATAGCTTCAAGACAGATATACAAACCAGTCCGCTAGCATCGTAGAACCCTTTATTGCAGTGTTTGCAGACGTGGGTCCTGTTGGCCTGGTGCTGCCGCTGGTGCCGCCGCAGGTTGGAGGACACGGCCGCGCGGAACCCGCACTCGTTGCAGGAAAACGGCTTCTCTCCCGTGTGCTTGCGCATGTGGACCTCTAGGTTGCCGGCTGAGGGTAGAGTAAAAAAAGGGTTTAGGCGCAAAAAGCCCAATTCGCAAAATGGAAACCTAGTCGCAAAAGGACAAGTTCTCAAAATGGCTAATTCTCAAAATGGTCAATTCTATAAAAGCCTAATTCTCAAAATGGATTTAATTAGTCTTTTAGTTTTAAAATGGTTTTTTTAGTCAAGAGGGGGAGGAGGAGAGGAGCGGGAGGAGCCATTATATTTTTTTACTACCCAAAAAAGTTTTATGTAGGTAGAGGTCCATAATATTTCACAAGTACTAAGAAAACAACTACTGAGAAATTACTTGTGGAAAAACCTAATATACCATTAGGATACCACTTGACTCAAGAGCCACTGGTCAAGGTCGAGTTGGTCTACGTTAATTGTATCTTTATCTACTAATGTATATTATAAAAGAACAGGGTTTTTTATTAAGACTCGACTACAGCCGAAACCGCTAAACGCAGTAACTTGAATTTTGGACAGCAGTTGCAATCTACCATGTAGGGAAGCAATAAGACGGGATTTTGCGAAAATCCTCCTCTAAGGGGGTGAAAAGGGGTGAAAACTTTTAAGGGAGGGGTTTTACTGCTTGCTTCGATAAACTCAAAACTGGTCATAAATAATCTCTTAATCGTATAAAGGATGCGTATTTATTTGTATTTCAAATATCAACGGCATTAATTTCATTAAGTTCGAAGTTAGAAACACTCGCAGACGAAGTCGCGGGCGGAGTGCTAGTATTGTATGTTCGCACACTGATATGGACTCATTCAGTAATAATATACGGAAATATTCGTATTATTAAAAAAAATACTTTATGTTAATAGCTATAGAGTATATTTTGTATTATCTACCAAAACAACGTGATATTTTGACAATCACGTTAAGTGCCACGCTGACATTTATAAGGTCATGTATTCTAGTGATGTTAATATTATTGAGTCAATGTGTTAATTAAAGTGAGGTAGGTCTCATTAGCGAGATCATAGACAAACGACCTTGAGTGATATCTAATTAATTGATTTTTGAAGAATGTGTTTTAATTAATTTAGACTGGTTTAAGTGTTATTAGGTACATATAAAAAATGTATAGTAGGCAAAAATTAAGTACGTATTAGTGAACACCAGAGGTACTAGTAACCGTCTGCTATTATTTCTCATGTAGCCGGGAAAAAGGCATCCAGTAGGGTCATGGAACTTTTTAAACAAACAAGGTACAGATACCGGCACGGTTTTTGAGCGCTCGACGTAAGAGTGGGGATCGCTTTGCGCATCGTGCACTTATCGACAAATGAAACGCACAATAAAACAAATAACAAAACAATGAATCCCGAGTGGCGGCTATGACGCGATGCGCTACGGCACGCTACGCGGGCCAATCACTACACTTTCCCCGCCCCCGTTCCTCACTTCATCTACCAAAGGGACCTCATTACTCACTACTGCGCAGGTGAAGGTCAGCGCTCAAGATCCATGCCGGTATTTGTACCCCAAATGAACTAGGTGGTTTTTAGTCAGATTCACGCTCATTTGATGATTTTCCACTCACGAAAAAAAGGCTGCTAAACACTTGACGCAATTATTATTTCGCTACGTTTCTGTGCCAGCCTTATATATGATCCCGACCGATTTCGGCCACAGCGACTTGGATCTGCCTATTGAGAGCATCGCTGGTGTGCTCTCTGGTGACTGACTGACTTTTCGCTACGTTTCTGTGCCAGCCTTACTAGATTGATCCAGAGTCACCATCTTATGAGTTTATAATGGCAGCGATATGGATAATTTGTCACTTATAACTGCCAAGACTGAACTCTTAAATATCTGCCTGAAGCCTGCTACTAAAGGCCCTGTATTTTTTGTGACTTTCTATAAATAGTTTCAAGACGAAAAATGAACGTAAGTAATTAATAGTAAGGTTTTCCCTAACTTACTGGAACCATAACAAGTGGCCCTCACCTTGCGCGAAGCTCCACCCACAAAAGTAGCACAGGTACTGCTTGTCACCGTCGTGCACCTTCATGTGCGACTTCAATATACTTTTTATTTTGAACCTGTAATATGAAAAACACCACTTATTACATCCCTCATCATTTGTCTGCCTTTTTCCAACTATATTGGGGTCGGCTTCCAATCGAACCAGATGCAGCTGAATATCAATATTTTACATGGAGCAACTGCCTATCGGACCTCCACAATCCAGTAACTGGGTAATACGATAACCCATGGTAAGACTGGTTGTCAGACATTAGAGCTTCTGACTGACAATAACGACACTTATTACATCCCTAATCTGTCAAATTTTGCCAATCGAATATGAACCTTCTACTTACGTGATAAAGTTGTAAATCTAATAAAGTTTGACAGATAGGGGTAGTTTGATATGCTGCCGTCCGTACCATTTACCAACTCAACATTTCTAATAGATAAGTATATACACCGTGTTCCGGACGATATACATAAACTTCGACCAGATGTTCAAACCACGGAAGTAAGCATTTTTCATTATGGACACATTAATAAATTCTTATTTTTTATTTTTTGTTAATTTTCATACAAACTAAATACCTAGACGTAAATAACCCGATATGCATGCCTCTTTATCCGAATTGGCAACGTCGTATTTTCATTCATAACATTTGGCGGGCTGAAACAAATGAAATGCAAATAGTATTTGATAGATTTCAAATTAAGATACTTTCTCACTGCATAGCTGAATTAAATTTCATTAAATGAAATTACAAATATCTTTGTAACGAAGCCTTTTTAAGTACTACTTCCTTTGTTGGATTTGATTTGTAAAAGCCATAGAAGTATTTGCTAAAGTTTATGGATAACGTGAAGAACACGGTGTATATGTAAAACATAAAACAAATTTCAGTTTAAGATGATTTAAAGTTCAAACTCCATTGCTTTATTTAAACTACTAAAAAGCTGTATTTGTAAACATTCCCTTCATTCGAATTTATCGATAAAACTAGCTTTATCGATAAAAATATCTCCAACACTACGATTTCCAAAATATTTATTTAACCTGTTTTATGTATACCAAATACTCGATAAAACAAAAAGTTATCTTTCCTAAAAGCCGCGCGGCCATGATTTTGTGATATAACGTCGGCCTCGTTATGTCATGTGGGTCAAGTTTGCCCCAAAATGTAGGTAACTGGGTCAAGGTCACCCAAACTCGTTATTTCGAGGCCAAGGTTCTTTCTAGCTCGGATGTATCAAGGTCATTTTTGTAATAAAAATAAAAAGTTTTACGACCATTTCGTTCCTATGTCAAAAACGAATACTAATGAAACTTTAATTTGGGAAATATTTGTTGGACAATTTGATCATTATCCAAGATTAGTTTCTTCAGATAAAACATAGTTTTGGTGAAGATTGTCTTGTCCAAGGTCATTTTAAATACAGGTTTTTAGTACCTACCTTGAGTTCAAGGTTTTGACCTTTATTGCCCAATTGCTATAAGGAGATAAGAGCTAGTTGATCACAGCGCCTCTAAAGTGGTCTCAAGAGTAAGGTCATCGATATCAATTGGGCATCTACTGTCGACACTAGTGTTGACAAATTGATTCTGATCTTGAATTTATATCTATGGCTCTTTGCTTGTCGTAAAATAAATAAAGATTTATTATAGTAGCATTAAAATTAAAGTATTATGTATAATACCAATAATTTTTATTTGACCTTTTTAATGCTTATTTACGACGGAGATCCACAAGACTAAGGCTGAAATCCATAGACCGAATTAAGTCTTAACTCAAGCTACACTTATGCTTCCGCTATCCGAAATTCCGCTCATACTTTTTATATTTTGCTGTGCCCGACAGGGTCCATAATGATCTATTATTTTTAACCTACCACCTAAGTACACATTGTGGAATGCAAATAAAATTGAATTTGAAAATTTGAATTTGAATATAATCCTTATTTTTATTATCCTACAGAGCTATATTTTCCTACAGACTTTAAACATTATTGTTTGAAAATAAGTTTTATTTTTGGAAAATGAACTTCTTATGCCAGCCCAGTGCAGATACAAAGACTAGACAGAGATACTCTTTAACTGAGTCAGTGGACTATAAATAAAAATGTAATCCGCATGTAATTTTTTTGTTCTAGAATATTCCGCACGATATTATCCTTCGCCGTTTTATGAGTTACGTTGATGAAATAAATTACAAAAAGTTTACGCCTAAACGGCTAAACCACGACCTACAACTCGTTTGTCGGGGCCGTTACCACTCGGCCACCACGTGTAACAGTACAATGAATTAAGGTGGATGCTCCAGGATAGCCCGCAAAATTCAAAATTTCTTGCGTTTGACTACGTATGTAGTTACAGAATTATAATCAACAAAATCATCAATACAACGCTCTAAGTTCATAAAGCTGCAGGAATGACTTTTTATGTTACTTTTTTGTTCCTGCAGTTATATGAACTTAGAGGGTTGTATTGGTGATTTTGATGATAATAATTCTGTAACTAGATACGTCTTACAGCCGCGATCAATATTTTAATCAACATACAACCTAGCACTGGCCTGCAAATTGCAACGCAAGAATTTTGAATTTCGTGGGCTACCCTGGAGCCACCTTAAATCCTACCTCATACTACACTTATCGCATGCGTACGGCCTCGCGTCGGCATGCGCTCGCGCGTGGCACGCCAGCTGCTTGCGCCGCTTGAAGCGCTTGCCGCACGCCGCGCAAGCGAACTTGCGCTCATCCGAGTGTGAAGCGGCGTGGTCGGAGAGCAGGGACGCTTTGGAGAATGCTGGGGAAAAATTATATGATGAGCAGAGAACAGTTTTCCAGGGAAAACTACCAGGATGTCTAAAATAGTTGGCGATCGGAGACCTGTCTCTAACCATTTACTATTTTTACCTGACTATGGCATAACCACTAGAAAAAAGTATGATTCTAGTACAAATAAAGATTGGTTAATAGAAAAACTGTCTTTTACATATATTTTTTTCCAATTTTGTTACAGTTAGCTTCCAGTCTAACTGAATATATGTGCCTGGTTACTGCATTCAGTACAGTAGTATTAGTAGCCACAGTAATTTTATAATTAAAATGGGGAATATTGACTGCTACTTGTATCCAATGAGGACTAATCTGATTGATAGTTTCACAGGTCTCCAGAGGTAGTGGCGCTGCCCAAGCGGACATTTTTGGAACTGCTCAGATTAGTCCTCATTATACTGACTTACTTTTTGGACAATGTGCACAAGTAAACTTATGCTCTGTATGTTCCTTCTTCATATGTTTATTGAACCAAGTCTTTGATGTAAAAGCCTTCCTACAAACAGGGCAAACATTCTTCTTAGCTTCTTCAATATTCACCATCTCTTTCACACTCTCTTCTCTGATATCCTCTTTCTCTTCCACTTCTGTCACATTTTGAACAAGTTCTATTTCTTCGATAGCTTTTTGGGGAATTATATGGCTTGTATCACTGGCCGGCAAGTCTATGTTATCAAAGAGTATGTGTTCATCATAATTGTCTACGGCTACACTTATTTTATAGTCTGGTAGAGTGAGTTTGAGGTTGTCTATGTGCCTGGCGTGTGTCTCTGGTTCTACAATGATGCTAGTATTGGTTCTTGAGATGATGTTCTTTAGTGTGGCGTCTACTTTGTGAGCCTCCGTGATGTAGGTGAATGCCGACTCTATCTTAATGATGCAGTCATAGCAGAACTGTTTTGGTAGTTTATCTTCTTCTGAGATCTGGAAAACAAAGTTAAATGTGTGTTACAACATAATATTGTGGGTTATCTCCTAAGGGTGAGGCATTAGTGTACACACACATTGCTTCAGTTCTGTCGTAGTTCAGCAGGTTTTGCAGGGGCATATTTTAATTCAATCCTGTAATATATTATTGTTAATTCTTAAGAGTTTAAGTATGTTAATGTACTAATGAAATAATATAAAATAACGACTAGTTATCTAAAATATATTTTGTAAGTACTAACACTTTAAAAATAACATTTAAAATTGATACTTATTGATAACTTAACAAAATCTTGGTCAGTGGGCCATCTTAGGGCAAACTTAATTATGGAATCAACTGGTACTGTCAAAATGTTATCGCATTTAATAACCACGCAGCAAAAAAAAAGAAAATTGAAATAGTGAAACAGAAATATGGATCTCTGCTGTTATGTTTTTTAAACTCCAAGTGTTATTTATAATGCAATTAGAATTTAGGTGGAAATATGAAAAGACGATAGCTCGAGATATTTGGATTGTGGAATTTAGCAAAAGAGGCGTTTTAATATTATTGTAATAAATAAAACAGGGGTGCAAAAACTGGCAAAACCTTACCGTAATATTCGTGCAAAAACAAAACATCTCCACAGCTCTAGGATCAAAATTCTCCCTTTCCCATGATGCCACTTCTTTCATACAACTTCTACACAAATTAGATGTATCCATTTTTGTTTGTTTTCATACAAAAAGTGATAAACTGTACACCATCTCGTCTCGCCGCAGCTCGCAGACATCACAAGTAAATAAATAAATGTCAAATTGTCAAACACTGCGTTTCGTATCTGCACGGTCCTACAACTGTGACATGACAAGAAAGAGATAGAACTACGAAACGTTTATCGAGAGACAAGGACACTGAAATGTCATTATAATGCAACATTGCGCAAGCAATGAAAATGTTTCAAAGTCAAACATTGCGGCGCCATTATGCAAACAGGGACTAGGTAGACAAGCTGTTCTAGTTTCAAAGGCTCAGAACTAAACAATTTCAGCAAAAACTTTTTTTAAAAAAAGTACCGACTTCAAAACAAATACAAAAAAGTTTAAAATAACTTTTCTTTCGGAAGTCGGTGGCAATAGTCAATGACACAACAAAACAAAGCCACCGACTTCCGAAAGAAAAGTTATTTTAAACTTTTTTGTATTTGTTTTGAAGTCGGTACTTTCTTTAAAAAAAGTTTTTATTTTACCCTTTTTAGTTTATTTATTACATATTCAACCCAAATTCTTGTAAAATACAAAATTTTCTTACATAATGCACAAATCTTGTAATCCGTCACAACATAAAAAAATCCATATCTCTGAAACTGAGCCGATTTTGATGAAACTTGCAGTGTACCCTAAGTTGAACAATACCTAGTATAACAAAAAAAGAATTACTTAAATCGAACTTATAGTTCCGGAGATATGCGTGCACAAACATAAAGACATACATACATACATACATACATACATACATACATACACTTATGAAATTTGGCACATTGGTTCAGACGCTGATATAGACTAACATATATGAAAACTGGGCAGTTCTGATAATATTACATACATACGGGTCGAATTGATAACCTCCTTTTTTTTGAAGTCGGTAAAAACTAGATAAATCCGTGCAGCATATTTGCATTGTCATAGATTTTTATTCCCACCCAGCATTCTTAGTACTGATAAATCACACTACGGCCAGATATTATGATAAGTGAGTAAATGAAAATAATACGTAAACCTTTTTTTTAGAGAACTTATTGTAAGTTACTTACTACATACATTAAAACAACAAGATGTTTTTTTTTAATTTATTTTACTTACGACCCCAATAATAAATTAAATCTCTTAACATAAATGTTATTTGTTATCTACATTCCATACCCTAATTAAAACGTGCTACCAATCTTAGTGTCGCAGAGCGCAGCCCTAAGCTGGTCGATGCCCTCTCCGGTGAGGGGCGAGGCCTCCAGCAGCACTGGCGCGTTGTTCAGCTCCGTGCTGAGTCTCGTGTACTGCAGCATGAGGAGCGCCTCGTTGCGCATCTGACGGTACGCCGCGTCCATCTTGCTCAGGACTAGGATGAACTGGAAACGGAAAAAGTGGAAATTATAAAGTTCTGATTTTTATATTCTACCGATAATATTGGGAAAGTTTGTAAAGATGAATTTTTGCTGTGATAGTTATTCCACCAAAATGGTAGAATGGATTTGGATGTTTGGCTTAAATAAAGATTAATACTGCTAATTCTTGCCAACAAGATATTTTAAAAACATTTTCTGCTTGTTTTTCATTAAAATTTAAATAAAACCTACAAAAGTACATTATGGTTGTGTAAACTTGACATGTAATGTCACTCCGCCGGTGTGCCCATTTAGTTCACACTCTGGCACATGGCGCTGCGATCGATTTGAGTCCCCATCACCGACTTCGCAGATAGAATATTTGGTCCAAGAATGCTATAACTATTATAGTAGGTACCTTTGCGTTTTTCAGTCTCGGCTCGGCCAATAACGTGTATAACAGCACAGCAGCCGCTGATATTTGACACAAGTTTGATGTGTCCACTACATAAATCACCTGAAATTGTAACAAATATTTTGTTAATTATTAATAACTAGCTGACCCAAACAAACTTCGTACCGCCTCATAATCATTTTTTTTAACAGATTTAATCGCCTTTAAACCTTCCCTGGACTTCCAAAAATAATTCAAAACTAAAATTTGCCAAATTGGTCCAGCCGTTCTCGAGTTTTAGCGATACTAACGAACAGCAACTGATTTTATATTATTGAGATTACATAATTATATAGATTTATTTATGAGGTCATCTATTAAAACCTAGTGCCAGAGAAATACTATATTATGGGGTTTTGTTTTCTCTGTGTGTTTATTATGGCTAATGATAAAGAACAAGATAAGTACAGAGAATCACTTACTTTTTCAACACCATCTAAATAATTATGCCACAGTGGTGCCATCTCTCCTCCCACTTCTCTGATTGCCATCATTTGTTTCTTCCCGTCAGTGCCGGTTTTAGCACTACCAGCGCCCTAGGCGAGATTTCTTCGGCGCCCCCTAACTGCAATTCAATCCCATATGAAATAAGGAAAAGGATATAATGAAATTACCATTTATTAAAACTAGTAAAAATTTACTTTTACCAGGCCTGTCTCCGCGGTGTAGGCATAAAACTGCAAGTAGTTGCGGGGCCATTATGTCGTGGCCCATTCACTACGGCTGCCACGCGCCACCCGTTACGCACGCGCTCTGTCTCCTTAATATTTTTGTTACGTTACGTGTAGTTACGCACAAGTTTCTTGCTTTAGGTGCTTTTGGTAAATTAATAACACAATATTATTATGAAGAAAAAAAATATATAGTACATATTTAGTAATGATCAACAAAATTATCTCCCTGCTTGTGAAGTATGGGCTTAACTGATCATGATACCTAATCATGAGGTTACAAGTTTGGAAATGAGGCAAGATACTAATTGGAGGGGGGGGGGGGGGGGGGCTACTGGACGACCAAGATAAAAAGACGACACTCTCACTCACCTTAAGCTGAGTACTAAGAATTAAGATCGGTAGAAAGTAGAAAGATGTTTGCGTTGTTGTTTAAAAGTTCTAACTCAGAAAATGGCCACACTACGCATTCAAGGTCAGCGGTCGTAATTCGCTGCGCCACTTTTTTACCTACCTACAAAGACACGCAACGCGGGGCCTGTGACAGTATGCGATAGTAATTGGTCGGTTACTAGGTTGAGTGCAAAATAATAAGGACTGGCTATTTTGCCGTAGACGATAAAAATCTTTTGAATATTATTCTTTTTTTTTGTAAGATAAATGTACAAAAATATAACAATAATAGGTAGAAAAGATAATATTATTATAACTATTATTCCTCACGTAAGGTGCCGTAGGTACCTACTATTATCATTCTGTGCTAACAATCAATAATGTATGTAGTAATCGATGACGAAACCAAAAAGATATAGGCTGATGATAAAAACAAAATTCCTTGAGGAACATAGGTATTTATGGTAATAATGTAATTTAGCAAATGCATAAAATACGCATAGGTACCTACCTATTTGTGCCTAAACTCGCAAGTCGCAACCCTATTGAGCTTGACCCATAGTAACCTTTTAATGTCGTTGGCGTCAGATAAACCAAAATAAACTCTCGGGCGTAACCATTCAGTACATTTTTGCTTGCGCACGGGAAGTTTAGGCTATTATAAAAGTAGGTGGGCGGTACGGCTGCCAGTTAAAATGTACTTTATTCTCTCGTATATAGATTTTACATTTGTTTGATTTTTTTTTGGAGTAGTCCTTCTGTACGTATAGTACTATTAATTATTCTGTGCTTTTACTTCTCTAGCCTTCGAGGTCGAGGTTATCAGCAATTTCATTTCGATTGACTTTGCCAAGTTTGTCAAAATTCAACCAGTTTTTATTTAGAGATTGATAATGTTTTCTCTATGGTGCAGGATTTTCGGTAACGTAAACTGCTATGCATGCAGTGCAGTCACAGACTAAGTGCAGTGCTTCGAATTTGACACTGAGTTCCATTCCAATCTTTAACGATTTTTTCGCTAAAGGGCATTTATGGGAATTAAGTAGACCTGTGGCGCCCTTTTATATCCGGCGCCCTGGGCGGTCGCCTAACCGCGCCTTACCCTAACGCCGGTACTGCTTCCCGTGTTTATTCAAGTAATAAATGTCGTAAATATTCGTTCCTATTGTTGGTACTGGGCTGTATGTATTGTCTATGCCTTCAGCATTTTGCAGTTTCTTCAATAACGTAGTTTTTCCTGATCCCTTTGGTCCTAGACACAGCACTGGGATTCTTTTTTCCGGATCATCCATAATTAAAAAGGATTAAGAATAATTTGAAGCAAAAGACAAGTCTTAATACATCCAAACAGTAACAAACACCAAGCAACATGTTGTTAGGTCAATTCTTTGTTACCATGGAAAGTTAGTAATACTACTCACCGCTAGATGGCGTTGAATGAAATCTGCAGATTTACCAAAATAAATTATGTGTAATGGACTGTTATTTTTTGAGTCATCACCAGAACTTGTTTAGTACTTCCACCAATATTTTACTTTCACGACCTCGGCTGCCAAGGATGTATAACGTAAAATTAATTTATCAATAAACCACAAAATAGTGATAATTATTTGGACATTGGCAGGTTCGACTCAGTGGCATAGCCGCGGGTGTTGTGTTGTCATAGTGTGGTGGGTAACTTGACTGGCATTCAGGGCACTTGACTAGTCTGAGACGTATGAGGCTCCACCAGGCGACCTTAAACTTGGTTTACGTAAGGAGACGCGGCCCAGATCCGGCCTGCTAGTGATGTGACCGAATACATAAAATGTGCACTGCACTTAGCATATTTACAGCGAACTTGAAGGTCGAAAGAGTCATCAGTAATGAAGACAGTCATTAAATCTGTCTTGACTAGATAACACTAGATTGTTATTGATAAAGTTTATGTTGTAGGAAGTAATCTGATCGATGTACTTACCTTGTAGGTAAGTAAGTTTCTATTTATTGTAGATCTGAGTTATTCCCACTTGAAACTTCATTAGGTACCTACTAAGTTGTCCTAGGTAGTAACTAATATTACTTAATAAGGTACGTCACTTCGTGGTTACATCGAGATCTTTGTTTAACTGTTTCATTAAATATGTGTTTGCTTTGGCGACAGTCAGAACTTTATCATTTTTAATTCAATTCAAATAGTCTATTGATTTTAGTGCAATTGGTAAAATGCCCAATCAAAAGAACTTCTTCAGTCACGTTATTACCATTCATTATGAAATACGTAAAAAAGTTAGCGAATAGTAAGCGTGTTAGGCATTTAGCCCCTCCCTATATACTGACAGAGGTTAGCAACTGGTAAGCCCGCGAATTTCGGCGCGCGGCACTGCGTATCTAGGCCAGCGCACCCTTGACCCACTGACTCACTGCCAGCAAGCGCCCGCCATTGTTTTTCAACAATCAATAAATAATACACCGAGCAAAACTCTTTACGCTCGCACATTTGCGCAACAGCGCCTGCTCATCGCCGCCATTATGTGCGCTAGTTTGCATTTTCGCGCGCTTTGCAACTTTTTTTGGGTCGCGAAAACTGCACGCTGGGCGTATTACGTGCGGCCCACAAGCCCACAACGTACCTAGTTACCTAATAAATAAATATTGATGTGTGATGGCCTTCATTTATTAATGCTAAATTAGTTAGAGCTTTTATCATTCGTGTTATTTAATGGCAAACACTTACATAGTGGCAGAATAATAACGATAATTGTATTTTTTTGTAATTCAGTGTAACAAAACGTGCAAATTATTTGCGGCCAGGCAAATTATAGACTAATGCTTATTGCACTTGAAATATTATTGAGTTGTGTGGACGTGTGGCCTTCAAACTTGTGCGATTGTCATCTAAGCATGAATTGTAATGATACTAAATATTATGAAATGCTAAAAAAATCCAAGGAATTGGTGGTGATTACCAGCTATCGTAGTGCATCCGAGTGTCGACCTTGTGGAGGCTCTTTTTCACACAGAACAAACCAATGCTATTCGTTATCTATTTGGTATTTATCTATGTATAGGTTGTATAAAACAATGAAACAAATCGTGGCCTTCTTATTGTACCTACCTCTATAATTAGGTATTTTAACTTAAACAATTACCTCGCACACAGGGAACGTAGTTTAGCGTTTTATTTTGTTTTACGTTTATTTATCTACGAGCAATGGATGGTCAAATTAAAAGTGTGTGCTCAAGTTTGGGCATGGGCCTCAAAATAATAAAAATATTTGAAGTAAGTTTATTTATTAAACCAGTCATACATTAAAAATACACATGTGAGTACATACACACACGCTGGAGAATAAATTAAATAAATACATACATAAAAGCATTACGTTGTGGCCGCCAAGGGAGGTCGACACGTAGAGCGCGCGCACACAACCAAGCGAACCTTTGCCTGATGCCTTCGGCGGAACGGAACGTATACTATTTATAAAATTCGGCAAATTCATTGAATATAACGCTTACCTACTTGTTACTGAGACACAACAATCAACTTCATTAAGAAATAAATTGTGTCATTCTTATAAATAGATGTTAACAGTTTAAAAACACTGATTAAATGAAGCGTAAACAATGTTGGCTCTGAAATTGCTTATTTAAATTTTAATTTGATGGACATAATCCATAAGATTTTATCAATATTAAAATACAAATTGATATTGAGTTAGTGAACAACTAATGACCATTCTATAATCGTATGCAAATTAATTATTTATTCATATTAAGATTATTTTTTAAATTCTTTCACTTATTGATTAAGTTGTCAGAGAAAGTTATTATTTTAATTTCATATTTGGCGTTGAACAAACTTCGTTTTACCTATTTTCAGCAGCTAAATCGTGTGGTTCACCATTTCACGCTTCGTCTATGGTCATAACGTTTCAGACCTCGATGCTGGTTAGATAAAAACAATTGTTTATGAAACTCAGAAGGTTACTCTAGGATAACTTATACTCATTTCAATGCGATTGTTAAACTAATACCTACCTGCAGTAATTAACATAGACACAGAGCTGTTTCGCCATTGTCTTATATTTTAGTAGCCATACGGCATTGAGAGAAACAAAAAGAATTAGGTAGGTTCTTTGCGAGTGAAATTTTCACCTTGTTCACATTGCAGATTTAAAACCAGCTAAGTAGTATGACCTGAATAGTGCTGTGAAAAAAACCTAAATCTTTATTATGAGAACTTTTTTCAAGATTTACTTTTTTTTCAGTTGATTTCAACGTTACAATGAGTCTTTTGTTGAACTTTTTGAGGTTTCAAGGAAACGTTGTCGTTGATAAAAAGTATTTGAATGGCATCACTTCTTTGCAGTTTCTTATAAAAAATGCTCAATGTCTTTATTTCACATTTAAAAGCTCCACAAACTTTTACTGGGGCCTCCTTTGTTTTAAATATTTTGCTATAAAGCTCAATCAAAACAAAACTTTAGACTTTTCTTTATAAGATACACATTCATTCATCATACCTAACCCTTTTTTAACTACATATGTTAGCGTAAGTTTCCTGTCTAACCAGATGCAACTGAATAGGTGCAGCCATCCGACCTCCACGACCCAGTTACTGGGTTACAAAATACCCCCTTTTATTATTAAAGAACTAGCTTTCCATGCTACATCTCTATCACCTATCTCAAATCTCACGTTCGACCACCCCAGCTTTCCTTTTCAGGAACATTTCGAACTTTCTAAAATTATACAAATCCTGCAGCTCGCCACATTATTTATCTTTTGGAAGATGGATTCGTCAACCAGCTGGTAGGAGCACATTTACACCTGACGTGCACGATCGTGGTGGTCGTGTCGTCACCGTCGCGTCAGCACTCACTGTCACTTTCTGCGATGGTCGACGGTGAAAGGCATGGCCGCTCGAATTCTGCACATTTTTACTATGTTTGCATGTATTGTAACATTGCAGGGTTAACAGGGACTGTGGTAACTGAAATATTGATGTTTGCTGAAATGATGGTTAATTTAATCGGAAAAACGATTATTTTCAACTTCTGAAAATGCTATTCTTAAGTCATCATCATCATCATCATCAGCATGTAAATGTTCCCACTGCTGGGACACAGGACTCCTCTCTGAAAGAGGGAGTGGGCCATAATCCACCACGCGGGCCCAGTGCGGGTTGGTGGATGTCACATGTCTTCGAATTTTTGGTTCTAGGACATGCCGGTTTCTTCACGATGTTTTCCTTCACCGTTTTGAGAGCAGTGGTGATGAAATAAATTACACAAAGTAATGCGCCTGGCTGGATTCGAACCCACGACCTACAACTCGTAAGTCGGGGCCGATACCACTGGGCCACCACTGCACTTCTTAAGTCGCCTTTGCTCAATTCTGAATTATTATTATAAAAATTGAAATAAATTAATCCTGGTTAATATCAATATCGAGCATATATTAATTCGTTAGTTAGGCTATGAATTACCCAATAAGAACCCAACTCTAGAATACTCTATGATTCGGTAATTTAATAACTTTCCGGTAAGTAAGTCTACTTTGAAAAGATTTCAATAATTTCTGTACTGAAAATAGTACATTGATCCCATGTTTTCAGGTATGTTTACAACTAAATATTAAATGACATTCTAAATTGATTTGAACAAAGTATCAGCCATCTTAGCATTCTCTGTAGAAAGCTGAAGGCAGGTAACGTACTAGAAGTTATTTCTTTTCACAAACGGCTGTAAATGAAAGGCCTTTCTGATTTATACATGCAGCTGTCTTCAGGCTATAGAAAGAGACGATAGATGATGGGCGATGTCTGGTGATGAAGTTGAACATCTTGCAATTGCAGATAGGTAGCTGCTATTCGGTTTCGATTTAAAGAATTTATTCTCATAAAATAACACAAATACATAGTTCAATTAAACTATGAGAAATAACTTTTGATTCCGTGAGTCGACAAAACAAATTAATATTAAAATTAGATTTACATGGTTTTCTTTTATTGCTGGTCAAGGATATCACAAGAATTATAAACGAGATATTTGCTATGTTTATTACACATACTGAGCTTGTACATATGACCAGATGTAGGTACCTATATGTATAAATGTGGACGATGCGAAAGGAGTATCGATCGTACCAGGTGGATCTCTGTGGTTTCTGCCTACCCCCAATAAGTAATAGGCGTGAATTTATGTTTAAAAACAAACAAAAACAAGAAAAGTGAGTGTATAAAAACGTGGGAAAATGTGTTTATTATATATTTTGATGTTGTTTCCAATATTTCGGCACGGTTGCTGCCCGACAATAATGACAGCATTATAGTGACCATGTCAGCTTCAAAACTAATAGACAATATAAAATAATGACGTCTTCATAAATGCGAGTATTTGATACAAAATTAGAGTAGGTACCTACGCCTCACCATTCATGGCCTTTAAACGCGGCGACACTAGGTCTATGTCTTTCCATCAAATTGCATTAAATAAATATAGTACATATCTCGAATTTTCCGCAGGAGGCGGTGCGGACTTTACTATTATAAATTATATAACCATTTTTCCTTTTTCTTCTCAAAGAACTAGTTGAACAAAATGCCCAGCAATACATCTTAGTCAGAACTACAGCTCATCATGTGCCTAGCATTTTCCCAACTATATTGGGGTCGGCTTCCAGTCGAACCAGATGCAGTTGAATATCCGTATTTCACATAGAGCGACTGCTTTTCTGACCTCCACAACCCAGTAACTGGGTAATACAATACCGCTTGGAAAGACTGGATGTCACTTTCGAGCTTCTAGCTTATTCAGAACTACAGCTATCAATAGATTCTAAGTATGTAGTTGTTTTCAATTTTCCTTTTTAACCTTTTAATAGCGACCTTTCCGAGAAATTATGTAGCATAATGATTTACTGATTCCTGTACAGCATTTAGAACCCCTTTCTAAGCTGTCAGTCTAACTGCAATTAATTTAAAAATAAACATAGAAGCTAAAGATAACAGTAGCAAAAAATCAATTAAGCTTTGCGTTTTTAAAAACAATAATTTCCCTTCCTAAGGTTGATTGATAAATGTCTGGAAAAGTACGAAGCTTTTATAAATACAAGGGGCAAATAAAGTCCAAAAAAATGCGACAATAATTAAGTTTCTGAACGAATGTAGAGATGAATGCGACTCTTGCACTTTAACTTCAAGAAAGTTTAGGGTGAAAGACACAATTACTGTCCAAGCAAAAATGTTTTTGTCATTTTTTTAAAAACAAAGAGATTCGTGAGTTAACACTTGTGCTATAGTTTATGCATGTGGTCGGTTTTGTGAATCAGGCGCGCGAATGTTCCTTTTTTGGAATTTTCCTGACAAGGCAGAATATAAATAAACCGACTGCGTTATTTTAAGAATGCACATTGCGTATATAAATAAATGGACTAAAATATAATTTATACTTAATTGCCTCTTATTTCTGAACTAGTGGGAATTTTTTTTATTCTATCCAAATGGCTCATGTTAGAAACCCAAAAAAATATTCTTGAGCAACTGACATTTCCAACTGACAAGTTTACATATTTTTTGCCTTTATAATGAATATGATAAGTGATTAGGTAATCCAGACTATGATAAAAAGCTGTTACTATTGCCGTCAGTCGCACGCAATGCTTTCGTTAATTAAACACATTTTTCTGCTGGACTACGGTCATTTAGCGATGCTGGCATCTCGGTCTAACGTCAAGGAGTTACGTATAGCCGTCTCGTTCCAAATCGACAAAGTCCGTCTAGCAATGTTATCGCGACGCGAAAGTGGCGGGTCGCGTGCGCGAGCGCCGGTGAAAGAGTCGATGACCTGCGCGGGAGCAACGAACGTCTTTGCGGCGGCGCATTGTGCTGAACGCAACCCCCTCCGTCCCCTGCACCGCCCCGCACCGCAGCCCGCGCCGCCCCGCGCCGCACGCACGCAACATATGGAGCGCGCACACCCCCCCGGCGGCGCTACTTTGATTTATTGTACTATAGTCACATTGTCGGGAAATAAATGTTTAGTTCCAGGTCCTGAGTATCCGAAGGTTCACAATGTGGAAGATGTTATCACATTTTCTAATAGGACAGAGTTAGTGATGTCCTAGGTGAATTTCCTCAGCTCTACTATGTGATTGATGATTCAAAATGTCTGAAATTTCAGGCTGTGAAAATATTTTCTTATTCATGCATTCGGCAATGCCTGCAGCTGGCACTGTTCAAACAACTCGAATACAATAATTGTCGGAGTAATAAAAATACTAAGATAATTTCACCAAAATAGATGCAAACGAAACAATAACGGCAAAACCGAATTACAAAAATAACATTAAACCATCGAAAGTGTATTTGTAAGTACTCCAAACACTTCAGCTACTCGCAGAGGCACTATAAGCGTACATAAAAGTAAATCGTATAATATTATAGCGAGAGAGATAAACCACTCTATATGATATAATCTAAGCGATGCATTAGACGCACACAGACGCGCGGTGCAATCTTGTGCACGCACACCAAGCGAGGTTTCTAATAGTGTAGCAGGTCTTGTACACAATGGTCACTTATCTAGGATATTTTTTTATTTTATGTTTTGAAATATCTTAAGGTGTAACGTCATAGGGATGTAAGGTTGCCTGAGCACGATCACCCTATGAACCACGTGGTATTGTGGTGTTTAAAGTAGACGTGTCAAAGTTAGTTTTCCCACAATTTAAGTTTCAAATTATTCTAGGTGGTTGATTGTCTGATTCATTGGATATTTGATCTAGTTTTGATGGGATTTGAAAAACAAGAATTTGAACCACATTAATTCAAAACAAATACAATCATTTGTTTAACATAATTATGTAGTGACAATATTTTGATTACAAATCACGAGTTTTCAGTACTAACAAAGGTTGACCAGTAAATATTTTCCAGCAGACATTTTATATTACAATATTTTCTACCTTATAATTCAAAGAGTTCATTCTAATGTTCTAGAATAAAACACTTGTTCAAATATTGTAATGTTTGTATTAAATAAATGTAGTGAAGCCAACTGTGAATTTTTAGACCAAGACGTCTGCGGTATATAAGGTTCCTTTTGTTTCAAACAATGAGATTCAAAACTGGTACAAGGACGGGTGGAACATCATGGTATCATGGAGTGATCAATTTAAAATATGACTGATGGATCATATTGGCTGTTCAAAAAACACAAATCAGAGATTGAAGTATTACTATAGAGGTATAAAAACCATGCCCCACACTAGGAATTTGTCCTGTGTCGTGGGTGCGTTACAAACATAAAAACACACATACACCCAAACCCGGAACACCTACTTATAGGTCATACAAATATTTGATCCGTGCGGGAATCGAACCCGCGACACGCTACGCAGCACTACGCAACACAACCGTGCCGTCAAGACGGTCGTTTGATTGATTGATGACAGTCCACGGATCAAAACTGTCGTAACGTTTGGGTCGCCGGACTCCCTTAAAAGGCGTCGCGGCCCTTGAACATAAAGGGCACGTGAAAGAACAGGCTGGTTTCTAGTCAGAAGGCCTCTGGACTGACAGTCCCCTCTGTACCCGGGGTAGGATGACTAATTTGATGATTTTTACACCCCAAATAAAAGTTGAAATGTTTTTAATTAGGTGTAATTTGGTATTTTCAGTAAATTCTGTGCTGTGATAAAAATCAGAACAAAAATTTAGTTAAGCTGAAGAAAATAATAAAGTTACTATAGAATATCAGCGAAAATTTTGCAGTACTTCTTAGAACCAAATACAGTATCTTTTGTTATTTAATCCATTATTATCTATTTCTTAAGAATAGGACAAGAACTGTAACTTTCAGGATGTTTTTAACAAACTCATATAAATCATAAAGATAAGATCTTCGCTTCAGTTACAGTTAGATAAAGTTTCAGTCGTTTTTCTCAGTAACGTGACACTTTGATAACATCTATAGAAAACTGAGAATTTGGGAACTTTCTCTCGTTTTCACAGAATCATTTATATTATTGGAATCTATTTAATGTAAATTATTGCCCTCGTGATCAATTAAAAGTAATACATAATTATTACGGATCATTACTTTAACTTAAATGGGTGTTTTTTATTGTAAGTAAAGTAATTATAATATTTTTTTTTTGACTGGCCTGTTGGTCTAGTGGTTAGTGACCCTGACTGCTATGCCGGAGGTCGTGGGTTCGATTCCCACCCAGGACAAATGTTTGTGTGATGAGCACGATCATTTGTTCTGTGTCTGGGTGTAATTTATTTATCTATAATATGTATGTATTTAGAAATATATAAGTATGTTTATCAGTTGTCTAGTACCCATAACACAAGCTCTGCTTAGCTTGGGACTAGATGGCGTTGTGTGATAGTTGTGGAATATCATTATTATTATTTATACGTTACATAAGTAAAAGGTTTCACGTGAGGTATCCGATCTTTATTAAAACTCTGTAAACTAAATTGTTATACATTCTGCAGAATTCATATCAACTCGAATTATTTATTGATAAATAATTAATGAAAGTGAAAGGACTTCCATCAATAATAAAAATTGTATTTCAGATTTCCATTATTTATAAGTAGACAACTGACTGAAAAAAGATACAATTTAAATAAATCTATCCACTTTCATTACAAAGTGTATTTTCCATAGATATGGTCCCATAGTAGGCGCGCCCTAGGAATAGTTCGCCAAGTGAAAGTGAGCGTGTGTTGGTGTGTTTGAGTGCGCCGACGCAGGCGCACACGCGCACATGCGCCTGCGCTTTCCGACCTACAGGGTGTTGCTGCTATAAGAGCTTAGGAAGCTTTCCTGATTGTTTAGAGATTTCTATTGTTTTCTTGTTAAGATAGTGAACTTTTGTGAACAATTTTAAGGGTTGGTCAAAAATTAGTTTACATAGCTTCCTGATAATTCAAGAGCTACAATTTCAATTCTCAGTTCAACTTCAATCAATCTAATGATTAAACAAATATTCTGACACAAAAATAGTGTTTTTTATAATAGTTACCTATACATATTATAATACTCGCTATTTCCATTGATTTGGAGGGTGCGTTCTTACGGTTCATATCATGTTATACCTATTTAAAACGAAAAAAAAACTGTGTAAACTAAAAATGTTGGTGTTAACCAAAGAAAGGAAAAAGTATATATTTTATAAAAAAATACCGTGAAGGGCGGACAGACCGAGACACGAGTGATTTTATAAGGGTACCGTTTTTTTATTCATAAAAAAATAAATAAAGAGTACAAATCCTTACTCAAATAAAATACTAAAAACAAGCTTAAAGTAACAGCAGGCTGTATATCGCGGAAGCGTCAAACGCGGCCGGTGGCCGGCCTCGGCGCGGCTTTCTTATGGAAAACTGTGAACAGGGCTGCTGCCTGCTCACTGCTCACTGCCCACTGCCCACTGCACAGACTGCACTCAACCTAATCCTCACACATCCATATCTTAGAAACACTGGCTAGTAAACCAGCTTCAGCCTGAAAAAGAAAAAAAACGAAAACAAAATAGTTAAACACAAAAGCTTTTTAACTTTTTCTTATTTCGAATTTTGATAACCACTGGAATAAATCTGATTCTCATATGTACATTTAACATTAGTAATTGCCTGTAAAAATAAATGGTCCTATAGAACATTTGCCAATAATATGATAGACGAGACATCGTTAAAGAAATCGTCATCCAATTACAATGATAATTATTACGTTTTGCTATAACTATGGTCTCTTTTTTTTTAGCGTGGTAAAATCATCAAATGAGTCCTCCCACCCCGGGCAGGGCGGGAGGGACTCTCAGACTCGTACTGACTAAAAGCCACGGTGTCCTTCAATCCCTTTATGTTCCGGGGTCACGGTAATAAGTCCCGCGACCCCGGTAGGCTTTGGCCTTCTAGAGGGGGGCCCTGTCATCATGCTGACGCTCTTTGAGGCGCGCGTGGAACACAACGCGCCGTCGACCCGGGCATGGTCCATGGTCGGACAGCGAGTTGCTCCATAACTATGGTCTATTGCAAAGAATAGTCATTTTTCCAAAATCTTCCATTTAAATCTTTCTTTTTTTTTGTTTCCAATTAACTTGAGCTCTTTCTTCGTATTTTCGTCTTTTAGAAACAAAATACGTTGAAGTATACTTTCAATTATTTACTAAACGAGAAACGGATGAGCGAGCGTCCGGTCATTCGAATATTTTACGAGTATTTGTTTAGATAAAAGATCAAAGTATCCTTATTGAAAACAGCACACTAATTATAAACATTTAATTGCGTATTTTGTTTAGTATATAATTTGAATACAAATTATAATGATAAACTCATAAAAGTGCGTAATTACGGTGCACCACAATAATCCATTTTCTACTGTTGACTCACGAGACAATGCGTGATGCATTTTAAGTAGCTATTAAAGCTATAGGTAGAACACACTGCCTTTCTTTCGATTAAAAATCGTAAGAAAAACTTAAATTACTTAAATTAAAATGAATATTTTTTCTTTGGAGCCTTTTCCTTAAGAACATCTTCTGCTATGTCGTAGAAATTCGTAAATAACTTCATCTCGCTCCCATTTCATTTGATTAAACTTCTTTAGGACTGAACACACAATTCCCTTGGAATTTATAATCAGCACGTTTCGTACATTCTGAATCTTTACAGAATTAGAGATCTCGACAGAGACGATAGATGTAGATCCCCGATTACCAACCAAACCATTTGTGTTTAAATAACGTGGCGAACGGAATCAAAACAAAATAATTCAGCGTGTGGTAATTATTGGACTCTCTCTAAAGTTCATTTTTAGACACGATTTTGAAAACAAGACTGTATCCAGGTTATTTCCTTGCAATGAACGTTAATTTGCCTTATTTATACAGCATTATGCATTATTTCAGGCTCGCTGACACTACTCTGAATTTTGATAGCCGCGTGCGCAAGATGCAATTCATATCCTTGAATTTAATCTCAGTTTTACTTCTCTCGGCTATTGCTTGGATACTACGTTTATTACGGAGTGTTTTAGTCTCATACATTAATACTGTTTTAGGTATTCACGATTCGATCTTATATTTGTTTTTCGTTTTTGCTGAAAAATAGGGCGAGCCTCATCTGCGGGTGCAGTAAAATTAAAGGAGGCACAAAAACTAAAGTGGTGGATTTCATAGACTTTCTTAAAGCCTCCTGCAGACACACGCGATTAATCGCGCTGCGACAACGAGCCAAGCTAATTTCCACTCTAAAAATACTGCGAATGGACCGCGACATGTCGCCCGCGCGATTAATCGCGTGTGTCTGCAGGAGGCTTTACGATAATTTATAAATCAAGATCATTAAAAAAAGTGCTTTTAAAAGTAAAAAACTGGCAATATAAAAGAAAGCGGAAAAAGAAGAAAAGAAAAGTTGTGATACTTAATTGAAGACTTTATCAACATTGTAGTAGAATATTCTTTCAGTTGTGGAAACTGAAATAATCACATGAATATAGACTCAAATAAACAGTCCAGTTAGTAAGTCCATATCCATACCTGTCGATATACAGGGCCACTGTTGCAACCTACCTACTCGTAAATGTCTCGATTCCCAGCACCTTATCAGATCGAGGTCTATCTCTGTAGTCATCTCGATCAGATCTCTCTAATCTGCCGCGATTGGATATGCAACCCAAGATGGTTTGTTGTGGTGAACGCTATGGGGTATATTCGTGTTCTTAGTGTTGCATAATAAAAAACTTTCGTTTTATTGGTGAACTAGCTGTTAACCGTGGTTTCATCCGCTGCTCAGGTTCTATTAGTTGTTGCGTGATGTTATATAGCCTATAGCCTTCCTGGATTAATGTACTATGTAACCTAAAAATATTTTTTCATTTCTAATCAGTATTTCCTGAGATTAGAGCGCTTAAATGTCTGGACATTTCAGCTTCACATTAAGTATCACTGTTGACTGACTTTAGATGTTTAGATGATGTTTACATTTAATTTTCACTAGAGTGATCTCTTTGGCATTTACTGAATTTTGAATTTCTGTGTATTTTACAATAATTTAAGATAGGAGGTACCTTCCTGTATTATTTTACTTACCCACGCAAATACTTTTGACAGCTGTTAAAACAATAAGCCTAGCTAAAGTACCCTTTAAAGTTTTAAAAGGACTTTGATAGAAGAAAGGATAGAATAGTCGAATTTCATCACGTGATAGGTCTACATGAGTTATTATTTCGTTATAATTAGGTATGCACAAATGCGCACAGCTGCAATTTTCCAGTTGTAAACCATTTAACAGGTTTGTGTGATATTAATATGATTCGATTTGAGTTAATATTAATTAAAAGCTCGACTGGTCTTGTGACAGAAAGTGATTTAGGTGGCATGGGTTCGGTATTACCGGTATTTTATTAATTAAGATGTTTAAAAAAGTGTTAACAAGTCAGTAAGTGCGAAAACAGTAATTTAATAAGTTAAGTAATTTATTAAGTAAGCAAGGTGTAATAAACTGGTGACACTGCTCGTCAATGAAAAGCTCGACATGTCTTTTCTTCCTTAAGATCATCATCAATTTTAGCACATGTTCAGAGGACATGCCTGGTAGTTGTTAAGCAGAGTTGGCTCCCAGTGACGGAAAGCTTGGGAAAATAGTTTTTCCTTTTGTATTTACCGGGGAAATTCCTGGGAAATTTCTCATAGGACAAATGTCATTAACGTCATAAGTTCATTCAGGAAGAGAGTGGATAACCTTTCATTGGAGAACCATATGGCTAGAGTGTACAAGCTCCACCAAGCAATAAGTTTGCTTCAATAGGCTTCAACAGAGTGTGCCGGAAGTGGTCGATACACGGCACGTTTTTCATTAATCCCGGCACGGAAACGAAGAGTTCTACACTGAAAAAAAAATTTGTTTGCTTTAATAAACATCTTGTTTAATGTGATCACGCATCATGACTCCATACGAGCCTAACAAGATCTTGCCTTCTGCAGCTATGAGAACTTTGTTAAATTATCATAGTTCCGTCTAATAAGTAATGAATTGCTATAATTACGGGTAGTTATTTAATTTAGCTCAAATGTTGGCCAGTTTAAGGATGAGACATTGTCACATCAATACACTTAACTTGTAGATTCAACTAAGATCTTGCACGATACGTCTGTGCAACATTATAAAATCAATGAAGTTCATAAGTTGTTTCAACTAAGATCTTGCATGAAGTAACCGTGATAAACTAATTAATTCAACTAACCTCATATTCGTCGTAGACATGAGCCGTTGTCATATGAACTACCTGTATTCGTCAATCTTATGTTGTTTCAACTAAGATCTTGCATGAAGTAACGGTGATGAACTAATTAATTCAACTAACCTCATTTTCGTCATAGACATGAGCCGTTGTCATATGAACTACCTGTATTCGTCAATGCAAGTATGTTGCACATCCACAAAGTAACTTATTGTAGTTAATAAAAATTACAATAAGTTAGGTAGGTACTTTGTGGATGTGCAAAAGACACCGACTTGGATTGACGAATACAGGTAGTTCATATGACAACGGCTTAGTACAACGGTTTAGACTTAGCAAATAGGTACAAATAGTATAGCAATCAAACAAACATATTTTATTTTAACTTTATTAATCACTTACATAACACAAAACACTTATTATAAGGCACATCTAAGAGTTACATATTTTTTGAATTGCTTAGAATATTTATATTGCACGGTATAGGATTTGAAAAAGAATTAAGGAATTTGACAATATTTTGTTTAGCTTCGTATATAAGCGAAAAAATGTTCATCAAATTCTAATGTTTGCCATAATAATTAGTAGCAGTACCTAATGTTTTGATTTCATTTAATGACTCACCAACAATAATTATGTAAGGCTGTGACGTTGCCCCTTTATTCTCCAACTTTTTAGCCGAAGTTCAATAAGTAGACTGACCGATTTCAGCGTCAGATCTTAAATGTTTGATGAAAGCATCCCGCGTTTCTGCCTTAGCTGGTTTCCAGCTGCAGCTAGGCACAAGATTTTTGTTTTCTCTTCTGTTTAACATTCAATAGATGGGGAATTGCCAAAAATGCTGCAAGATTTTTATCTTCTTCTCTAGGTGCTGAAATTAAAAAAATGTTTGTAGACAATCCATTTTCCAATTCAATTTTTATGAGAGAGGCACTTATAATAATAGGTGAATAGCTTTAGTAGGTATACCGTGAAGTAGTACGAGTAGGTATAAGTTACTGCATGATTTATCTTACCTGCAAATTTTGGGATGAGATCGAGCAGTTCCCATGTCTTTAATAATTGTGCCACTTCGTCCATGTTTATAGCATTCACTAGTTAAGCAAATACTTATTTATTTTTCAAAAATTATCCCACAACAGCAAGCAACTCACGGTAGGTAGGTGTAGGTACGCGTTTACGATGACAATGACAAGATTGACAAGTTCGGCGGCGGCCGGCCGCCGCGTTTTGTTGACATAACAAAGCGTTATTAGATGCGACCACTTCTCTTGTTTGATTTAATTAAGCAGGTTATCTAGTCAACCATGTTCGTTGTTAAAAACTACGATATAAATTTATATATTGCTAACAAGTTGCTTGTTACCATGAACTCAAATTATTATTCGATATATAAAAGTGGAGAAGTAAAATCTAACAAAGCATGCATGATGTAACAAAGCCAGTTGAATATACTGTTCATGTGCAAAATTGTCGACTTAAATAAAATGAATTTGTTCTGGCAACTAAGCTATATTGTATAAAGTAACAAAATAAATAATTATTCTAAACATTTTGACGCCAACTAAGAGAAAATGTATCTTAGTTAGTCTGCATTTTTTTCAGTGTAGCAAACTTCAATTTGGAGCTTTTACAATCTAATATATAAAATTCTCGTGTCACAGTTTTCGATGCCATACTCCTCCGAAACGGCTTGACCGATTTTGATGAAATTTTTTGTGCGTATCCGGTATCTATGAGAATCCGCCAACATCTATTTTTCATCCCCCTAAATGTTAGGGGTAGTCCACACCTAATTTTTTTTTAAATTATTTATATGGCAAAACAACGTTTGCCGGGTCAGCTATTGTTTTATTGTTGAATTTAGATCGAAACATATTTTTAAGATGAGCTGAGCCCTCTTAATGGGCCCTTTCCTTTTCCCCGAGAGGATGACAATGTCCCAACTGTGGGAATTTTATCTCTCTCCACATAATATAGTGACAGCACTGCATCGTGGTGCAAAATCGCGTGCTACATCTCAGAAACCCAGCACATACCGAAGTTAAAACAAACATCTAAATTATAATCAGCTTGTATCATTAGATCTCGCAAATCTCGGACATGATCCGTCACGTATTATATCACGTTGCGCGTGCGCGGTGCACCGATGCATTTCTCTCGCGCGCCCCTCCCCCCTCTCGCCGTAACACCCGCGCCGTCCGCAGAGTGAATGCACTCTCGCTGGCTGTTATGTAAGCCTGCTCTTGCGCACCGCACGCACACATATACCCCGCGACATGCACTCTGCGCGTGTGTGTGTGTGATTGTTAGTGTTTTTGTGTTCGGATTATGAAAAGTCCATGCAGATTAGATTTTAATGTGATGCCTAGGATTCCCGCGGCGCAGAAAAAGTTGGCTTCCTTACAGTTTTCCAAGGATCCTTTGGAATTATAGTGATATGAGACGAAGGATTTTTTGTAATTTTCTTTTTATGTTGAGAAAAGTTACACGTTGGTTTTGTGGATTAGTTTATTATGAATGAAACCTTCTTGTATTAGAAAGGCTACAATGACAGACGAATGTAGGTTTCAAACATTCCCAATAGTCTCTCTAAGTCTCAACCTACAATTACCATGAAAATGTGCAAAAGCCAGGCTTTTGTCTCAAAGTCGGCCGGCGGCCATAGTCACCATCTGTGCAGCAATGTAGCGCTTACGTAACCTAGGACAGACCTGCAGGGGAGAGGGGGAGGCACGGGGGGGGGGTGGTCTAGTGGGGTGCCGAGTGAAAGTTAGCAGACACTAGGTATTATAAAAGTATGACTAGGTGCTGTTAGTGCTTACATTTGCATATTACATTTCTTTCATTAGATGTTTGTAGAAGGTGGAAGATTGTATCTGATCTTGAGGTGATCTCTCCTTATTGATGACGCGGTCTTTGTTATAGAGATTTAGATTTACAGACTTATTTACTATTCAATTCTTGACGTACAACTGGATATTTGAATCTATTGACCAATAATTCCAAAACAAAATTTCTCTAAAAACTTAATTATTTTTAGGTCCGAAAACTAGAATGTTTCTGAAAACTATTAAATTAGATGAAACTCTGAAATCAATAAATAAATAGTAAGTAAAAGATCATTGAGTTGACTTATTAGTGACTTGACTTATCTTTTGTCATGTTATGCGTTTTGACAGCTCATGAGAAGTAGATATGTTTGATTGGTGGGTAGCTCAAAACCATACGTCATAATTTAATTTTTACTAGCTCTAACTACCGAATCAGAATCAATAAATAAAAAAGCTTTTATCATATTTACTCACCTTTTAAACCAAAATTAACCAAATCGGTCCAGCCGTTCTCGAGTTTTAGCGAGACTAACGAACAACAATTGATATTTATAGATGAAAAAATTTAACCCATTACAAAATGTATCTCGATTTACTAAAAAGTTAACACAATTCAAGTTTCTTCAGCCATTTGCAAGAATTTTCTTCGATCGTAGAAATCGTTCGTGCCGCACCGCACGACGGCACACGGCGTTCATCAATGCAGCTGGGTTTTACCCGGAGCTGCTTTCATATGAACTCTGCACTCCTTGGAAAACTACATTTTCATAGCTTAGTTATGACAGCTTGTTGGACAGGTAGAGGTCGAGAGCATCTTTACAAGACAGTGTCGAGTGTGGTGGATGTCCGGTGGATTCCATGGCAGTTAGGTTTGGTACCAATCTTGTTGGTTGGCTCATCTTTTTATGAGCAGTTCTTTTGTAAGATATAGATGTCTATTCCCATTTGTCCCCACTGGCTTTATCACCATTGGTAACAAAGGGGAAAAAATCCCAATTGTCCCCTGCCTTAATTGCCTCACTGGTTAAAAACGGACTTTTTTCCAGTTGCCAGTGGTCACAAAGCCAGTGGTGACAAATGAGAACAGACGGATATAGAAGGTTATGCCGAAATCAAAAATCAAGATCAAAATATTTTATTTCACATACAAAATATGCCCGTTATAAGGCACTTATAAAACGTCGAAAACAGCTGCTCGTTTCGGGTCGGTCGGTCGGTCTCATAGAGAAGAACCGGCAAGAAACTCCATGGTTACTCTTTTATCGATATGAGTAAAGTCATTTATCACATGAGATAGGCTGCAAACAGGAACTTCGATTTTTTTAGGTGGTAAAATTGTCAAAGGATTCCACTAGCGCTAGGTGGAGCTGAAGAGACTGTAAGACTTGTACTGACTAAAATCCACCGTACAATATCACGTAGGTTCTCTAGTACCCAGGATAAATGGAAATCCTTTAGTTTATTACCTATCCTAGCTGATATCGTATTTATCTATTTCTTCTAATTATGAAGTTAGTATTCATCTCTATAATTATAACTGTCAATAACTTGATGGAGGAGCCTCAGTTAAAATTACTAAAGCAACTAACGAGGAACTTCTGTTAAACTGTCAAACTTCTTGATTCAAAGGTACTCTGACGTCAACTAACAGAAGAAACTATTGTTGATTGAAAGGCTTGCAAATAAATAAAAACAATAATTATTATGTTTAGTCTTCTTTAACACGTCATGAAGTGAAATTGAAATGTGGTCTAACATTCTACAATAATCATAGCTTTACATTAACGCTTTTAATAGGAAAACACGGTTGAAAAGATAGTGAGTGAGAAATAGGGCCATTTTTGGGTTTTGGCAGCATTTTGAGTCTTAAGGGAAGCTTACTTCCAGGTTTTTTTAAACCTTTTCAGTAAAGGTCACTTAAAAAGAACTTTGTAATATCGTTTGACGCTTTTGTGTGTGGGCTGTAAACAAGATAGCAGCGTAAATACAAGTTTAATAAAAATTATCAAAAAATTAAGAGAAATAATTTTCTAGGCACCTTTCTGTTACTCCTCATAATACCACCCAGTTTATTGTGCAGGACAACTTTCTTATCACTGGGACTACTTTCTATTGGGGCACAGCTGGTCCTTCGAGCCGGATATCTTAACTGACAACAAAAAGGATATTAATATATACAACCAGTATCATGGTTTATGGAACAATCAAAGAATAAGGTAGTTCTGGCTAATGTCTAAATAAAACATATAAACAGTTTTCAGCACAATTGGTTTTGAGGTAGGTAGTACATAATGTAACATTAATTATTTTTAAACGCCTTAACACATGCGACGCGCATCGTAAAGATGATTTTTGAGGAAAGTTAAATTATGGCCCAGTTGGTAAGGCGTCTGGAGTACTTATCCAGAAGACGCGGGTTCGAATCCCACTTGCAACTGAATTTTTATTTCAGTATATCTGTGATAATCGCATTGCAATTAGTTAATAAGCAGTAAGCACGTCCTACGCAGACGTGACGTGACATATAAACTGTTGAATTAAATTACAACTAATTTTGAAATTTCAAGAAAACGAAAACCCGCAACCCAGAGCCACCTTTTGCAATTTTTAAAAACTTCGTTTTACTCAGCCACTTTCATAAGCTTGGAGCTTTATTCACAAAGCTTCTGAAACGAGTAAAGACATAACTAGAGCAATCTAAAATAATGTAACAAATAACCCAATCCCTACATCCGATAGGACCCATTACGTAAGGCATGCGCCGTGAGAAGGAGAAATGCGGCAGATCTGCGCCTGCGCACCCGCGCGCCCGTGCTCCCGCGCACCCGCGGCCCGTGGCGCTCGTTGCGGTTACGGTATGGCTTTACACCAGATACATGTGTTTTGCAATTTATCTCTCACTTCATATTACTTTGTTGTTACTGTTATATCTACATATCTGTGAACGGTCATGTGGTTTGGTCGGTGGGAAAAACTTTATATGGAATCGAAAATAACAAGGAGCATATCATCAAACTATTATAAAAGTCTCATTTTGTCTTCTGTGTTGTCGTCTACACTTATTTTAGAAGGGCTTTTCCTAATAAAATTGTTGTCGTAACTTCATAGCCGACATCTATTCTTTACCATACAACTTTAGTTCACTTTGTAGCATCCGAAACTTCTGAAAGGACAGTGCCGGTTTTAGCACTACCAGCGCCCTAGGCGAGATTTCTACGGCGCAACCTGACTGCAATTCAATTCCATATGAAATAAGGAAAAGGATTTTGAAATTACCATTTATTAAAATTAGTAAAATTTTACTTTTCTAGCCTTCGAGGTCGAGGTTATCAGCAATTTAATTTCAATTTTCGATTGACAAAGTTGCCAAGTTTGTCAAAGTTTAACCAGTTTTTTGTTGAGATTGATAATGTTTTTCTCTGTGGTCCAGGATTTTCGGTAACGTAAACTGCTATGCATGCAGTGCAGTGCACCGAATTTGACACTGAGTTCCATTCTATAATCTTGTAGGGCGGGAATTAAGTAGACCTGTGGCGCCCTTTTATATCCGGCGCCCTGGGCAGTCGCCTAACCGCGCCTTACCCTAACGCCGTTACTGTGAAAGGACAAAAGCTAAGAATAAAAGCTTTCTAAATTTTATTTCGTTTTGAAATGGTTACTCATTCGTCTTCATTTCATCTTACTAATATTATAAATGCGAAAGTTAAAAGTTAGTTTTTAATGCGAAAGTTTGTGAGAATGCATGGATAGATATTTTTACTACACAATAACTACTGAAAAGATTTGTAAGTTGGTACACAGATGGTTTAGAACCTGGATTAATATAAAGGATAGTTTTTATCCCGATTTTATGTTGCCGTGGGATCATTTTATGTTGCCGTGGGATCATTTTGTCTCCGTGGGATCATTTTGTTGTCGTGGGATCATTTTATGTTGCCGTGGGATCATTTAATGTTGCCGTGGGATCATTTTATGTTGCCGTGGGATCATTTTATGTTGCCGTGGGATCATTTTATGTCTCCGTGGGATCATTTTATGTTGTCGTGGGATCATTTTATGTTGCCGTCATTCCCACGTTTTTATTTTATGTTGCTGTGGGATTATTTTCGTGTTCTAGCGGGAGACACAGACAACAGCTAGTAAGTGATGAAAACAACAAGTAACGCATGTCCATACATTTATAAAGACATACAAACAAGTGTACGCTTCCGAGTACATTACCTTAACCAGACTATTTTCAATGACAATGGGCCCGGGCCCCTCGGTCTGGCGCATTGTTCCGGGGGCCCACTTGCCCAAGAACAGCGCACATCGTTCTACCAGGTTGTAGTGATTACTGGACCAGACATGTACTATCTTAATTTTACGAAGGGTTCGAAGAGGAAGTGTCAGTTTTAACTTCCAAGTCATTGAATAAGATTTCAATACCTCATGTCCATGGTCTCAATGGTGTTAAGATGTAACTGAACAGTTCCATTGCATCTTTTGGACAATACTGGTTACATAAATATCCTTAGTTCAGCTTAAAACAGGTGATGACGATTGATGAACGGAATCTTTAAGCTGTTGTCACAAGAGTAAGTGATCTTACCTACTATTGTGCCATGCCATGACACTTTATTATTTTCTCAAAACACCTATCTCCTCTGTCAAAACGCTTATAATTGATATTAAACTTTATCAATCCTTATTTAAGAAAATTCTTTCATTGTCTTATAAGGGAATCGGGGCGTACGAGTATCAAGGCAAGCTGCACTAATTTTGAACATTGTTCTCTATTATCATTCAGCGTTCTTTTTACCCAGTTTTTCTCACTCCACATAAAGGCGGACGGACATACTGGCTGTCTAATAAAGCAACATTATTTTAAAACCATAAACACAAGGTGTCCTCGAACTTCAAGCAAAGTGAGGCAACGTTGACCGATCAGTAGTAAAACGCACGCCTTGCGCCTCACACCCGCAACGTTTCGTAACTGATCAGCTGACACGTTCAGACTGTGTGTAACGAGTGTGTAACTTATTGTTTTATGTTTAAGTACATATTTGTAATTTCTTTTTAGTTTATTTGGAATACTGCCTGTCTCAAAGCGATACTCCATGCAGTTGTCACCGCCACCTTCAATACTGTGAATAACTGTGATTGGGTTTCTCATTAGCAAGGGCGTAGCTACCACAGTATCTGCCGTATCAATTATACGAGGCCCCCAACGTGCGTAAACAGAAATTAATAAAACATTATCATTTATTAAATAAAATAGTTATATGTACTTTTACACAATTTATTTGTCTAATAAGGTCTAATCTATCTCTGGTGTTTTTATTATTATTAATATGTAATACAGTTTTAAGCACGAGATTGTCTATTAGAAATCCCGGGAACATCCATATTAATATCAACATTTCGATGCAAGTAATTAAAATAATTCTACCTGATTCCGATCTTAAATCCTGATCTTAAACCTTACCTAAGGGCCCCCAAACAAATTTTTATACGGGGCCCCGCCAAGGCACGCTACGCCTCTGCTCATTAGTTCAGAAGCCATAGTCCAAAGCTAGGCTCACTACTTAAGTTATGCTACGATTATAATTTACAATAACTCACGGCACGTTTGGCGCACTGGCTGAGCAATTGGACTGTGCGGGTTCGATTCCCGCACAGAACAAATATTTGTATGATCACAGAATACTTAATAGTACTACGTATAGAATACTTAGTAGTACTATTAAGTATTCTGTGGTATAATATACAAGTAGTTGATTCGGGTCTGGGCGTTTGTGTATGTGAGTTTATATGTTTGTAAACGCATCCAGGACACAGGAGAAATAGGTACGGGGCAGTGGTCCAACTGCTCTGTCCAACTAGTTGGACCATGGACCTTTACTAGGGGCAGTTGTCCAACTTTAAAAATAGTTGGACCACAGCACCTTTTGAGAGTTCCGTGGTCCAATTCATTTAAAAATAACTTACCAACCAACCCTTAAAATCTCAATTTGATCTTTATGTGTGAATGGTACTTACCTACTGAAGTAAAATAAAAAAATTAAAGTCGTGTGATTTTTTTTTGGTCCAACTGCTCTATAGCAGTTGGACCACTGCACCCGGAGAAAATCTTAGTGCGTGGAAAGTTTCTTTGAAAAAGAAAATGCCTGTATATAGGTATGGCCTCTTGACAGCACGCAGCAGTGTCTGGGCCTCAAGTTTGCTATTACAATAGTGTCAAAATGGTCTTTCATTAATTTCATAATTGTTGATTTTAAAAAGTTTGGTAATGGCGTCGTTATGACTTTCCAATGGTCAACAACTGATACTCCATTGAAAGAAATGGCTTAAAATGAAAGCTCGTCTTTATGTTTAAGAGCTCAGCAACACTGTAGTCCTACCAGGTGGACTACCATGACGTATTAAAGCGTGAGAGATCCTTTGGAAAGACGCAATGTAATGATTTTTCTCAAAGTTAGCTACAAAATAAAGAAAAACTTGTTCCAACAACAATGTATGGTCATTAATCATAACTAAATATAAGTACAGTCGTGAATTCGTGATCAATATATTGTTGAACGAGGTCAGCGCGGGCGCTGATGACTAAGGTGATATGTGCACAGGTTGCAGCGGCTTTGTCACAACGGGGGCACTGCCACCTGCGCGGGCGCAACTGGTGTTATTGTAGCTGAAAAATAAGATGATTTTACTGTAAAATTATGTTTCAGTACTCACAATCAGCGTGGCCAGGTGGCCTGCCATGACGTCTTAAGAGCGCGTATTCTGAAAGTTGGCACCGTCGCAAATAGTTGTCAAAATTTAACAAGTTTTAATTAATTTGGCAATGTTACTGTATGGAAATAAGGAATACGGCTCTGTAGTGCACTAAAAATTGATAAGGTATTGCAATAATTAATATCGCAACACCGTATACTAGTTTTAGATGTAAAAAAGTATTTGGAGACCTTCCACATGCCTTTTTTACACCTGAAACGGAGATAACATCAAATTTAGTGTTTTAATTGCGTTCCTATATCATTTTTTAGTGCACTAAAGAGCCATATTTTTTATTTTCATACAGTAAATTTACCAAATTAATTAAAACTTGTAAATATTTGACAGCTATTTGCGACGTTGCCAACTTTCAGAATATGCGCCCTTAAAGCCAGAGTAGTGAGTGAACGAGATGGCGCTAGATGACTTATATAGCTCTGTCTCTTTCACCAGATGAATGAAAGCGGATGAGGCGAAGGAGTATGTAATGATCATTGCAGGTGGCGCTCTGTAGGTTCTGTCTACCCCCGTTGGAAGAAGGCGTGAGTTTATGTATTTATTTGTATTTTTTTCAGAAAGCTTGCAGAGGAATACATACGAGTGTATAAACACCTATTGTACAGTACAGAGTCATTCTTTTAAGTTGGTCAACAGGGGGAAATCCGAAGCGATACAAAAGGCGGAAAAACGTTGTTAACATTATTGGAACGATATTAATTTTTGCTCATACAAATTGTATGAAACTTTTTTTTACTCCCATACAATAAAATGGTACTTTAAAAAACACAAAAACTTTTTCGGCTTCAGCCCTTTTTTGTATGACGGTTTCCGGACAGATTATCGACCGAATTTAGTTCATAAATATATCAGCATAAGTGAATTAGTAGTGATTTCATCATATTTATTATTATTGGATACAGGTATAGGGGTAAAATTAAGACAAAAGCATTATTTGATCTTAACTAAATTGTAGAGGCAAGAAAGTGAAAATTGCGAAATACTATTGTGAGTTATCGTCTAGCTCAATGAAATCAATATCTCTAAGATCTCTAAGATAAAGCAAGTCTGATCTAGGCCAATAAAGTGGCTTTCCACTCGTAAAATGTACACAAAAACCTGTAAGTGATAATAGAAAACTGAACCTAACAGGATAACACCAAAAAATCAAATAATTATCACCTATTTACTGAGAGTTTTCTTACATTAAAATTACGACGGTTCACATAAAACACAGGCATAAATAAGTAATTTAAAATTAAATTACGAGTAAAAAGCATACACAATTGACTGTGCACAGGTGGTTTCGATGACACACACTGCCAAATTCTTTAAAAAAAAACTTTAAAACAATTTTGACAGATGGCCATTTAATTTCGGAACAACCAACGTGGATGTGTCAGTGCGTCTGAATAGAATACCAATAATTAGGTGTTGGATGTTGAAGTTGACTTTCTGATGGATTGATTCAATGAATTGTTTAAAGCAGATTTTATAACATTTTGTCTAAATAAATAATATAGGGTGTTTAGCAGTATTTGCTGTAAGTAAACCATCATTCCAATTTGTTTAAATTCTCGGGATTCAATCGATATTTAAAATTGTGCTAACTTGCCGTAATGCATCATACGCTTTGTCCACACTTTTCATAGGCTTATTGGATTAAAACATCAGCAGAAATAGTACAAAATAAGCCTATGACTGACTATTAATTCTGAGTCATTATTACAGTGCGATAAAATATTGCAATTCCGCATTAGTAACATCGACACGCACATAACATACATTTTTGTAATAAGTAGTTTACACATCTCGTCGTATTAAATTAAATCAACATAGTTTATTCATTCCATTAAACATAGCTCCACAAGAAAAGTATTAAGCCTAATATAGCTAGCTTGATAAAAAAATCTATTGTACGGCGTCTCTGTGCTCCTTCCCATATTTGGAAAGGAAACTAAGGAAAATACTACATTTTATGTTTTCAGTTTTAAACTATTGAAAATGATAAATTATGTATGAAAGAATTGATAGATCACATCACATCATCAGCCTATAAATTATCCCACTACTGGGACACAGGCCTACTCTCTGAGAGAGGGAGTGGGCCATAATTAATCCACCACGCAGGCCCAGTGCGGATTGGTAGATGTCACATGTCTTCGAATTTTTGGTTCTAGGACATGCCGGTTTCCTCACGATGTTTTCCTTCACCGTTTTGAGAGCAGTGGTGATGAAATAAATTACACAAAGTAATGTGCCTGGCTGGATTCGAACCCACGACCTACAATTCGTAAGTCGGGGCCGATACCACTGGGCCACCACTGCTCTCAAATCTTAATTGATAGATACTATTCTTGATTTTGATTTTCATGAAGGCAGGATGTTATTTCAGCCTTTAATTGTCTAAATGCCAATATTTCGTTACAACACTTGCCCGATTCCACAACTAAACAAAAGGCGTGCAAAACAAGTGAAATAGAGTGCCGTTCCATTCCGTTTTCCATTATTTTGGTTTTCAGATTCAGCCCTGTTTCATTCATACCTATTTTATATTGATTTTTGACGGGAACATTCGGCATCCATAGGTGAAAGAAGTATCATAAGTTTTGGAGTTTAGTCCTAAAACACTTTTACAAAGGCATGGTCAAGTTTTACGTACAAGCTTTTCCTGTTTCAGCAATTGGTCAGTTACTATGGTAAATAGATAATAAATAAATAAATAAAGAGTGATTTGTACCGCTAAAGACTGCACTACCCATTCAAAGCACGTTAATAAACGACCAGTACAACTGCCAATAGCTGTCAAATTAGATGATGATGATTTTTTCATTCATCCCGTTGAGGATAGGCAAAGGTCTTAGACCATACAGCCTAGTCTGTGATAATTTTATCTTCTATATGCTGTCAAATTAGTTAATATTTGATCGTCGCCGCGTACCACATAATGCTGACCTCACACGAGCCTCAGGTGTATGCTGCGACCTTTGCCAAGGTTCCCGGTGCGATAAACTTTCGTAATTAAATTCGCAACTGCACGCACATATAACCTACTGTTTGGCAAACACGTACAAATACAAAAATAGCCTTAAAGTGTTTGGAATGAATTGAATTGGATATAACGTTTGACTAAAAAATGCCTAGGCCGTCTGAGATGGCCTTTAGAACCAGGGTTCTTTTTTAAAATAAATTGGTTAAGGCATTGTTGGTCGTGAACATGGCCAATTGCGTATTTAATTTGAGTTTAATTATGTTTTTATATTTTTGCTAATTAGGTTAACGTATATAATGTACCACATTTGTTGTCAATAAGCATGATCTCTGCATTCTCTGCTCTCGGAAAAACGTTGAATCCAATTCAAATATTGATCCATAACAAGTTACAAAAGTCACCGGTCCATCTTACGATTACTTAGTAATCCATTTACTTTTTATGTCCCCGTTCCTTCCTTGTTATTAAAATTAGCAAAAAGTTTAATTAAATCTGCAAAAAGTTGTAATTCCCTTCATGACTTTGAACTTTACTTTTGTTTTAATCAAGGAGGCTTAATGACATGGCAACGAGTTCGAAACGTACCGACCTCCTTGCGACCCTGGGGCCGATGATGATGGCCAGTGATGGAGCAGAGATAAACGCGGGAGTTTGATGCTATCTATGGTCACGCATAGACATGCTAATATTGAAGCTTTGATTTATAATGTGACAAGGTTTAGATTTAAAACGGGATATTTACCATGTTTATTATTTGTTTTGAGTTTCCGATATTTCGGCACTGTTGCAAGCGCCATGATCACGGAGGAACTGAAGTTATTGCGGGTGGATGTTTATGAGCAGACAAAACGGTCTACCCTCCTTCTCGTTCGTTTTTTGCGTTCGGCACCACTACTATTGTCACTCGTCTCACTCACAACACGATATTGTTCCCGACACAGTCACGATCGGATACAGTGAGTTTTGTGTGTCGGGAACAATATCGTGTTGTGAGTGAGACGAGTGACAATAGTAGTGGTGCCGAACGCAAAAAACGAACGAGAAGGAGGGTAGACCGTTTTGTCTGCTCATAAACATCCACCCGCAATAACTTCAGTTCCTCCGTGATCATGGCGCTTGCAACAGTGCCGAAATATCGGAAACTCAAAACAAATAATAAACATGGTAAATATCCCGTTTTAAATCTAAACAATAGTTGTAGTGACCATGTCAGTCTAAAAACTTATATGTGACAAGGTTTGATAGTGCCCTTTTATTAATCTTTTGCTTATATTATAAGTTTATCTAGATATTATCTTTTGCTGTCTTTGTTTGAAGGACCAACTAGTGAAGTTAAGTAAGGGTTATTAATGTTTAGAAATCAAATCAATTTTTCCGCCATTGTGATCATATTCGCATGATAACAATGGCAAAAATGTTGATTACATTTTGAAGACATTTCTCATTTACGGATTGTTATGAAACCATCAATTTTCCCAATAATTCTTCTTATACCTATATGTTGTCCCATTTCTGGGCAAAAGGTCTTCCCCATAACCTTCCACTTCTTCCTTTAGCAGTTTTCTCCGGCCAATGTCGCACAAATGCATCGTCACGCCAGCGTTTTCTAGATCTCCCTTCCTCGGCAACGATGCCCTTCTTCTGGCAGCCACTGAGGGACGACTCTTGCCCATAGATCCCCATGCAGTCAGCAGACATAGCCCGCTCAATCCCCATAACTTTTTATCCACGTCAACGATTCCAGTTTTGGAGTGTATTTTGAATTCTGCCGTTAAACTTAATACCCAATATGCTACGTTCCCTCGCTCTTTGCCAAACCTTGAGTTTGGTCTTTTGTGACTCGGTCAGGTACCAACTTTAGGCAGCGTAGGTAATAATAGGAAAAATGCATAGTTTTTCGTAGAAACACAAGTAGTTCCTGAAGTATTAGGCAAAGGAGTACCCAACAAGAGTAAGCCGGGAATACCCATTTCGTAAGTTATGTTTAAGTCTTATGTAATATCTTGACAAGCCTGTTGCCATCAACCATTCAATCGGGTACAAATCCAGACTCAAGACTCCATGGCTGCTACTGAGTATTTCCTGAGGGGAAAACCCAATAACACTTTACCCGACCTGGTAATGGAACCAGGGACTTCTTGCTCAGTAGGCTTGTGACCACTAGCCCAACAAAGCAGTTTCATCGAAACCAAAAATAAACACATTGAAAAAGGTAAGTAATTGATCATTCCAAAGGCTTGACGTTTGATGTCATTCGAACGAAAGACTGAATTACTGAACTAAATATAAACTCATTGTGATTGAGGGTGAATGGAACCCAATCGATAGGCCTTGCTCGGTGTGTCGCGGCCATTATACACGCCATTTATAACTGAAGGGGGTGGGTGCAAAGGTCAGCTCTGAAGTGCCTCACTGCCGGCCTCCGGTCAATTCCAGTTGCTTGATATTGGACTAGTTCAAGTATCGGGTCCAATCATGGAAGGAGAAGTCAGTAAGTTCGACTCTGGAGTATATTTCTCGTTCTTAATATTGTCTATTTCTGAAAAGATTTGTGGAAAACTCATTTCTGTATTAAATATGTTTTTATTTTCCCTATCTTGTTCTCTCGTAACTGGTAACTCAGTATCTTTATTGTATTACTCATTTAAGTCACTGTGAACTGAAGTTTTTTCATTGACATTAGCTTGTGGGTAGTTGTGATTGTGAGTCAAGTTCGCCTCGCTTCTGTACTTTAATATCTGATCATTCCAAGAGCATCACTTAACAAATTGTTTTAAGGCGGCATATTGTTAGTTTTTTAATTAATTAATAGTATCACTACAATACAAAGTCAGTGTGACGCAGTTTGGCGGGAAAAGAATTCACCTTGAAATGACGCGCTTCCCGCGCTGCGACCTCGCTGGCGGCCGCGAACGTTCGGGCGGCTTCGGAAACGTTCGGGCGAGATCGTTGATAGTCGATGCTCTTCGGCGCCGCTCGGGTGTCCTCGCTACGAATCGGGTGGTGTTCATTTTAATTGGTTTGAGATTAGTCGGTGTTTATTTGAATTCGTCTGGTTGTTTCAATTTCATACGAGACATATTTTCTTTTTCAGGGTTAAATAAACTTAGTTTACTAAATTTTCATGTGAAATATGACCTTAGTATATATTTTTGCAAATTTTCATACATTCTAAAGCTCTGAGGCTTTATTTATGTTTAATAATACCGTTGTACATACAAAGTTACAAATGCAAATGCAAAAATGATTACAAGTGAGGGAATTTCCAATTTTCTCGTCAGTTTTTGCGATCGGTTGGCCAGTTGTTGACATTAATTGGTGTTATTACGTTTCATAAATCTGCGTAAATATCGCGATTTATGATACACACCGCGATTCGAAAGTGCGTTCACAAATAACGTGAAGGCTATGAATGAAACGTTGCAAGTTGCATTCATTTCATCTTTTTAGGGGCATTTCAACTTACTTACTTTTTATAGTATAGGGGTAATCAATAAATAAAGCATGTACGGACTGTAAAACATTTACATTTATTTATGGTATAGTATTAAAACTTATAGAAAAAAAAAATGGTTAGATAAGACATTTTCAGTGGGTAATAAACTAATTTTAACAGTTTATTCATAGTTTTAATTCAATTCTGATTATATTATTATTTCGTATTTCAAGTTTCCATGAGAGCAGTACACAGTGGTGGCCCAGTGGTATCGGCCCTTACTAACGAGTCGTAGGTCGTGAGTTCGATCCCAGCCAGGCGCGTTACTTTGTGTAATTTTAATAAATTACACAAAGTAAGCGCCTGGCTGGGTTCGAACTCACGATGACGTGATGTAATCATCACCACTGCTCTCAAAACGGTGAAGGAAAACATCGTGAGGAAATCGCCATGTCCTAGAACCAAAAATTTGAAGACATGTGACATCTACCAAACCGCATTGAGCCCGTGTGGTGGATTATGGCCCACTCCCTCTGACAGAGAGGAGGCCTGTGTCCCAGCAGTGGGAACATTAATAGGCTGATGATGATGATGATGATTTCAAGTTTTGAACCTAATCGACAGTTTACTTGTAACTAACCGAGGCGAATATATAGTTTCGACGAGTAAATAAGGAAAATTATTGTCTTAAACTTTTCTTCCGAAAACTAATAATAATGGCCCTATAATATAATTGGTCCTTTCTGCTCCTGACAGCCGCGTTTGTGATGAAAAAGAGGAACCCCTAAATCAATTGAGTGAACGAGATCTCCGCGCTTTCGTTCCGCAGCGCTAACCGCTTGACCCAATTTCTTAAATCCACAACCATTTCAGGGTTTGACAATGATAACACTAGTTGGAGCAGTCATAAAAATATACGCGAGCATCCACCGGTTGACGGGGGCGCGGTTGTGCGGCAGTTCAGTGACTCGTGGGCCGCCGCATCGAGCGGACGTACGTGCCACGCTCGCCATTTATCCTCCAACACGTTACGAACGCAACCTTCGGCGTGGAACTGTATTTTGAAATTGTGTGTGTTCTCAATTTGAAAATTATCTGACAGTGACAGGAGTGTTGCCAGTGTTTTTAAGGAATTCCGTTACATTTCCTTTTGGATGAAACTGATTTTATTGTAATATTTTGATTTTTTATTATTGTGTGCATGTGGAAGGATCAGTGAACCTTTGGATTGCGATTTGGACTTGGTGAGTATCGTTTGGTACCTTTTGTTTACGTGTGTTAAAGCGCAAATTACGGACAGTTTTTGGTTATTTTACCGAAACCATTAAACAAATAAAAAATATTCATAATACAACAAATGATACGAAACATTTTACTCATGCGTGTTGAGCTTCATTTTAAATGGCCAAATAAACAGCCATAAAATATTGTTCCAAAACATTTGCGACGATTTATAAAAACTTCAAGATAAGGCCCAAACGTTTTACAAAATAATCTTAAAAATAAAAATAAATATTTTACAGTGATAAAACCTGTTTTTGTATAAAAACAAACATTTGAGATTGGCGTGTTTTGCGAACCTTCAATTTAGGCCCAAGATCTTGGTGAAACACAACATTTATAAATTGAAAGTAAAAATATTCTAGCTCAGAATCGCGAGCACGTTTACTTTCATTGCTCCGATTTTTTGTGACAAATTGTTTTATATTGTGAATATTCTCTTTTTTAATATATTTTAGAGTGGCAATACTTTACATAATGTAGTGGAAAATGGTTCACACTGGTCACAAAAGATCGTGGCCCTGAATTCATTCGGCACGTAAATCATGACATAATTTGACCACATTGGATCTAAACAAGTTGTCTGCAGCATGGCTGACCAATCAAGGTCTATAATTGACAATTCATTACGTTGAGTTACCATAATAGTACTGTTGTTTATTACGGCTTTTATCTCTTGAGCTATTGTAAAAGTAGTAAAGGTTTCATCTGTTCTGTGCGATAAGTCGTCTCGTGAAATCGCCGAGTGATTTGTTTTCTATACCTGAACTTTCGCCGCTTTGCAACATTATTACCATATTAGGTATTACTACAGTCAATTTATTCATAGTATATTATTCATTAGTTTGAATCAAAACAAGACATACTGAACAAGTTTTCTATAATTGGTCAATATTCTTGAGGGCCTTCCTGGAGGATTTATAAGGAAATAAACTTTTTCCTGGAATATCCTTGTTGTCTTTGGAATTAACAGGATTTTTGACCTTCTTCATATTTCCCGCTTCAGATTATGTACTACCGCCTGTTTCCAAGAATTTAACCATACCTTGAGATTACCCCTTTTATTTCTAGTTAAACTAAAAAGGGTATCAGAAGTCAGGAAAGCTTTTGATCCTATTGTCAGGGGATGTGAAATTAGAAGAGAACATTTTGGACAGATCTACTTTGCCGTGAGAAGCCAGTCCGTAGGCGGCAGAACACAAAAGTATTACGTCTTGCCGCTATTACGCAGTTTCGGTTCGCTTCTTAAGCCTTTGTTACTGGTATTTTGATGTAATACCAATTACTATGATAGATCAAGGTCTTATTAACGGCTATAGTCAGTAAATCATAGGCCGTTTTTATTAATACATGTACTTGATAACTAAACCTTGTCAAACCAGATTTGGAATGCAACGAAAACGAAATTACAGATTCCATTTCGTTTAACAGTTTAACCGACATTGAATCACGTTTCAAACAAAATTGAAACAACGTGCTAGTGTCTTAATTTTGCTATTATTTTTGAGACAAATGTGGCAACACCGTTTAGAGAGCAATCTTGACTTCTGACCACAAATGCAATTACTCATAATTTTCCTAAAACCTGTGGACAATCGCTGACTATACCTGTGCTGTAGGTAGCGACCTTGTGCAGTATTATCTAAGTATTGCGCAGTTATGAAAATGATTCTGTCGAAAACTGCGGCTCTCTGATTTTTTCAGCACATCTATTTGTGTGCACTGTGGCTGAAAGTGAATGTCGCTTGTTTGATTTGGAAAAGTTACTTTTTAGTGATTGTTTACATAATAATATGTTTTAACTGTAATCTGCATTTTTGTAGTCACAAATAGGCTTTTATTTATGTTTTAACCTAATTTTTATGTTTTCGATGACGTCATTCTTGAACTTATTTGGTTACAATTTTGTAAAAATTCAAATTTTGAGAGTTGCATCTTCATCTTCCATGTTTCATGAATTCTTGTAAAACATTTGCAGTCTTCAGTTGAAAATTTGAAATATTGCATAATAAATAACTTCTTATTACGCAGTCATTTTCTGAGCGATGAGTAATGCTGTAACCTCCAAAACTTACCGTCAAATTGTTACGTGGAAACGTTAAATTTAAACGTAGCACGTTGTTCAACCTTTTGGTTCAAAGCCTTAAAGATCACTGTAATTTTAATCGCTTTGACTTAAAATTAAAAGCGTATGCAACAGGTTAGGGCAAGTCATGACTTAACCCGCTAAGATCGAACATTATATGTATAAATTACTCCATAGATCTTTGCAGGACGATTGGAACGAAAACTATGGTCAAAAGCTCCCAAAACGCTACTTCCTTGTCTCGCCTTTAGCTTCCAAAACACCACACACTACACACTACGCATGATAATGACAGACAGTATTACACCAGCCACACACAACAACAAACAAACAATTACTTGTATTATAAAATCACGGAACATGGCGCCCTATCGATAGCTTATCGGCACCGGCCTTGTGTTTATCTGAGCACTGCTCATCTGTTCACGTGGGCCTTATTGTTTCAAGAGCATTCAGTTAGCTGCTAACTAATTGAAGGCGAGAAGTATTGTAGATTGAGGATTGTTGCAGGGAAATAAAGGAACAAGAAGAATTTAAAAATTATCTACAGCAGGTTATGCGGACTGTATTTGAAACTTTTATCTTCTGCAATATGAGACAATGCATTGCAGTGGACTATGGCACCAATATGGCAACATATATACTTTCTGGAAAGTTAAAATCATCAATGGTTTTTAGTTAAAAATTAACGAAAACTATGACAACTTTGTTACTATGTTCTCTATTTAAGATTTGAAAAAAGATAACTTCGTGCCTAGCGATATTGCACTCAATAGTATCTTTGACATTCTATTAAATAGTCGTAACAACATCGTAAACATTTCTATCATGTTCCATAGTAATATTTCCTAGGACAGATTTAGCTTTACCTTTCAAAACTTGGTTAGTGAACAAAATTATTATTATTCTCATCCGTTTATAAAGATTTATTTACATAATATATAAGGCTCTTTTTGAATGTTTTGTCAACTTTTTCTACTTAGGGACAACTTTTTCGCTGCATGCATGAAGACTCTCCATGTCTCAATATGTACTTCAGCGCCCATAACACTGCTTGGTTTGCCCAAATTGTTGTTAATTTACTAACATTAGTTCCATGGTATATTTTTATTAGATTTGAATTACTAGAGTTGAGAGCAAAACCACCTTAAATAGAAAAAAAAATTATAATAACAGACAGAGAGAGATGCAATGATATTGCTATTGATATTAATTTTAATCTAAGTACACATAGGGCCTAACCTAGCCATTCAAGCAGTTCTGGGCTCACTGGCTTGGCAATGTGCACGCAGGGCAGGCCTGAGCTCTGCGGTCTAAGGCCATAAAATATGTTTAGCTATAACGTTGAGCGCTCATTCTGCACCGCTTCCTGCTTCTACACCATTAATTGAGGCATTTCTGGAATCTTCAGCTTACTGCATGAACTCTAATACGATTTAGATGTTAAAATTCAGGATTCGTTCTTTGATTATGTCTTAGTAAAATCCGTTTTGTTTAGGTTTGAGGTTAAAGCCAATTTATTTCTATTATGATTCTATGTCGTTATAATAATCCTACTGCAGGTCCAAAACCTTCTTTCCTTGCACCTTTCGGGATGTAATGCGATTCTGGGCCAATCCTTCAACAATGAGTCCAAATGATACCACCATCTCCTTCTGGGCCTGCCGCGTTGTCGTTACCAATACACAAACACAAAGTCATCTTTAAAGTTTTCTTTGCTTGAAGATCTTAATTATACCCATTTAAAAATACATTCAGCTATCATTACCTTTTCAGGCAACTGTTATCTTGTAATTGACTAGTCATGAGTTTCTTACTTCAAAAGAACAATGTTTTACATCAGTTAAAAACTTCGAAATGATTCCACTTCGCGTGTCATCCTCCGAGCCATTATTAAGATTCGGTACAATTGCAAGTAAAACCCGATCTCACACGATAACGATTCTTACGTAAAAGACATTAAGATTTAAACTCGACTGCTAAATTTAATTTATACTTTCGAGTAATGGTTGCAAGCAAACGATGGAATCACATGTACATTTATAATGGTGAAATTGCTTTCTCTTGTTAACAATAACTTTTATTTTTTAATTTAGTTAGCTCATCTATTGCGAAATGGGAGGTCTTTGGTACACGAATGTTCGTGTGTAATGATATTTTGGTGCTGTTTCGCTTTTCTTTTTAGTTGATAGATAAAATTACAATATTAAATGTTACTAGTTTTTCTAGATTTGTACAGAGATATTTTTAAAATGTGCGGGTATCATCTTTGTCCTGCTCTTATGTTATTAAATTTTAGATTTGGTAGTAGGTCTTCTCACTCTTAACATTGTGTTTGTGTTCGTTATTCTCCATTTATTACCTTATTCGTAACGTATTTCAAAATGCTTTCTAGCGAAGTGTCTGCTCGGTTAATTTTAAATTAATATCGAGCCTCGATCGAAAGGACAAGGGAATGGTGCATTAGCAATAAATAACGAATGCAATTCGAACATTTTCAGTAGCATTCACAAGATAGCGATAAATCATTGCGCTTGCGCCGGCTCGCTTCCGCATAGACGTGCGCACGCGACGCGCAGAGAGTGAAAGTATGATTTCAAATGGACGTCACCGCGATTACGTAGACGAGGGTAGCTTTTTAATTGCTATTATGCTTTTTAAAAGTTCATGCATTTTATTTCAATGAAGTCTATTTATATACTTCCTAATAAGGTCCTGGAATGAATCCAACAGACAATTCTGCAATCAACTCTCATTGGTTGAGTTTGAATCCACAACATAAGCTCTTCAGTCATAAATATAGTCAAATTACTGTTCAATAGACTCGTACACTTATAGATTGACCAGTACATTATTTTAATACTATCGTAACACTTATTGCTGTAGATAAAATTTTAATTCCATAATGGATAAGCTCTATCAAGTGGTACTACAGTATTTTTAAAGGCACGTGTAGGTAGTAGGTACCATGGGTTATTGCTCTATGGTGCAGAAAGATTTTTGCTTTTACCTTTTTAGGGTTCCGTAGCCAAATGGCAAAAACGGAACCCTTATAGATTCGTCATGTCTGTCTGTCTGTCCGTCCGTATGTCACAGCCACTTTTTGTCGAAAGTATAAGAGCTATCCTGTTGAATCTTGGTAAGTAGATGTATTATGTGAACCGCATTAGGATTTTCACACAAAAATAAAAACAAAACAAATTTTGGGGGTGCCCCCCATACTTAGAATTGAAACTCATTTTTTTTTTTCACCGAGCCCATACGTGTGTGGTATCTATGGATAGGTCTTTAAAATGATATTGAGGTTCCTAATATCATTTTTTTCTAAACTGAACAGTTAGCGTGTGAGACACTTCCAAAGTGGTAAAATGTGTGTCCCTATAATGGGGGCCCTGTAACTTCTAAAATAAGAGAATGATAAAACTAAAAAAATATATAATGTAGACCTCAACAAAAACTTCCAACGAAAATTGGTTTGGATGAGATACAGTTAGCAGTTTTTGAGATAAAGTACATTTTCAAAAACCGCAAATATAACTTTGCCATTCATACAAACACTATGAAAAACAAAGTTATTTTTGTTGTTTGTGTATATTACTTACTAATCTCAATATAATTATATCCCTGATCTATGCTTGCTACTACGGAACCCTTCATGGGCGAGTCCAACTCGCACTTGGCCGTTTTTTTTTTAATTCATAGAGCAGTGTTCAAAAATAATGAAACGCATTCTTTACTATGGTAGATACCAAAAACAATTGCTGATATTTTCCCAACCGTAGAAGAATCGTGTAGGTTTAATTTTAATGGCATCGACCGAGTTCAACGTTCTGATGATGGGCATAAAAGTTTTATTCAGCGAATCCCATGGGCTATGGGCTATAAATATTCGTGTTTCGTTTCGTACATTGATGGCCGGAAGCATGTTTTGTGGGAAACTCATGTTTGGAATCATTGAAACAATATCATTAGGAAAGGAAGTGGCTGTGAGCTGGCCATGTTTATCTTTTGGAACGTAATTAGATCGATTGGAGACATGTCAAGTACTTGTTTAAAATGAGCTAGTATCATTAATTTTAGCCTTATCATCATATTGCCCGGAATCCGTAATCCCTGGTAAGTGTAGGCCTCTCTCGTCCTTTCGTCTGCCAAACTTCCCGGTATTGTGCGTCCCTCAACAAATTGTTTTTTTTTTTATTTAAAGACAGGTTCGTGTTTGACCACTGTCTGACGATGTGTGCATCCTGCGGGTTCCAATATTTTGTCTACCTAACGCGCTTTTAGCTAAGCTAATTCTGTTTCTAGTTTGTAGTTGTGTTTGGTCACTATAATAATTATAGTAACCAAAAACTCCATCTCTGTTCTTCAGAATGTCTTCCTCTACATTTTCCATTGTTACATCAATTCCCACATGAATACCGATCAGATTTTTTGTATCATTGTCTATAAAAACAGAACTTTTGTTCGACTAATCTGGCTAGATGTAATTAGTTGTTTGTTTTGTCCGACTCGGGGGTAATGAACTGTATTTTTATTGTTCGCTATCACATCGAACTGTGACCTTTGTTGAGGAACAATATCTAGTTGATGCTTCGTCTCATTTTGGGAGATGAAAGATGTTGGTGACTATTTTACCTAGGTCCTCATAAGATGAAAGTTTGATGTGGATGCATGCATTAGAGTAGCCATGACTAACAAACTTTCCCCAACTTAGTTGTGCACAGATCGCCAATATATTTGTTTTTTTTTTGGTTTCATCGTTACTTTTAATGAATAAAATTAATATTCGTCCAAACTACAGTAACATAATGATTAGCTTTAAAAATTCGCATCGATGAGGTCAGAATATATTGTAATTCCACGCATGCGCATTCTAATACCTTTCACTTACGTGCACAGTTCATCCTTTACATTTTTAATGAAAACAAAGTAGTAGTCACAACGTTTTATTGTAAACACTTGCGATTTCAAATAGAATTTAAATTCACACGATAAAAAATTTCAATCTGAAACAATTGACCTTCCTTTGGCATATTTATTTTATTCCCGAATCGCCCACCGGCCGCTATATCTTTTTTTAACACGTGTAATAAAATAAATAAACTCGGACAGTCCTAATTCTAATCTAGTGGCGTCAAGGTTCGCGAATTTTTCTCCAATACATTCGTTTCCTTGACACACATTGCGTTGATGCGCCCGCGCACCGACGCGCGTAAAAATGGCCGCGGATAAAAACTAGCCTTTGAATCATTGTTTCATAAATTCGACTGTTTTAAAGATTTATAATGTTAATAATGGATATGATTGTTTGTTGATGTAGGATTATACTGGCACAACTAAATTACTTAGACTTTCAGTAAACGTGACGCCATTTTTATTTACTTCGAGTTTCAGCAGCTTACGAGTGCCATTTATTTTTAGTAGTATTGCAGTCTAGACACACAAATCAAAACTGACACAAACCTCTCTAAACAGTGTATACCATTACTTTCAAATCTGAGCTTTTGTTTTCAGCAAGTCTCCGCTACAAGCCAGGCCGAATCAATCGAGAAAAGCGAAACAAAACAAATATTGACCATTCTTGATATCTTTTACATTTGTGGAACCATCATCCTCATCTGTACCCTTAGCACGAGTTTTTACTCTTTTACTTTACAGCGTCTTTTCAGTATTTACAGCGTTTCTTGTATGAAAAAATGGAACAGCGCCTCTGGTGTGCGAAGAAGGAACTAATTTTTTCCTTGAAAATTGACAATTTGAAATTGTCAAAGTTCCAGTTTACTTTACGTCTCAAATACTGAAAACTCGTGCTAAGGGTACTGGGTTGTTGTAAGTTCGCCACAAAATTGATTCCCCACGAAAAAAGTATTGCTCGTGTTCTCCTAGTACTTTCTGTTCAGATTCCACATTGTGTACTCGTTTTCGGTAGTTTTGTGCTGGATTTTATAATCTAATTGTTCTGCTATCCCCATGCGGAAAAAAATGGGTCGAATGTACAATAATCAAAATTAAAAAAAAACGAAAACCTTTGGCTCTTTTATACATACTTTTTTTCGAGGGGAATTAATTTTGTGGCAAACTTACAACAACACTCTCATCTTAATTAGTTTTTCTTGAACCAAAGCCGGGAAGAAAGTTGGTTGCTATGGAAACGAGCGACCTTGGCGCCAAATGTCCCAATTCCAACTATTTCGCACGAGAGAGCCACTTGGCGCCAATTTCGTTTATTGTTTTTTTTTGCGATTAATCTCTGTATGTAGGGCGCAGGGTCGCGGTGATCGAATAGCTTTTGTGTATTTTTAATGTGTGCTCTATTTTCAGTTCTTTTTTATAGATTGTGTGATTCATTTTAGGTGTTCAAAGTTCCTAGTTACCTGGAAAAAGAAGCAAATCTGTAAGTTAATATTTTGTGGTTTTAAATTTTCAATTACCGGTGTGTTAACTCTATAAATGAAAATGCTCGGTCCATGCTCTTATATGCTCAGAATGCTGGGTGTTTGTGTATGTGAGGTTAAATGTTTTTAAACGCAAACACTATACTGGCTGGAGAAAATGCTGGTAACATATTTTTTTTTATTTTTTAAATCTGCAGACTTCAGAAATGTGTCTGACATGGACTGGCATCTGTATGCAGTATTATGAATATCGTTCTGATATTTCAAAGTCTGAAAATAAAGTATGTTCTCTTACATTGGTATATGTATTTCAAGCTGTAATAAGCATTTTTTTATTCCTTGCCCTCTCATGCAAAGGGCCGCTGAAGTTCTATAATCTACAGTCTACTAGATAAATATAATCTAAGTATCTTGTATATAGTGGAGATATCGACTGATAAACTATCTATCAACCATATTGTTGTATCACCATAGTATTCCGCTCGTAAATTACCGATTACGATATGATTTGATAGGCAAATTTTTCACGTGATCTTTTGTGCCTATGATGGTAAATTATAGAATCAGGCGTTACTTTGCGGAAATCCATGACATTACATGTTATGAAAAGTATCTAGTTTTAATTCCGTGACTAAAATCCAGCTTTTTTTTTTTTTTTTTCGTGGTAAAATCATCAAATGAGTCCTCCCAGCCCCGGGCAGGGCGGGAGGGACTGTCAGACTTGTACTGACTAAAATCCACGGTGTCCTTCGGTAGCCCTTTTGCGTACCGGAGTCGCGGTATACGTATGTCCCGCGACCCCGGCAAGGCTGTGGCCCTCTAAAGGGGGGCCCCGTCATGACTAAAATCCAGCTTGGATGCGGGATACAGTCCCACCCTATTTTAGATATTGCATTAAACCCATGGTGGTGATGGGAAAACACTGAGTTTGAACTGAAAATTAATGGGAACTAAAGTATTACAGACAAAATTATTTGCTTTTATGATTTTTTAAGGAGTCGTCGAGTGTTGGAGATATGAAATAAAAGGTTTACTGAATCTAACAAACTTTCACAATGTCAGACATAAAAAAATAGTTAAAAACTTAAGGCCAATTTTGTCTAATTGTAAATGTTACATATTAAGTAATAACCACTCTATATGGTGGTGCGTAGTTTTGACCGTAAGGTGATTAAATATAAAAATAAATCCACAGTATTATGAAGCAAAAAGTAAACGCTCATAATATTTTCACTTGCCCAACGGTGCCATATTAACCGCTATAGAACTAAAAATTAATAGATTAAAAAAATCTAAAAACACACGTTTTTAAACATCCTAAAAATAAGAAAATAACCCTACGGGGCTGAGAGAGGGGCCACTCAAAACGTGGGGGCGTATATTATTTAAGGGATTATTTATGGGATATATTTACATGACGTGTATAGATCGTGGGTGTAACTTGCAAAGATACGCCCCCACGTTTTGAGTGGCCCCTCTCTCAGCCCCGTAGGGTTATTTTCTTATTTTTAGGATGTTTAAAAACGTGTGTTTTTAGATTTTTTTAATCTATTAATTATTTTATTATTTTTATCTTTGTTCATCGGGTTTGAAGCTACCCTGAAAATTTCAGCCTGCTTATCGGGAAGTGCCTCAAAGCCTGTCCGCCATCTTGGACGTCCGCCATATTGGATTTAAGTCACATGACTATTTTTTTCGTATTCCTGACAGTAAACCCTTTCATTTGTTAGCCATATCATAGGGGTGCATTTCAAATAGCCTGTCTGCCATCTTGGACGTCCGCCATATTGGATTTAAGTCCCGTGACTATTTTTTTCGTATTCCTGACAGCAAACCCTTTCATTTGATACCCATTTCATGGGGTGGATTTCAAACAGCCAGTCCGCCATCTTGGAGAGGCCGCCATATTGGATTTTTTATGACGTTTCTTAGCTAGTCATGTATTGTCATCAAAACTCAGAGCGTGTGCAAAATTTCAGCCTGCTAGCTTATCGGGAAGTGCCTCAAAATTCAGTTGTAAAAGTCCAACCGGAACGACAAACAAACAAGAAAAGTGAGTGTATAAAAACGTGGTAAAAAGTACCGTAAACCCAAAGAAAAAGTTCAAAAAACGTGCTTTATTGTTACATTGTTAGCTTTCTAATGTTTCACTTGCAACCCTGAGCAAAGGGTTGCCATTACTCACCGAATATTTTATGGCTTGTTTATGGTCACCATAAAAACTTACCCGTAATAAATACTCTTTGGTAACGACATGCAAGCTACAATGTTTAAAAATGTTTTCTATCAATACGCAGCCGTAAAGGGTTTGTTTTACTATCTGTGGACAGAATAAAATAATGTTTTATAGTCCATATTTCATTGCCGTGATCGTAAAAAACAAAGTGAGTTTAGAAGTAAACATTTGTTTGAAGAAAGCTTTCTTTTAATTAGCTCGTGTTTATTCGGAAGATTTACACTTAGCTTGAGTTTCTAGGCGATAAGTATTAGTTCCAAGTGACTCTAGCAGACTTCAAGTGCTTATTTTAATACAATTGGTACAACCCGTGTAAATATTTTTACTACATGTTTATATTAGTTTTTAACAAGAAGATTGTGCTGTATATTACAATTGATACATTTCTCAGAACGGAGCACAATCTTGAAAAAAAAACAAGAATAAATGAAAGAATCCAAATAAATCATCCGAAACTTGTTTTGATTAAATTTCAAAGTTAAATATTTATATGCGCAACTAAAAATACTTATGACACCAGTGCATATAGTAAGAACAAATTGTAGAATCGTCCTCAAATGAAGAAAAAGAAGTAGACGCAAGGAAAGCGTGAGTAAATCTATTATATTATGCAGGCCAATAGCGAAAAAACAGAGAAAGTGTCCATAGAGTTACGTATATTTTGCGCGCTGGTAATACAAAAACAAACGTCAGTCGATACGCGCGAAATGTTCGTTAACCTTCGGCGGTTTTCGGCTGTCATCGGCGTAAAAATGTCGCGATTCACAGCCAAATTAACTAGATCTGTGCATCTCCCTGCAAGCCCACATTACCAGTAGCCGAAAGGGGGCTGGTGGTACTATCTCGGAGGCCACGATTCGCTGGTGTTCGGACATCCGCGCCTGTCTCGGCGTCGGCGACCTTGGCCTAGTTTGATAGTGGCTCTAGCCCGCCTCGCAGCTGTTACACAGATAGCTCTGATAATTCACTTCCTAATGGACTTTTTGTTTGATGACCACTAAGATAACAATAGATATACTGAGGATGTGATGTCATTATTGAAGTTTGATGGCTTTTAGTCGAATTGATTTTTTAGACTATCGTTTGTAATTTTTCAAATGTCGTACGTACATTTAGTGGTGATAAAATCGTCTGGGAGGGAATATGCGACGCAGATCTGATTATAATGACGCCTTTTTGCAGTTCAAATCAAATCAAATCATTTAATTCTTTGCAAACATGGGTAGGTTTAAATACATTTTTTTTTTATTTTTTTTTTTATTTTTTTTATCGTGGTAAAATCATCAAATGAGTCCTCCCACCCCGAGCAGGGCGGGAGGGACTGTCAGACTTGTACTGACTAAAATCCACGGTGTCCTTCAATAGCCCTTTGTGTTCCGGGGTCACGGTAATGAGATAAGTCCCGCGACCCCGGCAGGCTTTGGCCCTCTTGGGCGGGGCCCCGTCATCGTGCTGACGCTCTTTGAGGCGCGCGTGGAACACAACGCGCCGTCGACCCGGGCATGGTCCATGGTCGGGCGGCGAGTTGCCCTTTACTCGCCGCCCGCATGCCCGCGCCTACGGTGGCCGGAGATCGTCTTGCGACGTCCGACGCCGTGGGCGCCAACCACCGCGGGTGGGGCGGAGGGAGGACTCTGTCCTCTCTCTCTCGTGGCGCGCCTCCTCCTTCGCGAGCATTACTGCTTCGCAGAAGGAGGCGACCGCTTCCCACTCCGTCTCGCCCCGCAGCATGGCCGCAACCAATGCTGGGCGCGAGAGGTCTCCGCCTATCGCCGCCGTGAGGACACGTCGGTGCTCTGCCCAAGCGGGGCAGTCTTGCACCGTATGCTCTACTGTGTCCTCCGGGCGATCTTCGCAGTGGTGACACCCAGGCGTTTCCTCCTTTTTCCTTAGACACAGGTACCTCCCGAAACATCCGTGTCCGGTGAGGACCTGCGTCATGCGGAAGGTCAGGACGCCGTGACTCCTATCCAGCCACTCCTCAAAGAGGGGTCTTACCGCCGCGATTGCGGCGTGCCCGGCCGTCGGTAGCGACAGTCGTCCCCTCCATACTGCCCTGAGATCGCGCCGGAGCTCTTCCCGCCGCGCCTCGACTTCTCGAGGCAGCGGCGATACACCCCGGCGCTGCGCCTCCACGCGCCACTCATAGACGCGCTGGAGGGCAGTCGCCTCCAGATCCCAGGGCAGAGGTTTAAATACATAGATGTTTTTCATATAATAGAGTTCATTCCATATTTTACCGTCACATGGGTATGCAAACAGTTTACATAATAATTAAAATTGTAGTTAACATCGCTTTTCATTTCATTAAAACCGTGTCTATAAGTCTTTCTTTTTCACGAGCGGCAGAAGTTACTTCAAAAATTCTTCTATTTTAAATTAAGTAGATAGATTTCTAATGTATGTATATTTTTTATGATTTCCAGTTTAATTTGTTGAGCAGAAGAGCTCTAAGTTCTACGTCCTTTTAGAGATTTCAACCCTGGAGCTTTCAACGCTTAACTTTGTTTTCGTAAGGTTGAACTTTCAGTATCTTTATTCTCGGGCTTCATAATTAAAAAAATCCGATAAATCAAGTAATAACTACTGTATACATCTATCTCTCTCCCACATCCTATTCGTTGTTTCATCATTCGTCACTGCTAAAACCATTCATTCATTAATTGAGTGTGCAATGAATTTCGGGGACATCCATGACCCACTTTAGCATATAGAGTAGCTATGGCTTTATAAGACAACGTCAATGCCATGTGTATGGTGCGAAAATAAAAAAGAAAATGATGAATGAGTTTTTGTGCGCGGGAAAATAAGTCGGCCATTTTTCTTTTTCCTTATGAATAATGGCGGGGTTTATAAGCTGTTTTCAAGGGTTATCACGAACCGTCTCGAACACAGACTTGATGACTTCCAGCCTCCCGAACAAGCCGGTTTCCGAAGAGGCTATAGTACCATAGACCACATCCATACGCTGCGGCAAGTTATACAGAAGACCGAAGAGTATAACTTGCCATTATGCTTAGCGTTTGTGGACTATGAGAAAGCCTTCGATTCGGTGGAAACATGGGCGGTACTTGAGTCACTCCAGCGATGCCGTATTGACTATCGGTACATCGAGGTGTTGAAGTGTTTGTATAATAACGCCACCATGTCGGTCCGAGTACAGGAGCAGAGCACGAAGGCGATTCCATTGAGAAGAGGCGTAAGACAGGGGGACGTTATCTCCCCTAAACTGTTTACTGCCGCTATGGAAGACGCCTTCAAACTCCTGGAATGGCAAGGACTTGGCATCAACATCAACGGCGAATACATCACTCACCTTCGGTTTGCCGACGACATCGTAGTCATGGCAAAGTCGATGGAGGAACTCAGCATGATGCTCGATGGCCTCGACCGAGTTTCACAACGGGTGGGCTTGAAAATGAACATGGACAAGACGAAAATTATGTCAAATTCCAATGTTGTGCCCACCCCAGTCTCTGTTGGAAACTCGGTACTCGAAGTTGTTGACTCATATATCTATTTAGGACAAGTAGTCCAATTAGGTAGGTCCAACTTCGAGAAAGAGGTCAACCGCCGAATCCAACTCGGTTGGGCAGCGTTCGGGAAGCTACGCAATGTCTTTTCGTCCGACATACCTCAGTGCCTCAAGACGAAAGTCTTCAATCAATGTGTGTTACCAGTGATGACTTACGGCACCGAAACGTGGTCTTTCACTATCGGCCTCATCTCAAAGCTCAAAGTCGCTCAGCGAGCTATGGAGAGGGCTATGCTCGGTGTTTCTCTACGTGATCGAATCCGAAATGAGGAGATCCGTAGACGAACTAAAGTCACCGATATAGCCCACCGGATTAGCAAGCTGAAGTGGCAATGGGCAGGCCATATTGCTCGCAGAGCAGATGGCCGATGGGGTCGAAAAGTGCTAGAGTGGAGACCGCGGACGAGCAAGCGCAGCGTAGGACGTCCACCAACGAGGTGGACAGACGACCTTGTAAAGGTCGCCGGAAGACGCTGGATGCAGGTCGCTTCCAACCGGTATATGTGGAGATCTAAAGGGGAGGCCTATGTTCAGCAGTGGACGTCCTATGGCTGAGATGATGATGATGATGATGATGAATGGCGGGGAAAATCGTTGAGATTTCGGGGATCATAATGAATTGTTGATGTTGAATCAGTATTTGGCGTGTAGACAGACATTTATTTGATAGGCTTGTTTACTAAAAAACCTATTTAGGCATCCTGACGTCACACAGTGTGTTAGAAAGCCCGATTTTGTTGCATGCCCTTTTTATTACAGAAATCGATAGTATTTATCATTTTAAGCACTACAGTCAAAGTCCGGCATCGATACGACTTGTAGATGTTTTTTTAAAAAAATCTCAAAGTTGCTGTATAACCGGGTCATGAAAATAATAAAAAAAATTATATAAAAAAAACCAGCCTACATATTTAAATTTCCATTATAATTACTAATCAAACTTATAATACCTAACTATCTGACAAGTTTTCGTGTCTGTATTGCAAATAGATCGCGAAATATTAATATTTTTATGTTTTTTACTTTTTATTTAATTTCTTGGTAATAATGCGGTATTAGATGGAGATATTTGACCAGACGATTGTCAACATGTATGTCTATCGACGTTATTAAAACCACAATCTAATTCAGCGTTATTTAGAAGTTATGAGAATTTTCAGTTATATCCGGATTTTTTTGTACTAGGGTTGTCACTTTAACCAGAATTTTAAATTTAATATTTTTTTATAATTTTGAGTTTAGCTGAAAGAAGTCGTATATATTATCGATTATTTATCTTTATATGTGCATTTACCAATAACTGAAACTATACCCATGGGCAACATCGTGCAACGTTTGCGGAAATTTTAGATATTGAGAAATGGCTTTGGATGATTTATACATTATTTCAATTGTTTTATCCAGCAATTTACCAATTGATGTTGATAAATTCGGAACATTTTGTAATCAACTGGCACATACAGCTTGGCAAAAAACAGTAGAAAACCGGAAGTCGCCACTGTCTTCTCGCTACCAACACTTTGAATGATTTTATTTTATTTATTTTCACTTATTACGTTAGTTTTATGGCACAATAATAAATCTTACAAACCTGCGTCTTTGTTTACATCAAATATCAAATATTTTAAAACGTTGTCAGCAAATAAAAATATTAGTACGGTTTCAAAACGTTCTTGCCAAGCTGTAGATATGTCGAAAACTATAACTGGCATCCAATGTCAGTTACAATTCATAAAGTTTTAGCTCACGGTGCACAAATAATAGCAGCATCGCCATTGCCAGTTGGAATGATGTCTGAACAAGCAGCTGAATCAAGAAACAAGTTTTGGAGGTTTGATAGGGAGTATCATTCCCGAAAAGTTAGTCGTGAAGCTACAATGTTCGACCTGTTCCACAGAGCGCTTATTTCCTCTGACCCAGTCATTTCTGACTTTCATTTAAAGGACAGAAATAAAAGTGCAAAGAGGATCCCATTACCAGCAGAAGCTTTAAGTTGTCTAAAACCAGTTAATGCGAAAAATGTTCTAGTGGATGATCATTCGTCATTCACTGAACATGATGAAGATACTTTAATTATTCAAAATGAAAACCAAGATTTATAATTTTTCAGTTTTTTGTAAATATTTTTAGTTTTTACAACCCGGATAAAACTTGACATTTTCGTATGTGACAACCCTGGCTAAAATAGAAAAATTCTCATAACTTCTAAATAACGCTGAATTAGATTGTGGTTTTAATAATGTCGATAGACATACATGTTGACAATCGTCTGGTCAAATATCTCCATCTAATACCGCATTATTGCCAAGAAATTAAATAAAAAGTAAAAAACATAAAAATATTAATATTTCGCGATCTATTTGCAATACAGACACGAAAACTTGTCAGATAGTTAGGTATTATAAGTTTGATTAGTAATTATAATGGAAATTTAAATAAGTAGGCTGGTTTTTTTTATATAATTTTTTTTATTATTTTCATGACCCGGTTATACAGCAACTTTGAGATTTTTTTAAAAAACATCTACAAGTCGTATCGATGCCGGACTTTGACTGTAGTGCTTAAAATGATAAATACTATCGATTTCTGTAATAAAAAGGGCATGCAACAAAATCGGGCTTTCTAACACACTGTGCGTCAGAAATCCCCACTCTCGAGTTTTGATCCGTTTTATTTTTGAATATTCATTGATTTAACAAAAGAAAAAATACGTGTCCATATTATTTTCAAAATTGTAACAGATAGGCTAATTCGTATTATTATTTTTTGTTTTTTTTTTTCCGACAACTATCACACAACGCCATCTAGTCCCAAGCTAAGCAGAGCTTGTGTTATGGGTACTAGACAACTGATAAACATACTTATATATTTCTAAATACATAAATATTATAGATAAATTACACCCAGACACAGAACGAATGATCGTGCTCATCACACAAACATTTGTCCTGGGTGGGAATCGAATCCACGATCTCCGGCATAGCAGTCAGAGTCACTAACCACTAGACCAACAGGCCTGTGGACATGTGTGATTTAATTATATTTTTACCTAAAATTACCTATGTAATAAACTAACTCAAGCCAGTAGTCTCTAGGTTAAGTTTGCTTCAACAATTCAATGCCTCACCCTAACATCTACATACAAACCCGAATTCGGCATTGACACACAGACAGTCAATCATTAGCCACACCACAAGCTACTACAGTGATAGTGAATGCGAGAGAGGGACAGACATATCGGTCATTCATTCTATTTCTGTCTTGCATTTATTTGTAAGTACATAATTTCCTGGTACCGAAATAAAAGCCTTGACTGAACTATAATAATAGAATAGACGATAGAATATAATATTTAAAATTAGTTTTATGATGTCTTTTGTGAATATTACTTTATATTTTATGAAATTAAAATAAATAAATTATAAATATTGGAATATATAAATTATTAAGAAACATTACATTGAAAATAACGAGGAACTATGAATGTAAACCGTACAATATTTTAAAGAGAAAAAAATATACAAAATGCAATTTCACTTTTATATCTACTTAGTTATATCTTTTTCAGACAACCTTTTGTTATTGTGACTAAGATATTATTTAGAATGTGTTTACCAGAAAGAGAAATAACAAAATCCATATTGTTGGCAGAGTTACCATGGACAACAGAAAAAAAAAACAATAGAATTCCTAATTATTTTAAGCCGCAGAGAAGACAGGCAGGCGTGTTTACTATAACTATAAATAAATATAAAATAGTACCTATATTGGCACGATCATCACATGACACAAAGTAAATGGCCATATAAAATTACATACGGCAACATTATATCACAAATATATCATAGACAAGTTGTTATGTCATGCTCTATGGTCACTGCTATAAAATTATTTTTATTTCTTATGACATCCCTAATTTGATCACTCAAGCATGCTGCTAATTTTCTTATAGTACCTAGCTGCGGTTTTTAAATATTGTTGATAGTAAATAGCTAGACATAAATATAATGATCGAATTAGTCATATCGACTCATAGCTCGAGCATTTGGCAGCAAACTTAAGTCCATTTTAAACATCGGGAATCCACCAACCAGTCTGTGTAGCCCCCCCACTCCTGCGCATACGCCGACCTTAGCTACGTACACGTCTACACAACAACCTTGATCTCTACCTATTACTGAAAAATGTTGCATTAAAAACACCCAACTTATTGTCTTGCACTACACACGTAAACCACACAATTAACAACTCTACGTTAACACTGATAGAGTCTAAATTCGTTAATTATTCCTTTTCGTAGACCTTGACGGCTGGCCTTGCCTCTATCTGGCGTCCGCTCTTTCCGCCTTCGCCGAATCAATTTAAACATTATTATTTTTATTGAGATATTTAAAAATACCTATGTTTTTTTTTACTTTAAAATAATTTTTATTATATTTTTTTATTCAAATGTAAACCATAATTTTCATGAGCATTTGTACTATTTCAACAAAAAGTTGGTACAAAATTGCAAGTTGCTGAAAATTGATTTATAATTTGGCCTTGAATTAATAAAAACGCACTGAAAGCACCCGAAATCACCCCTTTAATATTTTCTTAAATTGTCTGTTCCGCCAAACTATTTGTCATTGATCGGCTCGACACTTAAGCTATAATCCTTCCATAGGATAAGGCCGTCTATAAATACCGACCTACTAAAATGACCTATTTAGTAAACGAAAAAAAAAGGCGGGCGAAAATTCGTGGTCGAAATATGCTCGCGCGCACACAACGAACGCCGCAGCCGTACGTAATCACTCAAAGTATGTCATGATCACTGGGTTAAGTTTAAACGTTTCAACTGAAGGTTTTTTCGCACTGTGGCTCGACTGGCGTGGCGTGGCTGGACTCATACGTCACCATACAACACGTAAGGTCAGTTTTTCGCAAGACTACCATTCACACCATCATGCGAATTGTCTCCTTCAGATATCGTCAAAATCAAGGGCTACTTGATTATAACAAAGATGAAAGAACAAGAAGTAGGATAAATGATGCTGAACGAATTTAGGTCGATCTAATTCGCAAGTAGGTTATCGCCTCGGATAAAAATAAAGATGGATAAATTGTTTAGCGAAACACCTGTCATCTTGCCCTGGTTTTTATTTGTTTTTATCTTTAAATGTTACATAGCCCCTAGGATTCGAGGTTTTCGAGTCCGCAAAATATACATAGTCTGGCCTCCTGTAGTAGATAACTATGTAGTAAGTTCCTGCGTGTACTGTAATCCGCGTTCAGCCGTTCATTGGATTAGATTAATTACCTTGAAGTGCCACGTGATGCGCCCACGCCGAGCCGGTCATACTGGCGCCTCCAATATTTTTACCCGCGTAAACAAATCCGGATTATGAGTTATTTTGGTGCGTGTCTCCAAAACTACTGAACTCATTTTGATACAGTTTCACGGATTACGCACGCTGTAGTAAAGTATTTTTATTTATTGGCACAATTCTTTGATACACATAAGAGTTGTCAGATTTAATTTATAAACTACTATTAATTCTCTACATTATTTAGATTTCTTTATTTCCTATTTTTAAGGCTGACCTGTTCGGTTTGTATGAAGGGACCTTGTAACATTATTATATGATTGCGTTTTTTATTCGTTGCATCGAATCTCGCGGTCTAATTAGACATAAGTCGGACTTAAAAAGGTCATTGGAATACGGAAATATTATCTGCAATTATTAATTAATGAGCTGTTTTTTATAAGTTCTCTAGAACTTTTGGTTTTCAACTACATCGTTTAAACTAGTACCTAATTTCTTAAAGATGGAAAAAGCATAAATTCTGAAGTAGTGTTCTATTTTACGTTCAAAACATATTTATACAGTGTGTCCGGACACGAGTTAGCGATACTTGAAGGGAATATTATAGACTCATTTTCATCGACAAAACTGCTTTTAAAAAAATTCTTACTCCAACACCTCGCGAATGGCGGCCATTTTAGTTTTTTGATTTGTCGAACTGGGGTATGCACAATAAAATGCAAATATCTTTGAATCCAAGAGACCTACTTACATGCAAATGACTTTATTGCAAAGTTAAATGTTAAGGCTTTTCAAAACTTGCAAAAGTTTTCTAAATAATATGTAGAAATTACCAAAAAACGTGGGCAAACATGAAATTGTACACAAAAATTACTGAATTTTTTCACATTTTATACTTTAGCTCGAAAAGTACCCCTGTATTTTGCTTAAGTTTTTGCATCAAATTAAAAGTATTTGAGTCAGGCTATAAAATTGTATCAAAATTATCACTCTACGTTAAGTATTATAGGAGTTATTCTCACTTGAATATAACCCTTCCTTAGCGCATGTACCACCAATGTTACAGAAGCTGCATTCTTTGGGCGAGCTAAACCGTTTCAACGTGAATTTATGATGAACCACCATGTAAATGATCCCAACGAATCACCATTAAACTGAAATAATACATTTTTTGTTTACTTCATGAAAAAAATTCTTTGAATAAATTCAAAAAATGGGCCATTTCAGTTTATGGGTGATTCGTTGGGATCATTTACATGGTGGTTAATAATGCCAGCTCATAAATTTACACTGAAACAATTTAGCTCGCCCAAAGAATGCGACACCTGTAATATTGGGGTACATTCGCTAAGGAAGGGTTATGTTCAAGTAAGAATAACTCCTAAAGTACTTGACGTAGAGAAATAATTTTGATACCATTTTATAGCCTAACTCAAATACTTTTAATTTAATACAAACACCTAAGCAAAATACAGGGGTACTTTTCGTGCTAGAGTATAAAATATGAAAATATTCAGTAATTTTTGTGTACAATTTCGTGTTTACCCACGTTTTTTGGTTCTTTTTACATATTATTTAGAAAACTTTCGCAAGTTTTTGAAAAGCCTTAACATTTAACTTTGCAATAAAGTCATTTGCATGTATGTAGGTCTCTTGGATTCAAAGATATTTGCATTTTATTGTGCATACCCTAGTTCGACAAATCAAAAAACTAAAATGGCCGCCATTCGCGAGGTGTTGGAGTAAGAATTTTTTTAAAAGCAGTTTTGTCGATGAAAATGAATCTATAATATCCCCTTCAAGTATCGCTAACTCGTGTCCGGACACCCTGTATAATTCAAAAGTCACAAAACCTGTAGCTTAAAAAATTTGACTGCGAGTAGGACTCGAAACCGTGTCCTTCTGGATAAGCTTTCCAAGCGCCTTACTAATTAGGCTATCTCAGTCCTGCCCGGCGAGGTGTTTCCATTTTTAACCGACTTCAAAAAGGAGGAGGTTCTCAATTCGGTCGGTATGTTTTTTTTTTTTTTTTTTTTTTATGTATGTACACCGATTACTCCGAGGTTTCTGGTCCGATTAGTGTAATTCTTTTTTCGTTCGATGCAGTATACTTTCCCATTGGTCCCATAAAAATTTCATCCAATTTGGTTCAGTACTTTTTATTTTGTGAGCATTTTTATTGATGGATGATGTGATGATCTTTACTTTTTTGAGTGTTTGTTACGCGATTACTCCGCTAATTGTGGACCGATTTTCAAAATTCTTTTTTTGTTGTACGAGGAATAGTTCACTTTAGGGAACACTGCAAGTTTCATCAAAATCGGTTCAGCAGTTTTTGATAGGGAATTTTATTAGCTTATTGTGTACATGAGCGATGTTAATACCGGTGCTAAGGATTACCAAATTCTAGTGCACATGTAAGAAATGATGTATTTGACAAGAATTTTGGGTTGAATATTTAAACTAAAAAGAGTAAAATAAAAAACTTTTTTCAAAAAAAATTTAACCGCCTTCAAAAACAACCACAAAAAAGGGTAAAATAACCTACAAAATAACTTTTCTTTCGGAAGTCGGTGGCATAAAAGACAACGAAATAAAAAAACAAAGCCACCGACTTCCGAAAGAAAAGTTATTTTGTAGGTTATTTTACCCTTTTTTGTGGTTGTTTTTGAAGGCGGTTAAATTTTTTTTTAAAAGTCTTTCGTTGATTTTCTGCAGTATTTATCCAGAAGGACGCAGATTCGAGTCCTGCAGATTAATTCGCTTTCCGTTAAAAGGTTGATTTGCGAAAATATTTGAAAATCACGAAACATTTTTGATATTAGTTTCTCCTTAGTAAAATGGCTATTAACAAAACAATATAAAGATGACATAAATGAGTCATCGTATTACTATAAACCGGTGTATCGCTGCACTTGCACAAAGTATAATAATTTAGGGCGCGTTGCGACAGCCGCTGCGTCTGCGCATATGTCCGTTTTGATTTTAAACAATAACTGGCTGATTGCACAACCTGCCCTAGATACACGCTTAGTATATGTTTGATTAATTATTTAATTATGATGGTCTTGTTCGCCGTTACAACACGTATTATTAAAGTGTTTGTGAAATATATTCACTTTGGTCATAATAAATATTTCAAAATATTGTTATAAAAATTTTCCTTATAAATATAAAAACTAAATAATCGACTTCTAAAATGAAATGTCATGCTGTTATTAATTGAAGACTTTCTTAGACTTCGACAGTATTCAAAACCCGACGAATTGAGAACCTCCTTCTTTTTGTGGCAGAACAAAACATAAAAGATAAAAAAAAACTCTAAAAAATGAAATAATTAGGAGCAAAATATTCCCGCAGATGATCCCACAGCTCTGCTAATACTAATCAGCTAATGAGTCCACACAAATAGGCCGAAGTGTTGTATGTTTATCTACGAGTGTCATGCACGTACGACGCGGTAAATACGGCCATACATTATTTATCTGGTCGACAGTGCTCACACACGACCTTGGTCCAATTTGGGCATGCCGGCAGATAATATAATTGGTTGTCCTAATTCCCTTGAATGTCAACTGTGTCTTTGTAGTTCGGGGTGGCGTGATGGGGTGATAGGTGGTAGTAACAATGTTGTTATTTCATATTCTGTAAGGTGGTCTGTGTAGCCAAGGTTCGGTCAAAGAAACCAGGGTCTACTCTCTTAGTCCGTACGAATGTAACTCAAAATTTTCGAGTGAATCCTACTCCCTATCAGTTTTAAATTCATAAGTTCTGACAATACATTGGGTATCGGGACAACGTCCCAACATGTTGCCACCAATTTATAGAAGTTTATGTCCGTAAGTGATAATGACTGAAACTTGGGCCGAAGCTACGGGTTACTTGCTTTGATAGTACTATTCCAGAGACGTCGAAAAGCGCGTTGGGTTTACGATATCGTCATCGTTGCGGGGAATATCTTGTCTGAACTTAGGTATTGATAGATTGCCTTAACTATTAACTGTATGGTCGTTGGTGGTTTTCTTTTACGGGGAAAATTCTTTACAGACTGAAATGTAGAAGGCTTATTTAAAGTTAAACTCTTACTATGATTATATAAAAGGAATAGGTTTCTTTTTTTTTTAAATTAAGTAACTTTACCTTCCACTTTCCATGTGTTAATATCTAATGTTCACTTTACATGAACATGTAATGTTCCTTTGACATGTAAATACTGAATTAAGTTTAGCTGATGTACAATCGACAAAGTGGAATTATGACCGACCATAAGCTTATTTTCCTACAGACATTCAAATACAATTAGGTCCACATTCGCGTAAATATACATATCCATGGTAACGACTTTGTTCTTTTTAAATTTGACGGATTTAAACGATTTATTGTCAAAATGGGTCATGATTACACATTTTTTTTTCCCTCATTTGATGTTTTTATTTACAAAATAATGGGATGCTTTTTAAAATCAATCTTCAAAATTTTACTACAAGAAATAAAACTATTGCAGGAACCATGTCCGGTCGCAGAACTATCCAAAGGAGTAATCGTGAGCCTGGAATGTAAAGGGCTATTGGAAGGACACGTTGGATTTTAGTCAGTACGTGTCTGACAGTTCCTTCCTCAATCTCAGGACTTTTTCGATGATCTTACCACCTAAAAAAAGATGAAGTCCTATTTATCGTCTACAAATGTAATTAACAAAGTAATGAGCAGTATTAAAATAATGTCCATTCGCGAAACTTAATCGCCACATCAGAGCAAGTTATCGAGGGAAACGGGTCAGTGGAGCACACAGACCGGCGATTTGTCACTTCTATGTAGTGTTGCGATATTTTGTACAACATTACTGTTCATTTACATAACAAAAACAGTGCTGTCTATTGTAGTAGCTAGTTTTATCATAGCTGTGTATCCTTACTAATATTATAAAAGCGAAAGTTTGGATATATGGATGTTTGTTACTTTGTTAAAAAAGAACTGAATGGGCCCGGATAAAATTTGGAGCAGAGATAGGTCTAGAATAACCCTTATTAGCGCATTTTTGTTTAATAATTTAGAAACAACACCTGACAGAGATTATGTATTACTTATTTTTCCAAAAATCCCATTAAACTGAGCTTATTAAACTAACTAAGTATGGAGTTTCTTGCCCATTCTTCTTCATACAACCTACCTTTGCGAATGGGTGTAGATTCATTCCCATCCCATCCCATTTCCTTAATTTTAATTATGCGACGTTTAAAAGTGCCTCTTTGATGGCCTAATTGAAATAAATGATTTGACTTTGACTTTGACTTTATTCGGAATTCCAGGAATAAACAATAGGATAAGTGGGATATTTTGCTTCACAAGTCCTGGAGTGTGGATTTAGCCTTTGCAGCTTGCTTTCTAAAGTTGAGAAAAATCTCCATGGCAACATGAAATAGGTAGCTGTCTAAGTAGTCATTGTTGTCTATAAAAACACTCCCCAAAATAATTATTAGCATTGGACTCATGTTCGAATCAATCGTTGGACCAAACCTACGCAAACTGCATTTCTAAATGAAAATATTATGAGCAATCTCATTGAGACGCTAGTCGTTGTTATGATACCTTGAAAGTTAAAATCAATGCATTTATCTTCAGCACACGTGTCGCACTATCAGGAAAATATACAAAAATAGTACAACGACTGAGCTAAAATTGGTATCAAATAACAATAACATCTATGAAATACTCGTATACCTATGTAGGTACATGGCGCAAGGATGGCCTTGTCAGTAACTGTAAACAGTTTGCCGAAATGTGTATGCATAGGTGATACATTAATGACGTCAATAATTGTTTGTTTATGTAGATTTTTTGTCGAACGCATTGAAAATTTAATGAAAATTCTTAAAAATACATTGAGCGATGAAACCGTGAAATGATTCGATACTTTTCCATTGTTTCCATTTACACACGTGCTTAGCACATACTTTCGTGAATATATTATTGCAGCATAAAATTCGATTGCCCAAGACACGAAGTTACTTGATTTTTCTTTTAAAAATTGCGTAAGATTGACGAAAAATGTCACAAAATATTCCATTTTCCCACGCCAAAACTAACAGCCCTTTCATCGCTGAAGGAAACAGCCGACACATTTGTTTCAATCACGACTCACGCGCACGGAATCCGGTAGTTATCACTGCAAACATCCAGCTAGACTGAGACAAATAGACACAGGCACCTACAAGTGTGAGCGAGAGAGGAGCAAGGTTACCTTCAGGGCCGGGCATCACGAGCCGCAGCTATCGATGCAAGTACTATCGAGTATCGAATCTACTGTTTATCGACATATCGTGTTAATGACATTAAAAATTGGGTTTCAGGGAACAATTTCGAGGTTAGAAAGATAACTTAAAATGTAATTAAATGTGTGTGTTATAGATTATAGTAAACTCTGCGGTTTGAGATATCGGTCAGGTGATATGGTGGTCTTTAAAACTATCATGCAAATGTTTTTATATTTGTGTTTTTACGATAGAATAATGTGCATAATATCTGTGTCAATTAATACAAAGTTCGTCCTAGCCTAGAGTTGTGACCTTAGCATTGACTTAATAACTTATTTCGCAATCGAAGTGAATTGCAATACTTTAGTCTAGTGTGAAGCGCTGAGTGCGATTTTCGCAATTTCTACTGCACTAGTAACTAAGTGTGTATTTTGCGAAATTTATTCGATTGTACTGAATTGCTGTTTGATATTTATGTAGAAATTGTATTGAGTCCATAGCTACTAAACCATTTTCCTCGAATCATTCGTTTGTTTTTTTCTCATTTTTAGGGTTCCGTAGCCAAATGGCAAAAACGGAACCTTTATAGATTCGTCATGTCTGTCTGTCTGTCCGTGTATGTCACAGCCACTTTTTGTCGAAAGTATAAGAGCTATCCTGTTGACACTTGGTAGAAAGATGTATTATGTGAACCGCATTAGGATTTTCACACAAAATTCAAAACAAAACAAATTTTGGGGGTGCCCCCCATACTTAGAATTGAAACTCAAAAAAATTTTTTTCATCAAACCCATACGTGTGGGGTATCTATGAATAGGTCTTTAAAAATGATATTGAGGTTACTAACATCATTTTTTTCTAAACTGAACAGTTTGCGCGAGAGACACTTCCAAAGTGGTAAAAAGTGTGTCCCCCCCCCCGTAACTTCTAAAATAAGAGAATGATAAAACTAAAAAAAATATATAATGTAGACCTCAACCAAAACTACCAACGAAAATTGGTTTGGATGAGATACAGTTAGCAGTTTTTGAGATATAGTACATTTTCAAAAACCGAAAATATAACTTTGCCATTCATACAAACACTATGAAAAACAAAGTTATTTTTATTGTTTGTGTATATTACTTACTAATCTCAATATAATTATATCTCTAATCTATGCTTGCTGCTACGGAACCCTTCATGGGCGAGTCCAACTCGCACTTGGCCGGTTTTTTCTTTTTGTTCTTGTTTCTGCTTCATTTGTGTTAAAAGAATAATAAAGATGAATTTATTGAGAGTTTTTTGGGACATTTATAGACCGTTACGTATTATTACGCCACGCTATTTGGCAGCTTGTTGTAATAAGACATTGTGCTGGCGACTGATCTCACTCAAGTGACTTCTGTTGAATAATCGAACACAATGAGTAACTTGTTAAAGCACTTTGTAACATTTCAAATGATTTTAGAGGTAGAAATTCGTCAATATTCATTAACAAACCTCGCCTTTGACATAAATCTTTTCTTTTTCTAGCAACACTGCTCTTAATACTGCAGTTACGTATTAGCCAACTTCTAATTTGTTATTAAAATTGTATTGATTAAATAACGTGAAACGAATTGACCATGGGATACTTGTATCGCCGTTTAAAACCAACCTTCGTGTGTGGGTACCCTTTAATCAAATAAATTACAATCAAATTAATTCACAAAATAACTTAATAATATAGTAGAACGTAGCATATGTTATCTTACTCGTAACTAGCGTAGGTACATTGTTGTTGACACGTAACATATTTCATTAACTATTTATAGTAAGTTGGTATAGGGATGTGATTCACGATACTATGACAAACATGGCTGACGTGGTGACGACATTGGCGCCAAAATGTTACCTAAGAAAAACATTCTGCAAATAAATAAAAAGCTGTGAATTCTAGATGATTAATAAAAGACATTAATATTTTAATTTTCTTCCCCAAGGTCGAAAAAACTAATATATATTTGCCAATGACGGCTAACATAGTTATTTTCCATGTCTTTTTCCTAGTTTAAAAAGTTAGACTTGACTTGAAAGTTATCGTGACTTCTTCCACGTGTACAGGTGTACCAACACACAAGAATACGATCACCGAAAAGCCCAGTGACCCCGCCAAAAGTGCCAAATAAGGCCACAAAACGTGCAGACATATCCCCGCGGCATGAGGCCACTCGCTGACATAGACCTAGATATTGTGACATTGGCACTACATTCAAGCGCTGAGGTCGCGCGTTGCCAGTTTAAAAATAAAACGCGCGCGCTCTGACGTTTCTGATATTTTGACAGATAGAGTGCGGAATTTGAATTTTGGATTTGGAATCGAACGGATCTGGAAGTGTTTTGAAGTTCTGGAATGTCAAGGATGATTTTTTTGAGGTAAATTTTAGTTCTGTAAACATTATTTTGCTAAAGCAGCGTTTTATCATGTTTCAAAAAATCTAGGTCACTAGAATTTCATTTATTTAAAAAGTTGAATTTGATAAAACGTAAAGTGATTGTACGACCCATTAATATTTTAATTATTATTGAAAATTGTTCACCTGTAAATCAAATACCATTTTAAGGAAAATAAACCACACACCATAGAGAAGGAAAACAGCGCTAACAATTAGTTAAATATGCTTTTATTAATTAATTTAATTAGTAAACTATAATAACTCAAGTTAAAACTATTTTGACACATGTCAAGGCTGTGCCATAGTACGTAGCGCGCGACCCTCGTGAGGTCTCCATTATGTAAGGTCTGTGAGACGTGCCAGTTACGTCATATGTCTAACTGCGAGGCGTTTTCCTACACGAGTCACATTCTAGGCGATAAAGTCGCATTGAAGTATGTCACAGGTATATTGGCTAGAAAGGTTTCTAGATATGTAGGACACGATATACACATAAGTTTAGGTTCAAACTTGTTTACTTGTAGGAGATCGCTATTCAGATTATTGAACGGGAAGATTAACTTTAATTAAAGACTGTAGGGTGGTATTTTACATTTTAAGTGTCAAGTATTGTCTTCTTCGTATCACTTCACTCAAATTTTATCCATCAAGTAAGCCCAGCGGTATAATTAGCAAAAACAATAGTATTGCGAATTACAAACACCTGTCCTAACTTACCAAGCGTCCTCCTTTCACTATGAAAGAACCAAAGTAAAGATAACTTTGAATGTATTATTTTTATTATAATATATTATTTCTATTACAACATACCGCTTTAATAACAAATTAGAAACGTTAAACACAATTCACCCACACAGTTAAACATTATAAATAGAAGAAACCTCATAAATACATAATAATATGTTAGAATAAACGCTATTAATGAAGAAAAGGAAAGTGATTCGCTAGAAACTGTTGCTATACAAGTTGTAACTCTTTCACTTTCTATGAGACATTCGGTCAGAGAAATGAATAACTTTTGGTATATTTACATCACTTTATTTTACTGGCTCGTTGGTCTTGCTGCTGAGCGAGTGGTCGTGCGTTCGATTCCTGGAAGGGATATAGTATTTCTGTGTGTTTTCTCCATAGCCACCATCAGCTCATAGTGGATGGCAAAGTGAGCGATCGATGTATGCAGTATGTAGCCGGCTGCATTGAATAGACGATCGATAGTACACTCGCCAGCATATCAACCTACCCCAATCTGTCAAAATTCTTGAATACATTTTCAACTTTATAACAAAAGAAGAAGTTTTATGTTCAACTGAGAAAAATTTACAGATCAGGGTGGGTTGAAGTGTTGACGTCTGTACACTATGGTTATTTTAGTACACTGCAGTGATATCTTATTGAATAATATATTTTGTAGCTATACTTGAAATTAGGTCAACAAGTTTCAGGTAATATGAATAATTTCATTGCCATACATAGTAAATAATTCTCTTAAAATGAGTCAACTTCTCGTTAAAAACTAATTTCACCATGAATTATTTATAAGTTTCGCAGAAATAAGGATAACAGTTTTTCTTGTTGACAGTTTTAAATGAAATATTATTACTCAAACAAAACTAAAGAGAATAATAATATTGTAAAAATGTAGGCAACTCAAAGGACGCGTCATTTGGCTACGCTCGGGCGTTCTCGTAGCAGTTCGTAGCGCTGTGCTACGCTTTCGTAGGCGGTTGCTACGAGCTACGCGTTGGAGCATTTCTGTGGAAGTAATGCTTAAAACCAATTTGATATTTTTATCTTCATTGTACTCGTTCATATTTGATATTAACTACTAGTGTAGTGTTTTATTTCAATAATTTAAGTAAAGAAATAATAATAATAAAAAAACGCCGGTGACTGCCGCGGTACAGCTATTGCATAGCATTTTTTATCAACTTATGCAATTATAATTATTTATTATACCTATTTATTACTGTACTAATTAGGCTATGGTCAGCCACGTCAATCAAGTGAAACGTCAAGAAACGTTCTCCTCCTCCTCCTCCACCTGCCTCTCCCTCTCCCTCTCCTCCTCCTCCTTCCTCTCCCTCTCCCTCAATAAAATTGCCCCTTGCTCAATAAAAGCATGCTTTCGTGCTAGTAATGAGCACGTCTGTCCGTACCTTTATGATTTCCGAAGTCTCCCGAACTGAAACGACGTTAGACGATGCATGCTTTCAGATGTGGTCAGGAAATTTCCTTAAGATTTTTCGTTACGTTTTTCGCGCGCGCCGAGCTCAGAGCCTACGATAAAAGCTATGCAATAGCTTAAAAACTTAAATTTTAAAATACAAAATTAGAGTAGGTAGCACTAGCACACAAAAACACACGTTCATACATTTGGTCATACAGGTATCGAATAGGTAACTTTAACCAATCTTACAGAAGAACCACACTAATTAGATCAGGGTAGGGTTTCCTGAGCCGTCATCAGCCTATAATGTTCCCACAGATGGGACACAAATTCACCACGCGGCCCCAGTACCGGTTGGAAAGATATAATAATAATAATGTCGCTTTGGATCAATGTTTATTTTCAGTCCGAACACTTAAAGGTTACATTTTCCATTTTCTTATAATAATATTCGCTATTATAGAACTGTTGATGGATGGGAAGGGTGAGAAACACCAGAGAATGATGATATAAAAGATGGATTGCGTAGAAAAATAATATGACAGAAAAGGAGTCAATGACAGCTTGCTGGTTTACAGGAAAGGATGGTAGAAAAATAAACGGGCCAAGTGCCAGTCGGACTAAGGAGGGAAGAAACGCCTGGGTGTCACCACTGCGAGGATCACCCGGAGGACACGGTGGAGCATACGATGCAGGACTGCTCCGCTTGGGCAGAGCACCGCCGCCGTGTCCTTTCGGCGGCGATAGGCGGAGACCTCTCACGCCCGGCATTGGTCGATGCCATGCTGCGGGGCGAAACGGAGTGGGAAGCGGTCGCCTCCTTCTGCGAGGCAGTCATGCTCCCGAAGGAGGAGGCGAGTCGCGTGAGAGAGAGGTTAGCGTCCTCACTCCACCCCAGCCGCAGTAGTAGACGCTCACGGCGTCGGACGTCGGCAGACGATCTCCGGCCACCGTAGGCGCGGGCATGCGGGCGGCGAGTAATGGGCGACTCGCTGTCTGACAATGGACCATACCCGGGTCGACGGCGTGTTGTGTTCCACGCGCACCTCAAGGAGTGTCAGCATGATGACGGGGCCCGCTCTAGAGGGCCAAAGCCTGCCTGGGTCGCGGGACTTACCTCATTACCGTGACCCCGGAACATAAAGGTCTATTGAAGGACACCGTGGATTTTAGTCAGTACGAGTCTGACAGTCCCGCCCTGTGCTGTGTGGCAGGACAAATTGAAATGTCAGTAATTTCCATAGAAATTATTGACATTTGACGTCCCCACGCACTGACTTGGCTTGGCTATGGCTTAGGTTCGACTATTTATTTCGCCGTAAGTCTCCATTTACACTTTACGTCGCACATGCAGTAGTACGTTCAGGGTTTAAGACAGGAAATGATAATTTTATTATGGAGACATCAACTCCTAACAAAATCTAATTGACGACATGCTGCAAGCCATCTGGCCGAGTATCTTAGAACTTAGTGTCCTTCTTTATCTGCGTAATTTGTTTAATTTAACAACAAATTAAAAAGATAAATAGGAGGTATTTTATTTTACTATTGCTCAAGGAAACATTCTTCCTAGGGAATTTAATAAATTGTTGGCAGCTTCCACAAAAACGAACTTACATTAGATTTAATGGATGTTCCAAGAATAGGGGCGTGACGAGGTATGAGGGGGGGGGGGGAGGGAACGAAACAGAATGATAACAGATAATGTGTAGAAGGTCCATTGTGAAAACTAGACTAGAGAAAGCAGAAATTGAGATTTTGTATTACAAAGTACTAAATACGGCAGGAGGGACTGTCAGACTTGTACTGACTAAAATCCACGGTGTCCTTCAATAGCTCTTTATGTTCCGGTGCCTAGGTTACTCGTTAGTGTGGCGACCAATCACTCGTACTGGGCGCATAAAAGGCTAGTTAAGTCGCTGGTGCGGGACATTTTTTTTAAATAAATTTCAATGTTTGAAGTTACTCTTCTGTAGGCACTGGATAGCTACACGAAAAAAAGAAAAAAAAATGAAAACTGCATCGTGTGACATATCAAATAAAAGGCCTTGTTGACAAGATCTTAAATGTATATTTTTTTGTAATTTTAAATTAAATATTTTCCAAGTTATTCAAGAAAATAGACGAAAAAATTTGAAAACTGCATCGTGTGACATATCAATTGAAAGGTCTTGTTGAGACAATCTTAAATGTATTTTTTTTTGTAATTTTAAAATAAATAGTTTCAAGTTATGCAAGAAAGTAGACGAAAATTGACCACCCCCCCCCCCCCTATCTCCGAAACTACTGAACCTAAAATTTTGTAAAAAAAATACAGAAATTAGTTTTCTACTTATAAGATTATTGGAAAACCTATAAGAAGTCCATGATATTAAAATAACATGGTAAATCACTCAATATTTTGCGTACCAATTTGGGTCAGATTTAAAAACACGTGATAGGTAACATCGTACGGAACCCTCTTCACGCGAGTCCAACTCGCACTTGGCCAGTTTTTTTAAAATAAATTTCAATGTATTAAGTTAGTCTTCTGTAGGTACTGGATAGCTACACGCCATCGCTAGGCAACGCTACACATTCCCCGGGTCCGGGGGAGACGTGCTCCCTCTGTAGTGTACCACTGCGTCCTGCCTTAGCCGGCTGCCTAGTAACGGCTTCTTCTCACCAATTAATTGTACCATCACATTAGATGATAAATAAAATAGCGTTTCATGGGTGGGAAGCGTGTGAAAAAAAAAATTGGAGAATAAGCAAAGTATGTTTTTTTATCGTGATAAAATCATGAAGTGAGTCTCCCCGCTCAGGGCGGGACGGGAGGGTCTGTCAGACTTGTACTGACTAAAATCCACGGTGTCCTTCAATAGCCCTTTACGTTCCAGGGTCACTTGATGAGACAGTCCCGCGACTCCAGCATTTTTTTATTGTGTAGGTAGTTTTTTCTAAGAAGATTACTTCTTGTCTGTCTCCGCTAACGAAATGATAACATTTACCCTGACAATCACTAATTATTAGAACTAACTGTCAAAGCCTTGTTTTACACTATCGGTACGAGTGCGGGGGTGGTAGAGGGGCGAGGCGGGGGAAGTACACCCACGCGATGGGGGGCGTGGGGGGGGGGGTTGATCCACGTGTATCAATGAAGAATGATCCCGGTTGAGCGGAGCGGGCAGCGGGGAGAGGCGCCAGCCTTCCAGATTTCGACATAACTGATTTATTTTTAATTTTCGGTCGTATTTGAGCACGTGGGTGTTTCCGGGTTAGTTGAGGATATTAAACCAAAGAATATTTTCTTTGAATTAGCTGGATATATTTTTAGCGAGTCTATTATTTTTTGTATGCATCGATTTTAGTATACCCTAAAATCTAGCGATGGTATTGAAAGTACTTCTTCGGATATCTGTGTTACCGGTTGGTACCAGCCCAGCTCACCTTTTTAAGCAAAGGTGAATGTCAAGATGAAGCGACGTACGACCCAGTTTTTCATAAAGTATATCACAAAAAAAACACCCACGACTACACAAGTCTAACTTAACATTTTTCTCGAATTAAATAAACATCTAGAAGTAGCAATACTTCTCTGATTACTTTCAACTAATGATATAAAAAGAGGCAGGGGAACCACCCCAGAGAGGGGTGTTACACGTGTTTTTCACCCCCACGCCCGTAACATCACCATCAAAAGATTTAATTCCTGTAAAGAAATATAACTTATTTTTGTTGAATGTCCCCCGCTGGTCACAATGGGGTAATAGGCTTAAATGATTTAAGAAATGTTTGAGTACCTCACACTATTCAGTAAATATAATTTCGTGATAAGTTGATGAAAATGTTTGAATAATAATAATATTCCACAACTATCACACAACGCCATCTAGTCCCAAGCTAAGCAGAGCTTGTGTTATGGGTACTAGACAACTGATAAACATACTTATATATTTCTAAATACATACATATTATAGATAAATTACACCCAGACACAGAATGATGTCAATGACCTCATAGATTTCCCTGCGAAATATTTATAGCAGTGAAGTTGGCCCTCATCGTTGATACTCATCCCCGTTGGGAGGTAGGCGTTATTTGAATGTGTCTCAAGCGATATATGTATATTGAATTGGAGATCTTCAGGGAGATCGATTTATTTATTTTTTTTCCTGAGGCATCTGTACAATCATATGAAATGTTTGTGACAAAATCAACTATGTGAGTTGAGCGCACCTGCCAGGGAATCGCTTCGGGCGGCGTCAGGGATCGCGAGACAATCTCCAACCACCGAAAGTGCGGACTATAACTCACCGTCCGATACGGGCTAGACTCGAGTCGAAAATGATGAGTTGTCTTCCACGATCGCCCTAAAAATCTGACAGCATAATTCATAAATGTATGAAACACCAAATGTCTCACTGCCAGGGTTGCGAGAATGTCTCAAAGGGTTACTGCGGCCCTAGAGCAATTGTAGAAACAGGGTAGGTTTCAGTCAGTGCATACTTGGCAGTCCCTTTCACTACACCGCGAAAAGGAGCAAAATGGTCGCGCCACACAAAGCGGAAAGACTGATGTAATGATTTCATTTCCTATCCAAATAAAAGCCAAGACGAAAATAGCATGAAAGACTTCCTCATTCTATAAAAAAAATACATGTGGCACTCGAAGACTGCCGCGGTGAAGCTATAGCATAACATTTTTTAAAGAAAAAATCGCCTAACGCGTATATTTAACGAGAATATAATTTATTAAAAATGTTTGTAGTGCACTATTGTGATAAAGAACTGCTTTGTTGTAAGAGAATTTTATAAGTAGGTTTCATTGTGAAAACTCCTTTTGTAGCTGGCCGTTTAGAATCAGTAAGAAAAAGTAAATTGTCTTTATGACGGATCTCAGAACAATAAGACGGATATTTTTACGATTGCCGAAGTCTCCCGAACTGAAACGACGTTAGACGATGCGTGGTGTCACGACGCCGCGCCGCGCCGCGCTCAGAGCCCGCGATAAAAGCTATGCAATAGCTTAAAAACATGCAAAAAGTTTTCTATAAACGGTACAATAATTGATAGTAGTAATAGAGACACTGTGAGAACAATATAGGCCAATTTATAACCTACCTAGACTGATTAGAGGACAGATAACAAAATAGATAACTGTTACATTATTTTTCCTTGTACATCGTAAAGATTACTCAGAAAATATATAATCGGAACATGGAGTCGTTTACAAGTATTTCTCATAAATATTTAGTTAAAATCCCCGAACTAATCAGTGTGTACGGTCAATTTCAATGCGATATCGCGATGTTTTAATTAAATTAATTAATTTAATAGATCTACACGATCTACAACTGTATCGTTGGTATCTTAATAAAGACATGGAAAGGCTCTTTATCAGACAACTACATCTTGTTGTGACATGCCTGACACGATATTATTGTTTTGGGTTTAATGACTAACGGAGTTACTGTAACGTTGTTCTAAATTAGTTGTAAAATAAACGTTGAAAAATAATGAATATACAGGGTTATTTGAAAAACACCAACAACCAATAATGAACAACTTTTACTATGGGACCAAACCTGAAATCACGAAAAATAAATCAGCTGTTCCGTACTTCATGTTCGCATATCTCGTCAAAATGTAGGGAGAACACCTGATTTTTTTTTCACGATGTGGAATGACCTCTTAAGAGATTGTTGGTATTTTTCAAATAAGGTATAAGGTGTTAAAAAATCACTGCAGGAATTTCGTGTGCGTACTCGCTGTCAAAAAACAAGACATACCAAAAAAAATATTTTTTCAAAAAATATTTTTTTCGAACCTTTTTTTTACCATATTAATGAATTTGATTGCTCTTTGAGGTCTTTCACCCGTGTGTAGCGTTCACAGCTGATTCCAACTTTCCCATCATTTTGCATACTTTGGACTGGCAATTTATCGAAATACTTACAAATAACTTATTTTATTGGCCATATTAATAGGCCAAAAGAAAAACGCTTGAATAAAAAATATTAATTTTGAAAAAAAAAAAATTGAAAGATTTTTTTTTAAAATGCTCGAATATTTTTTTTTTTTTTGGGATGTTCTTGTTTCTTGATACCGAGTACGCACACGAAATTCCTGCAGTTGATTTTTTACATCCCTATATGTATAATGTACGTATACTAGCTGTAACTGTTGCCAGTCGCTTCGTCCTCTACAACTTGAACATTATTCCTCGGGAACACCAAATCGGGATACAAATCTATCCTGTGTTAATCCAGGTTATAGACTATCTGTGTACCAAATTTACTCCAAATCCGTTTAGTAGTTTTTGCGTGAAAGAGTAATAAACATCCATACGAACAAAATTTCACGTCTAAAATATTGGCAGGATGTAGCAAGTAAAATGGAGAAGATAGCGAAGAATGAAAATAATAATGTTGATACTTGACAAGTTCTCCAACTCCAGCTCAAAACAAGGAATCTTGGTAAAGATTCATTTAATTATCAAAATTCAAAGCATCTTTCATTCCAAGTAAACCATTTACGGTCAGCTCAGACCGAGACGTGACGCTGCGCGCACATATCAATAGAGCTATTCAAAATCTAACTCTATTTCCTACAGGAAAAGATACACCTGTCAGAACCCAGCGCGGCGCAGCGCGGCGCCGCGCTGCATTTTATTGGCGACTCAAAATCTAACTTTATTTACTACACGATAAGATACACATTTGCAGTATCGTTACGCCACGTCGCACCGCGTCGCGTTTTGAGTTGTTAAGGAGTTCGACAGTATTGGTCACGTTTCAAAAGGGCACCGCGGCTCTGGAACACAAAGGTTGACTTTAGTCAGTAAGAGTCTGACAGTCCCTTTCGCACCACCCAGGGCGAGAGGACTCTTTAGATGATTTTTACACTTCAAAGATAAAAGAGAGTCTGGCAATGAGATAGTTGCCTCTTCCAAAAATCGCTACGTTTTGTCTTTACAAAATAAATATCTATGCTTAAGTACATAAAACGCGAGAACATTGTTCAGGAAATCAATACATCCGTTCTTATATACAGAGCTAAAGGTCATTGTAACTTGAACTTTCTTTCAGGCGTGGCCAAGAGCTTCTCACTAACCTAGCCTAACGTAATTTTCAGTCCGAAATACTGAAGCACAGCCACATTCCTCCTACACAAACATATACCTTACCACTTCACACATAGAGCTGAAATTCCAAAAATTGGTGTTGGTAGAACGCTGAATGTACTGATGCTATAAGGCATGACCAAAAATTCAGTCTTAAGCTCATCGACAAAAGGTTCTTTTTTTAGTGCTGTACTGTAAGTCTACCGCCTGAAAATATGCCTGTAAACTTTCGAAATAATATATAAATAAGAGATATAAAAGATATTTTTACATATTTAATTAAGTAAATTATAGGATTAGCGTATATCGTAAAACGAAATTAAATGCAAGGCGAGCTCATTTTCCTGCAATGCGGCATTTCTGTATTTTGGGGCGAAACAAAACTAAATTAAGAGAACGCGACACTTTTGTGTATCTATCTCAGAATCCTGTTGTACTAGGTTATGTTGTACCTTTTTATTTTGTGCAGGTTGTCACGTTTGTATTTAGGCTGTACATACGTAAAAAGGTGAAGCAACTTTACAATAAAAAAATCTATTAACAATTAAGGTTAACTCTACTGTTATCACCGATATTTGGCTAAGTGACTCATTAAAATTAATGCAGTTTACAATGATGCCTTTATGATGATAAGCATTAATTAATTCAAATGTTGTGTCACCTTTTGATTTAATTTAGTTATGAAGATACCTGCATTTTTAAATAAACTTCCTTTCTACCAAAGTATGACAATATTTCCAAACACATAAAGAATTTACCAATTTAGAATTTTCCGATATACAGTTTCACTAATTCGAAATGTAAACACATAAAAGTTACATCTATGACAGGGGGTAGTCAGGAATCAAAGGTACATGAATGGCGTAGTCGTTGCGTACCTATTGCGTAACGCAGCGAAGGTTAGTCGCGTAGTACTACGGATCGATACGCAGGGGAGAGGGGGGAGGGTTCAAGGCCGCGAGTACGCGTACCATTGCGTATCAGGCAACTGAACTATCAGCCAGAACTATGTACTAGTTTCATGTTCGTCACAAATTAATGATTATGTACTTGTGATATCTAGTATTGTGACAACGGCTTTTGAGGGTAATGTATTAGTTGAGTAATAGGGGGATACGTGTATTGTTTTTGTCCATACTATCTATGATTGGGTACTATATTTGTCTGTTATCCTAGTACGTACTTGTCATTATATTATTATAACCTAACCAACTGTTCCCGTTGACAGCGATGTGGACGAATTCTTTGACGCCCTTTGAATGTTTTTCTTTTCTTTTTATTTTTTGTACATATTACTCTTTAGTTATTATTGCCATTGTACTTGTAGATTAAAATTAGATATAATGCTTGTACTAAAATTACTAGAATAAATTGAGAAAACTATAAATTACCAATTGTACAATCAGTAAGAATTCAAACTTATTTATTAGCGTGTAAGCATTGATCGCTATGATCTTCATACTACAGAACTATATACCCAACAAAATATTCTATGTACATGTAAAGTAAAAGTAGCCCTTAAAACGTCGGATAGAAAACAAATGACTATCAAGAAGAAAGGTTCGAATTTCGAGTGTCTTCTTTTCATTTTCTATCTACCAAAAAACGAATGAAACCCCTCCCTCAAATACCTAGCTACCAGGAACGCTGAGCCTTCATGTCGTAACAATGATCGCGAGGACGTTGACACCGTAGTGAAGTCCTCTCCGTTTAGTCAGCATTTTCCCTAAAAGCTTTCGAGCCTACTTCGGAGGTCGTTCAACTTCTTTGACCTTAAAATGTCCTGTGATGGCGATCGTTAGCTGAAAAACGGAAAATTATTACTAGAGTATTAGTATTGTTGATTGACACGCGACTTTGTTTCTAGGCTGGGCTGGCTAGATGAAGGTTTCCTACGGCTTATGATGAAACCATAAAGTCATCATAATCGTTGTCCAGAGCCCTTATCACGAGTTTTCACTATTTTACTTTACAGCGTCTTTCCAGTATTTACAGCGTTTCTTGTATGGAAAAATGGAACAGCGCCTCTAGTGTACGAAGAAGGAACTAATTTTTTCCTTGAAATTAAATGTCAAAGTTCCAGTTTACTTTACGTCACAAAACTGGAAATTCATGATGAGGCCTCTGCCTAGCACATTTCCCAACTATGTTTGGCTCGCCTTCAAGTCTAACTGTATACAGCGGAATTCCAGTATTTTACCTGAAGTACTGGAACTAAGACTGTACCCTGAGCACGAGTTTTCAGTATTTGAGACGTAAAGTAAACTGGAACTTTGACAATTTCAAATTGACAATTTTCAAGGAAAAATTAGTTCCTTCTTCGCACACCAGAGGCGCTGTTCCATTTTTTCATACAAGAAACGCTGTAAATACTGGAAAGACGCTGTAAAGTAAAAGAGTGAAAACTCGTGCTAAGGGTACTGGTTGTCAGATTTTCGGGTCGCTGTCATTATGGTGTGCTAAGTAAAAGTGACCAGTGACCAGCAGATAAAAAAGGAAGAAAATAGCTTTGTTACTAATTTTATTTTATTCCAGGTGCTACTTAGCAACCCTGGCTCTTAACATGACAACTGCATGACCAAACCACCGAAACTTTGCAGTCTCCCCAAACAATCTAAAAGCATTTTAATTACTGAACGACACATACGGCGATGTGAACGAAAACAAAACTAATTCGAGTACACATTAAACTTTCACTCTCCGCGGCAACAATTAACTGAATGCGAGTGACTTTGCGCCGGCGCAAGTTGTAAGCGACAGGACTGGTTACAGAACATTCTAGAACACCCACTGAGGGACACGGTGGTGTATTAGAAATGGCTACAGTGCTTGTATTTTCAGGTTATAACTATTAGAAACTCAAGAAACAAAGCGTAGTTCCTAAAAATCGAGAGATAGGTACTTCAACAAGTTGCTAAGTGAAATAGACGCTAGAGCAAACCTGGTTTTTTGAGTTCACTCTTGACTCTAGGTCAGAGTACAAAGCCTAGAATGTAGCGAGCTTACCCAGGAGATGCCTGTTTACTCTAACTTCGGGTTGTATGCATTCGAGAACACAGACGCAGGCAGTGCATTTCATTGTTTTGCACATGAAGGGAGATTACTCGTCAAATAGTCACCTTAATGAATATCTAACTAGAAACGCAAATTAATGTATTAAAAATTCAACATTACAATAGCAATTATTCAAGTTTTACTAAAAACTTGCATAAATTCGCGAATTATTAAGGCGACAACTGTAAGCAGTTGCATGCACTTATGCCAAACAAAATAAATCATTCCTGCCAAAAACATTTGGCGATTGGAATGTTAATAGTAAAACTATTATAAACTTTAGGATCGTCTATCATCGATCGTCAGTCGCGATTTATCATTAATCAATTTCCAATTCAAACTAATTAATCATTGTAATAGATCACTTTAATGTTGTAATTGTCTTTATACGGCTATTAGTGAGGAAACCTATCCTAGAAATGGAAATTCGAAGACATGAGACATCAATCAACCCGCACGGGGGCTCTTTTTTAATTGCGAATTATATATCAAAAGTTTATGTATATCGTATTGTGAGAGACTGGTGCCTAATATATACCTGAGGCCTGTATTTCAGGACATCAGATTTGGACATTGGAACCGCATGGTGGATTAATCCTACGGGGAATCTCACAGGATACCTGTGGATGTTAAGCCGGCTAAGCAAACTGGCCATCACTTAGACCACGCCTCAGAACATTTTGATAAGATCTGTCCATGTTTAGTGGAAGAAATCACGTTGTAAACTGGTCGGTACTGATAAATGTAATGGTAAAGAGATAGTTGCACACATCTAATCTAATTAAACTATGAAAATCTGTGGTTTATGATGCTGGCTGGTTAGAAGCGTGGTTAGAAAGAAGTTTGTGAGTTGATAATGAAGGCGGCTGTAATGGTGTGGACAGTAGATTCCGGCATATTTAGGGCTAGTATTTTGTACATGTGTACCGGTATATGTATATGTGGAGATCTAAAGGGGAGGCCTATGTTCAGCAGTGGACGTCCTATGGCTGAGATGATGATGATGATTTTGTAGACCTCCGGATAACCATTCTTCACAATGATAGAGAGATTTACGGTGGAAATTTGAACATAATAAGCTCTATTCGAGCTTGCACTTTCATTCTTACTGTAAGTCAAAGTAAAAAACGCATTGTTACAAAATTCGTTGGCGTGCGTTACGGGTCTTTATAAACACAATAAAACTTTTATGTCCCAAACAGAGGAGGACACGCCGCCGGGTAACACCGGGAAAAACGCGGAAAATTCCTTAAAAATCGAGTTCACCGCCACCACAGCGAATAATAGTGCACGAACAATAAAACTTTTATTGACATCGTAAAGGTGGACGCATAAAAATCATTTAACTTGAGCATTTACGATCGCGGCGATTTCCTGATGGTGCGCACTTTCGCGTACCCCGCACCCGGCCGCTTTTCACGGCTTTCCTCAGAAAACTATATCTGTCCCGCTCCCGCGTATAGCGCTATCTCTATCCCGCGCCAAGTTCGACGACCGGGGCAACGAGCGCGCGAAAGTACTTTCACTGCGCCGGCGCATGCGAGTCTCTAACGCCCGTCTGTTGTTACGGGCGCGTTTGCGTCTTTATTATACGAAGTTTTGTACTAGCGATCGCAGATAACGCGTTCGACGCGGTGAAATGGCCTTTGCTGGGTTTGCACCGAGCCCGCAACAGTTTAGATGTTAACTAGTTGTAATTCATCTAGGAATGCGACTTGTCTATCCGTCTGCGCGCGCGTTGCTCCAGACCGACTCTAGTCGCACTTGTTATGAGCCTTTGTTCTGGTATTATGGGACCATTTTCTTGAACACGCAGGTACCTACCTTACATTCAGAGCTTTCTCAAAGTTAGTCCTCGTCATTTTAGAAATTAGTTCGCAAAACACTAAAATGTATATTACCTCATTAAACGCGCGGCTATAATTTCATGTCCAGTCTACAAACACGCATTTACATGCCAATATTTTTGCATCAATTAAAAAACTATCACCGCTCAACAATTAAGTACAAAAACGTTTTTTTACACAAAAACACAACAAATGGTACATAATAGCGTTGTCGTGTTGTATATCAATCGCGGGTAGGAAGCGCGAGTGAAAGCAAGCCTTTCTGTCACGCGGCGCACGCGCAGAACTTAGCCGCAGTGCACAATGCAACTGAATCTAGAATCGGTCTAGATCTGCAGATTTGAATCAGATTTTTATCGAGCTAAGTTGTTAGTGATGTTGAATGAAGGGGAAATCTGAATCACGATACTTTATCGTCTGCTTGTTAAAGCTTTTCTTCACAGAAATGGAAAGTGATTCACTTAAAATTACCACAAAGGACACATTCTCAAAGAAATTGCGATCTAAGCCATGTAATTAAGATGGTTCCTTCAATGTTTTCCAAATTATTTTAACTTTTTTTTTAGTAATTAAATTCAGAGACTGACCTAGGCTTTAATGAATATTAAATGTTCATAGAATCCAGAGCCTTAGACAGAAAGTTCATTTCACTAGTTAGATAGTGTCACAGTTGATGTGTTTTTACCACACGATCAATATGCATGGGGTTCCAAGAGACGCTTGCATAAGACATGGTGACACAATCGCCGTAAGAGAAATGGCGCCCATACACAATGGCCCATGCTGGCCACGGCGGCGGCCATATTGTGGTGTCCATTGACGGATTGAAGAATACATTGATGCATTGATACGTCTTCTTGCCAAATGGAGCGAAAGATGGACCATTGAATGAGCTTTGATCGCTGTTGTATAAGTTATTATGAAGACCGAATTGTGCTAGTTTCATTTTTGACGTTCCGCTGTTCCCATTAATAGGGTTAGATCAATAGGGACCGCGGGAATAACTTTGTAGTTGTTTTATTCAAATTCCGTTTTCCCCATTCATGGGGACACTTGTAATGGGGACAGCGGCTCTATAAATACTGCTAAGGTAGGGTAATTGTTCTGTTAAGTAATGTGATTTATCAACTGAACTATAGGTCTATTTTTGGAGGAGCCAGGTGAAATAACTAGTCTCTTAATCTGTAAAGTATAACTAAGTTATTCAAGCAAAGCTTCACAGTGATTTGCAATGGATTTATATTCAAAAACTACTGATACGATGCTAAAAAATCCTTCACCAATACAAAGCAACATAATTTACGAAAAATTAGTCAATGTTTATTTTCGAATTGTAGCTGTACGATTTCAGGGCGGGTCACAAGTTGCTTATAAAAATGAAGTAATCTAATTAAACCAAAAACATCCGCATCTATGCACACCGCCCTACAATTAACTTTTGTTTCATAAAATTTTCACATAATTGTCAACGAGTGAACGTAATTCAAACTGGCATAATCATAACGGCTTTATTTCCGCAAGCGACGCGCGCGCAGGTAAAAGTTGCAATTATGAGCTCTTTCATAATGACGACTTTCAGAGATTAAACGACTAACACTATCGGTTTTACGTAATTATAATAATACGTAATGATAATGACTAGTATGTCGTATATTTTTGTTAGTAAATAAATATATAATGAGGTGTCAGTTGGGTACTAGTAAATTAATTATTCGGTTTCGATTAATGTCACACCATTGTGAGGCACACGAAGTTTCTGAATAAAATAACTGTTTTGAAGCGAGCAGTCATATCGATGAAGAATCGACTTGAACCGATCATGTGTCTTTTTTGACACATGGGGTTCAGCAAGGTATCATCAAGATCGAACATCGTGACGTGATCTTTTACACTTTTGTTTCACGAACTTCAAAACTCTTTCAGATCGTATCAAGCCGTTAAGTCTGGTCACTGCCAAGACAGAATTCTTCATAAAAAATGAATGATTATGTAGATGATTAATTCATCGTTCTCCATCGTTCACTTTTCTGCTTTCCAATATATGTATCGGCTAATTCAAGAGTCAGTAATCTCTAATTCGATGATAAACTCTGGAGGAAAGCTAATTACGTCTCTGGTCACTGAGCTAGTAATTTATTAATACGTAATGACTTAATTAGCAATTATCTTGTTTACGGGACGCTGCGGGCGGGCTGCCTCATCACGAACTTGATATTCATAGATATTGTTCTATATTTACCTAAGCTTAGGATATCGTCAGGGGACTCGAATATTCAAATGTTCTTAAGGAAATTCACATATGTATCTTGAAATATTTAGCAATATGTCTACGTTATCTGGAAAATTCATATTATAAAAATTTCTTAGTCCAAATAAAATTTTATCTCAATAATTTTTCCAGTGAAGCCATCATGCTTGAATCAACCGAAAGCTTAAAAAAACTTGTTTCTGTCAAGTGATTGTGAGTGATAGGATTTAACAGGAATTGAAATAGGATTAAAGGGATTCGAATTTTGGTCAATTTCTGCATAACCTAACAACAAACTACTAAATATACTAAATATTTTAAACAATGACATCAGTTTTTTTGATAGTAGTAGTATAAAAAGCATTTCATATTCTCTCAATGTAAATCTATCTGGACATTGGCACAATTCAGGCTCATTATTTTAAATAACAAATCGACTGACTCCCTCACATGCAAGGTTTAAAAATCGAACAATAAAAATGGGTGTCGGCCCTGAAGCACTTGCATGCGCGCACGCCGCATTTCGCGTGATCGAATTTTTTACTACCCACTAATTGCAGCGCAGCTATGATACTAGTTACGTTTCGACAACTACCCGACTTAAAATTGATTGTTTTATGATCATTCGCTTTATTGTGTTTGTGAGGGTCGATGCTCGCTAGCGTAAAAGTCAATGCCACAGAAATTAAGCTTTGGTCTCTAGGGGAGGTTTGCTATCGATCGATTTGGTGCCTAACTCAATCTATTTCATTTTTGAAGTGGACGCTGTGTTTTGTTTACTAAACTTTGAGGAAAAAACAAGCGCTTACTCAATGATTTTATACCAAAAGCAGACGTATTAAATGAAAACATACAAGATAACGACCGATACAAACAATCAATTAGGAGTTTGAGGGTGTTTCAATAAAAATGTTATTTTATCCGTTCAAGTACCTATAGGTAGGAAGGGAACGATTCACATTAAATGAAGTCTTACATATTTTACTTCCAGGAAAAAAACTGACGAAAATTAAACAACTTTCTACTTCCTCCTTCTGGAAATAAAACTGAACATAACCGTGATATAAGGGAGCGAGAAGCCTTACAACTGGAATAACTTAATTTCCGTGACCTCAATACACAAGTACATAAAGTTAGGGAATTTCATCAAACGGTACCGCGGCTCCGCATCATATAACCGATTTATAAACATAACTGAACTTGTAAATAAACGTTAATTAAAGGACAGAGTCCTTTGAGGATTATCTGGCTTTCATGACTGAAATTATTGGGATCTGGCAAATATTATTTTTGGATTAGCAATTTGAGAGATGAATAGAATTTTATCTAAATCATTCATTTATATTAATTTCGATTATTTTGGAACTTGAATGTGAAACCTTTCATCCGGATGGTATTCGATAACTTTCATCCCATTATAAACCCAAAACTTTAAAACCATGTAATTTAACGAGATATAAATGTATGTAAGTTCAGCCTGAAGAAAGTATGATACTTAATTTTTAACTAGAAAATAATCAGGATAAATAATTACTCAATTATTGTGAAAGGAAAACATGCCTACTTACGTAAACTTGTTACGTAAAGTTGTTTTAAATTATTTAAATAAAATCAAAGCTGTACAAATAACATAAAAATATTTACAAATATATCACTAAAATTATCCTAAAAAATAATCCAACAACAATAATAAAGATCCAGTAACTCCATATAAATCTCAACAACGGATGCTTAACTGACTCATCAACAAGGCGCTTAGTATTTTAAAACGCGAATACCATAAGCCGGCCACGTGTCGTTTGGGCGCGCGTTTGAATCCCGGCTGCGTCTATTTGCGGTAAATGGGTCAAGCCAATCCCAACTTAGCTGCAAGAACGAATACAAAAAGAGTAAAGTGAACACCGGCCGGTGCGCTCGCGCACTATTAACGAGCGGTTTAACTAGAGGTTTAGTTTTGATATTTTCGTTGTTAGTTTTGATGTTATATTTTATTTCAAACATGTGTAAGTCAGTTATTAGATAGGTATATGTAGCTAAACAAAAGACGTTGCAGCATTTTTTTTATTTTCTGCTGCTCATTTTTTTTTTGTTCTTGAACTAGAGTACCAGGATAGCATAAATATCTAGCAGTCTTTATTACCGTCTAAGCATGACATCACACGTGACACTAACGCACTTACCACCACTGGAGTCTCCATACATTCCAATTTCTTGTACATTACACGTCGCAGCCGAGTCACCAAGTCACCAAGGTTGGAAAAAGAATAGTGGACGACATTGGACTCATATATAATACATATACATAGACAGTACATAAGGCGGAAGTGTTGCCTTGTCGAGACCTGTTCGCCTTACCAGTAATGCCGATACATTTAACGTGTCTATATACGTTATTATTATAACTGATACTTGTTTTTGATCTTGTAAAAATATGCTGGTGTTTACTGGCTAAACACATGAAAAACATTCCGCTAAACGTTTAAATAACATTATCAGGAAAGCGCTGTTCGTCAACATTCGTGAAAACATGTTGATAAAAGAAAATATGGAGGAGTTATTATGCAAAAAAGCCATAAGATCTAACTGAAAGTTAAAAAAAAACAAGCCATATTCCTTCAAAGTTTCTAAAAGTTAAACGTCCAGTTAAACCTCGGTTTGCTAAACTACAGTTAACGTTAATCTCCTGTGCGAGTGTGTCGATGCGCTCGCGCAGTGCATCGGCCGCGTTGCGCAACCGTCGCTATTTATACCCACCCTCGCCTAACGCCGGAACTCCTCCGGTGAAAGTTTGCACTATATTTTTTGATTACTATACATATTTTATTCGGGAATTCCTGGATACAACAAATTTTTTAGAAGAGGAGCTTCCAATACTTTGTTATTTTTCGTACAGCCATATTTTAAATGGTATTCCAATGTTGTGTTAATGTGGCAACCTCATTGGCTTTATGTTGCATACCACCAAAAGGCAAATACATAGGTAGAGCATAAAGTAAGCACATATATGTATATGTAAAGCATACAGGAAAACCGTTTAAAATTTGCCGACTGGATACTTTTTTTTAACTTTGCCCCATACTTGGAAATTCTCCTGGTTGCGTTTACAAACATATAAACTCACATACAAACACCTAGACCCGAAACAACTACTTGTAGATCATACAATTACTTGTTCCGTGCGGGAATCGAACCTGCGACACGCTGTGCCTTCAAAATTGGTAACTGGAGATAGCTTAAACTTAATCTAGTTCAACTTTTTTCCAACAGGGCAGAGCATTGTCATTTATTTATGCACTCTGCAAGTACGAAATCTTGTGGAGAAATACCAAGAGATTTCTGCAATAAATTCAAAAATGGTGAAAGAAACATAAAGATGATTTTAAAATACCTATTCAACGACACCCCACTTGACATAGTTCATCGACATTTTTTTTTTCATTTTGACAATATGGCGTCTGGTTGTCGCTGTGGTGAATTTTGATTACTGTCTTGTCTTTAGTGACACTCGCAAGGTTAAGACGAATCGATTGACGTAAGAATTATCAAAATCGGCCTACGCATTTGGTCTCTAGAACGCCACATAGAAACAAACATACATACATAGACTGATAAACACATTACCCTCCTTTGCAGTCGGGTAAAAAGCGCAATATTGTAATTATCCTACAATTTACAACACAGGACTTTCAATTACATGTCTCTTATTTAGTTGCAAATAAGCGAATGTTATTTGCCAAAGACATTAATATTACCCAGCTCAACAAACACTTCGCATGGTGTTCATAAAGATAATTTCTACTATTATCCATAAACCACTGTACCATTAGGTATTTACAACATAAAATACATAACCATACTTATTTGTATAACGTACCTCGATCTCTCACCTACAGATAATCATCTTATAATGGCCTCTATGGCCACTTACGACCTCTACCACTAAATGTATAATCAGCAGGCTTTTGTATACTCCGTGACCTTTTGACAATGTTCGCGGCTTTACTTTCAGTTTTCATACTAATAAGAAAAGTAAAGCTAAAATTTTATACGGGAAAATTCTCATCTATTTCAGAATGTTTTTTTTTAATGGCGTTATCCCACTCTAGTTGGTCGCGGGACTGTCTCATCAGATAGAAAGAAAGTTTTATTTGCATAAATTGTAGGTACATGACATAAGATTTTTAAATAAGTTGTGATCCTTGTACAATTTACCTTAAAATAGGCATCCAAAAATTGTTGATTGTATCTCATCATAATATGATCATGCAAGTAATATTATTGGACATGAATATCGAATACAAAATAATTAATTAAATTAGGCATGTCAAAACAAAAATTATTATTTTATCAAAAAAATGAATAAACGATAACTGTGTACAAGTCTGAAAGTCCTTGATGACTTTACTATGATAAAAAAAAATTACATGTGGCACTCGGGGACAGCCGCGGTAAAGCTACTGCATAGCATTTTTTATCAACTTATGCAATTATAATTATTTATTTATTACCTATAGTACTAATTAGGCTATGGACAGCCACGTCAATCAAGTAAAACGTCAAGAAACGTTCTCCTCCTCCTCCCTATCCCTCTCCCTCAATAAAATTGCCCCTTGCTAAATAAAAGCATGCTTTCATGCTAGTACATGAGCACGTCTGTCCGTACCTTTACGATTGCCGAAGTCTCTCGAACTAAAACGAAGTTAGACGATGCGTGGTGTCAGGAAATTTCCTTAGGTTTTTTCGTCAGGTTTATGGGAATTTCTTGATTCGGTCGCCGCGCCGCGCCGCGCTCAGAACCAGCGAGAAAAGCTATGCAATAGCTTAAAAACACACTCTAGTATTTCTCTTGTACCGTGGATCTGTTTATAAACATTTTACACGCACAATCGCACATACACAAACACCCAGACCCGGTAAAACGATCTGTAGGTCATACAATTTATATTTGTATCGTGTGAGCTACAAACCCACGATCCGCAGCGCTGCAACCAATCTCTGACCAACTGCACTTACCTTGCCGACAAAACTATCAAGTGAAGACTACGAAATAGCACTGTGAAGGCATAAATAGCTGCCTATATTTAACTTACCATTTATAAGCACGTTTCCTTGTCAATCTTCCCCACCTGAGGCAATATTTCATGCGTAGGTGTAAGCATAACAAAGAATGACGTGAAATCACATACGTACCTTCATTTTGTAATATCGAGCCAAATTACTTCTCCCGTAGCTTTTGAGTTGTGATCGAAATATCAGATAACGATTGTTCAAAGGCAGAGCTATTAATATCCACTACTTCACCCACACTCCATTATCCATATGCTTGGACGAACACGTTGTTTACTTCAAAAAGCATTTACCTAGGTAGGTGGACGAGAGAAATAAGGGACTTCCCACTGAGAAGAAAATTATATTTCGGAAATGTAAAAGAAAAAATCTTGAATGGTAAAGTGTTTTATGAAAGGGGCTGTACATAGAATGAGAATTTTCCCTTAGAAGTAAAAAAGGGATGAATATACTATCCAGCGAACGAAATCGCGAATATCTCGTGAGCTAATCGAGCTACGTGTACGAAACGGCTTGCAAGACTCATTGTGCACAGTCTGAAGATAAATCAGATAAAGAACAGTCCATTCTTCAAGACGCAAGGTTAGAAGCACAACACGGCATTATCTAATACAACATTATCACTATTATACAACGTCCTTGCTTATTTATAAACAATATTCTAAACAAACGGCATTAATTTGTTGTCAAAATGATCGAGACCTGTCGCCACTTCCGCGTACCTAAACCATTTAAAATGTGTCGTGTAAGGTCACCGCCGAAGGTTGACAACAACAATTAATGAATAATACAAGCGAAACGAACAAGATTTCTAGTTCATTGGACATCATGTCCGAATTTTGCTCGAAAACAAAATGACTTTATGTTTGTAAATAGAACGAAACATGTCCACTTGATGAAATAAGTGTTTATGATTATATTTCCATGTTAAGTTAAGGAGCAAAATACCACAAGTTCTCGAGTGGATTTCAAACTGATAAGTAATTATATATTTGATCAGTCAACGACTACATCAAGTAATGAATACAACAAAACAGTAAGCTTCACCTGAAAACGAATTCGATTGAAATGAAAGCAAACAATCAATTGTATCGGATCGAGCATTTCCCACAAGAAAATACGTTCACTTCCAACCAGAATACAAACAATTAAGACAGAATGAAAGTAAATAAATGATCATTCTGCGCAAATTAGCATTGCCGCTCCATTCTTTTTATCCTACACTGCCCTTCCTTCTTTAATGCGGCGGGAAAATCGAGCTATTGGAAATGATAAATAAACACCTGGTTTTACACCCAAGTCTATGTTAAAAGAGAAACTGACAAAACCTTAAGAGCATATCTCCATAGCCACATGTTCTGCTAATCCCAGCTGTGAGGTGTTAGCTGATTGTTTCCCACCCTCCTGGCCGTTGGCCGCGGGCCAGGGTGCGTCGCCCCGGTCGGCCATTGTCTCTTCATCGATTTCAAACATAAATAGACATGATGCATTGCTGGCCACATGATATTCTTTTCTTAACGTCACCGTTTGTGGGAAATTGTGGAGAGATTTTGTGCTCTTTCTGCTTTAAGAAAAAGGTTTATAACCGCAGGCATTTAAACTGAATTTAGTTTACCATTTACTTCAAGATTCTTATTTAATACCGAGCTGTGTATTTGACACCCACCGTGGGACCGAGTGAAGTCTCTATTCCACATGTATGTATGTTGTATTCCTCGATAAAGGCTGAACATTCCGAACCTCTGCTATTCAATCGACACGTACAACCTGCGCAGGATTAGCAGGTGATACATACAAGTTTTCTATTGGTTCTTTAAGTAGAATAAACTTACTTAGAAAATGTTTTCAAAAACAACTTCACTAAATTTGATTTGAGACAGTTATTTCTAAAATAGAAAAGCTTTTTAAATAATAGTTTGTTGAATTAAACGTAACATTAAACTAATTGCTCGAAATATTGTTTTCAGTCTTACAAATTCTGTGAATGCTTTTAAAATAAATGAAATTATGAAAAGTTGAGTTTAACAAAATGATTATTCAATTAACTTCTCTATTAGCTGAAAGTATCTCCAGGCAATTTTACAAATAATTTTATAAAAGCAATGGTGAAGATTATATTTGCATTTAATTGAATTGTGATTTACACGAATATAATGTAGAAAGAATAGAAACCACGTGGCGATTATTGACTCACGATAATCACTCATCGTAGGCATGTAAAAGTCGCATGTAGCTATGATTAGGCAAACACTAAAACTTACCGGATTACTGAAAATTCTCCACTAAATTAAAAACTGAAAATTACAACTAGCTACTAACAGTGGATAAATAACTTAATTTTCCATTAACAAAATTACCTACAGATTTTATAGTACGACTATAACCTTCTTCATAACTTAGAGTTACCGCAGTAAAAAGCCTGAGTTTTCGGTAACAATGCGCCTGCGCACGCGAAAAGCGTCCCGCGTCCCTTGTCCCGGGGTCGACGGACTTGCCGCGGTCACGCCGGCCGTTCCCCGGCCGCGGGAAAATGGGGAAACTATTGTTGCGCACAATGCGTGCGCGCTTCCGTGTCAACCAACCTGGGATGCCCGCAAATTACCGTTCACTAACAGATAGGTCTTAGCACCTGTGGGATCCTGGTAGCTTAGAGCTTGTGAGTAACGTGTGTATCGCATACTCATTTGCATTAATTAATTATTATAGGTGTAATTGTGTGTGTTCTTTTCTAAAGGGTTTTTATTGTTATAATAACTTCTAGAGTACTAGATAAATTCCCAATAAAGATTTTCTCACACCACTTGCTCGTAAATGTCAAATTATATGTCATGCAAACAAGGAATAAAGCAGGTCATTGCTGCCCCCCGTTCGAGCCGGGCAATAATATTGTACTGAATTTCATTATTCCCGTGGGAATAATGTGATTTGAATTTGGAACCTTGAATAAAACATTAAGTAAGGAGTTGTATGTAATGGCGGCCGGTGACCACAACAGCTGATCGCTTGCAGTGGTGCCAACTTCACATCAAATTTCAAAAATCGAATTTATTTCCTCGCAGTAGGTGTCAAAAGCAGAGTACGCTCCTCGGGAGTAAAGCTGCCTTGTCTTGGGCTAACTTGAATCCTTCACTACACTAAGGATTCTTAATTCCCTCGTTTCACTAGGGAATTAACACTTGAACCTCCTCGCTGCGCTACGGAGGTTCACCCCCAGAATCTTTAGTGTCGCTTCGGGATTCAATACGCCCGTGACGTAAGGCAATGCTTTACTCCCTTGTTGCGTAATCTACTATTTTCTTTCATTTAGTGATAGGGTCGCGTTCGAGCACAATCTCGCCTGATAGTAAGCGAAGATATGGTCGACAGTAAAGCACGTTTGGCTAGAAGTAACTTATTCGCTCTTGACTAAGAACCCTAGTTTGACTTAATTTACCAGCCAAAAAATCAGAATCAAATCAATAAAATAAACTACAAAAACATCAACAAATAAAATACCCTAACTGTGTATTATGCATATGTGGTTGATAGTGCGTATGTTTCCTGCAGGTATGATGTCAGCTCCAGTGCTCACCTTCTTTGTCATGTTACCCTAATAACTGAGCGGGAAGTTGTCAAAGGATTGTAACAGTGAAGTCCTGTTATAATAGCAGGTCCTGTCTTCCAAATTACGTATGGGAAACGTACAATTTGCGGACAATGTGGTTTGTATGGAAACACAAACAGCATACACATTTATGAGCCGCCATTTTCTCTTTGAGTGATACGAGTATGTACACGCATTTACGTCAAACAAGAGATCATTTTGCATTTTTTTTATAGGATAAAAAAGAAACCAAAAATTGTCTAATTAAAATGTAATGCTCAATTTCAATAGCAGCCCGTTCTCATGAAATATCATTCAAAAATCGAATAACGTTCCTCAAAACAAGCATTGTGTGAATATTATTTTATTTTTTACGCTGACAATACTGGGACATTGGAAACGCATGAGAATTTCAGTGTGAACATTTTATTGTTATTAAAAAAAAGTATGCAAACTTTTTTGATGGTAAAAATAATTGTTTAGGCTCGTTTCAGCACTGCATTCATATTATTCCGACAGTCATTAGATAGACTTACTAAAGATCTCATTAAAATATATCGAAACATTGAGATTGACAATCGTCATGGAGTTAACTAAGTATTTCATTACGCATTGCATAGCTTTTAAAAAAATACTTTTTATCAGATTATTCCTTAGGACTACATTCAAGGTAAATAGGAATTTCATCATCTATAAAATATATAATCATAAATTATCCCAAAGAAACTTAAAACTAACAAGCGTATACATGAAACAGTATCAATTTACAGCAGCAGCTATAAAAAACATAACAGGTAGACTGCCAAAAAAACTCGCGATAGCCATACAAAAAATGGCTTCGCAATTCGAGCTACCAGGCGCACATGAAACATAGGAGATCATCGCTGTAATACATGGACTAACACGACGTGTTCGCCTCGCACCATCATCTGTGGTATGTGACGCGTGCACTCCCACATCCCTTTGCCAAGAGGATTTTTAGTCACCTCTGGGACTGAGGAAATTGTTATCGCGGTGCCTTTGGGAACCGGTTTACCTGTTTACAAAAAATATTGTGATGAGGAAATAGAAATTAGAAATATATCAGATCTGTTTTTTTATTTATTTTTTTGTCATAGCTAATTATAACTAACTAACCCATAGCAGGAGGCTCTTTTCCCTTTTTCCGTAGTTTCTTCTTCCAAGTCTCTACGACGTCACTAAGAGCCATATTCCAATGCTTGTCGAAAGCCACCACAGTCGCATGTAAAACGCCTCTCACGCCTCTGTCATTGCGGGTCATTATCTGGGAACAATAAAATAAACATTAATCAGGAAAGAAATATTATTTAATCGCCACATAACTATTGTAAATAGGTAACTGAATTATTATTCAGGCGCCAAATGATCATATAACCATTTTTAACCGACTTCAAAAAAAGGAGGAGGTTCTCAATTCGTCGGAATCTTTTTTTTTTTTTATGTATGTTCCCCGATTTCTCGAAGACGCCTGGACCGATTTGGAAAATTTTTCTTTTGTTTGAAAGGGTATACTTTCCAATTGGTCCCATGATCATCAGGTCAGGATCTGATGATGGAATCCCAGGGAAATCGAGGGCAACCTTCAAATTTTATAGGCACATAGTACCATTTTCATATATTTTCTAAAGCTGTTCAAGTATTTGCATCTGATAATCATCATCTCAGGTGGATGAGCTGATGATGGAAGGTACAACTCCTCAACGGCTTGGAGTAGGCATCGACTGATTTAGTTTGTGTTCGCATATCTCTGGAACTACAAGTCCGATTTAAGTAATTCTTTTTTTGTTGTACTAAGTATTGTTTAACTTACGGAATACTGCAAGTTTCATCAAAATCGGTTCAGTAGTTTTTGAGATAGGGAATTTTATTAGCTTATTGTGCACTTGAGAGATAATGATTTATTTGACAAGAATTTGAGTTGAATATTTAAACTAAAAAGAGTAAAATAAAAAACTTAAAAAAAAAATGTAACCGCCTTCAAAAACAACCACAAAAAAGGGTAAAATAACCTACAAATAACTTTTCTTTCAGAAGTCGGTGGCAAAAAAACAATGAAATGAAAAAAACAAAGGCACCGACTTCTGAAAGAAATAGTTATTTGTGCAACAAGAGAGCAAAGTCGTTTTTTGCTGCGAGTGCTGATTTTGAATCCTGAGCAAGCGAAGGATTCAACGATTGAATCACGAGCGTAGCGAGTGATTCTAAAGTTGAATCCTGAGTGTGGCGAGGGATTCAAAGGCACGAGATGCAAAAACTTTGCTCTCGTGTAACACACATAACTTTTCACTTCAGCAGCGAGAACACTTTAGGAGATAAAATAATAAACAGGAATAGATTGAAATAACTATTAACTTATTCAACTCTTTACGCCAGCCACGAAATTTTATTCCCGCTCTTTTATTTAAATTAAGGCGTGTTCGGAAATTATAGCACCCATGATATTTTATTAATCAAAATATTTACGTAACATTTTATTGAAACTAGAAATAAATATTTACAGGTTAAATATCAGTTTTATTTGCAGTAAATACTTATTTTCGTTTAAATACTACGTATACATATAAGTTAAAAATTCAATAAATTACACTAAGACATAAAAAATATCTTTTTGCAAAATTTCTTTAGTTAGTACAAACCGAGCGTGTTTGTCTTTGAGGACGAATTCAAAATCGGAATTTCGAAAGGGCTGGTCTTTGTCCCTCTCTCTTTCTAATAGCGGGAAAGAGATGGAGTGTGAATGTTTCGAATTGTATGATTAACCCAAGGCTGAATAAGATATTCGCGGCTTTCTGAAAACAAAAATTAAAAAGTTACTTTGTCTCACTCAGTGAGCAAAATCGCATTTTGCTCACTGATTTCAGGCAGCAAAACCTACATGTTTGAGCTACTGAAGTGAAAAGTTATTTTGTAGGTTATTTTACCCTTTTTTGTGGTTGTTTTTGAAGGCGGTTTCATTTTTTTTTTAAGTTTTTCCATCACACGTTAGCCCCAAGAATGATAAATATAATAAATTTACTTCAGGATAAATGTTCTAATAAATATTAAACGCAACCAATTTGTTTCGATCCAGAATAAACAACGCATATTAATCTTCGTCCTCTTTTTTTTTTTGTTAGAGACGCAAACACGGCCATTTCCAACAAAAAAATATTAAAACACAATTGTTTTTAAATAGAAAACACAAATAGCATGGCTAGAATTACTCACATTTAAAATGACATGGAAAATACCGTTGGAAATGTTTTTAAGTCAATTCTGAAGAGGAAGGGCCTTGTAAAGGGTGATGAGTAATATAGTACTCTTTGTTTTCAGACGGAACATTGCATGACAGCACGTGGTGCCTCCCTGCCCCATGTCTTCACACGGACACCTGCCTTCCAGCATAGCAATACACCAACGAGCTGTATGGTGAGTCAATTTTACAGTTCAATGAGTGCTTAATTTTCTAGATTTCAGTTTCGGGTATTATGAATTTTGAAACTAGTTTGATTGGACTTGTTATAATGGTTCCTAAAGCCTAAGAAATTATCTGAATTTAAGTCAGTGTTTTTAACTAAGTCTCATTGATTAGAAAAAGTGAGCGAACTTTTAATTAGAATGGCAGTGTATTTATTATCACTCAATTCCATAGAAGCCTCCCGTAGATAGTATTTCCATAAAGGTAAGCCTTTTTCAGGGATGGTTATGAATGTAAATAAAGCCTCCAACGTAGCGTAGGAGGCTGTTTGTGACGTCATCAGCGTCACTTATACCTACATAGATCCGGAAAGCGCGTGTCTTTCTTTATTACAATATGTTTTGGAAGTTTGCCAATTCAATCCGACTTTTCTACGAGCCACGAATTCTAGAACATTCCACTCTCCTTTTGATGGCAATATTTATTCTGTCCAACGAAACGTAAACACAATAACATTTGTAACATACAATACAGTATGTGTAGGACAACCTCGCGGTGATAGATGGCGCGGTGCACGGCGGGCTTAACTACAGGTGAGGTCAGAAGGATACTGTAACATTGACACCATTTAAGACCACACATACCGAATACTGCGACCTTCATAGGGATATTATCATCAAGTCTGCTAAATCGCCACAAACGTTGGGATACAGACACATTTAAGTGTTATAATTCAATCAGTAGCGAACAAATACGCGGTGTTGTTGCGGAAGGCGCGGTGGCCTCGTCGGGGGCCGATTTAATTCGTAAGTACCGCGCCAAGGTCCGCCGCTTATATCGTATGGAAACTTTTTGATTTTTCCTCCTCTGCGGCTTTTGGTGTTTTTAAAGCCGTTAATGACAAGGTGACAGAAGAATGCGTGTGCAGAATCACGATTTTAAAAACAAAGATTAATGTTTCGGAACAAATGCTGTGATTAATTGGCCTTGACTGCCAAATGCAATGCCAGGATAAAAGGTCGTGGTGTTGTCGAACTTTTGTGTTTACTGGCTGGTTTTGTTTTATTCCTAGTCACAATGCTCCTCCATGAGATTGGAAGCCAGCCAGGTGAAACTGTGAGGTAGACAGAGTGCATCGCGGAACAAAAACACGAGCGGAGTTCACGCGAGTCGCATGGCCACAGTATATTTTTATTGAGTGGAAATGTACCCGGCAGCAGCCGACACACTGAAATAGACTGTATGATTTTAATAGAAAAAAGCTTTTACACAGTGTTCAAATTGAAACGTGTCTTAGGGACAGGATTTTACTATTGATGAAAAAGGTAGCCTTATTTATTAATCAGGTTCAGTTTTCTTTTTATCAGTCTCTTTACATGATGAAGACAGTTAAAATGTTATATTCCCCTCAGGTCACGAAGGTCGTCGTTTAATAACGTCCCGCCACAAAGGGCATGAACTTTAATATATAAATCCATTAAAATATCCATTACAGCGTCTGAACGCCCCATATATCGAGCTTGCGCCAAATAAGGGCAATGTAAATAAAATTCAGCGGTTTTAACGTGACAGCTAGAATGACGCGGCGGCTTCCGGGTTGAAAGTTGCTTTGGGCCCAAGGTCGGCTTCTTGCCGCCAGAGGGCACTGCTCTGCCGGCAAGTGTGCTTACGTCACTCGATACTTTTGCGACCTTATGTTCAGTGCTCGTTTTAATGCCTTATGCAGGCTTGTTTAAGCGGCGTTGAATAAAGCCAGTATCATTATAAACATTTTAAGACTCCTGATGATTCAGACAGACATGAGAAATATAAAGTTCAAATTCGAAAAAAATATAAGGAAATCAATCAATTGTAGTTTACTATTGAGTACAGCATAACCTCTAATGAATACACATAAAAATAAATGTGTTTTTTTTGTGCACAAACACTCTGAGAGTCGCGGACAGGTGCGCCAGTTGCGTGCACAATACCTATGTCAGGCACCTGCCAATATTTATACACAGACAAGACAACACGTACCCAAGTACACACACATACGTCACTAATTTCCATATGGTCACTAAGACACTTGTCACCATTGGTGGTTTTACACTTCAAATAAGCCCTCATTCTAGTGAAAGGGAAATTGGGACCTTGTGATTTAATGGTGATCTCATAGTGACCTTTCCAGATCGCCTTTATCTGACACTTCTTGTCCAGTTGTAAGTCACAGGGCTATAATATAAAGGGCTCAGACTTAAGTAGAACTTCTACAATTCCACATAAATTCTGAACATTTGAAATAGTGCCACTTTGGATGGGATCAATGCTAAGGCCAAGCGGACGTTATCCAGGAAGATCATTGGATGCAATTTAGCAATCATAGTCAAGCCGACAAACGTTTATCAATTGCAAGGGATGCCTTGAACATGACCTAGCTCAAAAACCATCTTGATTCTTCTAGAAATTTCCGGGAATTTTGTAGTCTGAGGTCAAAAGTATGCAATTTAACAATCATAGTCGGGAAATTGCATCAAGTGCATGCAGGTGAAGGGAGGACGCACTCGTCCCACGACACTTGACAGTAATCACTGGTTCATTGGGTGAACTATGTTGATTACATGATCAGATGCTTCTGGCGATAAGAGCACGGAAGAACGCTAAGGCCGGTTTCAGTGCTTGACTGACCGTCGGTGCGTACCATCGGTCCTGACGATACGCATAACCGATCGTCAGTTTGTAACGTTCAGTGCTGTCCTGACCAAGCAAACAGGCCGGACTGGTACAGTCACAAAAATGGACGCGTTTACAAATGTTTTAATTGCTGCTACCTATATTTTTTCGTTCACTCTGCGACTGTTCATCTAAATTCGGACACAAAGATGTACAAACTATTTGTATAACAATTGGCCTTTGTCCCACAGAAGTTCACGAAGTCGAACTTACCGAAATTCGACAATATATGCCATGTCTGATCATAATTAGGTACTTAAATCACTAAAAAGTAAAGATAAAATCAAACAATATTATTGAAGTTTTGAACTAGTAGGTTCGATTATTTTTACGATGATACACGCATCCGTACGGTCGGTCCACCGATCGGTGTAGCACTGAACGCGTTCATATGTTTCCATAGCGCGTCGGTCGACCGACGGCACGCATGCGGACGCGCTCGACCGACGGTCCTCGTACGCAGTGCGTAGCAATATACGCGTGCGTACGGTCGGTCGAGCACTGTGACGACTTGTGAATTTTCATACAAATGAGAAGCGCGACCGATGTACGCACGGACGGTCGGTCAAGCACTGAAACCGGCCTAAGAGCAGCTAGCGTGCAGAACGTGAACTAATACATTTGGAACATGAAACGTTTTCTCGGTCAATGTTTCCAGCAGGGAGTGACCTAGTTTATGCTTTCGGTTTGGAATCAATTGTGATTAATGAAGGTATGTTCGAGATGGAGGTGAATTGTTATTGTTAAGATATTGCCCAAGTATGATATTATACGGAATGGGAAGCGGTCGCCTCCTTCTGCGAAGCAGTCATGCTCGCGAAGGAGGAGGCGAGCCGCGTGAGGGAGAAGACAATGTCCTCCCTCCGCCCCACCGTGGTGGACACCCACGGCGACGGACGTCGCAAGACGATCTCCGGCCACCGTAGGTGCGGGCATGTGGGCGGCGAGTAAAGGACAACTCGCTGCCCGACCATGGACCATGCCCGGGTCGACGGCGCGTTGTGTTCCACGCGCGCCTCAAAGAGCGTCAGCAAGATGACGGGGCCTCCCTCTAGAGGGCCAAAGCCTGCCGGGGTCGCGGGACTTATCTCATTACCGTGACCCCGGAACATAAAGGGCTATTGAAGGACACCGTGGATTTTAGTCAGTACAAGTCTGACAGTCCCTCCTGCCCTGCCCGGGGTGGGAGGGACTGTCATACTCATTTGATGATTTTACCACGATAAAAAAAGTATGATATCATAAGCTTTCATATCATTCTGAATGCATAATATGCTCAATTAAGAACATTGGCTAAATAAACGAGAAATAACATTTCATAAACAACTATAATGATGCACTTCCCGGTTGAGAAAACACTACAAAACCATCGGACATCCCAGGAAGAGACTGGTCAAATTGATGATGCGTAGTTCTCCGTCAGGGCCGAAGACATTTGGCTCCGTGTCGCCAAGGCGAAGGGCGCTGGGCACTGCCCACTGCCCAGTCTGTTACGCAACTCGTCTATTTTCAACAAAGTGATATTGTTGGCGATTGCGCGGAATCCACTGGCAGATGTGGCCGCCTACCGTTTATATGGAATGTTTGCGTAGCCGGCTTGATAATTGTACGTAATGGACAATTTATGGAGTTTCAAAGATGTTAGAAAATGAAGAACAAAAAACAGAGGAAATTATCGCATCTGGATAGCAAGCTGACCCTCAGTCCGACACGGAGAGTCGTTGACTCCATCGTGGTGTCTGCCATATTGCGTTTTTATACGATTCAGGTGATGAAAAGATAATGTATTTATTGGGCTTCTCCTCAATTCATTGATATTCTCAACAAGTTCATGATCTCACTATGTCATCGGACCATCTGGCCGGTGATCTACCTTACGGTCGTTGTCCTTAGCAAATTCATTTACTACTTACTACGCAATATCATCTAAATATAGTTTCCAAGTCATCTTTAATGGCGGACTTAATTGTTTACAAGTCACACGTTGGTTGCATGGCTTATTTTCTAAACTATCGGAATATTTTCTAATGCTTCAAAACTTAAGTATGCAAATGCGACATAGTTCATTATTCCGGTCATTTTTCCTTCTACATTACGTCTATTACAATAGAGCGAGTAGTAAGCATAATAATGTGGGAGTTACCACTGTAACTCGAACGGAAGGAAAAAGCTTTCGTTTCGTAACTCGAAGGTTGCAGCCCTGAAGATGTGAGGTCGATCGCAATCAGGGATGCGCCGAATTTTTGGTAGTTCATTACTTAGTAGTAATTTGAGTAATTATTACTCATCGCAGTTGCGTAATGGTTTGTTTATGGCTTGGTCTATGAGTGTTACGAGGCTTTTAGCGGTAGTTGTAAGGTCAAGTGTAATTTAAGAGTATGTATACTTGTTTGTAACGAGGTGAAGAGCTGAACTAACAACACGTAGGTACAGCAGAAAAAAATATTGTTGTTTAAATATTTGATAATTTGGAGACTGATATTTTTGCATCTTATTGGGAACACAAAACCCCTCCTCACAAACATAGACCCAGTTACTTTTAAAGCTTAAATGTGACGTAAAGTTATGCTAGGCAAACTTCTGTGCTATGGTAATGCAGTCTAAATATACGTAACTTGAGTGAAAGTGCACAAGATATGCGATGCAGCACTTCTAAGGTACGTTTCTCTGCACACATGAATAGAACTCATCTCCATGATGTTTATAAGGATGATGGAACCTATGATTTTGAACCTATTGACTGTGTGACTTCTTGAAACCCTTGACTGGTAATAAGTTACAGAGTATTATACTTTTTTTGGATTTCTCATGCACCGGGTCCATATTGGCTCACCTAAAGTTCTTTACCCAAAATTGTTCTTCCTAACGATTTGTAATCCGAATGATCACTCTTCCTAAAAATTTTCATCCTAAAGTTTTTCATTCATACTATTTGTAGTGCTACAGGCGATGTTTATAACACTCATGTTTCCGAAAATTGTAATTAATAATATCATTATAAAAATATATTTAAACTCCTACTGTTTTTTATCATAACGCTTTTATTCCTAAACTTGCGTCGAGCTATCTTGGTAGGTGGTAATCAGTAATATACGCTCGCCCTTGCAGCCTTAGTCAAATTGCCGACTACCACCTACCAAGGTAGCTCGACGGAGCCCCGCTCCGCGGGGCTCCCATTTCTGTTTGTAAGGTTTAAAGTAACCTAACCTTTCGAACCTAACCTGTCCGAGTCGGGGTGCCCAAAGTCCCGAGCTCGCTTCGCTCGCTCTTGCATCCTTTTATATCTAAACAAAAAATATATGACTTTGAATAATGGTAGATGGTTATGTTGAAAAAATATATGAAAACAAATAAAAGTATAATAGATGTTTATTGCTACTGACATTATGTAGTTGAATGCTTCGGAATTATGAACATTAGAGACAGAGTAGTTAGGAATTGTGATTGTTAGGATGAAAAATGTTAGGTTAAACATTTTCGGATTTCCAATTATCGGAGTTGAAAATTTAGGTGAACTTTAGCGCACCCCTCATGCACCTCTATCCCAAACTAAATCATGAAAAGAAATTACTTTAGAAAAAAAATATGTCTGCAAAATAATAATAATATGAATTATCTTTTCCAAGACATCCTGTTATTGATGACAGATGAGACAATTTGATCAATGCTTGTATCTGGGCGTTGTCTAGATACAAAAAATAATGACGTACCTCACAATAGTAAGTTAGCTCAAAACAAAGCTGATTGAATGATCAGACGGTCATAAAACTGAAAATGGTTAATTTCTTTTTTATGAAATTATCATAAAGTTGAGATTGTACGAGGTTTATCGTGTATAAATATTAACACAAGCGATTAATCTGAACTGTCATCAAACTAATATTAGATAGGAAAGTTTTACCAGGGATTTGCATAGAAACCGATTAAAGTTATGAGATCGACGTGAAACCTGTATGAATAACTTGGAAAATCCATTATTCATAGAAGGGCATAATGTATGGGCCAGCATTTTTGTTTAGAATCATTACGCCACCGTTCGTGGTCTTTCAATCTTCTGTACAGCATGGAACGGTTGAAAGAGGTCCTCTTGTACAACACAGACATTTAATGCTACAGATGATCGTGGGGAAGGTTTAGATCGCACAGATCAAGGAAGCAAAACATAAAAGGGACATGACTTTTTTTTTAGTTTGGTAAAGTCGTCAAATGAGTCCTCCCCGGGCAAGGCAGGAGGGACTGTCAGACTTCTACTGACTAAAATCCACGGTGTCCTTCAATAGCTCTTTACGTTCAGGGGTCACGATAATGCCGGGCGCGAGAGGTCGCCACCTATCGCCGTCGTGAGAACACGGCGGTGCTCTACCCAAGCGGGGCAGTCCTGCACCGTATGCTCCGCCGTGTGCTCCGGGCGATCCTCGCGGTGGTGACACCCATGCCTTTCGTCCTTCCCCATACGACACACGTACTTTCCGAAACTTCCTTGTCCGGTGAGGACCTGCGTCAGGTGGTAGGTCAAGACACCGTGACGCTTATCCAGCCACTCCTCAAATAGGGGGATTCACAGCCGCGATTGCGGCGTGCCCAAAGGGACACGACTTACATTTAAATTGAGTCGGCCCAGAATTGAGCCATGAGTTTAGAAGTGTCTAACAATCGGCAGGGCACGCAGGACACGATATGAAGCGCCTCATCTTTTGTGGAGTAGCTCCATAATTACACTCCAGAGCAAAGTCGTCAATGAATCTCGACTTGAGCAAATTTTTTTCAACACTGATGAGGAAAAAGACTGCCAATAATGGTTATGAATTTTGCATAACAAAATATCCAAGACAGAATACATAATAATTACAATCAATATGAACACATCGTAAAAGCGATAACAGACAATAACTCATGTAAGAGAATCGCCAATGAATGTAATTATAGACTTACGATAAGTAAAATAATTTTAGTATGACTTAATTGATGTAACAGATGAACGTATGCTCCTACATCTATCTGTGAGTAAAAGAGACGCAATATCAAGAGATACTATTTCATCTCATTTGACATTCATTTGGTAGAACAAACGATAGACTGGTTGGAAGAAATGTTACCTTACTACAAATGCTGCAGAGTTCCTTTTGTAAATTTCCAGTGTTTTATTAGACAGTTGATCGAAGTTTTTGCAGGTTTTAGAGACATCTGGTAGCGGTGCTTATTTGGAAATTTTGAAGCAGGTCCCCGAGGAGTACATCAATGACCAATTTTTTTTTGCTAGAGAATATGCATGCCAAAGACCGATAAGATGTACTTACAAGATAAAATAAAAACGGTTCTGGCTGCACCTGCTTATCGAAAAATAAACTATATTTGCTAGAGATTAAAGCTAAATATTAGCTCAGTTACAAAGGGCATCAGAGATATCAATGAAAAATCGCCGATAATCTAAATCAAATACAAACAAACCATACTTGGTAAATATTGCCTGACCTTGCCAATAATATAAACGAATACATCCTTGACGGCGACGCGTCTAAGGCCAAAACATACGACGCAAAGTTCAATGACGCTCGCTTCTCGCAATTTAGTATATAGGTCGCAGGAGTTAAGGCTGCTTTTGTAATAATACTTGAAAAAAGGTCGTATCGTGATCTATATTCGGTGTCGAATGTTGTGACAGATTTGGTAAGGGCAAATGTGTATATGAATGCCACATTTTGGAATTTTCGATTAAGGACGGTCTTTAAAATATCAAATTTAATGGACGGTATGATTGCCTCTGGAAAATACTTGGATAACGAAGGTTTACGTAATGCAGCATTTAAAAGCCATTGCAATTTATAAGACGTTAAGCATTTGAAATTATAACAAGTACCGGGAGATTTAATGCCCACCTGAATTTCAAACTCCAGTCTGAATAGGTATAGGTAAGTAATGTCGTATGACTGGAGGAAGATCGCCCGACCTTGAGCAGTCTCCAAATATTCCGCCAGCTCCCAAAGCTGTGACCATTGACCGCTAGAGAAAGTAAACAGACATTTGTGCGACGTACGTGCGGCCTTGGCGAGGCCGTCTCCCGCCGCCATCAACCTAAACAGGACCATACATTTCTACAAATTGAGTCCAATTTACTCCATCAGCGATTTAGCGGTTCGAAAATTTTGATGAGAGAGACCTTGAAAATTGTACCTTACCCTGCGGTTGATAGGGTACATTTTAGTGGATTAAATCGTGGTGCTGTATCTATTGCGGCAGAGGCAGGCAGTCGGTACCCCCACGTCGCCGCAGTGAAAGTGAGCGGTGACGCTGCAAGCGGAAGCGTAGCGCGGCAGCTAAGGTGAAGGTATGATAATGTGATTAGTATTTACTCGCATGCCTCGTTCAGGTAATACTGGATAATAAAACTGTTTATTTATAGACGTGTGGACGTTCCAGTTGCACTAGCTAGCGATCGCGTTTTGACAGCTATGAAAGTGGTTCTACGACTGTGAGCTCTGATTCAGAATGGTTTATTTGACACATGACTGTAGAATGCTACCAGTGGGTTGTCCTTCGTTATTAAATACGACTATTCATCAAGGCAGATTACCTTTTTCAAAAATTCTATAAAATATCAAGGTTTTCCCCAACTTTCACAAATTCGTCATCTCTTGACATTTTACTACGTCATAAATTGTAAAGGCACGATCCACGATTCATAATGCATAAGCCGGATCGAAGCCGGTTTCGTTTTATAATGTGTTTGACTGATACGCATAACGGAAATCCCCCTTCCAAGGTCAGTGTCAAAGCCGAAACACCAAAGAACTGTCGCGTTCCAAACGCAACCGGACGCACTTATGCCATAACTTGAATATGTCACAAAAAAATAAATAAGTTCAAGTTTTTAAAAAGCGGTTTCCTTTATAAGAATAAATATTTAATGGTTTGATGAGATCTCTTTTACAAAACTGCTGCAGTAAGCTTTCTTATCCACCGGTGAACTTTTGAACTCCTACTTTCCATTTGATTTTTTTGTAATTTTAGGATCAAGATAATTCTTTTGAGTCTTTTCTTAAATTTAGTTTAACTGCAAAATTTTTACGTGTCGTCACTGTCGTCAGTACTCATCATGCACTTAACAACACCATCTTACTTGCCCTCTTGGGGTCGGCTCACGTTTTTTCTTCCATTCTCCCCTTTCACAGTATCATTTACTCCTTTTTCTTTCATATCATTCCTTAGACAATCCATCCATCTTTTCTTTGCCCTTCCTCTTCCTCTCCATCCATCAACATTCATGCACTTGACAACACAGTTTAAGAAAACATAACATACTGTCATTTGTCATTAGCAACCGAAATGTAGCGCCGATGTAACATGTCATAACCATCATCGCGATGGTTATGACTTCGCTAGCCACCATTTCTTTCGTAACTTTCTTTTTTATTGACAACGTAAGAAATCTTGCTTTTAATGCTTGTCATCTTTTTTAATATTGGCACCTTCGTAATGCTTATACATCCTTGTTAATTGAGCGAGAGAAAAGCAAACTATTCAAAAATCCTTCAAATGTCGGAATGTGGTAGATGAAAACATCTTCAAGCAGAAAGGCGTTCGAAGCTGAAATGAGGTCTAGGGCAACCGTTATTTTGTATGGTTCTGATAATATATCATATCTTTATGACGCAGCTTCTCCATATCTCATCTAAATCAAAACCCACGACCTATCACAAAGTCGTCAAAACCGCGAAAGTCGCTCGTGTCTCGTTGCGCAAACGCTCCAGATCCGGCACTCTCGTTTTCGGCGCGCGCGCAGCCGCCACGGTCACGGGCACCTGACGCCGGTGTTTTTGTTTCGTTCGGCATAATTCGGCGGTGTGACGTCATGTCACAGTGGGCACCTGCCTTTATTTGTGATAGTGCTGTTGTGTGCCGTGAGTTACTGTGTTGGATTTTACTTTCGTTTTCAAGGTATAGTCAGGTTTTGTTTATTTTGGCAGTTGGTTATTGCTTGTTTGGTTTTGAATTGTCTGAACAAGGTGTTTTATATTAAAAAACTGACAGTTTGCCGAAATTACTTCTGGCAAATTAAAAGCTCAGTATTTAAAAAAAAAACCTGCGCTGTGATCGTGCCTTCCGCCTTTTTTTTCCTGCGTTTGGAGACCTTCGCGTGAAAAATAAAACAATGCTTGGTACACTCTGCGCATTGAGGCGCAGTGATCACGTGACGATGATTTCTTTCGATGACACGCTCCATCGGACTGCGTGAAGGCGCAAAAACTCAATCAAGATCATTTAAATTTTACTTTTAATGGCAATGGACGGCTCACTACAACGTTGCTGATTTTTTTCATGTCTGTCAATGTATACGTAATTATTGAGTTTGGTTAATATCTGTTAGTTGGAATATGGATTTGAAATCGTGAATTTTAATTCAAGATCATGACCATGAGTAATTGACCTTATTAATGACTAAGAATGTAAATTAACCAGGTTTTAAATTTCCTAATGTGATTTGAGGCCTTTTCCCAGGAATGGGACAGAGCAGGCTAGAAAAAAAAGTGTTTTATGAGTTTCTGAGTAAACTTTAAAAGACCCTTTCAACTACCCCTGATTACCGAAGGCGCAAGCATGCTGACTGCGAATAATGGGAGACTCGCCGTCGGATCATGGGCCATGCCCAGGTCGACGGCTCGACTCGTGTTCGTCACGCTTAGAGCCTATGCACACCACGTTTATTAAACGCGCCGTTGACGCGCGTTTGTAGCGATACAGACGCGATGCAAACGCGCGTTTGACGCCCGGGGTCGCGGGACTGTCTCATCAGGTAACCGTGACCCTAGCACGTAAAGGGTTAACGATCACTGTTTTAGTCAGTACAAGTCTGACAGCCCCTTTCATCCCGCCTTGGGTGGGACGAGTCATTTGATGATTTTACTACGATAAAAAAAAACTATCCCTTATTCGCAATTACAAGCCCAAAAACTCTCGTTAAACTTGTAACAAAACCAGAGACAAACAAAGAAGCATTCAAGCATAGACCTTCGAAATTGCATTGTAGACGAGTAGGAAGGAAAACGGAGCCGGAAATTCAGCCGTGCATAAAGATCCAGACGAAAAAATAACCGGAATCGACCGAGCGGCCTTCCTCACCATTCGACAAGGTCAGCCCTTTATCGAATGATAAAAAACCCTAACAAATACGATGATAACAATGTCTCAAGGTCTCAACTCAATGGGTAAAGGTCGAGGTGTATTTGTTTTATATTTGGATAAGAATAGCCTCTGGAGTTTTTTTCCGTGAGTTCTCATCTTGTTTACATGGTAAACTGGAAAATTGTGTCTATCAGGTATGTTTACCGTAGGGCACAATTAAGTATTAAACTGTACCTTCCATGAATACAATGATTCAGCCAAAAGCTGCGTGTCGCGGGTTCGATTGCTGCATTGAGCAAATATTGGTATGATCTACAAATTGTATCTGAGTGTTTGTGTACGTGAGTTAAATGTTTGTTAATGCACCCATGATAAACGAGAAGTTCTTAGTGTGGGGCAACGTTTTTTATATAAAAAAGCTATTCAGTATAACCTCCAATATATCGCGAATTTCATTGTTTCAGTCAACATCAGTCTCCATAATTAAAAAACGTAATTTTACTAAATGTTGACTTTTCTGGTGACCCTACACAGTAAGTATCAAAGGCCAAGTATCATAAAAAAAAGAAAACAGTGCCACAGCTACTGATCAAGTGCACTTAAGACTCGTTTGCTAATATTTAGCTGCGCGTGCGCGATGACGCTGTCGCATTATGTTTGACAGCGTGTTAGCAACGTCAAACATGATGTTATGTAACTTTGCCTTTATTTAAGAACATGATTTTGGCGTAATTTGACCATCAAATTGTAACAAGGACGTAACATACTTAGCTTCATTCAATGTCAGTGTTTTAAAATAAACTATTTTGTTACCAGCTACAATTCGAAAATTATCCCAGACTCGGGATACAAACTATCCTATATGTTTATCCAGGTTATGAACTATCTGTGTACCAATTTTCATCCAAATTCGTTCAGTACATTTTGGGTGAAATAGTAAAAAACATCCATACATCCAAACATCTCCACAAACTTTCACGTTTATAATATTAGTAGTACTTATTCCCATGCAATCTATTAATTTATATCTTGGATAGTCAAAACTGACACTGATAGTCTTGTTAGAAGCTTAAAAATAACAAAAAATTAAGAAACCACAACAAAGATTCATAATCTCCGCGCTGAGAAAGCACACAAACAAGACCACAATACTATTAACCATTATTTTTAAACTTTGGTTCCAAAAAATCTGAGATCTTAATAGCCCAAAATGTTCAGTACCACCACCAATCACCAATATCCGTATGTCCTTGCCATTCTTCCTTGTCCTTCCTTGCAGCTAGCACGACCAAAAACGAACAGACGCATAATAATTTTCACTCACGACGTAATTTAATATAGGAAGCATACACAAAGTCCTCAGAGAATAATGGACGTTAATTACAAAAGTGATTAATGGAAATGCTCTTTAGTTTTTGCTTGAAACTGAAGTTTTTGCTCAACGATGAGGCTTTCTTCTACTAAAGTTCCAAATGAAGGAATATAATTAAGATATTACAAGGATATACAATTATCATCCATACTTTGTTACCATTCCATTAAACGCTTTTAATCTTCCTTAATAATACGCACAGCAAAGGGGTGGAAAACTCACTTCCCAATAGACTACAGGCCCATGTCCAAAATGGATGGGTCATATGAACCACCAGGTGACGTATATAGGACGATATAAGAGCATAAAATAATAATAATAAGATTCAGCACTATGCCGTCACTTGTAAGCTGTCCAACTGAGTGCTGGTGAGAATTCAAAAGTGAAGGTAGAGTGAGTACATGACCAAATCATTATATTTTTGTACGGCATTTTTACCATCGATAGATCCATGAAAAATAATAAGAAAGCGCGCAGTGCAGTAAAAAAATGGTGCGCCACAAAGTCGGTATTTTTTTTTCTGACAATTTCCAGGGTTTTGGTCATTTCATTCTGTACGGCAGCAGTTTCATACTGTTTCAATACAGCTTCTAATCCATTATTCCGCAACGCCGTACAAAAATCATGCGACAAGGGGAAAAAATCGAGGGTTGCAACCCCCGGATTACGAAAAAAGAGGGAATTGGACAGCTTACAAGTGACGGCATAGTGCTGAATCTTATTATTATTATTTTATGCTCTTATATCGTCCTATATACGTCACCTGGTGGTTCATATGACCCATCCATTTTGGACATGGGCCTGTAGTCTACGAGCGCATACAACCCGAATCTCTTCAAGTTAGAGTGAACAGGCTTCTTCTGGGTAAGTTCGCTCCATCGTAGGCTTTGTCGTCACAGTCACCTTTGACCTGGACTAGAGTCAAGAGCAAACCGAACTAATAAATAAAAATAATTAATGCCTTCAGGATTACCGTGAAAAATAGTACTAAAACGTAGTTTTTCTAAAGTGTGACGCAGGCATTATTGCGTATAAAATATTCGTCGCGTTCAACTTTTAAATACTCGATGAATCATAACTATTAAGGACACAATAGCTTTGTAAAATTAAAACATCAGTCGTTGTAAAGAGCTCCGTCGTAGCAAGCAGTACAACGCTACCCGAAAGCGCTTTAAAGCGCTGGTCAGCGGAAACGTAAAAGGAAAACCGTAAAGATTTACGTTATGCAGTAAGATTAATGCATCAGATATAAATTAACTATTATTATGTACTACACTTCCGGTTCATAATATTTCAAAAGGTTACGGAGAACGTAGCGCCGTCCTTGTTGAAATAATTATATTATTTTTGGATACCTGCATCAAGTGACCTTAATATTATTAATTGGTCAGTTTAATTATTTTGATTGAACGTTCAAATTATGATAGGTGTGAAATTTCCGCATTTTCAATTAACACTCAGATCATTATCTCATAGATTTTATCATTGCATTCGTTACGGTAAGTATATTTTAAGACCTTGCAATCATATTTATTATTTCAGTTATTATTTTAACTTTGCAGACTAGTCTAGAAGATTTTGGCTTAATATAGAACAGAGGCCCTATCAGGACTTTTCATCTTTTGTGACGTAAGGTAAACGAGAACTTTAGCGATAATTTGATGGTAAAAAATAATTCCACGTTCGTACAGTCACGAGCAATAGTATGTATACACTGAGCAGTATTCAAAAGCGATTTTTTGCTACCATATTGATTAAACTTTTGCCTTCTCATTAAACTTGTATTTTGGAAGCCATACACTGAAAAAATTTTACTTTAGCAAAGTACCTTTTTGGCTCGGTTACAATCATATTGGTAAATTTTAACTAAGACTTGCCTAAAAATCTACAAGTAAACTTGACAAAGAGTAGACTTGTGAATATTGTTAAATATTCTTGGCTAATAACCAATAAGCATGTTGTTGTTACTAAACGAGTATTTCACTCGGTTGTTTTTTCCAAACATCTATAGTTAATAATAGATAAGTACAACTCTGTTGATTGTAATCGAGTAATTATTCGGTTGTTTTTTACAAACATCTATAGTTAATAATAGATAAGTAGAACTCTTCTGATTGTAATCGAGTAATTATTCGGTTGATTTTTACAAACCAACATATTTATCAATACATAAGATTAACCGATTCATTGCCACCTTCATTTTCGTGAACATTTCAGCCAGGCCCCATTCATTGGTCGGTGGATCACCATTTGAGTCATCGGCCTCCCTGAAGGATGACTCAACTGATGAGTCATAAAATATTTTTCATTTAAAGACGTAGGAAATTAATCTCAGCTAAATCAAATGTAGGTATGGGCGGCTGCCATTTTTCTTTACTCGGTTGCTTCTTGCAAACTACCTCTGTTAACGGCAATCGGTTCGTGTCGTTTAATTTTAACCGAGTAGCTAACTCTGTTAAAAATAATCGAATCGTTTGGCTAGCATCAATCAATCCCATCATTCGTTTAGTCTCGGTCGCTAGTTCGCTCGTTCATTTGCTCGTCGATTCTCTTGAAGTAAGCACGCGTGCATGCGCTCCTCGTTCGTGGCTCGGCTGTGAATATTGGGTGTGTGTGATAAGTTTGGACAAGTGACACGTTGTTTGGACAATATTATGGACGATTAATGAATTAAATTTGTATTATCAATAAAAATACTTAGGTCAGTACTTCCAAAGTTTTTATATTTTAAAGTGTATCTACTTTCGAATATAAAAACTTTGGAAGTATTGACCTAAGTATTTTTATTTAATACAAATTTAACTGTCTTTATGCACCGAATTAAATTGATTACGAATACAGAGTAACACTGCTCTAACTACCGAGTAGGCTGGCTGTGGCTACAGCTTAAATTGGTTAAGAAAACCGAGTAACACTGCTCTAACTACCGAGTAGGCTGGCTGTGGCTACAGCTTAAATTGGTTAAGAAAACCGAGTAACACTGCTCTAACTACCGAGTAGGCTGGTTGCTGTTACTAGATAAATTGGTTAAGTATACTGAGTAACTCTGCTCTAACTACCGAGTAGGCTGGCTGCTGTTACTAGATAAATTGGTTAAGTATACTGAGTAACACTGCTCTAACTACCGAGTAGGCTGGCTGTAGATACTGGATAAATTGGTTAAGAATACCGAGTAACACTGATGTTATGTACCGAGTGAGCCGGCTGTAGTTAAGTTAGTAAAACTGGCTAAATGCAGCCAACTTAACTCGGTCGTTACTAACGTAAGATACTGTGTTATTTCTAACCAAGTAAAATTGGCTAAATTCAGCCAACTTGACTCGGTCGTTACTAACTTAAGATACTGTGTTATTTCTTACCAAGTATTTTTAACCAATTTTAACGGTTAATATTTAACAAGTAATGTCAGCAAAGTTGACGTATTTGTTTTTAGCAACAAACTTTGCAGGTGCTATGTTGACAAACATGCTGGGTTATTTTTAACAGTATTTTATTTATTTTTAACCCTTACGTTTTTTGAGTGTACTATTACGGAATAGGTCTTATTTCAAAGTGGAAACCTGTATTTCACGAGTAATTTGCGTTTGAATTTTGTTAAGTGTATATATGTTATTGCTCGTGACTGTACACTAGATGCGCTTTTTCAATTTTCCATGCAATAAACGCTGTATATACTTCAAGTCCGCTGTAATGTAGGTAAGCAATCTTTTTAACAAGCGTATTTTTAGCGATGTAAATTTAAGAAGGTTACTAATAAATCTTACTTTTGTAAATGTAAACAAAACACGACGTGTTAGAAAGAGACCGTGAAAAATCATGACAAATTAACTTTATAGGCCGATGTCAGAGGTCATTAGAACAATATGGTACCTATAATTTGGTATTTTAATCCGTTTATGAATATCTCAAGACCAAACAGTTACCTAATAAGTACTGGCCTGTTTCTGATAATATAAAAAAGTAATTAGGAAGCTCAAAAATGTATGCAAATAACTGGCCTTAAAGCAATTTAGAAACCTATTCTTCACGTACTTTAGTTTTATTTTTGCAATTCGTGTGGATATTTCCGTCTATCTATTTCTGTGACCGATGTTACGCACATCGATCATATTTACGAATTATGTATTAGGTAGAAACATACAAAGTTTTCAAACTTACATTTATGTTTAAAATAATTGAAACTCAGCCAAGTGCACTTCACAATCAATTATGCAAGAGAGAACCAATAACATGATTATCAGTAATCACACACACTAGTCCACAAATACGTTTTATCGTAATCAAAACAATATTATCGTAGAAGTGCATAGAGCAGGAAGCGTGCGCGGGCGCCGGCCATGACAGTTAGCGCGAGGTCGAGCCCGCCGGCGCACGGTGGGCTGAAAATCGGCTTTCATAGACTTAGGCATTTTATTTTTCAAGTGCCAGTTTTTATACCGGATATCACTTCTATTAGTTATAACAATATACAAAAATGACACCAGAATTGATTCTGCACAAAAACGAAGGAATTATAATTTTTTTACGAAAATTTTGTATGGAGCTAGTATGAAAAATCGAAATATCTCTAAAACGGCAGGGATAACCGTAATATCCTTATAGGGCGTTATAGTACTAATTATTTATGATTTTTTGACATACGTTACATAATGGTTGTAGATGCCGTTTTTTTTAAAAAAATCGTCAAAATATTTTTATTTTTTTTTTACATATGAAACGTTCTTTTTAGTGTTTAAGTTGAAGAATTCAGAGCTTTAACAACTCTTAACATAAAATAGCATCACCCCTATAGACCTGAAGGACTAGACAGAGGTGTGTAGTATCTTGTTAATCTTGTAAGACTTCCAACAATACCAAATAGTTGAATATCAATGTCAAAGTGCCCATGTTGTCGCTTCTTTTTGAAAGATAGGGGAATTAAATTGTTAATTGATCACACCCTAAAAGTATGATTACAACATAACCGGACACATAAAAAATATCGACACAAAAGGAATTTTAAAACCTTGCATACGATCAAAATACAAAATAACATATTGTGTAGTCATCTAATGAGTCTGATGACAAGTAATTAAGTAATTAGAATGATGGTTGTAGTCTTCTCATGCTAGAATGAGCCTAATATGTGATTAAATGATTTGAAATATCTCGCAACAATACCAACTAAGAACCGCATTCACCTTTTTATAATTAGTGAGCTAATTTGTTTATTAGTTGTACTATGGGTTCTACGAAATGTTTTTGACGATTATAAATTTTCATTATCATATCTTTTATAAATTTAACGAGGGTAGTTAACTAATTTTTAGAAGAACACTCAACTTACAGGACACTCACTTTTTAGAAGAACAAACATTTAGACTCATTTAGACTTGTCTGTTCTTCTAAAAAGTGAGTGTCCTTCTTTTAATCATGAAGTATTGTTTAGTGCAATTGTGTCCCGCATAGGCGATTGCCTTTCTGCCGAAGATCAAGTAACTCACAAAGAATTTTGCCGGAGATTCACGCGAGCTGCTTTAAACAGGTGGCAGAAATCTAAACGATTCTTTGCTAAGTTTAGAAATGCGTACGGAGAGTGGCTGCAAGCAAATATTGATTGGCCAAGTTGCGTGCAACCTTTAATAAATCAAGAACCAACTGTTGATGAGATACCAAGAGCATGCTCTGTCTCTCCAGAACCTTCGACATCATCGACTGTTGGAACAATGACAAAAAAGTCCCGAAAACCATTAAAAGATCTGTAATCGAATATATGGTCAAAAATACAGAAACTGCCGTTAAAATCAATGAGAGCATTAAGAAACCAGTGAAACAGTAATATTTACACCAGAGAAAGCACTTGGATTGCTTCTATCACTTAAACTTTCAAAATGGCAATATATTACGTTGCGAGAGACTGCCATTCGGGAAGGATCTAAGGATATTTACCCATCCTACTATAAACTGCAACAAACTAAGCTTGCATGCTACCCTCCTAATCAATCAGTATCAGTTACGGATTGATCAGCTAGAATTACACTTCAAGCTTTACTTGACATCACGGTGAAGCGGATTCTTCAAAGTCTTTCTGATAAATAAGCAGTTAAAACTGATATTGAAGTAGGGATTTGATGGTACTTCCAACCAAAGCCGATACAAGCAGAAAATGGACGGCGAGCATGATGATTCAAGCATTTTCATGACCTCCTTGGTGCCACTGAAACTGTCAGATGGAGATGCTCTGGCTAGTCCTTCAGGTCTATAGGGGTGATGCTATTTTATGTTAAGAGTTGTTAAAGCTCTGATTTCTTCAACTTAAACACTAAAACGAACGTTTCATATGTAAAAAAAATAAAAATATTTCGACGATTTTTAAAAAAAAAACGGCATCTACAACCATTATGTAACGTATGTCAAAAAATCATAAATAATTAGTACTATAACGCCCTATAAGGATATTACGGTTTTCCCTGCCGTTTTAGAGATATTTCGATTTTTCATACTAGCTCCATACAAAATTTTCGTAAAAAAATTATAATTCCTTCGTTTTTGTGCAGAATCAATTCTGGTGTCATTTTTGTATATTGTTATAACTAATAGAAGTGATATCCGGTATAAAAACTGGCACTTGCAAAATAAAATGCCTAAGTCTATGAAAGCCGATTTTCAGCCCACCGTGCGGCGCGCTGCAACGTAATAGTGACGCGTTTTGCGTAACAATACTTTTGTTCTAGTATCTCTAATTGATTGGTTCAAAGTCAGAGATGATTGGGGAAATTATAAATTATGAAACAAAGCGGTACGGACAAATTGCAGAACGTGTTTAGATTCAAGACATATTCCAGTAGTAGCTTATGCCCGCATAATGTTCAGTGATTATCCCAGGGGAACATCGTACCGGAAAAAGTATTCTGTGTAATACAGGTTATAAACTATCTGTGTTCCAAATCCATTCAGTAGATTTTGTATAAATTATACAGGGTGTATGAAACATCGACGCACAAACGGATACCATGGGTCCAGGACATGATTTAAATTTTCTAAATTTAAAAAAAAATTGGAGTTTTTTTACTTTAGACTGTTCATAATCGTTATTCTTACCTAACCCAACGAGATTTTTAATAAATAAGTAATTAATTCACTACTTTCACTAAAAGTAGCAATGTAAATGAAACTAGAAATGGTGTCTTCTTAGATGTTTATAATGAAACGTCATCGTATACCTAAATACTGTGTCCAGTACCACAGTACCTGTAGTACTTTAAGCGCGGCTCACTATTAAAAAAAAAAAAACATAGAAAAATTCCAACACGGGGGTGCAGAATCATGTCCTGGACCCATGGTATCCGTTTGTGCGTCGATGTCTCTTACACCCTGTATACTTTCGAATCGAGAATCCTCACAAACTTTTGTATTTTTAAAAGTCATAGCGTACAGCGTAACTTCGGCCGGGCGTAAATTCGGCGGGAACTTATTCTGTGACCACACATTATACGCGACCGAAGTTCGGTTCGATTACCGACGAAGATCTGGGGGCGGGGAGCAGCAGGGAGCCACCCGCGCCGAATTTCCGCCGCGTATTAAGTTCGGCACTTATGGTGTGTTATATCAGCCGAATACGTCGGAACGTGAAATCAGCCGCCGAACTTCCGTCGCGTAACTTCGGCATAGTGTGTTTAGGCACTTATACTCACTGCAAGGTTTTTTAATTTCTGCATAATTAAAACAATTCTTATAAAATAGTAGGTCTATTAATTGAACGTTGCATCAGAAACAATAGACAACTTTTCCTTATTGGCATAACTTTATTGATAAAAAGTGAATGCTCTTGCATTTAGAAAGAAGCAAAACATTCTAAAGAAATGAACTCATCAAAAATACTTCCGAGTCAAAATCCACGTTATACAGAAACAAATTAAATAACCACTAATAAATAACAAATACATGAAAGAAATTAATTTAAAATCACACTCTTACAAAAATTATTGCACAATCTAACAATCTTACATTACAAGCACAATTTTCTCGTTTTCTGACATTAGTCAGCTTCTAAATCTCACAGTCATACATTGTGATGCTAAACTTTCACATGAGGTGCGCAAACGCAGTGAAGATGCAAATTGCGCCAATCACTGATGATTCAGCGATATAATGTGTGAACACGTCCCTAGTATTTCGCTTAACAAGCTTACAACTTTACAGTCTTCGGCTATACATATAAAATACTTATAAAGGTTATACAGTAGCCGTAAAAATCTCTATTAGGTAAATACAAATTCTAAGCATGCTGATTAAAGTCATCAATTTACATAAGACATACTTACATACATAGCATAAGAGTAAAAGTTATGTAAAACCCGCTTAGTCTAAACACGTAAGTGCATTCCTACCTTGGGATAAACCTTTTTGAAAGTTACCTAAAAAGGTCTAAGTGTTTTTAACACTTCTTCTGTTTAAGAATTCAACGACATTGCATAATACGGTCCGTTCACACTCGACAGCTAATACAAATAATGTGACAAACTTGGTCTAAGCAATGATGGCATCACACCAACAAAAGCAAAGACTTATGGTCATCCTGAAATAAATCACTAATGGCTCTTAAACCAATAGTCGTAGAGGTCAGAGTTGAATGTTATCTCGCTAAATTGACAAGGAAAATGGCCGCAGGAAAGACTACGAAGTTCTGAAGTTAATCTACGCATTACATTATCTATCTCTGTTCATTTACAATAAGTTAGCTCAGATGGTTCTGCTGTAATCATTAGGGAAAGCCGCTATGCAGGCAAAGGTCGAGTTAGCATCTGCGGGTCACTTAAAATTACTGTAATAGGACCTTTGTACATTCAATCTCGGAGTTGTCGGACCCTAGTATTTGCATCAATCTCCTGTGGCTCCCGGCGAAAGTAATGGTTTAGAAAGACAATGGATTTATTAATCATTTTGTCTATTAGACCTACGCTGTTCACAAATGTTCAGGCCATGCTTTACATGAATTAACTGTAAACACCATCGGTCTTTGTCTCTGCATGTTGAGAGTGCAACCGCAACGCATGCGCGTGGGAAGATGAAACACACATCATGATTATGTATGGGCCATTTATAAGCACGTTTTTCCATCATAATAGCTTTTATTTACTAGGAAGTTGATATTAATATCTCTGGTTAAATAATTTTATGGTTGGGTGTTACGGTTGGGTAATTTGATGATATACTATACATAGTTGCGTATCTTTCCATGATTTTATAATAAGTCTCGTAATTTCATAGTAAAATAAAAATTCGAAAAATAAAAGTATGCTATAGTGAATTAATTATAATATTCATTTGTTGTGGTAATCTTCAATGTGTGTGTGTGGTACCGATAACACGTCCGTCACCGTCGGCGGTCGAGCGGCGACTGCGCTTGGAGTGCGCCTCGGCCGTCGACAGGCGGAAGCGTGCGCGCGCGCACCCGCGCAAGGCTACGCTCATGACCTCGCACCGTCTTTGTCTAGCGCTATCTAGCGTCTGTTTACCCGCGAGGCCGAATGCATCATACCTTTGCTTGGCGCGTACTTGAAAACTAAGGGCCTTACTTATAAACATTGATTAGACGTTACTTATCTTAAATAGCTCTTAAGTCACTTGCCATCTCTATTCATTAAAATAGAAATGATAAGGACAGGTGATATTTAATCGGTAGCTAAGCAACACAAGTTTTTATAAGTAAGGGGGTAAATGATTATTGAAACCATAAATTTATCGTTAGGGTATACGTTTCTTTTTGAAGAGAAACCTTGTAGATAAATTGAGTGATAATGAATCGAGCCAGTGAGGTGTTTTTCGACTGGGGCGCTCTGTTTTTTCTGTACTAACATTCATGTTGTTTAGTTTTACATTTTGTTATTTATGTTTTAAATAATGTGATTTTGTTTGTTTTCAGATATGGCGCCATACAAGTGACCGTATCAACTGTATGATCGACTGGGAGCTGTGAGTGAGATGTAAGTTTAACACTTTTCAGTCAAATTAAAACTGCGCTGAAAATAATGTTGGTACAGCAGATAATAAATTGAATTCTCAATTACATCATGAAACGCGGAATCACGTTAGTTATTTCTAGAACAAAACGATACGGCAATAAACAAAGTTACAAAGATGCCTGAGGCCTTATAATCAGTGTTAAAAACAAATCAAAATATCTGTATTGTTTCCTGTTACCTAAGTTTTTTATATTCGTCAGAGTTTTGCGCTAGATAGGTACCTACTTCTTGGAAGTTTTAAGTTTTAATGTGGGTACAACTTTGGCAAAGGTCATCAAGTTAGCTGACCAAAAATAGGTTACTTATATAGATTTTCCTGAAAGAAGGTTATAACGCCTTTAGTGTACGAACAAGGAACTAACTTTTTTTCTTCAAATTAACGTCAAAGTTCCAGTTTAAGTCACAAAAACGGGATAAGTGATAAGACAAAGAAGTATTTCAACAATTTTCGAATTTTATTATTTGGCAACATTTTCGTTAGGTACCCATGAACTGGCAACTATCGATTTAAACTGTTCGGGGAAATCCTCTTGAAACCTGTATTTTTTTTTTTAACCTGGTATTTTCCTGCATTGTTAGTTTTCATATAGTGAGTTAAAACCCTCGGCACCTCCCAGTGCCAATGTGCAGTGCGGAGGTTTTTTTAACGTCAGTTCGAATGTAGACGACCTTGTCATTGCTCACAATTCGGGGTGAACTGCTAACGTGTACCGACACCACAACAACTTGGAAACTTGTATAGCGAGTTCCAATTTTTTTTAAAGAAGATACTAGCAAATCAATATTGACTTGAGTAGTAGTTTGTTGTGAAAATCTTACTCCTATTTTTTATAAACGTTGTTGCTTATTACTCTCTCACCACAAAGTGCTGAATGGATTTGAAAGAAATCTGGTACACAAAAATTACACGCAAGATTATTTTTATCCCAGTATGACGTTCCCGTGGGATAACTTCAAATTTTCACGCGGGCAACACCGCGGACATAAGCTATTTTAATGATATTTAAATCCGTGGTAAAAAGTTGATTCATAAACAAACACTTTCTGATACCATGCCTCGATAACAAGATTTAACTTTTCCATAATTAATTTTCGAATTGTAATTCATACCCAATGTAACCTATACTTCTAATCTAATCTAATAATATTATAAAGAGGAAAACTTTGTTTGTATTGAATAGGCTCAAAAACTACTAGTCCGATTTCAAAACTTCTTTCACCAGTTGTAAGCTGCTTTGGTCCTGAGTGACATAGGCAATAGGGGGGGGGGGGGAGCGAAGCCGCTGGGTAAAGCTTAGTTATAATATAAAGTAATAATTTACCCAAGTCTGAACAGCGGGTCTAAAATCGCCACTTTAGTAATGTTGTTTTCTTTCAATGTTGCAAATTGTTATTAATCAGTACGATATTAGTTCATTAGTAGACTGACGGACAGATTTTCAATTTATTTACCTATGCGGTAATAAATAAATTGAAAATCTGTTGATAAATGAACATGTATTTTTTTTTTTTTTAATCAATGAATATTGACGAAGATAAAACTATACGAAATTCGGGAGTGGCGGTTTGTGACGTCATAACGCCTGTTAAAATTTTCCAACTAAGTGACGTTTTGTGATTTTTAGAAGCGTTGTATCTTCGTCTATTTTGGTTTACAAAAGAAAAAATACGGCTCAAAAAATATTTTTTTAAGTTATTGCATAGCTTTTATCGTGGGCTCTGAACGCGGCGCGGCACGGCGACCGAATCAAAAAAATTGCAAAAACCTTAGGAAAATACCTGACACCACGCATAAGTCTCATATCGTTTCAGTTCGGAAGACCGGCAATCTTAAAAATATCCGTCATAAAAACAATTTACTTTTTCTTACTGATTCTAAACGGCCAGCTACAAAAGGAGTTTTCACAATGAAACCTACTTATAAAATTCTCCTACAACAAAGACGTTCTTTATTACAGTAGTGCACCACAAACATTTTAAATAAATAATATTCTCGTTAAATAGACGCGGTAGACGATTTTATTATTTTAAAATAAAAAAAAATGTTATGCCATAGCTTCAGCGCGGCAGTCTCCGAGTGCCACATGTATTTTTTTTATTAGTTATATCTATTTTTAAAACAAAAAAAATGAATAAAATAGCCTTTTCAAGCTAAATAATTTTCCTCTGAAGTGTAAAAATGATGAAAAACACATTATCCTTAAGAAAATACCGTAAAAATGACTACACTCAGGTACTTCCTACATAATTTTCTTAGACTGCACAGGACGGGAGTCACCTGATATTTACTCTAGGCATTTTATATGCATTTGCATACTTATGCCTACAATAATATCTTCCGGCTAGGTAATAAAGCTTGTTTATCAAAACGTTAGCTAACTCGTTATCCTTCGATCAATTTAAACTTAATGAGTTAGCTAGAGTTTTTCTAATATGGACCTTTAATTATAATCTTACGTTATGATTATAATTATGGCAGCCAACAGATGTTATCCGTCTGTCTGTCTGCCCGTCCGTCCTGTCACCAGGCCGTATTCTCATGAACCGTGATTAAATCGTTGAAATTATCACAGATGATGAATTTCTGTTGCCGATATAACAACATAGAATTAAATTACAGAAAAAATAAATATTTAAGGGGGTACCCCAGACATGATTTTTTTTGCCGTTTTAATAAATAATCGTACGGAACCTATCGTGCGCGAGGTCGACTCGCACTTGGCCTTTTTTTAATCGTGTTTTTTACAATTACCTGTAGATTCTTAGTTAACAATGTTTCTAAAGTCAACAAAAGCCTCCATTATATATTTTACCTTTCATCAATTTGTTATTCCAGTTGTAATACCATTATAATAAGAAACACAGTTTTCCTTCAACACCGTAAATTGATTATAACCTTTTTAATCTGTAATGGGAGATTTACACGTGTCGACTATTCGGTCGATACTCGTGCGGCTCAAATCATAATTTAAAATGATCATTTTTAGACTAATCGACTCGTCTAAATCTTCCATTACCTAGACAGACGTTATATATTAATTCTCTCTACGTCTCTTACAGATTTAATGAAACAATATACCCTCTTCTGTAATAATAAAACCACAACCTTCTACAACAAACACAGTTTAATTGAACGAGATTACATCAGAATAATCAGCAGTTTCAGGAAAAAAACATAAATATTATTTCCTGTTCACGAGAACCATGACCGTTGTCCCTGATTAGCTAATTGAACGTATAAAGGGACATAATCGTTATCAATTCTTCTATTAATACAGTGTCATGTCGGACCCTAAAGTTTTGAACTTTCAAGTAGTGATAAAGGTTCAACCTCTGCCTCTGAAACCTCACGACCTTCCGTCAAACATCGTAGTACCAAGTTTTAAGTAGATTTTCCAGATTATTACTCTTGTTCAACAAGTCGTTTCAAGCCAGCCTATTAATAACATCTTACAGCTTCGCAATCTGTAAAGGCCACAGACACAATGAATGTACCACGAAAATAATCTCAAGAAAAACTAAACTTAAAAAAGCTGCACCAAAAAATTGGTGCCTAATGTAGGTGCGCATGCTCTTGAAGCCTTTCATGGTAACGCCTCTAACTGAGCGATCAATAGAGTACTTCAAGGCGAACACCGAAATCGAATAATGACAGATAAATGTCTTAAATCTACTAGGAAGTATCGTGCCCGATTCGTCCTAGCAAGCCCTTGTTAACAGCACGCACACAGGCATGCGGGCGTGCGCACGCGTGCACACAAATTCACACATGCGCACGCGACGCACACACGTTCACAAAAATGGCCATGAGATAACTGACATCACAGCAAGGTCCCGCCGGCCGGTACAGCCAACAAAACAGTCTTTACATTCAGTTAAAATATTTAAAAATGGAGGTTTTGTTTTTAAACGTTCCTGTACATGACATCAGTGGCTCTATTCGCTATCTAACCCTGAACTTTAGATGAAATCACGATAAATAAGCATAATATAACCGCAAATAAGGTAAAATATACGTTTTACGATCAAATTTGCATTTCATGACGTTTGTTTTGGTAATATTGAGACCTTTAAATCTCTATTTATAGGTTATAGGTGCATTGTTATGTGCTGGGCCAAAATGGTAATTCACGTCTTAAAAACATCTCTGTGTTTTTTTTTTTCAATCTATAATATCCCACTGCTAATAAAGGTCTCCTCCATAACCTTCCATTCCATCTTATTTGCAGTTTTTCTTCAAGTAATTCTCGCTTAAACACGTCTAAGTCGTCACGCTAGCGTTTTCTAGGCCTCCGTCGGCTTCGACGCACGTCTTCTGGCATCCGCTGCATTATGACACTTACTAACGGAACGATCCTGTTGCGAGCTACTTACTCGTAAATGAACACATCAAACTAGCAATTTGTTGTCTACATTACATCAGACAAATTAAGACAGATAAAACGCGTCTGTCACAGTAGCTGCGTCACAAGCTTCAAAATGATTCCTTCAAAATCCCTAAACGTTTGAAATATACATATGTGTCATCCCAGCTCTTTCTTACACCCATGAATCCTTGTCGAAGTTCTCTCAAACTCTTGCGAAAGATAGTTTTTCTACAAAAGGCCGAAAAGTCATGACAACACAGACAACGACCCATCTATTTTCGTTTCCCTCACAACAACTTAAAGCTTATGTTCTTTTTCTAATGAGGATGTGGCCACCCTCTATTATTGACCATAATTAAGCCGCCTTTGGGAAACCCACAGGCCTCTAACATGGCTTTGGACTTGTATTGATTATATAACTCCAGGTTTCCACACTATGTTTTCCTACACCGATGTCATTGATTTCCGAGAAAAGAATTAGATGCAGAATGCAATATAAAAGACACTGTGATACTTAACCGGGTTCGAACTTACAACCTTGTGAATAAGAAGCGAGGTTTTTAACCTCGGGGTTATCACACGACAGCCTATAAACATATTCTAGTTTTACTGTAGTAACTGAGTTTTTTCTCTGTGTTCATCACCACCATTATCCAATCTAACTTTTTTTTAAGTCGGTTAAATCATCAAATGAGACCTACCGCCCCCAGTAGTGCGCCACGATGTTCCTTCAATTGCTATTTGCGTTCTAGGGTCACGGTTACCTGTTTAGACGATTCTGAAACATAACTCCGACAAACGTTTCTCCGCTGAACGATTCGCCGACACAACGATTCATTCTTAGACGGTTCGACGACAGACCCTTTCCACGACGAACGTTTCGCCGACAGAACGATTAAGTCATGAGTATTGTGTTTCATGAAGTATTGTATAAATGAAGCCATTTAGACGAAGCCCCGCTGCGCGGGGCTTCTATTTCTGTGTTCAGGGTTTAGGAACCTAACTAACCGAACCTCGGGGTGCCCCTGATGTCGGATTTAGTTACTAGTATTATAATGTCAAACCATGTCTTTGTCGACGAATCGTTCTTCGGTGAAAGATTTTGTCGTCGAATCGCCTATGAATGAATCGTTGTGTCGGCGAATCGTTCAGCGGAGAAACGTTCGTCGGAGTTATGTTTCAGATTGTTTATTTCTTCCTTTTCTTTAAATACTTCTTTTGTTGTCGGTACCTCCACGTGCATCACGCATGCTGCGTAACATATAGTAATGCCAGTGTTTGTGTCGGCGACAGCCGTGAGCCGGCCCGGCCTTCGAGCCCCGACTACCGATGAATATTTTTATACATATAGCTTAGGGCCCACGCGACAGACACATATCTCTTAATTCCTGCATACAATTGAACTAAATTAGAGTTGTGGTTGACACTGAGCAACTAGATCAATTTTGAGGTGACCGATTGACCTTTGATGAACAATTAGCATTATCGGGTTCTAATGATCTCACTGATGGGATACAACTACCTTTTTCTGAGAGGCAGTGGGTTGTAAGTTGTACTTGTAACCCACTAAGAGTCTCAATTGGTGTACCTATATCAAATTTTGAGAAAAGTAGGTACAATATGAATAGATATCGATTTTTTTTTTATGTCTACTGATAAAACGAACGAACTGAGAAACGGACAATTCTCAAATCGTTTTATAATTTTATAAAACGATTTGAGAATTGTCCGTTTCATATTATTTTTCAGTGATATTGAAAACCACAACAAAGAGATAATTATTTAAAATAATCAAGTAATTAGTATTCAAGGTAACAAGGGCTCAAAGCGATGATAACAATTTGTTCGCATGTATTTTGTTGTATAAGGAAACGAATTTGTACAACGAAGTAGTACCTACGAGTACGAGGTAGCTGTATCTACTAGTGTATATCAGAATATATTTACTTGAAACCTTCAAGGGCTGCGGGCTATTTAATCACTATAATTACCTCGTTTACACACAAAAATACTCAAAGGAAAATGTGTAAATAAGAATATAAAATTAAAGTGCTTTTTTTACGCATACAAAGAAAAAATAATCAGATAAACGCGTGATTCATTTCGTATGATTCAAAAGAGGGAGGATAAATGAATCATAAAATCATAAATCAGAATTATAATTAATCAATACTTTAACAAACCAGACGCCATGAAACATGTTTTGGACGAAAAAAACCTTATAAATAAAAAAAAATCGCGACGAGCTCCCATTTTATTTGCGCTCCGTACGCCAGACGCCACACATTGCACCGCACCAATAATAGAAACTTGCAAATCGCGCTGCGCAGACGCCGGCCGGACGGACGGACTGCAAGGCTCTTCCTAGACGACGTGACTCAGCACATACGCTTCTAGAACCGTCTGCATGCCCTACTGAAACCACATTCGTTCAAACGCTCCTACTATTAATTTCACTGAACATCAAGATAGCTTGTTTTGCAAGGGATATCCGGATTGCTTTTGGTATAATGGGATATCGTTTGGCCATGGTTTCAGAACGGTTTCTCATTGTCGCTGGTACTTTTATGGGGGCTAAGTGTCACCAGCTTAGAAGACATCCTGGGAAGTGGTTCTCAGATAAGCTTAAGGTAAAACTTAATTAGGACACTTACGCCAAGAATGGAAAAGTCAATGATGAGTTTCCAATTACCGTCCTATTAAAAGCACATTTACTTGACTTCAAGTGCTCTGCGTAACTAATTAAATGAAATGCAAATTAATTAGTGGAGGTACCAAGGCAACTCGCTGTAACATGCGTCGCAACAATAAGTAGGAGCGCTTTGTACTAGGATGCCCTTGTGATGTTGAAATTACGTATAATTAACACGTGGCTCTTATATTAAACGTTGTGCTTAGTAGCAAACATGCAGAAATATCCATTTTCAGGAAAGGTTTCATTTCAAGAAAATTGTCCGTTAAATAGGCAAAATGATTCTTAATTTACTATAAAACTGAAACTTTTTCATTTATGTTTTGAATTTTGCAAATTCCAACAGGATACAGTTAGCTTAGTTCCATTAATATATTATGAAAATCCCCTTATTCACCTTTAGTTAACATAGAAAATATATTTACTCTGCTTATTTTAAATTAACGTGTGAATTTTTACTACTGTTGATACAAGAGCAAACCACCATAAGATTATCATCATTTTTTTTTGGTATTTTCGACCATTGCTCCTTAAAGCATTCATTGAATTCTTATGAGATTCTTCATAGATTTCTATGCAGAGGTGACGTTAAATACAATCATCATCATCATCATCTCAGCCATAGGACGTCCACTGCTGAACATAGGCCTCCCCTTTAGATCTCCACATATACCGGTTGGAAGCGACCTGCATCCAGCGTCTTCCGGCGACCTTTACAAGGTCGTCTGTCCACCTCGTTGGTGGACGTCCTACGCTGCGCTTGCTCGTCCGCGGTCTCCACTCTAGGACTTTTCGACCCCATCGGCCATCTGCTCTGCGAGCAATATGGCCTGCCCATTGCCACTTCAGCTTGCTAATCCGGTGGGCTATATCGGTGACTTTAGTTCGTCTACGGATCTCCTCATTTCGGATTCGATCACGTAGAGAAACACCGAGCATAGCCCTCTCCATAGCTCGCTGAGCGACTTTGAGCTTTGAGATGAGGCCGATAGTGAAAGACCACGTTTCGGTGCCGTAAGTCATCACTGGTAACACACATTGATTGAAGACTTTCGTCTTGAGGCACTGAGGTATGTCGGACGAAAAGACATTGCGTAGCTTCCCGAACGCTGCCCAACCGAGTTGGATTCGGCGGTTGACCTCTTTCTCGAAGTTGGACCTACCTAATTGGACTACTTGTCCTAAATAGATATATGAGTCAACAACTTCGAGTACCGAGTTTCCAACAGAGACTGGGGTGGGCACAACATTGGAATTTGACATAATTTTCGTCTTGTCCATGTTCATTTTCAAGCCCACCCGTTGTGAAACTCGGTCGAGGCCATCGAGCATCATGCTGAGTTCCTCCATCGACTTTGCCATGACTACGATGTCGTCGGCAAACCGAAGGTGAGTGATGTATTCGCCGTTGATGTTGATGCCAAGTCCTTGCCATTCCAGGAGTTTGAAGGCGTCTTCCATCGCGGCAGTAAACAGTTTAGGGGAGATAACGTCCCCCTGTCTTACGCCTCTTCTCAATGGAATCGCCTTCGTGCTCTGCTCCTGTACTCGGACCGACATGGTGGCGTTATTATACAAACACTTCAACACCTCGATGTACCGATAGTCAATACGGCATCGCTGGAGTGACTCAAGTACCGCCCATGTTTCCACCGAATCGAAGGCTTTCTCATAGTCCACAAACGCTAAGCATAATGGCAAGTTATACTCTTCGGTCTTCTGTATAACTTGCCGCAGCGTATGGATGTGGTCTATGGTACTATAGCCTCTTCGGAAACCGGCTTGTTCGGGAGGCTGGAAGTCATCAAGTCTGTGTTCGAGACGGTTCGTGATAACCCTTGAAAACAGCTTATAAACATGACTCAGAAGCGTGATGGGTCTGTAGTTCTTCAATAGGCTGTTATCACCTTTTTTGAAGAACAACACCACCTCACCCCTGCTCCACGTTTGAGGCGTTTTGCCCTCGGACAGGACGGAATTAAAGAGTTTCTGGAGGACTTTAAGTACCGGTGTTCCACCCGCTCTCAGAAGCTCTGAAGTGATTCCGTCCTCGCCCGGCGCCTTGTTGTTCTTAAGCTGCTTCAGGGCCATCCTAATCTCGTACAGACTGATGTCCGGGATATCTTCGGTATAATGTCGGGACAGCTTGGCTCTTGGATCTCTTACCAAGCTGTCAACGGGCTTTGCGACCGAAGTGTATAACTGTCCATAGAACCTCTCGATCTCGCCTAAAACCTCTGCTTTGGTCGACGCTATGCTGCCATCCTCCCGTTTCAGCTTTGTCATCCGGCTTTGCCCAATAGACTTGTCCTTTGCGAACACTTTGGAGCCTTGGTTTCGCTGTATGGTCTCTTTAACACGATTCGTATTAAAGAGACGCAGATCGTGTCGCAAGGACTTAGATATACGTCTATTGAGCTGCCTATATGACTTCGCGTCATCGGAAGACTGCAGCTGTAGCAAGCGTCGTTCAGCCATGAGGTTTAAGGTTTGCTCGGTCAATTTCTGAGGTCTATCTTTACGGCAGGGTCTAAAAAACTTAGAGCCTACCGTGCGGACAGTTTCCACTAGCCCGTCGTTGATCTCGTCCACTGAAACTAAGTTCTCAAGGCAAGCAAAGCGATTAGAGAGCTCGAGTTGAAAGCTTTCGGGGTTTTGAATATGGGACCGAGTAGGTCGGAGCGTAGACTTCATCAGGCTGGACCTTTCAAGTTTAACATTGATATTCAGCGAGCCTCTTACGATTCGGTGATCACTACCGGTTTTTACCCTGTTGATCACAGAGACATCACTGAATATCCGTTTCTTGTCGGTCATGAAGAAGTCTATCTCGTTTCTCGTGAAACCATCGGGACTCAACCAGGTCCATTTCCTGTGAGGTGGCTTCTGGAAGAAAGAGTTCATCATGAAGAGTTCCTCTTTCTCCAGAAAGTCGGCCAGCCTCTGTCCCCTAGGGTTCCGTTGCCCATACCCAAATTGCCCCACTCTCAACTCATCACCGCTTTTCTTGCCCAACTTTGCGTTAAAGTCCCCCATAACAACAGTGAAGTGGGTTTTGGTACTATGTATGGCCCTACTTACGTCCTCATACATAGTCTCCACTTCATCATCGGAGTGTGACGAGGTCGGTGCGTATACCTGAATGACCTTCAGCGAATATCTTTTGGATATTCTGAGTATTAGGTATACCACCCTACTCGACACACTGTCGATGGTTATTATGTTGTTTACGAGGGACTTGTGAACGAGAAACCCGACACCACCTTGGGACTGTTGGTCGCCCTCCCGGTAGTAGAGCAAGTTACCAGACTTCAGGGTTACGGTGTCCTCCCCCTCTCTACGGACTTCGCATAGCCCTATAATGTCCCAGTGTAACTTGCTCAGCTCCTCTTCCAGCTCGCAGATCTTTTCGTCAGTCCTCATTGTGCGTATGTTGTGTGTTACCAGGGCCAGTCGTCGTGGGGGTGGGTAGCCGGATCTCTTCCGGAGATTCTTAGCACCCCCTGCTCCGCCGTTACCTTGACCGCTACCCGCGCCAGGGATAGCGGAGCTGCCGGGGACTGGGGGCCTGGTATCTGTGCTTACAATCATTGGGGGTAATTTGCCTTAAATCGCCACGCTTGGCAGGCGGGTTGGCGATCGCAGTGAGGATGTGCAGTAGGTACACGGAGGACGCTGCTGCCCGACCTCCGGTTTGTCCCTTAGTCGCCTCTTACGACACCCACGGGATGAATTGAGGGAACGCAATTCTAAGCCGGCGCCCCACGGCTTATTGTTAAATACAATGACATTATACAAACATAGATAAAAATCGTATAACGTCATGCATTGCACTTTATATTGACTTAGTTCGCAGCCTAACTTATTTACTGAAGAAAGTAGAGCAGTCTAACTAAAATATTTATCAAACAACATGTCTTGGACACTTGTTTGCTCAGACAATCATTTTTGTAAAAATAAATTGTTGGAATTTTACAACATATTTTCGGTGTACAAGTTACTTTCAACCATCAAAGCTTGTTCCATCAATGTATAGTTAATGCTTCGCAATTCCCAGTCTCTAGAAAGGGCTTTGTACTATTTCGGCTTTGGGCAAGCCATCAGTCATCAAAGCGCGCTTGCGCAGCTTCCGCGTTGGAAGGCAGCCAGTTATGTACAAAGGATGCATTAAGGACCCAGAATTATGACACACGATCTAAACACAGATTGGCTGTAAGCATTTTCGTTTTAGAGTTATGCGTTCTTGTTGTCGGTATTAGGCGTAGATTTGAAGAGTAATAAGAAATAGACGAGAATGGATTAGGTGCTTTTTGACAATTCAAAAAAATCATAAAAGCTTAACTAATAGGTACATATTATAACTGCCAAAGTTTATTTCCTACCTTTTCGCGTACAAATCACTGAACCGACCATCCTGCAATCTTGTCGTTTTGAGGGGTATTGAGACGGACATAGGGTACTTTTCATCCCGTTAAAAAAAACTGTTCCCGAGAAAAACAACATAAACCTTCATATGATAATAGATGGCGCCATGTGACAATGACAATTGATTCTTTCAGAATTCAGAATTGATTGAATCAAATTCTAAATAAACGCGAGCGCAGTCGTGGGCAAAAGCTCTCATAACTCTTCTTCTAGCATTATTTTTAGGTATTTTCACATTTGGCTTTGTTTTTGAAATAAAAAAGATTTCCCGATCTCTGACAATGTCAGCTACAGTCAAGTGAAGGTGGTTCAGGCTGTGTGGTACGAAATCATCATCATCATCTCAGCCATAGGACGTGCACTGCTGAACATAGGCCTCCCCTTTAGATCTCCACATATACCGGTTGGAAGCGACCTGCATCCAGCCCTTCCGGCGACCTTTATAAGGTCGTCTGTCCTAACCAATGGAAGACCTAAATTAAGTAAGGTGTACATATTCCTACATACCTCCACCCTCAGCCTGTTATCCACCCAGTTCTTCAGCATCTCGAGTGGTCCTTTAATAGCCTCCATGCGAGTGAGCACATTTCTCGTTTTAAATTCCCTCTTCGTCGGCAACAAGCCTGAAAATTAAAATATCTGTGAATTAAATGGATTTCAACCATTATTAAATTTGCCCATGAAGGAGACACCAGATGTTTGGACGTGGATGATTCAAAAGAAATACGTAGCGGGCGTAGAGATCGCGGGACCTGGTTCCAGGTATATCTGTAAAGGTAACTATGACCCTGGAATACGAAGGAAAAAGGTGGATATTAGACAGTAAGTCTGACAGTTCCTTTCGCTCCACCCTGAGAGATGATGGGTTTTTTTGAAGTAAAGATGTAGCAGGTGGCGTTCTTTAGTTTCTGCACCCCGATGGAAAAGGCACTAACTTTAAGTTGTAATTGACTTATTGTTACTATACTTACACATAATTACATAAATCAATACACCTTTACGTCTCCCTGAAGTTATTTATAAGTTATAAATATGTACGACTAATTGACTTCTTATTACGCCAGTAAAAATCTCTAGAAAAATTAGGAGGGTAGAATAATAAGAAATGCATCCTAATAAAAACTACTTAAATTATGCAAAAAATATATCAGGCATGAGAATCATAAATATAATCTCCTAAATATGTAAAAACCGGCCAAGTGCGAGTTGGACTCGCCCATGAAGGGTTCCGTAGTAGCAAGCATAGATTAGGGATATAATTATATTGAGATTAGTAAGTAAAATACACAAACAATAAAAATAACTTTGTTTTTCATAGTGTTTGTATGAATGGCAAAGTTATATTTGCGGTTTTTGACAATGTACTATATCTATATGTATATATATCTCAAAAACTGCTAACTGTATCTCATCCAAACCAATTTTCGTTGGAAGTTTTTGTTGAGGTCTACATTATGTATTTTTTTTTAGTTTAACATTCTCTGATTTTAGAAGTTACAGGGCCCGACACACATTTTACCAGTTAGGAAGTGTCTCTAGTGCAAAGTGTTCAGTTTAGAAAAAAAAAATGATATTAGTAACCTCAATACAATTTTTAAAGACCTATCCATAGAACCCCACACGTACTTATGGATTTGGTGAAAAAAAAAAATTGAGTTTTAATTCTAAGTATGGGGGGCACCCCCAAAATTTGTTTTGTTTTTATTTTTGTGTGAAAATCCTAATGCGGTTCACATAATACATCTACCTACCAAGTTTCAACAGGATAGCTCTTATACTTTCGACAAAAAGTGGCTGTGACATACGGACGGACGGACAGACAGACAGACAGACATGACGAATTTATAAGGGTTCCGTTTTTGCCATTTGGCTACGGAACCCTAAAAAGAGTAGGCACCTGTGTTTAGTTTTCATAATTTGATGTGCATTTTATGTCGTGAGATGATGTCATATACGGCTCGAGGAAGATACGAAAGATGTCTCGTGAAGGCAAACTTGTGGTGACACCTGACAACTCTTCATTCATTTCTACTGGGTAAAACAAAGATACATAATTATATAATATATCATACATATATAGGGGGAGGCCTATGTTCAGCAGTGGACGTTTTCCGGCTGATGATGATGATGATGATGATATCTGTGTCGGTAAATTAAAGTAAGAGGAGACTTTTGGCGAAATTATTTACAACTAGCTTTGCCCCGCAGCGTCACTCACGTTAATTTGACCAATTTGGTGACACTTGATGACATCTAAATCATAAGAACGTTATTGTTGTTTTCCTCGGGAATAGTATTACTATTTCGGGATGAAATGTACCCTATGCCCGTATATGTACACCTGTCAACGTACATATGCAAAATGAGACCCACCTTGGTTGGAGCGAGAGGGATTATAAGACTCGTACTAAGATATACGGTGTCTTTATGGTCCAGGGTTTTGGTTACCTGTTTAGACAGTCTCGAGTTACAATTTTAAGCTTCAATGCACTTTAAATAGTAAAAAAGAGTCTTCCAAAATGTTTCAAAAACCAGCAAAGAAAAGAATACTAAAATTAATAACCTAGACAACTTATCCAAATACCTAATACCTATTTATTAATAACTAGAGAGTAACGTATTAGTGTACTACGATAACAATGTCGAAGAAAAAGTCAACGCACCCGTTATCAGCGCGACACAAATATGACACCTGTAAAAATATCGCAAGTTGCTTGCGTCACCACGCTCGGTGCAGGGACGGCGAGGCGTGCACTCACCCATCGGTTTGGTCAATGTCTGCCCCGCATGTCATTGTGGAGTTCAGAAAGTTAGGTATATACATAAATTATTTATTAAACTTATTCATTGTTTTTTTTTTATAATTAATATGAGATGTATAAAATTGAGCTGAAGGTTGTAACTCAGATAATCGGGTCTTCATTTAAGAAGATGCAATCTGGTTGAGATATTTTGCAGATAATAAAGAACAGAAATGATTTTGACAATGATTTCAAGTTCAAAACTGAAGTAATACTTTCATAGGGTAGTTTTTTCCTCAATAATAGCTATCTGATGATTCAAGTTAGTCAAAATAGCTAAGATAGGCTTTACCAGTTTCCCTAAAAATAAGTTTAAGAATTTTACAATCTTATCGACAGATAGATATTACGTTGGCGGTGTTGCTTGCAATGAAAGCACCTAACCATTGATTCTGTTTACTAAAGTTCTACGCTAAAAATAGCCATGTTATCAACTACCAGGTGGTACTACTTTTCACAACTATTTATGAAACTGAATAGATTACGATGTATTGATAAACGCTTCTTAATATAGACTCTATATAAATGAAATCAAGAGCGGCTACGCGAAACGAGTTTCTCATTAGAATCGTGTTAGAAACGAGACGATTACTATCGATACACTGAAGTTAGTCGAATCAAGAGTTTACAATCGATAAAATAAAAGCATTATGTGATTAAAATTGTGGCATTTGTTAGTTATTATTCGTGAATGTTGTATCGTTAATTGGAGCCGACCTTTACTTTTTAACAAGTACTCGAGTACAATTTATGACAAAATAGCCCTGCAGGCTGAACTAGTTCTGCAGTCAGTAACCATACAAGCAATAACCGAACAAGGCGTACATTTAATGACGAAGTACTTTTCAACAACCAAAACAAACAAGAATTAAAAATGAAACGTCCATTTAAATCATCACCTCATCAACAACCTATTAAAACAAACGTAAATTATCAACAAATCTATGCAGCGGCTGCGTCGGAGGTACCAGGAGCGCATGGCTCGCGAGCGGTCGCCGATCGCGAATTACTTTCACTCCACTATCCCCGGGCGCTGACCGCGCGGCCGGGGTCGTCGCCCGCGTGCCGAGCGCGGGAAACGCCACCCGCCATCGCGCCATTCAGAAAAGCGCGCCATGTTTACACAGATGCGCGCCGAAACGCGTGCCGTTGCATCACTTCCGTTTGCGTTCCGTTCCGCCGCTTATTGGCGACGTACCGATTTACTTTTATGCGTTTAACACAATTATTTGCTTACGCAATCTGTCCGTGCGGTACTACGACTTTACGCTTGTGCTTTTCATCTTGTTCATTTGATGTTTTATAAACATGTCTTATACAAACCTATTCATTACTGAAAATACTATGCAGTGTCTAATTATAACACACATAGATTTGTTGGCGACGATAACAGAGCGACTGAGAAGCCGGTGTCGAGCAAGGCGCGCACGCGCAGTCCGCTGGCTTAGCGTGATAGATAACAGAGCACGCAACTATTTTGTTATCTTCTTTTATAATTCGTAAACAATGTAATACACGTAATTGCTTTTCTTTCTAACACAAATATAGTTTGATAAATAACAATTTCTTGGAAATGCAGTTTCCTCCTTCATTTTAAGTTTACGAAAATTATTATAATGAAATGAAAAAAAGAACAACCACTCAATTAATAATGTATGTAATAAAGAGGTAGGTAATAATCTAAACAATTTTAAAAACCGAGGGCTACACAACATCTAATTTTAGTTTCAGGTCTAAGCAATTCGGATAACCCCATCAGAAGTAGTATCTCATCATCATCATCATCTCAGCCATAGGACGTCCACTTCTGAACATAGGCCTCCCCTTTAGATCTCCACATATACCGGTAGTAGTATCTGATGCTGCTAAATTGAAAACACTAAATTAATTTCTAAAATCACAATTAAAACTCCTCATTCATAGTCATAACATGCAATCTCTTCATTTTTATTTTGTCTGTTATCTCGGCAGGGCCGCGCCGACCCCTTGCAGCGCCTGTGTGCAAAACTTATGAAGCGCCTTTTATGTAGTCTTTCAAATTTCTTTCATAAATTAAAATTTTTTGTTGAAATATTTTCATCAGTTAATTATCATTTTTTCAGTTTCCCGCTAGTACGCGCCGTACCCGCGACTCCACTAGCCATTACCCATTTTCGATAAAATGTTTGTAATTGTTGTGGGGAATCCCCGTCAGTTCGCATCGGGTTACGTTTATAAACTAATCCACGGCACGGTCTTTGTAATATAATACATAGATTAATATACTAATAATAACAGGCGACTATCATAACGAATGTGGCGCGGCCGGCGGTTCTTTTGGTTTTTAAAGCAGAGCTCGTAATTCATGTAAACAAAACCCAAAATATAAACAGTGGGTCAATTCAAATAGTTTAGATAAGTATCGTCTTAGAAGACTTGTATCTACTTACTTATCGATACTCAAGTATTAATATGTTGTAATTTGACAAAAATAATTTCAACAATTGGCACTGGTCATCCGGCGCCTCTATTGCCCTGGCGCCTGTGTGCGCCGCACACTTCGCACATAGGGGCGGCGCGGCCCTGTATCTCGGATGACACAATTGGTTATCGGCATTTCTTTGCACACTTCGTAAAATAATTTCGGCTGGCAACACAGTTTTTTAAGATAACATTTCATCAGCTTAATAGGGCTGTCTTGAAAATGATTTAGTGATACCGTCTCGAAAATATCGCTGTTAGTAGGTATAATGTTGTACGTTGATAAAAAACGCTTGAAAATTACTATTTTTAAGTGCTACAGAGTTCTTTGAAACCACCCGCATGTTAAAGATCATTGATGAAATAATTGGGATTCCTGTTCAATATTCTGAGTTTACAACGATTACAAGTACATAGTAACAAGATTTGGAGGGAAAACACGGGTTGTAAAGTTCATCTACACTTAGTCAAGTGCGACGCTCTCAGAATACGCAAGATTGTAAATCATTTCGCTATTTGGGTCCAGATCAAAGTACTTTTTAGGATCCTCTATTTATTTAGGATATCTGGACTAGAAAAGTTACAAGCTATGAATCAATCTAAAGTTTTTACAGCGCAGATTCAAACATTCCTCGTCTCGTATGAAATCCATTTCGTTTGCGGTTCGCCTCAACACACGATCCTCAATTTTCGTTGAGAGTCCAGTCCAGTGCCAACAGCCCTAGGCGCAAAATCTCTGGATGGCATGTCAACGACCGAGACTCCAGGCCGAGTGAGACGGCGAACGCCACTCATGTGGAAAGCGGTTATGCAACAATCGTACACGCGAAAGTCTAGCGAACGATGTTACGTTGCAGCGATGCATCTAGATGAACGCATTGCGATTTATTCAGATATTCTCGACAATCGTAACGATCTGTCGGCCCAGTGATGGAGCGATTGGCTGTGAATGCTCTTTTTGTTGAAAACCTATCTCATCTAGGTACAGTGGAATACAAATGACTGCAATCTATAGCGTGGTTTTCTTTTTCAGGAATTCCCCTCCTCTTTGAATGAAGTAATTAATGTTATTTCATATTTGGATGCAAAGCTCTACCTACCCATAAGTTTCGCAAGATGCAAATTAACTTTGTGGATATAACTATACATCGCCTCTTTGCTTCAATAACGTGATATCTTGAAAAGTGGAATTTTACAGGAGAGCGTTTTTAAACTTTCAAAAAATAATTGTGTAGCACAGAATATTTTTTTAGTGTAATTATATAATGTACTGTAAAGTATGACTTATTAACTAAGTGAAAACTTATTTAAAAACTGATGTTTTAGAAGTTTAGCAAGAAATTGGCTTTATTTAAAAAAAAGGGGAAAAGATGTCACATTGTTCTTGCAAATATATAGTAAAATAAGTGTTTCAAATTAATTTGTCACGATTTTGATGATATAATTTGGTTATGAAACTGAGTTATATTATGAGGAAACATTGTTGAAATAAAATAATATTAAAAAATCAGAATCAATCTTTATTGGAAACAGTACAGTTGCAAAATGTACTTGTAAAATTTCACAATGAAACATCTTATGATTACTAATATCACAATTTTTATTGTTTATTACTTAATGAGAATCACATTTACTGGAGAAATTAAATTATAAGCTTAATATTTTGTCCTTATGAATAATCACACATTAATAATTGAATCGCAAATAAACCTAAAATTTTGAGTATTGTTGAAGAGATAAGAAACTCTTATTCAAGAGTTTGCATTTGCAAATACAATTATAATTACAAGAATTATTCATTAACAACTACTAACTCGTCATAGACGAAAAAAGAATAATTTTAACAAACTAAAAAAAACGAAACTCAAAAGTGACTGAGATTTTTTATTTTTTTTAATCGTAGTAACATCAAATGAGTCCTCCCACCCAGGGCAGCTGACTGCTTCGCAGAAGCAGCCATGCATTCCATCTCGCCCCGCAGCATGGCCTTGACCAATGCCGGGAGGTCTCCGCCTATCGCTGCCGTGAGGACACGGCGGTGCTCTGCCCAAGCAGGGCAGTCCTGCACCGTATGCTCTACCGTGTCCTCCGGGCGATCCTGGCAGTGGTGACACCCAGGCGTTTCTTTCCTCCTTATCAGACACAGGTACCACCCGAAACTTCCGTGTCCGGTGAGGACCTGCGTCATGCGGTAGGTCAGGACGCCGTGACTCCTATCCAGCCACTCCTCAAAGAGGGGTCTTACCGCTGCGATTGCGGCGTGCGCAAAAGTGACTGACACTTGGAATATTAATTAGTTTCAGTCACTTTGAATGATTGATAAGACTTACGGCTATTTCTCAGTCTCTTCGCTACATTATTCTTCCAGTTTTCTTCTTGTCTTCGTTTTCTTTTTCCTTTTTTGTTCGAACTACAGTCTTGGTTTTGTAGATTCTGTTCCAGTGGGCCTAACATTTTCAACAGCTGATGGTTAATTTACGATAGGGAAGTACATCGGCTTCTTGTACTAGACTGTCTATAACCATTTCGTGGTCTTCTGTAGGTGTATGAAAGACAATTTCTTGTGAAACAACATCTTGGTTTCTTCCACTATTGTTAACTACTTGAACTTCTAATCTGAACAATTTTGAGGCTCCATAACTTCATAGTTTGGGTCTTTAACTGAATCGTCGCTATCTGTCATACAAAATATATAACGGCTGGAATAAAATTATGATCAGGAAATTACAAAAAAAAAACCGTAGTAAAACAAAAGACGTATTAGATGAGCTGCTTGAAAATGATGAGTCGCTTGAAGAACTACTGCTGCTGCTCGTCGAATCACAACGAAGGTGATTAGATATTGGTGAGGCCGCTTTTTTTTGTTGCGTCATCAACATTTAACGTTGCTTAACGTTACAGCCTCATCTAAAAAGAAAACGTTTTCATAAATTAAATGTTTAATTGTAATATGACAGAAAAAATGTTAACATAAACTACCGCCTAGAAGAGACAACCACGCGTTATAAAGTAGAAGGTGGGACTAAAACAGCAGCGTGGGGACGGCGCCGGAGTTTAAAAGATCATCAATAGTTAATATACAAATATATACCTGCACCAAGATTAACAAGTCTTTTAGATCGCAAATTCATCTGAAAAAATAAGCACAACTAATTATTTGTTTTAGCATCAACATAGTAATATTTAGGAATATTACTGGTCAAATTCAGTTGTGTTTTGTTCAATAACGGAACATCAGCAGATAACTATTACTTGATTTTAGTATTAGAAAAAGTTTTATCAAATACAATGTTGTATCTCATGATAACACAAAGCAAAATTCTCATTCTTTCGGCTACAATGTGATATGACCAATTATAACAATGAACATATGACCCACTTTTTTCAACAACACTGTGTCAACCCGCACTATCACATTTTAGAATAAAAAATAATAATTGAAATGAAACATACCTTTTCAACCACAAAGTGATAACTTTGTGATGTCACGTTTTTGTCGAAATATGAGAACACTTTCCTCGGCGCGTGCGTTGTGACAACTGTTTTGTTTCGTTGTTGAAACAAATTTCCGAGCAGAAAGAGACAACGTGATATCGCGATCTGACACAGTTGATCTGTATCTTTCGCTCATAGATTCACTGCTAGATGAGCAAAAGATACCACGTTTTGTGGAAAAATAAAATCGGCCACGGCGGTTTCAATAATCAAATAATAAAAAAAATGAATTTTCGGACTTACCACGTTATTGAAGCAAAGAGGCGACATATACTTCACAATCATCAGAATCATTGTTTTTATAGTTTTAGTGTGTCTCCAAAGTCAAAATTGTATTTGAAAAATGCGTATAATCGAAACAAAAGTAATTCCAAACTACATTTAAATCCATGTTGGTCTGCTTTCGAACAAGCACTTTCTTAGATAGACTCAATAGATGTAAATGCGCACGATTGTTCAGACCGTGTTTCAGTATTGCAAAACAATATGGCGACTGCAATAATTATACTCTAGAATCTACCATTACGCTTATATTAGGCTTAACGATTGCACAAAAGTAGCCGATAATAGAAGTGAACAAGGAGTTTACAAGCCAGCTGTGTTTAATCTATGGTACGCTGTACCTGTCACTTTTCACCGCCATTTTTGTAGATATGGCGGGAAAATAATTGGTAATATTATCACGCGATCGCGTGTTTGGCTCCTATGTGGTTTGTTCATTAAAAATATTTTAAGTTTCTTAATTAACGCACAAGGGTGCTTTAAACGCAGATTCGACACAGAAATGCCCATTGTTTATCTTTATTGTTTACTTAAAAGTTAAAAATAAATATTCAAATCCATTTGAGCTAAGAACGAGGACAGACCGATAGCTGCGAACCTAGTTAGTCCAAGAAAGAAGATGAAATTGTCAGTAGGTAGACGACAAATAAAAAACAATTCAGAAAAAAATGCTGAAAAGAGCACAAAACGCAGGAGCAGTTCTGAAATCATATTCCAATGTATAATATTATGTTATGTACTTCATTTTCATATTATTTAATCACACATAATCTTTGACAACACCATTTTAATTGAAGCGGTTCCGCCGCTAAGGATTCGCAACATGATAAGTTGCTGCGGAAAAGCCTGCCAGCTGACGTAATCGAAACCACTCGTTCTAAGCCAAAACAAATTGTGGAAAAAAAGGTTTATGTAAGCAAGGCCGCCGGGGCAGCGGGTCATGGGCGCTATGCAAATGAGCTGATGCCATTGTTGATAGCGAGTCATTGACTATGCGGACCTGGATACGTTACGTCCATTCACGGTAATAAAAGGATTTTTATTATGGATTTTATTGGCTATGGCGCTTGGATGCTACTTCGTTGCGAATGACGTCGTAGTCCTTAGAGCCACAACCATTAGGACCAGTTTTATATTATTATGATACTATCTGTATTCTAAACACGACGCATTTTAATAAGAAGAAGATTTAAAGTAGAACTTTGTTTTGACAGATTTTTATGACTAAGTTCCTAAATGAGACTGGTTTATTAGTTGTAAGACATGTCCGACATTATGGATTAGCTCGGCATTAATGCAAAAAGCTATGTAGGGTCGTTTGTTATTTACGACTCGCAGTATGGATGCGTGAGATGTCAAAGTTATGCGTGGATTAAAATAACGACTTAATAGTTTGAAATATAGCTTCGGATTTGATACAACCCTAGTTATATTATCTTTGACTTTTACTACTGTTTCGAAAGAAATATTCAAATGTTCAAAATAATTCTTGGAGATCTTTCACCATTTCGGCAGAAGATAGAATTTGGTACGGGCCATTGCAGACTAAAAATACTCTCTCCAACTACGATTTATATTATAACATTTAGTTGTTTGTAAGCTCAAAGCTGTCTTTTGATTTTTTGAAGTACCACAACTGCCTGGGTGGGCTGCGTAGCTTATCCAGAGGGTAGGCCCGGGAGGCGAGGCGCGGGGGGCGGGTTCGTCGGCCGCAGTTGACACAGAGCCGCGTGCAATGAACGCGCGGCCTAGACTGACCTCGCCTCGACCTGACGCTCCATGTGACACAAGATGAGAAGGCATTCAGATGATCTTTTCAGATGAAAGGTTTGAGCAGCCAGATTGTAGATTTGTAGTGATAGATTACAGATTTGAGGTTGCCTGGTCAAAGTTGGTGTTAAATGCTGTTTGTTTATGGAGGATTGTGGAGGCACAGGAAAATAACTCCTGGAAGCAGTAGTTGGACAGAATACGATCATTATACAAAAACAAATCTGATGACTATAATGAGGAGTATAAGGAGTATAATGGCCGAGATAGGGGTCAATTTTGTCAATTAAAAAAAATGCAAGCTGCATTGTGTGCCAAATCAAATGAAAGGACTTGTTCGGACGATTTCAAAAATATATCATATTTTTTTAATTTTAATATAAATGGTTTTAAAGTTTTTCAAGAAAATGAATGAAAAATGAAAATTTCATAAGATGAAAAAAAACCTATATCTTTAAAATAACAATGTATAAAATGTGTGGCAAAAATTATATTTTAGAACTATGAACCGATAATCATATCAAAATCTAAATATCAGATATTCTCATAGTTATCATTTTAATGAATCACTTATGAATAATTTTGATTTTCTAATTCTTGGTTCTAAGAGCTGATACAATCTTATCTGCTAACAAATCTCATGTCAAAATAATTACCTGATTAATTTTATTTTATTTATTTACTAGTTTATTTGCAAACGGTTTTGCCCATATGATTTTCAGTAATTAATAATATTAACAATTTTCCATAACTATCACACAACGCCATCTAGTCCCAAGCTAAGCAGAGCTTGTGTTATGGGTACTAGACAACTGATAAACATACTTATATATTTCTAAATACACAAATATTATAGATAAATTACACCCAGACACAGAACAAATGATTGTGCTCATCACACAAACATTTGTCCTGGGTGGGAATCGAACCCACAACCTCCGGCATAGCAATCAGAGTCACTAACCACTAGACCAACAGGCCTGTAATTGTCTCATGGGAATGCCATGAATGCCAAAAGCACACCCTAGGTCATAAACTATCTGTGTGCCTAATGTCATCCAAATCTGTTTCACTTTTTTGTGTGAAAGAGTTAAATTCATCCATCCATCCATCCTCTCAAATTATCCCATTTATAATAGTACCAAAAATCAAGTTCATAACTACTGATTTTCCGGAACTACTGATTAAATTTATTTATAACTAGTGGCCTGCCCCGGCTTCGTACGGGTGGAAAGTTAAAGAAAAAGAATATAGTCCTTAAAATACTCGAATCGTCCTGGTCCTGCTGGTTACCAACAAAACAAAAAAAGAATTTTCCGAATTGGTCCAGCCGTTTTCAAGTTATGGGCTTAGCAACACATTTAGCGATCCATTTTTATATTATAGAAGATAGATTAAAGATGTTAAACTTTCAACTGAATGAACTTTAAATTAAATGAACCACTGATATGGGACTGCAGTTTGGAATAATACAAAACCTTATTTTCTTTTTTTGCTAACTTGTATTATACCACTTCTGGGCAAAGGCCTCCGTCCATTTCTTCCGATGCTCGCAATTATGTGCTACTTGTTTCCAATTCTCGAAGAGGCATCGAGATCCTGCCTCCGCCTCCGTCAACTAAGTACTAAAATATGACTATATGTACACCAAACAACAACAACAACACCTTTTAATCAGAGATTTAATTTAGTTGCTGACTCTATACACCAAATTATTTATTACATTATTTTATTGTTACATTTGATTTCACTACTTACATATTGTTATGGAACTATACTGGTTAACAGTGCATACATTCTGTTAAAGAAATAACAATTGTATAATAAGGTTCATTCCGGCAGCCCCATGAAGTGTAACTCTGCTATAAATAGTCTTGCTATGATGGAGTGACACTCACTATGTGGTCACATTTTGAATTTCATCAGAATAACATTCAAAATCAGTAGATAATTATTTCACTTTATGATTCATGGAAAATATAAATATTAATTGTAAGCATACTACTATTTTTTTTTTCATGAAATTACTTAATTTTTGATATTAAAAACTAAAATTAAAAGTAAAATATTTACAAAAATAACTAAACTAAAACTAAAATAATAATAAAAAATAAAAAAAAACAATTATAGGGCGTCAAAAAACTCATCCACATCGCTACTAATTGATTATTTGCCAAACTTTATGTACTTCCCCAATTAGTAAGATTTGTATCAAAACATAACCTCAAAATCTTACCTTCATACTGCGCGAATCGTTTTTTGTTCTTTTCTTCTAACCTCTTCTCCTCCTCAAGTCTCTTCCTTTCCTTCTCCTCCTCTCTCTTCGCTACTAGTTCTGCTTTACCAACAGGAATTATTTCTTGTTTTACTTGTGCGGCTTCAAACTGAGCAATGTTTTCATACAATGGTGCCGATTCAACGGGAATCTTTACTTTGTCAGAGTAAAGAACCTTTAAAGGATTATAATTCGAGCTACACGCGCTGACTTCTGACTCTGAAGTGGAAGAGTCTGATCTTTCTTCCTTTTTTATTGTCGACATCGCGAAATTTTAGCAAAACAATAACATTTCATCAAATTCAAAGACGGACCACAGACTAAACTGAAAACAGCTGGCAAGATGTCAATGTCATATGGAAAAGTTACGTTTCGTTACACGTTTTGGAAGTAAGATTTTATGAATTACATAAATTGAAATACCTAATCACAAGATGGAAAAAAACCGATTTGTTTTGTTCGTATTTCTCTGTAATTTATTCAAACGCTTTATTTATTTAAATTTGATATAGCGTTAAAAACGTCGGCCATGCGGAAACCGTTTTGGAAACAATCATTAAATTACCTCGAAGTAAATTATTATAATTGCACATTTTTTATTGACATTGCAGTCATACTGATCGCGTGGTAGAATGCTGAAGGTTCTTCCTCAAACTGTCACAAAATAGTAGGTAATTGCAGTTCGCATTAGCAAAAGAAACCAACTCACAAAACATAATAATATTATGATAGGTACCATTTCTATTATGAATATAATATTACCAGGAATATTATGTTTATTTCATTAAATGCTATTTTATTACATTAAAACAAACAACAGGTTGAGTAAACAAGATAAGTATTAGCAAGATGTTAGCTCGTCGCAATTACGCCAACTCAATGCAAGGTTCTCAGAGCAATATGCAATAGGAAGTAAATGATTCAAGGTTACGTCTCACTGAAGTCTATAAATCTTTCAATAGGCTATTTATACAGGAAAATTTATTTGTAAATTGCCATAATAAGAAAAAATAGCACGAACGCATTTGTAACGCCTTACATGTAAATTATAATGTTTTTATTGTGTTGTATTTTGAACGATCTATCTGTTAATAATGGAGTTCCATACAAAAACGAAACACCACCTTCCTTTTTTCATAAATAAATTAAAAACTTTAGCTATTCCACGCTAGATAGCGCTGTACTCACAACCTTGGGTGCGTGTTTGTTAGAATTTGTTTAGTTTGGTCGCATAAAAATTAAATACATAAGTGTTTGAATTATTCTATATATTATCTAACTACGGACAATAATAATTTTTGTGCAACCAACTTTCGTATTAGAAGTATGAGTGTGCTTCTAATTTAATCCTATGATTAAATCAAGGCAGTGCGTATTTGTACGCTGTCGCCTATTAATTGGCTACATTATAGTCAGGCTATGAATAATGCAACGTTAGGTAAATGACATGAAGATTCTACTATTAGTAATAAAAGCTAGGCCAATTATGCTACAATCGGGATAATAGGTTAAAAAATATAATATTTTAAGCTATTGCATAGCTTCTATCGCGGGCTCCGAGCGTGGCGTGGCGCGGCGACCGAATCAAAATAATTCCAAAAACCTAATGAAAATATCTAACACCACGCATCGTCTAACATCGTTTCAGTTAGCGAGACTTCGGCAATCATAAAAATATCCGTCATAAAAACAATTTACTTTGTCTTACTCATTCTAAACGGCCAGCTACAAAAGGAATTTTCACAATGAAATGAAACCTACTTATAAAATTCTCCTACAACAAAGAAGTTCCTTATTACAGTAGTGCACCACAAATATTTTAATTATATTATATTCTCGTTAAATATACGCGGTAGCCGATTTTATTCTTTTAAAATAAAAAAAATGTTATGCAATAGCTTCACCGCGGCAGTCTCCGAGTGCCACATGTATGTATTTTTTTTCAGTTCAATAATTTATCTTAAAATTACCTATTTGACCTGATTTTTGTTATGTAAATCAAAATTGACGAATGTAGGACTGTTTTAAAATTCATAAATGGTCGTGCCGTGGTGTAATTTTTAGTACGCTTAAATTAACATGACGAGTTCCTACACTATTAAGTTTTAATCCGTGTCATATCAATGTTCATTCTTGAATAAATGTCGGACTACATAGATTTGTAGTTAAGTTAACTAGCTTATTATTTGTTCGGCAGTTTGACTCATTGCGTCAATTTGCTTGCATTGGGTTTACGGATTTACGGATAAAAGTAATTGAAGATTGATGAGTTTTGCAGTAATTTTACTTGATTTTATTACATGTCATCATTGCATAAAAATCTAAACTTCTATAACATAACAGCGGTAGCACCTACTTATTTTTATTTTTCGATCGGAGGAGAAAAATAAAATTTTTGGACGATTAGAAAAAGTAATTAGTTTTCAGACTGCAATCGTCAGCATATAAAATAAGTAGATAACATCAGTTGAATTCAAAACGTCTTCAAGTTGAGAAAATAATTATTCTGGAAATATAATCGACGCACGAAGAAAGCGGTACAAGGAAGCGTTTAGAAAAGAAAAGTAATTCTTTTTGATTCACACACGACAATTATAGTGAAAGACTGAGCTAGCATTGTTCACTTTTTTACAAACGGCGCGCGTTGATTGGCTGCATTTCTTTGTTTCGCGGCGCGCGCGCAGTCTTCCGTGCATTGTGAGCTCACCATAATATGATTACGAGTACGTCTTATGTTTGTTACGTTAATAACTTTTTTCTTTGTTTTCTTTTAGTGGCTCTGAGCATTTTATGGTCAGTTAATTCTAAAGATAAATCAGATTACGCAACTCCTACAGGTGTATAACATAAATAAGTTTTTTTTTTACGGCGTCTGCTATTCCTGGATTAGAAATTCAGTAATGGCTAAAATATTCTTTGGCTGTTTTAAAAATGTTGGGTACCTAAGTAAGTATGTAGTACCTATAAATATGTATCTCCAAAATATACCACTACTCACATCAAAAGTTAATTGTTATCGTAGAAGAACAATTATTTGTTAGGTGTCGCCCGAAATAGCCGAGTATTGTAAGTTCGTTGACTGGCACATACGTCACTACACCAGATTAGATTTATTGTACTATTCTCAACACGTGATGCGAAAACGATCCGCGAATGATTTATTAATCTGCTGTACCTACACTTTAAATAGGTCATCCACTGTCTGTTTCAAATATTAAGTACGATAAATATGACAAACTAAGTACTTTTATTCATATTAATTTGTTTCTCAAAGTCTTAAATAACTTAAATTGTCTACTGTTAATTTTTTTCAGAGCGGCGTGAGCGTGTGCAGAAGAAGGGTGAGCGCCGCGCTGCCTCTATGCTGTATCGACGCAGATTTGACATTCACCGGGACGTCGCCAGGTGATCTCGGTGCATCGTCGCCGTCACACTTACAACACTATAACATTAAATCCAGCTGAAAAGTGAAAAAATCAATTAAACCTGAAATTTTAATGTAACCACAGTTTTTTACCTACTAGACCAGAACAGCGCCATCTTGTGGCGAATAGAAAAACTAGCAACAAGCTCAGCAATATCTGTTACACCACTATAGCATTAATTGCTGTTAAGCTTTGGCTTATATTTTTTTATCTTTCTGCATTTTTTTTTAATTAAATTACATCCCCTGATAAACTTTGCTTAATAGAAATTCCTTTTGTTAAATAACTCACTAACATAGACACTAACCTTCCCCTTTTATTTAAAAGCTGACTGTAGCAAAGATTTCAATTGTTTTATTTACGAACAGTGTTAAGACGTGAAAGCCTACGCTCGTAATCTTAACAGGTCGCTGCTGAAGAGAAGTGGATTACGAGGAGTGAGGTAACCTGGCCGGAAGGGAGACAACCAAGCCGAACAAGCAGAGCCATCTGTCGTCCAGCGGCAACAACAAACAAACCGATATGTGTTCCTCCGTAACTAAGTACCTAAAATTCGCGTAATACCTACATCGAATAATGTACGTTCCGTCCAAGAAGCTGCCAAACATTTTGAACGAATTTATTAGTGTAAATACATTTTTGGACTATTTATATTTGTGTATAGTTCGCGAGTGCTCGCGTGTGTGAGTGGTGTGAAAGCGCCACCTAGTGTTAACCGTGATAAAGGTGGCGGGGACGCATGCGCCATCGGGACAGGCGCTGGCGATGCCATTTATTGAAGACGAATGGTGGTCCGCCGAGAATGAGGGCAGGATGGTTGATCTCTCCAATTGCCTGCAGGTAATACACTCCAAGTTACACTTTATAATGTAACAAACTCAACAAGTTTTCTTTGAAGAACTATCAACACTGGAAATAATCTAGAGACACATTATTTGAAGATAGAAAAAGAATTGCAGCACTATCCCTCTTTAGAAGATTCCTAATTTATAACATAAAAGATGTAATTGTCAAATATCCCATCTCTATATGATAACCTAACTAACATCGTATACCTACTCTTATAGCCTAAGCACAGCTCATTTCCCGATCTAGATATTCGATCAAGGATAGGTACACAAACACAGACATCACAGTATTTCTGATAAACAAGGATAAATACAAAAAACCTGTGCTAGTTCCAGGACGCGGTAGTCGCAGCCGGCGGCCAAGCGGCCGCTCAATTGCAACAGATGGCGACATCTCTCGGTGACCTCTCGCAAGCCGAGCTCACCAACATTGTCGGGGGCCTGACGCTAGAGACCGACACCGGCGAGGCGGCCGACCCCGACGACATCCTCAAGCAACTAGGAGAGTCCGCTTTCGACAATTTTGAAACGTTTTTTACGGATTTAACGAATGCCACCGCGTCTTCTGTACCGCCTATTGAAATAAAGGTGAGACACATTTTCTTTCACCAGATACCCAATAAATATGTCTGATAGCGATATTAAGAGAAATCACAACGATATGGTAGCTCAGTGTTAAACTATTATACCTTTTTCAGTAAATGTGGATTGAGAAAGATGATGAGACGGACAGAGCCAGACAAAACCAAATAACAGTTCCTTATACCGAGATAGTTGACATTTAGCAGACTATCAAAGCATAGGTACATCCTTAGTAGGCCAGTTGTATGAACTCACAAATTGTCACAAGACAAAAACTGAAGCTACCATTGCAGTCCCAGTCCTAGGCATAAGTAAATATAAAATGTCACGGTTGACGCAGTGTCTGAGCGTTTGAGTGCTCCGGCGCGCGTCGGGGTTCGATTCCCGCTTGGTAAAAATATTTGTTTGACCTATAAGTAATTGTTTCGGGCTGGTTGTTTATGTAGGTATATGAGTTAAAATGTTTGTGTAAAGTTTTTAGGGTTTTAGAAAAGAACAGACTATAAACTATTTTAATCAAAATTAAATAGTATCTTCGTACGCTGCGCTGTAATGAAACAATTTTATAACTTGAGTAAAAATCGCAGAAATTGTACCTGGTAATTACTCAAAAAGGCATGACACGATAATAATATTTTATGTTTTTCAATTCCAGCAAGAAGAAAACAACAACATATCATCGCCAGCGTCCAGCAGCCAACTCCAAGGCTACTACCAACAAAACAGTCAATTAGCACTGCCAAACAACGGCCAACAACGGTTACAACAACTGTTGAGATCAGGCACGAGTGCCATCAACAATGCCGTAACGAATAATATTAACAATGGGCGATATAACATCGCGTCAGCGAATCCACTGCTGGCTGAAAAGCTATCAGCGTCACCTAGCGGGATAAAGCAAGAACCAATCAGCTCCGATTACAACACGACGAGTATGAACTACGGCAGCGCGTCGCCGATGCAGAGGATGCCGAGCGGGAAGCCGCAGGTGCATGATGCTGGTGGAGGTAAAGGTGAGTTTTATTACTTATTAGATTTAAGGGTGCAGTAGTACGGTAGACAAATATATTTTAGTGACATCTAGCGGCGAATAGCAGAACTACGATAACAGAGACTTGGCTTAGTAGTTTTACTATTACCTACTAGATGGCAGCACTATGGCGAAACAACAGTAGTTCTTCAAATAGATAACAGATGTCGCTACTCCCTAAAGTGCAGTTGCAACTTCTGATGCATTAGCTACCTCCGTCTATGCAGTTTTCTCCTCGCGATCACAATCCACTTTCGATTTCCGCTCGAGGAAGTGCCGACGATTTTCCTTTCACGACTTGCCGCTTTTACCTCGTCAAACGTTTAGGCCGCCGGCCACGAGAAAGTTTTATAAAGCTACACTAGACAACGAGTATTAATACCTGTGTATGTACCAACTCACTTGATTCTACTCTGAGATGCGTAATCTATTCTATCTAATCGATTCTTGGTAGAGTGTTGCGTTACATGTATTACTATAACGTGCCTAGTGCTGCATCTATTATAGCGGAAAGACCTTGAAGGTTTGAAAAACGAACCAAAAAAAGGTATTCTGACTTAGTAATTGACAATTTAGTAACATCACATAAGTAAGACCTTCTTTATTGTTAATAACACTTTAAAACTGATAGGGACTTACCAGATTGGGTTGATTTTATGGAAAATTACGGATATTCAAATTATTGTAAGTACGAAATGATGATCAAGCTGCATACACCGTACATACCTGTCTTCAATAAGTACAGCTAGAATTAACTTTCCTTTATTAATACTTGTAACTAATTCACAAATATCTTATCCAACAAAACGTTAATCCTGTAGATATACAATCTAGTCGATAATACGACGCGCCGAGATATATCTCCACAGTACGTCAGTGGCGCCCCCGTGCGGCCGGAAGCGAAAGCGACGCGAGCTGGACGGCACATCCAACCGCTTTCCCCGCCTAATAATCTATCTGAAACTGCGTACATACTGTACATAGACTCAAACGTGTCGTGGAAAGTTAACTTCAAGTTATTTTATTTTATGATTCATAAAATATTGAAAATATTATTGTGTGCTGTATCTAGACTATAATGTTCGAAAGCAATTGTTTGAATTTTGTTTAAACTATTTATCGGTGTAATTCAACGCCCTGGTTCCCTGAGACAGTGAGACGGGGTCGCGGCAGGCCACGAAGGAGATGGCGGGACGAACTGGATAGGTTCCTTCCGAACTGGAAAGAGGAAGTGCGGGCTCGCGAGAAGTGGAAGGAGTGGAGGGAGGCCTTTGCCCAGGAGTGGGACAAAGCAGGCTAGCAAAAAAAAAAGAATTCAAAGCCATTGCAAAGGCTTCCCGCCATGTTTTTATTAATCCCACAGGGGGTTACCGTCTCTGTCTGAAATGTCCAAATCATGAAAGTAGACAAAGACAGCTCACGTGTAGATTGAAATTTTGTCGTCCAATGACTAGTTTAAGTTATTAAATTAATTTTTCCTTTTCAAATACAAGGACTGCGCGGGCCGCGGTGGCCATTTGCGGTGCAAATGCGTGCGTACACCACTCTAGGTAATTATACATAGAATATAGCTGTCTCTATTGTATATAACTTTCGTATGAAATGCACAGACAGGTTCCTAATGATCACTTTCATATTATATTGATGGAAAGCTCGAGATGTTTTAGACACAAAACATGTCGTTAACAAGATACCTTTCAGGTAAACACAAACATAAAATGGAAAGTGTACAGAGAAAAATACTTTTACCGTGAAATCAATTTTCAATAGAAAAATACAATATCACTTTCATTGTAGAATTGAACGTGAGACCTCATGTCCAGGAGTAGTCATTATCTCTAGAAATCTCTAGTCTAGGCAAAAATGTAACTCAGTAACGGTAGGAATACAAACCAATGTAAGAATTAATGAAGCGATGTAAAAAACTTTAAAAGTTTTTATCACTAAACAAAAAGCACCTTTTTGGTGGAACCGCCGCCGTTCAAGCACTTAGGGCTTCGCCCTCTGGGACCAAAGTTACAAGTGTAGTGCCGAATTAAGGAAGTTTCGGTTTTTTCCGTTAGCGACGGCCAAACTTTGAAGTGGATTTTTTTGCCAAAAATATAAACTGCGACAGAATTGTTATAACTTATTCATAACTAGTTATGTCGGCGTTTTGAAGGAAAATGTCCATTTGCTTTTTTGCGTCCATTGATGAAATAAGTATTCCTGTAAAATGTTTATTCTTTCTTGTAAAGAGGGAGAGATTTACAAACTGGGCTACTCGATAAATGAAATTCAGACTTTCCAAGCCAAATATCCTTTTCAGTAAAGCTGATCTGTAAAGCCTATATTTAAGTTGATTTTTACCAACTTCTTCTTTTGACTGCTCAACATCAGACATCCTCACACCGCACCGGTTAAATTTCTTTTCGAGCTTTCTTGCCCACTGCAGTAAAATTCCTTCTTCCTCCCATAACAGGTAAAATTCCACCAAAAAAACCTTGACACCGAATCTTTTCCAGAATCGCAGTTTCATAAAAAATTACACATAATTGTGTATAAACAAACTGAAGGAAAATGTCAGGAATGAATCATTTTATGATAATTAATGTGGAGTATCTTCCTAGAACATGATGTGGGGTACTAGGGCTCCATGTCAAGGTGGGAGTCGAGTGTCGCTACACCGGCACCGCGGCCATGCTGACGTCAGCGCTGGGACGATGTAATCACTCCCAGGGCGTTCGTTGGGGATGATTATTTTAATTATTGAGTTATGGTGTTATGCCGCGACGGAATTTTATAATGCAGTGTAGAAAGTGTTTAGTGCAATTTACAAGGGAATTTGGCAGCGGAAAACTAACTCTATAGACAACTATTATTCTAACCCTGTAAATAAAATATCACCTCTGTAACTTTACTACTTAATAAATATTATACATACATATTGTTTGGATTTCTGTGTGGGTGTTTGTCACTGAATCATGTCAGAATAGCTGACAAGATTTTAATGAAATATGGCATAGAATTAGATTATAGTCTGGATTAGCACATGTAACACATTTTAACCCGGTAGTATTCCCTGTGACATTTATCGAACTCCACGTCCGTCGCCGAAACCACTGAAATGAGCTATAGTCACATTATACCTATTTGTTTTCTTTTTAACTACACTCAGGGGCACATTTAACCGTCCACTCATTTGAAATTCCATATCGTTTGTTTATGTTAACTTACGCTTTGACTACTAGACGTAACTTTATAGGTGAGTATATCTGAAATGAAGAAAACACATACACCCATGTTTTTTTTTACTTTTGTGGTTTTTATTCAACAATAATCAGTTCAGTAGAAATTTGACAGTTCCGCCCCTCGTTTTGTGTGAAGGATAAATTTGTTTTACAACGTTGTCTTACCATTATTTCGAATAAAATCGAAGTATTGAAGTGCTGCGACCTTATTTAAACCAAAAAAATGCAACTAGACGCAGCTGGAGCAGCTAGGGCTGCGGCACTTGCAGACGCTGGGTTCAGCCAGTGTCGGATTGGACGAATGCTTGGATATTCTCGAAGCACTATCCAAGATGCTATCCGGCGTTACAGAGAGACCGGTTCCTACACAAGGAGACCAAGACAAGGTCCTAGACGGTATACAACAGAGAGAGATGACCGTTACATCGTCTCGAACGTTCTTCGAAATCGGTTCACAACGGCTTCTGAGGCTCGTAACCGCTTATTTGAGGTACGAAATGTAAGTGTGAACCTAAGAACAATAAGAAGAAGGTTAGCAGAGAGGGACCTGGGATCATTTCGACCAGTTCGAGTACCACAGCTAACGACAAGTCACAGAAGAGCGAGACTTGCTTTTGCTCGAGAGCATTTAAATTGGACGTCAGAGCAATGGAAATCAGTTCTCTCTTTGATGAATCAAGAATCGCTTTACGAGGTCCTGATGGACGTCAGCGGGTGTATAGACGCCGTGGTGAAAGGTTTGCTGAATGTGCTGTGGTTGAAACAGTGGGCTACGAGGGAGGTTCGATTATGGTGTGGGGTGGCATTTGTTACGAGGCCTGTACAGAGTTGGTGGTCTACGATACAGGCAGCATTAATGCTCACACGTACGTGACAGAAGTCCTAGAACCACATGTGATGCCATTTGCTCCATTCATTCGCGATAATTTTGTTTTAATGCACGACAACGCTCGTGCACACACCGCGAGGATTGTCATAGAGTACTTGGAGGCCATCAATATTCAGAGATTACCATGACCAGCTCGGAGTCCTGACCTGAACCCGATAGAGCATGTATGGAACAACCTTAAAAGACGAATTCGGAGTCGATCACCAGCTCCTACGACCATCAGTGAGCTGAAAACTGCAGCTGTTGAGGAGTGGAGGAACATTCCACAAACCGACATCCAAGACATAATGGACGGGTTTACAAATCGATTACAAGAGGTGATTAGGGCCAGAGGAGGGAATACACAATATTAGTGCGATAATTTAGAGCATACTTTTTTTTTTAATTAAAACTTTGCTAATTGTCGTTTTTTGTTAGAAAACTGCATATTCGCTTTTTGAATTTTTTTATCTTGATTAAACCATTTCACAACTAACACATGTTTTATTTGTGTTCTCAAAGATTTACCAAAAGTAATTTTATAACAAAATTAGTTAAAATTCGATACAATTTTGAAATAATCGACAAAATGTAGATGGCCGGTTAAATGTGCCCCTGAGTGTATTTCTGAAAGTACAATGTGCTTCATAAATGGTGTACCGAACATTGTAACGAACGTAGCGTCGTAGATACATTCAAAGGGTTAGCTTCCCACATAGTTAAGCTGACTGTACGTTATTTCTATAACATATCCTGTTTAGAAGATCAGTATTTGTGTGGGAGGACAAGCTACTGACCTACTGCCTTTTCTTTAATAATAATATCTTCCTTAAAATAGGGCACCTACTTTCAACCCTTAGGTACTATTTGCGGTTTACCTATGTGACATACTTAGGTAAATATCGACCACCGTAGGCTTTAACGGCGGACAAATAAATAAACGTCCGGAAACTTAAGTTGTCGTGTAAAGGAAACATAATTATTGTATTATCAAATTAGCGATCTCAGTGTATACGTGTCCTGATAAGATTATATCCCGATGCATACATACTGAAACCAAAATCAAACACTAGAAAACTTAAGAATATCCAGTACTTACTAGTTTTTGCGTGAAAGAGTTGCAAACATGCATCCAAACAAACTTTCCTAATATTAGTAGGAAGTAGGATAGTAGGAAGGGTAGGATTATTAAGATAAGTTACATTATTGCACAGCAGAGACTATGTAACTATGAAATAATATTTAATTTTTCGTTTAGAGGTAGGGTTGCCAACATTTTTTGTCTGAATATAGTATTTTTTTAAAAATCCATAAAAATATACCTAGTACGCTTCAAAAAATATAGTATTTAGTAGGGAAGAATAAGAAATAGACTTAAGTTATATTTTTTACTTTTTTTATTATTTTTTTTATAAATTCTTTGCACTTCTTGCATTTTTTAATAATTTCTTGCCCTGAATATTATATATTATTATCACAGTCAAGTTTTAAATTAGTATTATTAATCAAGAGCTCACTTTTTATTAAAGCTATAGCTGCTCTGTTTCTTTCTTCCCGCCAGAATTAATATACTTCTGTCGAACGAAAGACGCATTCGAAAATTACAGGAAGTTTTATATCATTTTACTAATTTTAGTATTGCAAAATATGAGCTATTGTACTAAAATAAAATACAGTATTTTCGCGTACTATATATTTCTTCAACAGTACCTATAATAGTACGGAGACCCTAAATACAGTGCAATACTATATATTATAGTACGGTTGGCAACCCTATCTATAGAATACAATATGTATTTTCCAATCGCTAAATAAAAAACAACCACAAAAAAGGGTAAAATAACCTACAAAATAACTTTTCTTTCAGAAGTCGGTGCCTTTGTTTTTTTTCATTCCATTGTTTTTTTGCCACCAACTTGTGAAAGAAAGGTTATTTTACCCTTTTTTGTGGTTGTTTTTGAAGGCGGTTACATTTTTTTTTTAAAGTTTTTTATTTTACTCTTTTTAGTTTAAATATTCAACTCAAATTCTTGTCAAATAAATCATTCTCTCTCAAGTGCACAATAAGCTAATAAAATTCCCTATCTCAAAAACTACTGAACTGATTTTGATGAAACTTGCAGTATTCCGTAAGTTAAACAATACTTAGTACAACAAAAAAAGAATTACTTAAATCGGACTTGTAGTTCCAGAGATATGCGAACACAAACTAAATCAGTCGATGCCTACTCCAAGCCGTTGAGGAGTTGTACCTTCCATCATCAGCTCATCCACCTGAGATGATGATTATCAGATGCAAATACTTGAACAGCTTTAGAAAATATATGAAAATGGTACTATGTGCCTATAAAATTTGAAGGTTGCCCTCGATTTCCCTGGGATCCCATCATCAGATCTTGACCTGATGATCATGGGACCAATTGGAAAGTATACCCTTTCAAACAAAAGAAAAATTTTCCAAATCGGTCAAGGCGTCTTCGAGAAATCGGGGAACATACATAAAAAAAAAAAAAAAGATTCCGACGAATTGAGAACCTCCACCTTTTTTTGAAGTCGGTTAAAAATACTGTAACAATTCAACAATTATTTCAGGAGAGGTTTCTAAAATCAACTCAGTGTTGTGACCTGCCTCTACGTATCGAGTGAATCTATTGTAAGTAGGTTATCGCCTACGAACGTTCAGTGTTTCCTGCTAATTCGCTTCCGACCTCGTAACATGGTATTTACTCCTTTCCTCATAAGATAGGATTGTACATTCTAGAAGCTTCGATTTTAGATCACTTTATTCAGTTAATTCAAGTGCCTTATTCATTTGTCTTTTATTCATTTCTGATACATATTTTTTTTTTTAGCGTGGTAAAATCATCAAATGAGTCCTCCCACCCCGGGCAGGGCGGGAGGGACTGTCAGACTTGTACTGACTAAAATCCACGGTGTCCTTCAGTAGCCCTTTATGTCCCGGGGTCACGGTAATGATATAAGTCTCGCGACCCCGGCAGGCTTTGGCCCTCTAGAGAGGGGGCCCCGTCATTATGCTGAGGCGCGCGTGGAACACAACGCGCCGTCGACCCGGGCATGGTCCATGGTCGGGCAGCGAGTTGCCCTTTACTCGCCGCCCGCATGCCCGCGCCTACGGTGGCCGGAGATCGTCTTGCGACGTCCGTCGCCGTGGGCGTCCACCACCGCGGGTTTCTGATACATACTTGCTACATTTTCAAATATTTCTTACAAATTACAAAAATATTAAAAAAAAATATTTTAAAAATATAAACATAGTAGACCATCAGCATCGGGAACAGGGTCAAATTATAGTGTCTTTACTTTTCATCATCATCATCATCATCATACAATCATCAAATGAGTCATCGCGCCCGACTTGGAGTGGACTGTCAGAATCGTTGGTTGTCCTGTGCGTTCCTGGGCCGCGTTATCTTGTTTAGACAACCCTGTAAAATTTTAGCGATCTTATTTTGATTTGGTTTTTAACTGGCTACGATGAAGCTTAAAGGTAATCAATGTTGATTTAAAGTACTTTAAAGGATAGGATAAGGTGAATATTCATAATTATAAAAATACTGTGACCACTGTGACCAACACACACGAGTGATTCAATAAGGGTCGGGTTTGTATTCGGACGTATGGACCCTGAAAACAGAAAGTAAATGTAGGTAGTACAAAATGTTAAATGTTATGTTAGCCACCTACCGGAAAGGACTAATATTTACTCATTGATTTGCTTGCAACTATGTCATTAGTAAGCTAAAATTCTTGGAAAAATCGAAAAAACCTGGTTAACCTTATTCCGTTTTATCTCCTACGTTTTGTGAAATAGAACAAGTGGGTATCCACCGAGAATCATAGGACCATTGAGAAAAAAATACTTATAATAGTTCTACCGTAAAACTGATTAGTATAAGAAGCAGAACAAACCTGTGTTAGTGATAAACGCCCGAAACTTTGGCCGCAGCTACGGGTTTCTTGCTTAGATAGGGCCAAAGGCATGTCGAGGTCGCGGGATGTTCTTAAATGAAAACTGCGGCCCTGGAACGCAGAGTAACCAAGGGAAAATAGTGGATTTTTAGTCAGTCTTACTGACTAACAGTCCTTTCCTCTTCACCCACAGCGAGAGAACTCATTTGATACTTGTCAAACTCAAAAAAGGGTATACAAGTGCAGTACAAGTAAAGGTACCTAAAGTACGGCAACGGACGTCGCAAGACGATCTCCGGCCACCGTAGGCGCGGGCATGCAGGCGGTGAGTTATGGGTGACTTGCCGCTCGATCATGGACCATGCCCAGGTCGACGGCGCGTTGTGTTCCACGCGCGCCTCAAAGAGCTGTCATCAATGACGGGGCTCCCTAAGAGGGCCAAAGCCTGCCGGGGTAGCGGGACTGTCTCACCTGGTTACCGTGACCCTGGTACGTAAAGGGCAATTGAAGGATCACCGTGGATTTTAGTCAGTACAAGTCTGACAGTCCCTCCCGCCCAGGGTGGGGCGACTCATTTGATAATTTTACCACGCAAAAAAAAAGGCACCTAAATCAATATTGGCAGTTGTCTAGTACCCATAACACAAGCCCTGCTTTGCTTGGGACTAGATATCGTTGTGTGATAGTTGTGGAATATTATTATTATTATTATATTATAATCATTTTTTGATGGAACTTTTCTAACTTAACTAAAAAGGTAGCAAAGGCACACAAACAAGTTATCTATGAATAGGAAGTCAGTTTGTCAGGAATTCCCACCCACCTCTGCTGCAAGATACCCTCATCTGTGCTCGTCCTAGGGTTTTTACATTAGCCATTACGTTTTTGTGAGGCGACCTGCTTTATCTCTACAATCTTTACCGGAAAAAATCATTTGCCAACACTCTCGCCAAATCTCCCACGACATTTTTCTCGCTAAAAACTCCATTTTTCTCACAGATTTTCGTCTAATCTATCTATTTTTGACAACCGCATCCGCAATCCTTAGTGCACGGTGCAGCGTGTGCGTCACTAGCACGCGTGTGTGCGCGCACAACCATGACCCCGTTTTCACTGCGCGCAAACATCGCGCGTGTGTGTCGTGTGCGCACACGCTGTGCTGGTATGTGTGTGTGCCTGACATGTGCTTGCGTTATGTCACACGAGATGGAGCGTGCGTCTGCGATGCGTCGCCGCGGAGTACGCAGGTTGCTCTGCTTTCCTTGTTTTGTTCGCAATACAAGGAATAAAATGTGGGTTGACGTTAAAATAATTCAGTTATCATTGACTTTTATTGACTAACTGTGATTTATAGCATACAACTTTGTACTCGGAAGCCATAAAACAGGTCATTAATTTGTTCGAAAAATGGCAATTAAATATGAAAAGATAAATGACTTCCCGCCCATACGTGACACAATTACCAATAAATATCATATATACGGCACAAATTGAAGCCTTTCTTACCGCTCGTTACCAAGGACCGACCTCGTGACCCGCGCTAAGATCACGGCAATTGAGCTGTCTATTAAAGCTATTAAAAGCCGGACGTCCGCCTATTAATAACAAATCTATCGAAGTGGAGCATACTTCGGCACGTCTGAGTTGCGCAAGCGCACATCCGCGCGCCTTGCCTTGAGATCTGTTAGTGGCATACGATCAGGCGACCAGATTTCGGATTTATAGGTCTATGTGAGATGAAATTCAATTGTACGGAATTCCAGTCTAGAAAAACCCAATTTAATTGCTTAAATTAAATTCTCCGAAAGTGTATTGCAGTTCTTCAGTTACTAGTTATAATATTATGTTGTTGCATCATCCATAAAATCGGCTATGTTAAAAGTAATGCCCAGTAGCGTCCCAGATCCAACCCCAGAAACACTTTCCTAAAAGAATTGATTGTTAGATTTTTTGACAGAGCAAAAATCACTTACAGAATGGTCTCCTCCTTTTAAAGACTGATTGGAACGAGGTTCTCTATTTTAGTATAGCTCTAGGGACTGTCGCACCTACACTAAATGCGATTAGACCTAAAGTTTCATCCTCAAACATAATTGATCTTTTTCAAGTCTTAAAAATCCATTTAAGGAGAACCGTAGGCTTTAGGAAACTATACAGGCTGCTTTTGAAACCTACGCATGTTCTCACGCCATTGTTTATCTGGTACAGCGATGCGATAGTTCCACCGATTTCACCTGTTTAGCTCTGTTCCATTTATTTTAACTAGCTACGAAAAAGGCTCTATCTTATTTTTTTCTAGTGCGAAAAATATCCTGAATATTTTTTACGACTCCCTAGGCACCTCTTTATGTTTTTCATCGTTCTGTCTATTTGTCAGTATTTACTGAATAATTTATAAACATTTGTTGTGTTAAATTGTGATGAATAAATCAGTTTTACTAACATTTATTCTGACAAAAATATCAGCGTACATACAGGCGGGTTTCCTTCTACAAAATGCTTCATTACGTGTTTCCTTTAATTGGCTATATATATCTGTAAAAAGGATGCAATAAGTGTTAAACATCTAATCAGGAACATAATCAGCTTTAGCAGTAGGAACCGGCAACGACTTCCACCCAACAATATTTTTCAAGCCGCGTCACTGAAGGAAAATCCAATGAGTTGTTATTAAAGTCGATTCCGGCAACGTTTATGAACAAAGTATTCCCGGAATTCGATAGCAGCAGGCAGCGGACATTTCACGAAGTTCCGAGCGACCGTGACCCAGAAATGTATGTAACACGTAAATAAACAGGCTCGTGGAGCTGGACCCGGCGGGCACGTGGGACGACGTGGCTAGACTTGGATAGTCCGCACTACATATTTAATCATAGGCCTACAGTGTAGAAATATTTAATGGCACATCTATTGTAACTGAATCTCTAATGGAAGTAGCACCTTTGTGTAGGTTTTTTAAACACAAACGTTTTCGAATTACGACTACAAATGATTTTTGCCTGTGAAACACAAAGCGAAAACAAAATAAAATTATGTCACATTAAAAGCAAACATACCAGGAAAATGGGACCCTACCTCTAAACATACATTCACAAAGGTAAATTAAATTGTCCGTGACACGAGCGTTTAGACCTATTAGCAAAATACCATTTGAAAGACTAACAATCGCTTACAACTTGCGTTCCTTTCTTATGTGACGTCATATCCGTGATCAGAAGGGCCTAAATGATCTGTTTCCATGGCCCTCCATAATATTTAGGTGGCAGGCTATAATGAGCGCTAGGCGGTGGGAGGCACGCACGCTCGGCGGAAACCAATGAAACTATATTACCTTAATTGTATAGAGTACAGTCTTGTACGCAAATGTTTAGTGCTGGGTGATTTGCATTGATTTGAGAGTAGATCTATTTTCTTGCAATAAGAAAGTGTCGATGGATACCGATTTATCTAAAGATCGGTAATTATTAGACTAATGTTCTCAGCTGCGATGCGTGTCTCGGGATCCATTCCCAGGCGAAACAAATATTTGTATAACCTACAGTTGTTCCGGGATTGGATGTTTGAGTACGTGAGTGTAAATTAATGTTTGTAAACACACCTACGATATAGGAGAAATTATTAAAGTGGCGGTAAAGGAAATAATGTATGTATTTGAGATCGACGATGCCCTATAATATTATCATTGCCAAAAGTTTGAACCCTATAAACACAAAGTATAATGATTATTGATTTTCTAACCATTTAACACCACATAACATGACATAAAAATATATTGAATGGATCTGTTTTCGGCACAGCCAGACAACCGAAAAACATTTTAACTGAAGCCCCGAAAAAAACCCCTTACTAATGAAATGACATCACTTACCTATACTCACCTTCCAAGGGCAATACCTAGATTATTTAGTCTCTTACAAATAACCTACATATTTGAATGAGATAACGATCCAGGCGACTGTACACTTGACTCTAAGCACAGCTCCTTGAGGCGGTGCGACAACCTGAAGCGTGTCAATGACGAGCGACCACATACGCGCACGGTGTGCACACGCATGCACGACCTGCGTGTGCGCAGTGTCCTGCACAAGTGCATGACACCGTTCTCCTGTGCACCGGTTAGTTATTGCTAACAAGGAGTTTGTTGTTATTTAATTTAATGGTCGTTTCTAGAAGGAATTGAGAGCAGAGCACGGTACACTACATTAAATTCCTCTTCTTGGGTCTTCTATTAGCTAGACTTTGGTATGATTATGGCAGTAGTCATTCCTACCTTATATTTGGAACTGAAGTACCTTGCCTACTGTTTTAAAATGAGTCATATTAAATAGCCAGGCTTCTCATCTCCATTCAACGCCTTAAGCGTGGCTCTGGTTCTGTCCAATAAGAAGTAGCCATCAAAAACAAAGGAACGGAATTTGGCTTGAGATTGAATTTACAATTCTTTTAGGTCCGTTTTTACAATCATTTGTAAGTAATAATGGTGAATGAAAGATTCACTACAGTAGGTAATTATTAGTCAATGATAAATGTTGATAACTGTTTCCGGTGTTCACTGATTAGTTGATAAATCTGACAATATTGTTTGTAATTATTTTATTATTTTGATATGGAATTAGGCGTTTGGTTTCTTACATACGAAATTATCGGCATTAGACTGGGGAAATACCGTGAATGTGACGTCTAATACATATATTCTTAGCTTATGAATGTTACAATTTTTGCGGTTCTGTGAGGAGACAGAATAAGAGGATAAACTTCATTTAGTGTTAATGGCATTTTAACCTGTACTAAATGTTTTAATTAAATAAATAAATTCCTTCGGCATATAGAAATTTTAAAGTGAGCAATCGTTTTTTGTCACTGCACTGATACCTGTTTCAATTATGGGCCATTATCCTGAAAAAAAAATACGGATCGTAATTTTATACGCGACATGTTTTTATTTGCATACTATGAATATAAAACTTTGCGTGCAGCGTTGCCGCAGTGTCGAACACAGTTCCCTAAGTAACAGACTGTTTCGACGGCGACCTAGTCGAAGCGTACAGCCTAGGAGTAGTTTTTTAGAGAATACATAATAGCTGTTAACAGTACCGGTCGGTACCGGCTTAGGAACTTTCATATTTTACCCCAACATTTTCCTCGTTCTTCCCTAAATAGATATTCGTAATACACGTGACTGTTCCTGCTGCGATCCTCGTTACATAAGCATTAGTTACAAAATAGGCGCAGGCGCAAGGTTTCCCAACCGCATTACTAACTGGGACGCGTATGTTTAACGAATCGCGTCGATAAATCATTGGGTTTAAGGAGAATTCCCACAGTCCGATGACTTTAGTTTGACTATTTGGTACTATCGAAGCTGAACTCTGGGTCCTGGGTTTGATCTTCGGTAATGTTACTGGGGTTCTTCAGAAAGAAATTCTCATCTACTACTCAAGTCTGCATTAGTATCTGGATGATGGCTGTAGGCCACCCCTCCTTATCATATGGCACTTTATACCTCTGTTCAGGTAACTCTTAAGATATTCAATTCCCGAAATTGTGAGTGCCCAGTGGTAAAAGTTCCGGCTTACTATTTGTAGATCTTAGCCAGGCACATTCTTTTCGGGCACGCCGCAATCGCGGCGGTAAGACCCCTCTTTGAGGAGTGGCTGGAAAGGCGTCACGGCGTCCTGACCTACCGCATGACGCAGGTCCTCACCGGACACGGATGTTTCGGGAGGTACCTGTGTCGGATGGGGAAGGAAGAAACGCCGGGGTGTCACCATTGCGAAGATCGCCCGGAGGACACAGTAGAGCATACGGTGCAAGACTGCCCCGCTTGGGCAGAGCACCGCCGTGTCCTCACGGCAGCGATAGGCGGAGACCTCTCGCGCCCGGCATTGGTCGAGGCCATGCTGCGGGGCGAGACGGAGTGGGAAGCGGTCGCCTCCTTCTGCGAAGCAGTAATGCTCGTTAAGGAGGAGGCGGGCCGTGAGAGAGAGAGGACAGCGTCCTCCCTCCGCCCCACCCGCAATGGTAAACGCCCACGGCGTCGGACGTCGCAAGACGATCTCCGGCCACCGTAGGCGCGGGCATGCGGGCGGCGAGTAAAGGGCAACTCGCCGCCCGACCATGGACCATGCCCGGGTCGACGGCGCGTTGTGTTCCACGCGCGCCTCAAAGAGCGTCAGCACGATGACGGGGCCCCGCCCAAGAGGGCCAAAGCCTGCCGGGGTCGCGGGTCTTATCTCATTACCGTGACCCCGGAACATAAAAGGTTATTGAAGGACACCGTGGATTTTAGTCAGTACAAGTCTGACAGTCCCTCCCGCCCTGTCCGGGGTGGGAGGACTCATTTGATGATTTTACCACGCTAAAAAAAAAAAAAAAAAGGCACATTCTTTGTGTAAAATATTTCATCACCACTGCACTGCTCTCATAACGGTAAAGGAAAACATCGAAGTATATGCACTTCCCAGAACCAAAAAATTCCAAAAATTCGAAGACATGTGACATCTACCAACTCGCATTGGACCTACATGATGGGTATGGTATGGGGGACAGCCCACGATCTCACGGAAAGGAAGCCTGTATCCCAGCATTGGGAACTTGTGATGTTTTGTGTTTATCATTGACATTTATGCATTTTTAATGATTCTGTTAAATGCCCTTTAATTATGTAATCATAAAAAAACATCTAGCAATTTAGTCAGCGTTAAGTAGTTTCTTGACAGGTTGAGACCATCAATCAGTCTGCGGTATTACGATATTGCCCTCAACAGAGATACAATAGTTATCTTTTTTTTATTTCATATTTGGCGATTTTTTTTAGCGTGGTAAAATCATCAAATGAGTCCTCCCACCCAGGGCAGGGCAGGAGGGACTATCAAACTTGTACTGACTAAAATCTACGGTGTCCTTCACTAGCCCTTTACGTTCCAGGGTCACGTTAAAGGTATAAGTCCCGCGACCCCGGCAGGCTTTGGCCCTCTAAAGGGGGGGGCCCATCGTCTTGCTGACGCTCTTTGAGGCGCGCGTGGAACACAACGCGCCGTCGTCGACCCGGGCATGGTCCATGGTCGGGCGGCGAGTTGCCTATACTCGCCGCCCGCCATATTTGGCGATAGACATTTTTCAAAATATCTTAAAATGACAAGGTAGACTTCTACAACCTGGGGGTCTACTCTCTTAGTCCGTCAACGAAGATACGGTAGTATAATAAATAAAAACTGTTAAACGAAACCTACTCCCTACTAGCTTTGAATTCTAAATAAGTTCTGACAAATTAACATAATGAGTCAATTTTTAGTTCGGTACACTAACTTATCCGTAACGTAATAGCGGCCATACACCATACTGCCTATCGTACAATCGGCATGACGATCGATTTGATCAAATTGGCAGTTCGTCCATATACACCATACACCATACTGCCTATCGTCCAATCGGCATGACGATCGATTTGATCAAACTTCAATTCGGCAGCAGTGATGCCAACTTAGCAACTTTATAGCTAGATCTAGCTATTATTCGGTGCCTGACAGCAGGCTACAATTTTATAAAACTGGTGGCTTAACTTTTTAGCTACTTTTTTACTGACTTGTTTTTTACCGATTTATCCCACTAGTGGGAATCAGTTGGTAATACAAGTGAAGGTCGGGAAACATTTGCTTATCGTTAAGCAAATGTTTTCCGACCTTCAAGCGATTTTCGACTTTATTGACATTTATGCAAACACCGGATTTTAATGAAGGAGCAATGTTAGCTAACGAGAATGTGAGAAAAAACAAACTAAATTTTGAATGTCAATAAGGTCGAAAATCGCTTGAACCTGTTTTTTTTAACTTGCTTAACGATAGCTAGTTAAAAAAAGGTTCAGGCGATTTTCGACCCTCCATTCCACTCCACTCCACTCCACTCCACTCCACTCCACTCCACTCCACTCCACTCCACTCCACTCCACTCCACTCCACTCCACTCCACTCCACTCCACTCCACTCCACTCCACTCCACTCCACTCCACTCCACTCCACTCCACTCCACTCCACTCCACTCCACTCCACTCCACTCCACTCCACTCCACTCCACTCCACTCCACTCCACTCCACTCCACTCCACTCCACTCCACTCCACTCCACTCCACTCCACTCCACTCCACTCCACTCCACTCCACTCCACTCCACTCCACTCCACTCCACTCCACTCCACTCCACTCCACTCCACTCCACTCCACTCCACTCCACTCCACTCCACTCCACTCCACTCCACTCCACTCCACTCCACTCCACTCCACTCCACTCCACTCCACTCCACTCCACTCCACTCCACTCCACTCCACTCCACTCCACTCCACTCCACTCCACTCCACTCCACTCCACTCCACTCCACTCCACTCCACTCCACTCCACTCCACTCCACTCCACTCCACTCCACTCCACTCCACTCCACTCCACTCCACTCCACTCCACTCCACTCCACTCCACTCCACTCCACTCCACTCCACTCCACTCCACTCCACTCCACTCCACTCCACTCCACTCCACTCCACTCCACTCCACTCCACTCCACTCCACTCCACTCCACTCCACTCCACTCCACTCCACTCCACTCCACTCCACTCCACTCCACTCCACTCCACTCCTCTCCACTCCATTACAGTCCAGTCCATTCCATTCCATGGTAATAGACACATTACCCTCCTTTGCGTCGCGCAGTCTGTAAAAAGTGTCGTTACAATTTTTTCCGCCTAGCCCCCTTTCGGAACGCGCCATAAGGCTGACTGATGAAATTGACTGGCCTGTTGGTCTAGTGGTTAGTGACCCTGAGTGCTATGCCGGAGGTCGTGGGTTCGATTCCCACCCAGGACAAATGTTTGTGTGATGAGCACGATCATTTGTTCTGTGTCTGGGTGTAATTTATCTATAATATGTATGTATTTAGAAATATATAAGTATTTTTATCAGTTGTCTAGTACCCATAACACAAGCTCTGCTTAGCTTGGGACTAGATGGCGTTGTGTGATAGTTGTGGAATATTATTATTATTATAAGGAACTTCGTTCCAAAAAAATATACGTTTCGAATTGAGAACCTCCTCCTTTTTTTTACGTCGGTTAAAAAGTATTTACCGAATATTAGCTAGATCTAGCTATAAAGTTGCTAAGTTGGTATCACTGCTGCCGATTTGAAGTTTGATCATTCCGATTTGATCAAATCGATTTGATCAAATTGGCATGATCAAAACGGCATGATCAAATCGGCATGATCATGCCAATTTGATGGATTCCACGCCCACACACGGTCAAATCTAACTGATCCAATCGGCAGCGTCATGCCGATTGTACGATAGGCAGTATGGTGTATGGCCGCTATAAGTGATAACGAGATATGAAATTTCGGCCCAAACTAGTAGTAGTACCCCTGGTCTTCTCGTCCATTCTAACTTTAGTATTCCCCAGAATAACTCCTCAATTAAGTGGTGTCTTAACTAATTTCAATTGTAAATTTTGTTCACCGTTTGATAGTTTATTTGAAATGAATATGAAGTGCAGAAGAGCGAGTTACGGCTAACTGAATACATTGCACCCGGTCACAAATAACATACATAATTATATACCCAGTGAACTAAATATCTGAATATGATTTGAAAATATTGGGTTATTTTTACTTATTACACCTGTAAAATATATACATATTTATGAGATTAGTACATTATACAATGGCGTTTCAATGTTTATAAACGCACCCACAATACAAGAGAAATTACTAGTGTGAGGCAACGATTTTTTATTAAACTAGCTTCGTACGAAACCAATATTTATGGTTGATTCTCTATGGTTTTTAAATTGATAAATTACAAAACAATGGAGGTCCATAAACATTCACAATAGGGTAGTTTCTAGGGTCAAAATAATTACATTCTATTAAGTCCGTATTTTAGATTATAAAAAATATTGGACACGTATTTTTTCTTTTTTCTGTTAAACAAAAAATAACAAAGATATAACCCATTAAAGTTACGTGTGACGACACCCCGTGCCACGCGGCGTGACGTCATACGTAACTTTAACAGGCTATATCTTTCTCATTTTTAGTCTAATTTACAAATAAAAAATACGTGTCCCTTTTTTTGAATAATCTAAAAGACGGACTAATTACATTTTTTAGGGCAACTAGCCTAATCGGTTGATGCCATTCGGATATTACCATACATATAAACATACTGAAACGTCATTTTTATATATTAAGCTACAGCAAGTAACTACACAACTAAGGATATATGTAGGTAACTAAATCTAGTTGCAAAAGATTTCAACCAAACAGTCTAACGGAAGTCATAAGCCCTAGGAAACATGGACAGAGAGATAGGTAGCCTGAATGTGTATCGGAAACCGGACGCCACACCTGGCTGGACCTAGACTGGTCTAGCACCTAATCCTGCCTCTTATTCTAGATTATTATAGGTAATGTCTGGCTTAGAATGATGTCACCATTCAAAATATAGGGGAACAGTGTATAAGACGGGGACGTTAATAATCGCGAGGTATAATGGGGACATACACTCTTTAGGCATACTTAACACAACACTAACGTAGAGCAAGCGCCATCAGGACGTCATTTGCAAGCGGCCAGACGGAAATAGCGTCCTTTTGGCGCTTGTGCTACGTTAGTTTTGTGTTAAGTTTGCCTTAGGTGTGTGATTTCCCATCATACCTCGTGTCCCCGTCATATACATTGTTCCCCTAGGTGTTCATTTTGTTAATCCCCGCTTTTACCTTATCAGATCGATGATCAGTCAATCTGTACCTATTTACATCTTTTTTCGCTGTGTTAATTTGTTACTAAAAATAACTCCCTTATTTTTAAATGAGGAAAACCGGCCAAGTGCGAGTCAAAACGGAAAAAAATACATGTCTGTTGTTTAGGAATCCCCTCAAATATTTTTTTTATTTTTTTTAGTATTTGTTGTTAATAGCGGCAATAAAGCGCATCACACACGGCTAAGATACTACAATATTTTATCTTAAGATGTTAATTAATATATCGCTGCTTAAATTCAAAACGGCCGCAAATCGAAAAAAAATCAAATCGTTTTTAAAGCAAAAATCGTATCTATTCTACCTATATTTTCATATTCTAAAAAGACACCCAGTATTTTAGCACTAGAAATGAGCAAATCACACAGCCGCCCTTTTTACATTTTGTCACTTAGATGGTTAACTTCAGATCAAAGCCGCCATATTCCGGGTTGCGACCCTGCAGTCAGCAGTAGCGCACGTTTTTTATGTGAAAAAGGGCCACATTTCAAAATACAACCGTTTTGTTTTAAAATTACATTATAAGTATATCATAATCTTACAAAGAAAAGTACCGTATTTTGTGATATGTCCATTTTGAGTTTGAATAAAACGTGTTTTATTATTATTCTATTAAAGAATAGTGCAGTATTTTGGAATGCTTCTGTTTTGCATATAAAATTATGGTGATTGTGCCAGTATTCTTATAAACAAATATGCAAATAATGTTTTAATTTAAAACTTAACACAATAATTACAACCTAAACCAGGCCTGTCTCACTCCCTGTATAAAAACATATTATCTAAGTGCGGTGGATCTACCCGAGTAGGCGATCGAGGAGAAAGGACGAGCCGAGCCAATATTATTCTGTCACAGTGAGTGACGCACGTACTCACAGTCTTCATAATATTATCACTAGTTAGTTACTTTGTTGATACTAACACTGTTAACTCTTTGTATTAAAGAAATTATTTTTTTAGTATTACGAGAGCAACTTGTTTGTTGAGATATTTTAACGATTTTGGTGCCAAGTGGTTAGGAGTGGAAAATGTAAACAACGAACTTTTGAATTATTACAAAATGTGAAAATAATCATTACTGTAAGTTATTAGACATCTTCCGGTCCGTGGTCGCCACTCGAGATCTTTTCTTCACCATTGGTTATCAGTTCTATGAGCAATGTGGCTTACCCATTATACCCATTGCCACTTCAACTCCCAAATTTTACGAGCTATTTCGGTGACTCTGGTTGTTTGCCGAATATCCTTGTTCCGGATTTTATTCCGTAAAGAAACTCCGAGCCTAGCTCTTTCCATTGCTCGTTAAGTGACTCTTAGTCTCTCTAAGGCCGGCAGTCAACTACCACTTTTCAGAGCTGTATGTCCTCACTGACAACACACACTTTTTAAACACCCTTGTCGTAATACACTGTAAGATACTCGACGAGAAGATATCACGTAGCTGCCCATCCGAGTTGGATTCTTCGGGCGACCTCTTTGTTGAAGTTGGATTTAACTGAACAATCTGTCCAAGGGTAGTACAATGGCCTACATTTTTACAACAATCGGTAAGGGTGCCACATGGACATTTGACACGATTTTTGTCTTTTCCATGTTCATTTTAAGGCCCACCTGTTGGGAAACGTTCGTGAACAGTTTCGGAGAAACAATGTCTCCTTGTTTCACCCCTTTCTGCAATTGGATTGGTTTCGTGCTCCTTTCCTGAAGTCGGATGGACATGGTGCCGTTTCTAAATAAACACTCCAACTCTTCGATATCCCAATAGTCGATATGATATCGTTGGACTGCAATACTGCCCGGGTTTCGATTGAATCAAAGGCTTTCTCATAGTCCACAAATGTTAGACATAATAGCCGATTATACTCCTCTGTCTTCTTTATAATCTGGCGGAGCGTGTGTATGTGGTCTATGAACTAACTATGATACTAAAACCTTTTCGGAAACCGGCTTGTTCGGGAGGCTGGAAGTCACCAAACCTGCGTTCGAGACGGTTCGTATTTACTCTCGAGAACAGCTTGTATGCATGGGACAGAAGTGAGATTCTTCTATAATTCTTCAACAAGGTGTTATCACCCTTTTTAGGGTTCCGTTGCGAAATGGCAAAAAACGGAACCCTTATAGATTCGTCATGTCTGTCTGTCTGTCCGTCCGTATGTCACAGCCACTTTTTTTCGAAAGTATAAGAGCTATCCTGTTGAAACTTGGTAGGTAGATGTATTATGTGAACCGCATTAGGATTTTCACAGAAAAATAAAAACAAAACAAATTTTGGGGGTGCCCCCCATACTTAGAATTGTAACTCAAAAAAATTTTTTTCACCAAACCCATACGTGTGGGGTATCTATGGATAGGTCTTTAAAAATTATATTGAGGTAACTAACATCATTTTTTTCTAAACTGAACGGTTTGCGCGAGAGACTCTTCCAAAGTGGTAATATGGCTGCTTTATTTATAAAATTCATAAACATTAAATTTGATTTTTTATAATCAAAAGGGACTTATGTGATGTTATATTTACTGGGTGAAACTTAGACAAAAAATAAAATAACAAACTAATAGAGGCTTGAAATCTGCATCCGATGATATATAACACATAGATATACAATGTAGATTGATCAAAATAATAACCAAAAACCGAAATGAAAACTTTGACGGGCTCTCCTGTAAAAAAGTCAGATTTCGAATTGCGGCCGTTTTGAATTTAAGCAGCGATATCTTAGGCCATCACAGACGACGAAGATACGATACTTTAATATTTTATCTTAAGATGTTATCTTACGATATATTTTGTATCTTAAGATGTCATCTTAAGATATATTTTATATCGGATGTTATCTTACGATATATTTTACATCTAAAGATACGAATATCGCTCTCTATCTTACGATACGAAAATATGAAAGATAATTATCTTCGTCGTGTGTGACGGTCCATTGAATAGTATGGCGAGCGATATGGTATCTTAAGATAAAATATTATAGTATCTTAGCCGTGTGTGATGCGCTTATAAAAGAAGTTGAGCTCCTTGAGTTATGAGTCGAGCTTCACGATAACTGACAAATGCTTGCACTGACTGGATAGGTCCACTCAAATTTGGATGGTTACCTCTGAGTTTGTTTCAGATGTTTCTTCTCAGAGTAGTCAGGTACGAAACACCGGCCTCATCTAGCTTTAAAAAAAGTTTTTTGACTTGTAAAAGTGTTTATGAAAACCTATTTGCAAAATAAATATCATTTACAATCATCATCTCTGAAAATTTCAACTGTCCAACTATCACGGTTCACGAGATACACCCTGGTGACAGACAGACAGACGGGCAGACAGCGGAGTCTTAATAATAGGATCCCTTTTTACTCTTTAAGTGGTTTTGGACAGGAAGGAAAACAAATTTTACTATATTCATAAAAATCTGTAGATTAATTGCGTTTGTGTTTGAATCATAATTAATGCTAAAACTGTTATGTTAATAAATAGCAGAACATCGGGAAATCCTAGCTTTGACGTAAATTCTGTTTTTATAATATTATGTCGATACTATTGTATGGCGTTTACGTATACCGGATAAATAAATCTCGTGTGCTATAATTAAAAGCACTAATATTGAATTTATTGATTTATCGTTTTATAGTTACGAAGTCCATGACGTTAGATTTTTATGATGTATGACAAGTCCACAACGAACAGTTCTTACGTCTCTCCTGACGGCAACTTCAAAACTTGTTCAGCAGTTTCGCAGTAAAGGCAACACATACAGACATACCTACTCACTCTTACTTCATGATAATAATCGAGATAATGAAAGTAAAACGTGTATTGTCTCATGAGCTGGCCGTGGTACTGGTTATCTAGTACACACACTCGTGGAACTGTTGTCCTTGTCTTAAGACTTGATTGGCCAGCTTATCGCAGGGTAGGCAATAATCCAGGATGAAATCATTCTAGACGGCTGGAAGCTGAAAATAGTGATCTTAATTCTTTTCACGCAGTTCTTTCTTTTTGTCCAAACAAAAGTAAATGTGACTGAGGAATTGGGCGCTGGATTACACGCCTTCGTTTTGTCCTATTTTGGACTAATATTTGTGTAGCCCAACTGTAGTTTTTCCAGGTCTGGCTATTTGTGTGGGTACGTGAGTTTATAGGATTGTAAACGCGCACACTATTGAAAAAAAATCCATATGTAGTAAGTACGTTATAGAAGTTTTATATAGCCTTAAGCGCTAATTAAGTCCGATGATTTTTCCTGATTTCTTTAATACTACCACGGTTTTAGTTCAATGATGGTATTACCTAGTTATAAAGCTTAGCCAGTAATTTCTTCAACAAATAAACCTCTTTAGATACGAAAGAAGCGAGCATTAAATTCCCGTTATATTTGTAGTAGTTGATTCGTGTTAAATTTTTAACAAAAAAAAAGACAAACTAAGTATCCCAAGTTAAAGAAATAGGTCAAAAAATCGTGCAAAAACTCTTGTTTTGGTGTCAATGGCGCCATTCCATAATGTGGTGCTATTAAATAACGCACCTCGTCGACTGTGGGCGGGGTATTAAATACCCCGGATGAGCGGTATTTATCGCCTGCTTTTAGGGTTCCACAGTTACGTAAACGAATCTAGAGACACAGAGGTTGTTTTCCCAGACGTTTGCTAATTAATTTATTCACAGAAAACAATTTATTCGTAGAAAATACTAAGTAATAATATTATTCTGGAAGAATATGCTAAACTCTTACGTCAATCTGTATTTTCCACCTAGTAGACTTTTCTAGATGTTTCCACCAAATACTTGAACCATCAAATCAACTAAGTTTGTAAAATATTATAAGCTAAATATATACAGAAACTTTTCCAACTTGATCCGTCAATATTGGCCACAATAATACTAAATTGTATTTTCTAACTTTGGTCCTTAGAGTACACCTAGCGAACCCCTTTCCACAATACTCGTAACTATCCATTTTAAACCTAGTTTTTTAAAGTATACCCATTAGATTACTCAGTAAGTAGTATTACTCAGTAAGTGTTTTAGCCTAAAAATTGTGTCAGTCAGTAATGAATCAAGTTTTAGCCTAAAACTTTTACTGAGTCTTGTATAGTTTAGTTTTATATATCTTATACAGCTTCCAGTCTAACTACCTACAGTATTTTACATGGAGTGACTGCCTATCTGTCCACCACAACCCAGTTATTGGGTAACGAGTAAAGAAATTCTCGAAGGGGCTCAGGAAGAGATATCCTGGAAGGAATTGGGGGAGGCCTTTGCTCAGCAGTGGTACAAAACAGGCAAGGAAAAAAAAAGAATATAAAAAAAAAATCATTAAGCGGAACCCTCCTCATTTCTATGCACCTGACACCCCACCACGTGTAGCGTAGCATGGGTGCGCGGGCGCAAGTTTTTGCCCGTCATGCCCCATCGGCTACGATCGGTTAACTTCGGCCCCGATGTCGCTAGGGGTGTCAAATACAAGTCATTTGAATTTAACGCTAATGAATTAGGGGAATTCTGACGCTGTTTCGGTATGCGTAGTATTTCAAAATTTGACAGGTTTCTGATATATTTGTTTGCGTTTATTTAACTAGATATTCGTGTTTACTTTTATTTTGCCTTTTAAGGTAACTTAATAAGAAATATGGGTATTTATGTTTTTTTTACGATATTAGTTGGTTCGTCCACTATTATAAAATAAAATAAAAATAGCTTTATTGACTCCTTACATAAAATTAGCAATTATAATTATTATACACAACATAATTATTACACACACACAATTACAGTTACAATTATTTTTAAATTAAATTTTTTTTTCTCTCATCATTCACTACCACATGATGTTTAAAACTGGCGAAATGTGGCTATTAGGAACTCTTGTAACCCTTCGAGAATTGCAGGTGTCATATTAGGCACTTTATACATTTTTGTCTTTTCCACATAAAAGTAATAAATCTAGTCTAGACTCTCCTTTTAAGGCGCTGACAATAGCTAATGTCACCTCTCGCTCGCACGTTTCGACATTTTGAAAGATATAAAATCACTGATCCCATTTTTGAAAAATCGCAATCAACTATGTTTTCTGCAATCACATTGCACAGTTTAGTAAAAAAAAACATTTTAATCGATACAAGTTTACCTACTCAAAAATTTGCTTAAAAGTACTAAAACTAGTAAAGCAAATTTTTGAGTAGGTAAACTTGTATCGATTGAAATGTTTTTTTTTTTACTGAACTGTGCAATGTGATTGCACAAAATATAGTTGATTGCGATTTTTCAAAAATGGGATCAGTGATTTTATATCTTTCAAAATGTCGAAACGTGCGAGCGAGAGGTACATTAGCTCTTATCATCGCCTTAACTTGAAAAATGTCGTCCCACGCAAACCTCAAATCGTTACTCATCAATGGCATAATTTAATCTAGCAACCAATGTTAAACGAGGTTTGACTACTGACACAAGTTTCAAAAAAGTGTAGGCTAGAGACAAGGAGGCTCTTTATGAGTCACAAACACATCCTGAGAAATATCACCAATCTTGACTTCACTCTAGTAGTCATCGTTTAACAGACGCCATTAATATTCCCGTCAATTATCCGCTATATGACACATTGGCTGTCCAAGTCCGCCTCAGGACAAGAAAAAAACATGTGTCAAAATATATATGTTTTTTTGTTGTTGTTATAGGTCACGCAAATGTGTGAAATAATGAGTTTACGAACGAAACTGCATAGATTGATGTAGTCATTTATAACTGAGTGGGTTATGTTGGTTTTTTGAGCGATTATACAGATTTATTTAGTTAGTTGCGACTTAAGCACTAAAAGACTTGCTTGTACCACCAATCGATAAATGCGCTAAACGCTGAATTTTTTAAATGTATCATTGTCAACATGTTTAAGTCACTAATTGACAGAAATATAACGACACGTTTATAAGTACAAGCGGGCCTTTATTTTCTTTACATCTCTCATATTCGGTAAGTAGGTCCTTATTACCCCCAAATGGGGCTTGTAGGTAACCAATTAGCGCTAAAAAAAAAAATATCTCGGGCTGCAATTGATGCCTTACAGCCCTTGGCTATAATCTACTATTGCTGCCTTCCTACTGCTTTATATTTTACTTACTTTATACTTAAGAAATATATTTATTACTTTAACGTGTGTTGCTTTTTGCAAGTCTTTCATGGACTGCTGCGCTGCGTGTCGCGGGTTCGATTCCCGCACGGGACAAGTATTTGTACAATCTACAACTAGTTGTTCCGGGTCTAGGTGTTTTTTGAGTTTAAATGTTTGTTAACAACACCCACGATACAATAGAAATTACTAGTGCGAGGAAAAATTAAAGAAAAATAATTGTAAAACTGTCTGGGTGTCGAAGCCATTTTAGCAGAATCACAAAAATGGCATTTTCTTTGCAAGGCAAGCAATAGAATAGATACATTTATTATATTAATCTGTTAAAGTACAAGAATATGTTCCAAAGAAGAGAATTCCTTGCCAGTGGTCAGCTGTTTTATAAATAAGAAGATAACTTTATTAATACAAATAAAATTAAATTGCGGCCCGCCATAACTTGATTTTGCGACTTTGTGGCCCTTGCTTGCCAAAAGCTTACCGACAGGCTTAAACCACTTGAGAAATGGATCTTGATTACAGTACCTACCTCTTTGAGAGCTCAAATCAGAACACCACTGCTTTTACTTTTGACCTAATCCCCTAGCTACCGCATGCGACCTATTTTCAGACACATGTGGCCTTGAAATACCTCTTAAATTGATAGAATTACCTAATGACCGCATGCATATATTAATAACATTGTTCTTTGTTACAGGTAAGTTCACTTCAGTGCCCACAGCCACAGCCGGCATTCCCGACGGTAAGGGCTCATTAAAATAACTCCTTCACTTTACGGTTATTGGGGCAAGATTAAGTGGCGTATTCAAAAAGCCTGAAAGATTGCGGTTTTTCACGCACCCCGAATGACTAGGGAAATAACTAGCTTATCGGGAAACAAGACGTAAGTGTTCGAAGGTCAAAGCACCGCCCACCTTTCTTCCTTTAGGTAATAAAACTGCAATTAAGTTACGTAATTACGTTATAGTTATTTTTATAGAAATACTTTCTGTTTACGAGTTGACTGATGGTGTAATAGTCGGTATTTCGGTGACTGAAAATGATTCCGGAGCAAAAATATCAAAACATTTGGGTTACTATTTATAAGCGAACAAGTTTGTTTAAATCAATATGAGTGTCTACTTTTAACTGGTGTTTTTAAACAACTCGTTTACTTCACATTTCTTTAAAACAATATAACAATCTGATTCTAAATAGGTATAGAAATCTTCCGGCTTCCAGTTAATTACTAACTGTTAAGCTTTTATGTAGATCTGAACTAAGTAATATTATCTTACCTAATGTTTACAAAAACATCATTTGTATAAGTAATTTGAACTTATCCAGGTTTCTTATCTTAGTTTTATTATTTCGATTACATACTTGCTTAGAAGTTGTACTTGTACTTAACTACGACATTATGTCAATAGAGTAGATACTCAACCAGGCAAATGCGATTTATGAATTCCTTAATGAATAAAAATAACCCAAAAACAAGATGAAACAACGATCGTGACCCTTTTATATACTATGGCCGTGTTTTATACATATTTTACATAATTTATGCAAAGAAAGAACACAGATTAGTACACCCAAACGTAGGCATGGACTTTGACCCCACCAGGACCTTCACGTCACCATCGTTCAATACTAGAATTTCGCGTAAATACGCACTTTTTACGCAATTACGTGAATTTGACGTCGACGCGTAAACGAAAGTAATATTATCCGATGTGTTTGTGTCTCATTGCACTTGGTTACGTATCAACCATGTAGGTCAGGGCTGCGCGCGCGCCGCGGAAAGCGAACTGACTACGCTACTCAGTACTCTTTTCATAGCTGTTTTTTGCGTTTTCACCTTGATGCACTTGTGCTGTTATGATTAATTTTGAATGCATTTTGATTACAAAAATCTACTGCTTTGTATTTTTTTTTTGTTTTTTTTTTTGTGTAGATACACATCAATGTTGCGTTGTGCAAAAGTAATAAAAAATATTACTTCAATCCGATTATATTTTGCTATTTTGTGCCCGAATAAAGTTAATAGGAAGGATACAAAGGACTGAATCCGATAATAAACTATAAATAGGAACCTAGTCAATATTGATAATTTTATTATGTATTTATATCGTATGAACAGTTATTTCACTAGAAACAATAATAAAATAATGCCAGTAATACGTCAAATTAATTAAACAACAGTCACGACAATAATAATTATATTTAATAGCAAATAACTGTAAAATAATAATAAACTCAAAGCAAACCGGATCGCTAAAAGTAGAACATGTAAATGTGAAACATATGAGTATTTATCATATAAATAAATTTATAGGCCTAATCGTGTCGGTAAATACACACAAACCGCAAATCTGTTACATAACACACTAGTGCGATAATGTGGGTATTACACACACACGCACACACGTACACAGTACATGCAACATGCGCATACGCAGCCTGCATCCTGTCCCACTTAGTGAGGTGAACCGGTCGATCTATGGATCTTGTCTATGGTGAAAAACTAGTATGGTGGAATTAGTTTTATACTAATTAGAGTTTGCGTGATGTAAGTGAGAAATTTGCATGTTCACCATTTTTGATGACCGTGCTGCGTGCCTGACTGTTTTTTGGTGTTTATTTGTACTAGATTAAAGCCCTTGAACATAATTGCTGGTAAACAGTAACATTAGATGCATAAATATGTCACTACCCTTTAACAGGTACCTATTTAGATAATGCAACTAAATTGCACATAAATCCCCAAAATAACTTTTTTATCTCGATGACGTAAAAGTCTGTTGACGTCAGAAAGCCTCATCATCATTTTCATTTTAGTACCCATATCAATATAGCCTATTATTCAGTTTTCATAATCTTCACTTTCCATATTTTCTATAGACAAACTCATATTAGCCAAGTTTAAACCGTTTCTCTCCTCCAATAGACTCCGTAGAAGAAATTAAACAGCTTCAATCTTTCAAATATTGGGTCTTTAAGCCTGTCGGTCTATTTAATAATTTCTTGTACAACTCCACTGCCAACCCCACACGTTCACCAGTCGTAATAATACCAGTTCAGTCACTCAACGTATCGCAAGAATTCGCAGTGCACTCTAAATACACCACATATGGGCGCACAAGGCCACCACAACATGCTGCAGTAATGCTGGTAGAAGCACACCTCATTAACATTGAGTTTATTTTGCAAAACAAGGATTTATCTACGCATTATTCAGTGGGTTTAGGAGATGGGTAGATTAGCAAAAAGACGATAAATTGGGTCAAATAAATACCTACTTTTTTAATTTATAATATGCTCGGGTTTGACCACTACCTCATGGTAACGGTGCATCCACACCGCCGGCAACATTTGTAGCTCAACGTTTCCAAATGTTGCTCGGTAACATCCGCCAACAAAATATTACTAAGTGTTGACGTGTTACTGTAAGTCGAGTAACGTTGCTCAACATTCGGTAACATCAGCCAACAAATGTTGACGTGTTACTGTAAGTCGAGTAACGTTGCTCAACATTCGGTAACAATGTTACCCCCATTATCTAACAATGCCGATTGTCGAGCAACGTTACTCGACATACAGTAATACGGCAACATTTATTGTCGGATGTTACTGCGGTGTGGATGAGTAACAATCAACAAATAGTAACAAGGAGCCACAAAAGTTACCGAATATTGCCGAATGTTACAGTGTTGCCTTTTGTTGCTCCAGAAATATTACCGGTGGATGCACCGTAAGCAATGATGTAGTCAACAGTAAACCACGCGTGCCTGAAATGGCACCTGAACTTATGGCACCCCAGGTATTCTACATACGGCATCTATGAATATTTTTCGCATGTGACATAAGTGGAACAGTTTATGATCTAGAATTTTATTCCACTTAGGCTCCTAGGGATTAATACGTACTAGTGTTGGGACACTTGTTTCTTTTAGGACGTCAAAATAAAATAGTTATTCTCATTCCGCTGCATTAATCTACGTTTACATGAAATTGGGTCAAATAAATTTGCGAAAGTAAACAGTGTCAAGTTTATTGATAGTGCTAAAATAATTATGAAACCGCTCACCCATTTTTAATGGCAGTCTTTCCTTAGAAATATTGGTCATGGATTCATCTGCTCACAATGTTCCTTTCTATCAATAAAGACCAGCTTTTAATTCAAACATTATATTAATTATATTATTATTCATCATCATCATCAGCCTATAATGTTCCCACTGCTGGGGCACAGGCCTCCTCTCTGTGAGAGGGAGTGGGCCATAATCCACCACGCGGGTCCAGTGCGAGTTAGTAGATTGGTTCTAGGACATGCAGGTTTCCTCACGATGTTTTCCTTCACCGTTTTGGGAGCAGTGGTGATGAAATAAATTACACAAAGTAATGCGCCTGGCGGGATTCGAACCCACGACCTACAACTCGTAAGTCGGGACCGATACCACTTGGCCATCACTGCTCAACATTATTCATAACCTACTTTTATTTTAAAAAATGCTGTTCGCCGTTATTTCACCTCCGCTGCTCGGTTCCTATTGGTGGCGTGATGTTTTATAGCCTATAGCAACGACCATCTATATCTAGACTCCTAATCACAGGCGACCGATGTCTGTCAACACATTAGGCAAAAAAGTCTTAAGTTCGTATTAGTTTTGACCACTCCTGTGAGTCCCCTCGTCGCACTGACCTTGAGTTAGCCAATCAGAACGCAGTACCCCGTCCCCCTCGCTTACGTCGTACCTCAGCGACTTGGCAGAAAATTTTCGTTAGTCAGATCGTGCATGAGGCGTCTAGATATAAATGGTCGTTGGCCTATAGTCTTCCATGATAAATGTACTATTCAACACTAAAATAATTTTGCAATTCGAACCATTAGTTCCTTTTTTTTTATATCGTGGTAAAATCATCAAATGAGTCCTCCTACCCAGGGCGGGGCGGGAGGGACTGTCAGACTTGTACTGACTAAAATCCACGGTGTCCTTCGATAGCCCTTTACGTTCCAGGGTCTCGGTTACCTGATGAGACAGTCATGCCACTCCGGAAGGCTTTGCCCCTCTAAGGGGGGACCCGTCAAACCTGTAGTTCCTTACATTAGCGAATTATTCCCGTTAGATCCCACTTTTCAATCCCACTTGAATATTTTTCCGTTGGATCCCACAAAAAATTAAAATTTATTCCCGTTGAATCCCATACCAAAAGAAAAACGTTATATTCCCATTGAATCCCAAAAACTATTCCCGTTGGATCTCACATGCTTTAAAAAATCTGAATGCGAGTACCTACTTTCAACGACAAAATTGGTTTTTGTTTTTGAACTTTTTTTAGTAAAATAATTGATAAACACTTTTCTTCTGATATGTACACTGTACATGTTGTCGTAACGTGGGATTCTACGGGAATTAAAAACGGAATACCTAAAAAGTGGGATTTAACGGGAATAAATCACATTAGTGCGTTCAATCAAATGAACAAACAAAATCTTCAGCTGTACAATATTAATAAAAATCTATACTAGATTTACCTCAAACGGAGTGCAAATAGTGTAGTATATGGGAGGTAGTATCGATATAGTGTAGTAGTGGCGAGTACGCACCAAGGTCTGTGTCGGGTGGCGCAACCAGACAACTCTCGAATGTTGCACAAACACACGCTAATTGGAACCAATGTGATCTTCCAAATGATTGGAACGCACCTTGAACTCCCATTCTCCTGGACTTTTCATCCATTTTTTTGGGAAGTTCAGTATATTTCCCAGGATCATGATCTAAACCCTTTTTCTGCTGAATTATTGTCTTCTCAGTTGATTTTGTTTAGTAGGTTTAGTAGGTTTACATTATAGGCTGATGATGATGCTGAATAATAATGTTCCCACTGCTGGGACACAGGCCTCCTCTCTGTGAGAGGGAGTGGGCCATAATCCACCACGAGGGCCACGAGGCCACGAGGGCCACGAGGGCGTAGGTTTTAAATTGTTACGTTCTAGAATATATTCAGGAGTATTATATCTTAGTCTTTGTCTGGAAAATCTAGAAAGTTCTCTCAGTCTTGATTATGTAATATCTCTGCTAAAAATAGAACAGGTGTTTAGAGATTCACATCTGCATTAACAGACTCTTTTTCCAGAGTTTTAAGACCGAAAAAAAATAAACTACCATTTTTGGCGCGCGCGTTATCTCGTCATTGTACAATGTAACTCATGCGCAGTTCAAGACAATAGGAACTAGGAACAAGAGTGCGACACAGTACCCCCGTCCCCTCTGGCATTCCTCCAAGCTAATGATTCAAACGCATTCAAAACAAGGATTAGACTTGTTTGTCAGTTGGCGTGGATAGGAAATATAGATAATGGCGAGGAAGGAAACTGCGGTGCGCAGCCGGCGTGCAATGCTACAGCAGTAAGGCCAGGAGATCAGCGACCGTGCGAGGTCGTGTCATGTAAATGCGGCTCTCAAGGCGCCCGCCCTAGTTACGCTCAAAACAACACCGCTTTACAATCACCTTCAACCTTATCACGACGGACTAAGGTCTAACTTCTATTCATTCAGCTGCATAAACAACTGTGTATAGCAAACACGTAATTGCGTTTGACGTAATACTTAATGACCTATCAATAAAGGTTGTTTTTGTGTGCTGCGATGGCAGGTTTAAGGTTGCGTAGCTAAGAGCGATCGGACGGAGACGGTGACACGAACACGATCCTTTTTAGTAAAATCGTTTGCAGAAAAAAAATGATTGGCAAAAGTTAAAATGCAGTTCATTAGTGATTAATGGCGACGATTAAGTAGCTGGAATTTGTTAGCGAAGCGTTGTTTTGATAAACCATAAGATGTTTGATTCATGATACCTGTTGGTTTGAATCTGAAAGTTTATTTGTCTTCCTGAAAACCTTCGTTTGAGAAGATCTAAAGTTCAAAAAGCCTTGAACCAAAACAGATTTTGCTTCGTATCATTAGAATTTATAACGAGATGTTTACCATATTTATTATTTGTTTTGAGTTTCCGATATTTCGACACTGCTGCAAGTGTCCATGATCACAGATATAAACTGAAGTAATTGCGGGTGGATGTTTATGAGCAGACAAATTAGTTAAAATCCCATTTTAAATTCTAATTATATTGTTACCATGTGTAACATAAAACTATAGTTTTGATTTGTGTATGCTTTTCGAGGAAACGAGTATGCAAACTTAAAGATTTCTTGTCTGTATATGAAATAATGAGAATTTTCTTCAATAAAACATAGACTTCATGAAAGAGTATATTTATAAAACAGTTACATAATATTCTTTAATAAACAACTGCAAACATAAAGTAGTTGTACATTAGTCTGTAAGTAATTGAGAAATGTTTACAAGTCACGAGGTAGCCGGGAAGCCTCATGAACTTCAGTTATACAAGCTGAAATAACGCCTGAAAAGTAACAACATTACGAAATCTATCAGCTCGCTGTAATGTCTACTAAGTTACAGAATGTTTTTCTGAAACAAAAGAAAATTGGATATGAATTCAGGTTCATGGTGAAATCAAGAAACAAACTTTGATTCATTTCTTTTTTGGTTCTTTGAGACTGAAATTAAAAAACAAAAGAATAACTATGGCATATAGTGGTTTAAAACAGTGAATTGTACATAATTTCTTCTATCTAATATCAGCAATTTAAAAAAGGAACGTAGGCCCAAATATTTGTTGCCTGATGCGACACTAAAATACGATTATTAATTCGAGTCAGTAAAATGACATTTCCAATGTTCCTGGTTTGTTTCATTTTGTATGTATCAGTGACAGTTGCACTTGTCATTTTACTGACTCGAATTAATAATCAAACTTTAGTCGACGACATGCGCACTATTTCTTTACTAAAATTAAAATAGAAGCTTTTCTTTAGCAAAAAATTAAAGAAAACCAGTCGTCAACACACCGGTTACTAAACTCAATCAATGAATGACCTTTGTTTATCCATATTTATAATAAAATTATCATAAATATGAATGGTCCGCCATACTGTGGCGGTCACACCAAAAGCAGCGCGTATTTGGCACCTCACTCGCGGATCCAACCATGCGCGTGCGACGATTACAAACTGCTGTTTTAAGTTAGTTGTCAGGAAGACTGGGAGCTCGTTACTTGTTGTTATTATCATTATGACATCGTTTAATGTGTTTATGTTACCTGAAGTGTTAGTTACCGCCAACGGATAATAGCATAAACTATAGCATGACAGTCCCTCCCGCCCTGCCCTGGGTGGGAGGACTCATTTGATGATTTTACCAAGACAAAAAAAACTATAGCCTTATTACAGGCCTGTTGGTCTAGTGGTTAGTGACCCTGACTGCTATGCCGGAGGTCGTGGGTTCGATTCCCACTCAGGACAAATGTTTGTGTGATGAGCACGATCATTTGTTCTGTGTCTGGGTGTAATTTATCTATAATATGTATGTATTTAGAAATATATAAGTATGTTTATCAGTTGTCTAGTACCCATAACACAAGCTCTGCTTAGCTTGGGACTAGATGGCATTGTGTGATAGTTGTGGAATATTATTATTATTATTATTATTATCTGTCATTAACGTCCCACTCTCTGTGAGAAGTTGGTCAAACATAACCCACCTCAGGTTAGTAGTGACATTTATGTATAATTGTTACTCCATACTAACATTATATACGAGAAAGATTTGGATTTTTGTATGTCTGCAGTGAGTAAACTCAAAAACTACCTACAACTTTCATCGCGATATTTTTCATCACCAGTTTTAGAGTACTGGCCTGGTGATGAAATAAATTACAAAAATTTAAGTGCTAGCCTGTGGTCGAACCCACGACCTTCGACAACGGCAGTCCTCAACAAACAATAACGGTTATTTGTCTATGGTTCTATAGTTTATGTGGTCTAGAATCAGATTAGTATGTCTAGCTCGTCATTGATATTGAAGCCGTGGCGCAATCGCAAAGCGTGTCATTTCTAGGTTGTTGGTTTGATACCTGCTTCTTGACTAAATATCTAGATTTTTCTATCGGCTAGCTATGCATGCAAGCATTTGATATAGGAAAATATAGTTTTACATCGTTATCGGTGACCTCAAGAAAGTAATCATTTTTTTTTTGGGTGGCAAAATCATAAAATCCACCCGTGTTCCTTCGGATGCCCTTTACGTTCCGGGGCCACGGTATCCTGGATTAAGAAAAATCCGCGACCCCAGCAGGCATTTGGCCCCATAAGGGGCCCCGTCGGTGACGCATGAAACACGATGCGCTACCGACCCGGGCTTGGTCCTTGGTCGGACGACGAGCTTACCCATTACTCACCGTCCGCAAGCCCGCTCCGCCACTGTGCCGTTGCTATTCAGAGGGACACGCGTTGGAGCATCCACCCGACAGGCTATTCGCATACGGGCAAAAAGACCCCTTAGGCACACAGTGCCTAAGGAAGAGTTTTTGCCCGCATCCCAGGGTGCACCGTCCCGAAAAACTGGTCTTCCCCCCGGACGTATCCGAGAGGGAACTCCAGTCCACGGGCGCACGTGGAGGTTTCCTGTCTTAGCACCCCAAAAGTATCTAGCCTACGGAATTTATCTTTTCTGTATTATTTTGAGAGATATCAATAACAGGTCGCGGGGCCGTCTTAAAAGGTAAAATCCTGGAACGTTAGGGGAAATGAAGCAACAGAGTGTATTTATAATCATAAGTCTGACAGTCCCTCCGCCCCACCCTGGGCTGAAGAACTCACTTGATAGTTTTATCACCAATAAAAAAAAATATGCCAATAATCACTAATTTGTGATTATTGATTTACTTTTGTAGATTTTACTATGATCAAAATCAATCAATCAAAGCATTTATTTCAAGAAGGCCATTGCAGGCGGCAGTTTTGAATTATCAAAAGACTAAAATTAAAACTATAATTTCAAATAATTATGGTGCTACAGTACCAGTCACAATAACTGTGAAAGTACCAGAGGTGGTCAACATTTTCTAATTTAATGTTTTTGCACTCTTCAAATAAAAAATTAGATTTAAAGTATCGTCTTATAAAGGAGATGAGAATATCTGGCGAGCGACAGATTAAACCCCGCGTGGAGTAATGTTGATGTCCGTCTGGGAAGTTTTCGTGTACCCTCAGCCCCGGAGGAAAGGCTTCAAGTAAATATGTAACTTATGTAATGAATTGTTAGAGAAAAGGAAAGGTTTAATCTTTTTAAGTCTAGTACAAAAGAAATGAAAGTGAGCGAATGAATGAATGAGAAATAGATATAAGTAGAAGTTCTTTTAATACATTCTAACACAAAGATATTTTTACATAATCTACTGATTCGTTGTCCAGTAGTGCCTAGCACTGTCGCTTAACGTGAGGTCTTGTTTCGATTCTCAAATCGGGAAAGGGAGTTATTACATCGGAAATTGCTCTAAGCTTTTTATAGGTGGTAAAATCATTAAATGAGTCCCACTCTCGGTGGCAGAAGGGACTGTTAGACTTTTACTGACAAAAAATCTAACCTGTTCAGTAGCCTTTTGCGTTCCAGGGTCACGATGTCTTTTACAGACGGTCCCGCGAAATTTGCTAAGCTTGCCTCGGCTCACAGACATAGTCCATTCTTGGATTACGGGGCGTGTTAATATTTCAGATTGATTAAAACCTACTTATCCCTGTTTTATAAGATTTTCCATAGCCCCATTACACCATAGTATAAGTCTTACTATAATCCTCAATTTTAGCACATTTTCATCGACAAAATCTACGTGAGCCAATTCCGTGGAGTCAAACTGTAATGAATGCCAATTGAATGAGCCCTCTCGTCAATCTGAGTGAAAGTTCTTATCATTGAGCATAAGTAGAATAAATGAAGTTAGGGAAACAGGCTCATCTGTTGAGGGCGATGAACTGATAACCTGTTTTTATCCAAAACAACTGTGCCCTTAATTTCTCCTGTAAAATAGTTACTAACTTTACCAAAACATGTTAACGACCAGTATTGTCTCATTCAGCATCTGCCTAACCTTTTCCCAACTATATTGTGGTCGGCTTCCAGTCGAACCAGATGCAGCTGAATATCAGTATTTTACATGGAGCGACTGCCTATCGGACTTTCACAACCCAGTAACTGGGTAATACGATACCCCAGGATAAGTTCCAACAGTGTTGCTAAACTAGCTATTAAAAAAATCTTAAGACAATATATAAATTAGGATTTTCCGAAAGTATCTCTTAAAGAACCCTGACCGGGAGTTGAAATTCACAGAGTAAAATCCCTGCGGAAGAAATCATGGGCTTATAAAGTAGAGCTACCTTTACATGTATGTATCGGCATTCAGTGGTACGACGAGGAATGGGAGTTCCTTCTCGTTCCGCTGGTGGAAAAAGTTGGTGGCACGATGAGGAAGAAGCCCATAAAACAAATATTAGATTTCAATGCTCGTCTTACAAAATACTTGCGTTTGCTGATTTTTTGGAAATCATCCTACGGGAGCGTCTAAAATATGACACTTAGCGTAGGTGGTTCTGCAGATTACCCCTACCACTACGGCCTACCCCTTTTACATCCAAGCATACAATAACTTTGTAACTATCATCTATAAAGTATAGACGAAGAGTATTATACAAAATTAAATAGAAAAATCCGGCAAGATTTTAAAACCTTGCGAAGGTATTTACTTACTACAATCACTAATCTATTAGGTTCCCGTGATTCAAGTCATGAAAATATCAAACTCGACTTAAGACAACACACGTGTAACCTGTTTTTCCTTGAAGAGTTAAGAAGCTTTTTCGCACACGTGTCCCAAACTAGAACGAAAATTGTGTTCCTTCCGCGCGATTGCTGTAGGTACCTATTTATACGCAACTATATAGCGCTTGTCCTGGGCTTCACTCGCGTGATACCCGAGTATCTCGTCCGAATCCAGGCAAAGGTTTATCTGCATGATATCAAACAGACAAACAAAGGTCTAGGGCAGACAGTAACTTTCTCATTTATGATATCATATGCGTGAACGCGGCGAAGGCGTGCGTCATATTACCATCAAATTGTATCAGCTTAACTTCCAGTCTGTCTGCCAGCAATATGTATTAGCGCGGGATAGAAACGTTCCCGACACAACTTCGAGGAATCCCGGGAATTTTCTCATTACTACTGTTATATCGATTCCAAACAGGGTTGCGAGGAAAATGGATGTATTGTTGCTACTAACGTCTTTGTATTGTCCAATATTGAGTATATTTTACTTATACCTCGTACAACTCGTACTAGAACCGTTTAATACCAGACTTTGTTAAACATCATCGAATTCTGACAATCGTTTCAAGTTCATATACATGCCCTTTTCCAGCAATCGCTATGCTACACTTAACCGTCCAAATAAAAGCTTCACATTCGATTTTAAACGTTCACCTCCGCACTGACAGCTGAGTTTCCAACAGTACTATAATATTCAGGCATTCGTTTAGGTATCAACTAGTGACAATGAAAATGGATACAAGTTATATTTTAATTTATGTTTAGTGCCTACATTAGCGAGCCTAACTTACTTATTCGACATTGACGGTGACTTTACAGTGGATATACCGACGGAATTTGATCGATTATTCGCCGCACATCGCTTAGTTGCCATCGACACAATGCAGTCGATTAATTTATTAATCATTAGTTGTCTGAGTTCACACGTGAACTAGTCACTCATTTAATAATGTAACGCTTTAGTCTTCTAAACGTTTTAGGACGAAAATCTTCATGTGTCTTCTTTTTCGCTTACGAACAAAACAAGGCTCCTAAGTCCTAGCCTAATCAAATGCAGCTTTATTATTTGCCAAGATAGATGTACTAGGTATGAAGACCATATCTAAATCTATGTTACAAAAAAGGTTTGATGTTACGATCAAAATTAAATATTTTATTTAACTAATAAATTACCGAAAAATAAGTTCGTTGTGTGGAGCAGTGGCCCAGTGGTATCGGTCCCGACTTACGAGATGCAGATCGTGGGTTCGAACCCCGTCCGGCGCATTACTTTGTGTAATTTATTTCATCACCACTGCTCTCAAAACGGTGAAGGAAAACATTGTGAGGAAACCGGCATGTCCTAGAATCACAAATTCGAAGACATGTGACATCTACCGCACTGGGCCCGCGTGGTGGATTAGGGCCCACTCCCTCTCACAGAGAGGAGGCCTGTGTCCCAGCAGTGGGAACATTATAGGCTGATGATGATGAAGTTCTTTGTTCGGGTTGGTGGTTTCTAAGGAGAAGAACCGATAAGAAACTCCATGGTTACTCTTTTAAAAGGTACATGGAGGGTCTATCTGACCTCCAGTTCACTCGATCCCTTTGTCAGGACTTTTATCAGACTCCGGGCTACTGATTACTCAGTACGTTATGAATTATAGATAAAAGCTCCTCATTTTAGATATATAGACAGTCTATTGTATGATTTCTTCGTAACAATATTACCTATGTCATCATAATATATTTTTTGTGTCTCCTCAACTCTTGGAATTGACATTTTGTCTAGCTAGACAGTTAACAACTATTGTCAAGACTTGTTACCTACACATGCTATTAAGAAAATTCTCACAAGCTTACAGATAACAGGGTCATTTAGAAACCCTTAATTTCCAAGTTTTCTTGAAAATTGTTTGAAAGAACCAATTTGTTAAGCCGCGAAGTTTAATGTATCTGTTAGAATAGACACAGATGTAGGTAATATAGGTGTATAATGTAATATGTATGTGTGAATAACTATTTACTAACCTTATCTTCTTTTAATCCAAGTAAATGCGATAGAAATTGCTGTTAGCTACACAGTAATCGCTGGGCCTTTTACAAGAATGGAGGGAATTCATATTTCTAATCTTTAGGGGTCAGCGCACACCAAGAGCAGAGCAGAGCATTTTCCGAGATTATTGAAAAAAATATCTTATGATTATTATCATACGTCGCAAAATTGAATACACGCCCAAATTTGATGCTCGAGCAAATCGTGTACTTATTCAATTTTGCGAAGTATGATAATAATCATAAGATATTTTTTTCAATAATCTCAGAAAATACTTTGCTCTGCTCTTGGTGTGCGCTGACCCTAGCACGTGACAGCGCAAACTCAGTTTCACTTTTTTTATCGTGATAAAATCATCAAAAGAGTCCTCCCGCCCCGAGTGAAGCGGAAGGTGGACTATCAGACTCGTAATGACTAAAATCAACGATTCCTTCAATTTGAATCGATTTCACTTCAAATTGATTAGGTACTAGATATAAAAAAATCGCACAAAGCCGTCAGGTGGAAGAACCCCAGACGTTACATGACGTATACCTACATATAACATGCATGTATTACTATCACACATAATTATAAGGCCGACCTTGACAATGACACTCGACAAGGCATCCATTGTTATCCCGACCCGAATGCCGGGCCGTCTGCCCGCCCCGCTTCCGAGAACGGCACAACTTTGCTTCTACAGACATAACATATAGCCACCCGGCCTATGTATTTAACTTCTGGAAATATATAGGTATTGACGACTGCCCGCGGTTTTAGACACGTGTAACACTGGCTTTTGAAAATCCAGATTTTAGTTAATGTCTAGGAATTAAACGTCCGTCTATCGCTAACTGAATTCTAGGTTCGTCGCAAAACGAATTCGACTTAGAAACTCAAAAAAACATAACAACTTAGACAGCGATCGATAATTCAATTTGGGTTTGCCAAATAGAAAATTAAGAAAAACCGGTGAAAAATATGGTTTTTTGTTTTTCTCACCTGGGGTAAGCGAGTGAGTGATGTGATAGTGGTGAGTGAGTGTAGTTTCTAAATATTTTACTAGCTTTTCCCCACTGTTAAACTATTCAAACAAACTCTTCGTTTTTATTATATTAGTATCGGTGCATCCACACCGCCGGTAACATTTACAGCTCAACGTTTCTAAATGTTACTCGGTAACATCAGCCAACAAAATGTTATTTAATGTTACTAAGTGTTGACGTGTTACTGTAATTCGAGTAACGTTGCTCAACATTCGGTAACATCCGCCAACAAAATGTTATTTAATGTTACTAAGTGTTGACGTGTTACTGTAAGTCGAGTAACGTTGCTCAACATTCGATAACGATGTACCCCATTATCTAACAATGTTACAGCAACGTTACTCGACTTACAGTAACACGGCAACACTTAGTAACTTTTTGTTGTCGGATGTTACTGCGGTGTGTATGCACGGGTAAGTAACAATCAACAAATAGTAACAAGGAGCCACAAAAGTTACCGAATGTTACCGTGTTGCCTTTTGTTGCTCCACAAATGTTACAGGCGGTGTGGATGCACCGTATAGAAGATGTATATCTAGTCAGCTAAAGTAAGAAAGTTGCTACGCTACGCTTGCTTTAGAGTACATTTTAGGTACCAATCGCTAGATGGCCTTGCTGATTCCGAAGGTCTGGGTATTTCCAATATAAATTACAGTTATATACCTTCAAAACATATCCTCAAAAGGTATATAACGCTCGCTATGCCGATACTGCTGTAACGCCTACAGACAATATGTAATTCAGACGATTATCTAGGCTAGGTAACAGGCAGGGAGTCTAGACCGGTTGTCATGGCAACCAGACTGTTCTCGAATGGGGAGGGGGACGCAGTGGGCGGGGTACCTACTATACTGTTTATTTTTAATTTTTATATGTTAGTTATATTTTTCGGTGAATAGGAAAGAATAATAGTCGTGAATTGTGTATTTTGAAGCTATTGGAAAATAAATAAATTGAAGGTTTCATAGATATAATGTAAGGATTCAATCTATTGTAGATCTAAAGGGACTAAATCATCAGACGAGAAATGAGAATACGGAATATTCCGTATTACTTTTTTCAGGTCGAACGTCTAAATTGAATAACAGACTTTGTTTCTTCAATCTAAAATACGCAATAAGTCACAAAGATAGTTACTTGATTTTCATGAATTCACTGTATAGTTGAAACAATTAATTTTGCTTGCTTGTTAGCATCTGCATTTTCGCTCATAAACTGCGGGAAATAGTGCGTCTTGCCTTGCGTTCTATTTTCGCATAAAATCCAGTCGCCCACTTCCATGCATTCTGCAAAAACAATTGCAAATCAGATAAAGTGCCGGATCATTTTGTTACAATATTTTCCGAGTTGCTACTAGCTTATGCTCCCCTAGTACTCGAGACTGCAACATTTTCATACAATTTCTATCAAATATATTTCCCAAGCTCCTCTTGACGAATGGTGCCCTAGTACTTGAACGTAAAACGCTCGATCTTATTTCGCGATTACTTCACAAAACAATGAATTTCAAGTACTTGTTTTACATCAATATTGTTGTTCGTATTTTCAAAGTAAATGCAAGCTGCATTTGGGTGAATCCACTTGAATTTAAATTACAAGTTTTTAGAATTGTAATATTATTTTGGTACAAGTGATTGCGTCAATCAAATATTTGCATGGGGAAAAACAGAAAATTAGGACCTGGATTTCATTTTATATGTACACTATTCTTATAAAATTACTTTTAAAATACCCGCTTTTACTTCGAAAATTATAAGTTCGGTAACAAAATACCGGGACAAACAAATTTATTCCAGACTATAACCCATCTCTGAACCTTATCAAGATCAGTTCAGCCGTTAAGACGTGATTGAGTAGACCAAAGATCCATTCATCCAAACATCCATTAAATATCTACTGTTAGAATTCTGTTTTTCAAATAAAAACTCTATAAATGTGACCCTAAGACATCATCGACCACATCAGTTTCGCAAACTAAATAAACTTCTCATCTAAACTACAAGCCTAGTACAAATTCAACGTAACAGTTAAATTACAGTCTCATAGAATCTCAGTCGTCACGCAAAACGCTAGGCTACCTATCTTGACAGCCCAGCATCTCATCATCTCATCAGGAGACAATTACGCGGGCCTGCGTCACATCGCCCCGCTAGCCGAGCACTGATTGCACTCCGTTATCCACTTGTTATATAAGTAATTGTTGCCATTAACTCCTCTTGAGCCTGTGTTTTCCTCCGCGATATAAAGGCGAAAAACAAAGAGCTATAATTGATAGGATAAGATACTTTAAGTATTAACTTTTAATAGGTCGTCGGAAGCGGTAGTTTGCTAACGTATCGTCCACTTATATTAAAAAAAAATGTCGGTTTCGTGTATTATCTATTCTCAAATGTTGCCAAACTCTCCCTTGCCTAATTACGCGAATAACACAAAGTTGCTAGGTTAACATTTTAATAACATCCATTTACCTTTATCTACTTACTGAAATGTCTTAATACGTAAGGTAATACGATAAATACAAGTATATTGAATTTCCTTCTGCCCACACTGAAACAAACCCATATGAGGTAAACTATAAATATTTTCCTTCCTAAATTATCTCGGACCAATCCTAACTATGTCTGCGATATACTATATTGTATATCGCAGACATAGTATTGTATACACGTGTATACCGCGGCTCCTCTCTCAATAATCTGGCGCGCATCACGAAGCCTTGACTCCATTCTATAATGCCGTGCGCAAGAGTCGCTTCCTGATACATGTTATCGCGATCTACGCGCTTTATTGATCTATATCTTTATTGGTGTTTGTGGGACGTGCTAAATAACTCTTTTAGGTCTAAGAATATGTAATATTACCTCGTATTAGTCCCAAAAATTGAAACCTTCTAAAGATGGTGATCTAAAGGTTAGCGCTTTGGAGCTACATTAAAAAACCCAAGGTCTTTACAACCTTTTGAAACCTAACCATTTTGATTTATAATTGTGTTTCACAGGCCACTAATCTAATGAATATACTAGAAAATTGCTTCGAAAACATTGTAAGCTGCTAATATACAATCTTGCCATCAGTTTCACAATACTACATCTAACGAATACTATTCAAATATTTACGCTAACTATCATAAACAGATAATAACACCTAAACTACGCAACGTTTTTCTCACAACAACAAAATAAAAGGTCGAAAAACATTTTTAATCCAACCTTTTTTCTAAAAACTTTAGCCGTCACAATCTTTTTTAAAAAAACAACCTGTCAAAAAAAATTAAGAAAAAAAAAATTTTGACATTAGAATGATCGTTTTGAAATGTTAGTTCCTACGTTTAGAACGTTCTACGTTTAATTTATTTATCTATCGCCGTCGTCACCTTCAGTTCGTAGCTCCGCGTCGCCAAGTCAGCGACAGAGTATGACATCGCGTGCTGCATTGACCTAGTTGCCGCGGGTTCGATACCCGACTGAGGTCGGCCGCATAGATAATAACTTTAAACGCCTCCGCTTGCTTGTGAGTCTTCGCTGAATCTCTTTATCTGATGACGTTTTATTTTTAGTGATGACTTACTGATGGAGCTTCACGGAATTTATTTGAGGTTGCATTCGTCTAGGAATGGTTGAATTTTGAAAATTCAGGTTGAGTCATAGGGCTTGTAGTCTAGTACTTGGCTACGTTATATAACATGTTTTCATAAAGTGTCACTTTTGAGTTTTTTTGTTTGAGGGAGAGGGAGAGGGAGGAGAACGTTTCTTGACGTTTCACTTGATTGACGTGGCTGACCATAGCCTAATTAGTACAGTAATAAATATAATAAATAAATAATTATAATTGCATAACTTGATAAAAATGCTATGCTTTACCGCGGCAATCCCCGAGTGCCACACGTATTTTTTTTTATCGTGGTAAAATCATTAAATGAGTCCTCTCGCCCTGGTTCGAGCGGAAGGCACACTGTCAGACTTGTACTGACTAAAATCCACGGTGTTCCTTCAATAGCCCTTTACGTTCCATGGTCACGATTATCTATTTAGACAGCCCCACAACACCGAAGGCACGCTTACCGTAGCAGCCATTTTGCAAATAAATAAATGCATATTTGAGTAATAGAATGAAGGCTTACAACAAGTACTCGTGAAGACATTCAATTAATTGCAAGTGAAGCGCTAATGGAGTCCGAGGTCACTGCCGCACATACTTGTCATCACTGATAAATTATTGAACACATAGACACAGAACACTTTTATTCGAACTGTTTACAAATCTTACAAAAAATTAATGCATGTGTTAGATTTATCTAAAAATAATAATAAGTAAATAATACGTAATTAATAATAGTTTATAATAATATGTAATTGATAATAATTTATAATATGTAATTAATAACAGTAAGATATTTAGAACAACGATCAACTGATTTCCGAACGAAATCAATTGACGTTCAAATATTTATCGAATTAAATTAAGGCTGCAAATAAATACTTACTGAATTTCTAAATTATCTAATTAAGTTTTAAAATCGTTCTACTGTACATGATTTGTTTATTATTGCCTATTTTATTAATTATTTAAATACAGTGTTTGACGATCTGTGATTGGTTAATGATGGCGGTAATATTTGATGGAAGTGGTACGATACTAAGTTTATAAAAATAGATGTACCCTCACATCGGTAGTCATTACGCTGCAAGTGTTCAAAGAGTTAAGACGTGTCCAAAGTAGTGAACGGTTTATTTAATGTGATATAATAATAGAGAATACAAGTGTGTGATGCTGAAAGTTATAATTGGTGTCCTAATGTACTACAATGAAAATGTAAGTTAATTGATATTTATTATGATAAGAATATTGCTGTTAATTATGTATTTTTATGAAGTGTATATCTGATAAATTATAAAATATGTTGCCGTGGAGTTTCTTTCTCCGTTCTTCTCCACGAAGACCTAGAGTTTGCGAACGGAGGTAGCTTGATAATAAAATACCTAGTCTTGATTTTGTGCTTTTATTTATAAACCCATTCCTGTAAGAAAGTCCTTAGAGGTACTTTACATACAGTAAATAAATAACATTAACCATCCTGATATCTGAACTTGACAATAAAGTCTATATTAATATCAATAAATATTACACAAACATCCTGTTTCTAACAATAAATATTACACAAACATCCTGTTTCTAACATCAGAAGTGGGATAAGTGCCCTAACCTATTTATTAATTCTAATGAACTTCCTTTTTACATTTCATAATCAACGTTGGAGCTATCAATCGGCACATCCCTGTTGAAAGCTGAGACGTCATCGGGTGGATGAATCGGGATTTAGAAGAGCGATGAAAACTTGCTACAATCTTGAACAGCCGCTGGACTGCGATGCTGCTGAAAAGGATCGAAGCCATGCCGAGGATAACGTAACGAGAACTTCTGCACCACAATATGAATTGTGGGCAAATGTCGGTAAGGCCTCCAGAGGCTCTGCTTTAATATTTATTTAATGTTTTAATCCAAAAGTGAATTGAAAAGGTCCTAAATATGAATAGTTTTTTTTTTTTTTTTTTTTTTTGAAATTGTGTTGTAGGGTTTGCCTTTATTAAAATTTTAACGAAATTTAAAAAGAAAAGGAAAATACATCAAAAGAAAGTGATGTCGGACAATTGTATAAAAAAAGACTATTTACATTATATTTACAAAAATGACTGTTTTAAAATAATTGGTTGATGAAATTGCAATACCTGTTGCATAATTACCACCTTTAAATAATTAATTATTTGAAAAAAACGAGTCGATTAATAAGAAATTGGTTACTCAAATTGGTTAATCAAATTTTAAATATACTAGGGCCAACAAAACAGTAAAACAGCAAAGAAAAAAATTCATTTACACATCAGGTTTCCTTTGGCATAAAAGTATTATTTTCGCGAAACAAAAAATAATAATAATAGTTGTTGCTTGAGAAAGTAAAAAGGGTAAACGAGACAAAATATCTTTTGATGCGAAAAATTTATGAGAGTTAACTATTGACATTTTTGTTTTTTTAATCTATCTCTCATTTTCCAAATGCCAGGGTTGGCATGATTAAAACAAGTTGTTTCGAAACACAAGTTGAAATTGGTTTGAATTGAAAACAGTGTTTTTTTTTTCTCACACGTTTAAATACAAAGATTAAACAAGTGTAAAACATTGTATAAAGCTTAAAAAATCCCTTTTATAACAAATGACTAGATACTAAACGAAAATAAATTAATATTTAGGGGTATAAATAGCTTACTTTACATAAAACCTATTCGAGTCAATGCTGTTGCTATATTATATTTTTGAACATTATTTTTTGTTTGTTGTGATTAGTAAATTATTCAATATAATGCCTTAGTACCAGGATTTGTTTGGTACAAGATAACGCCTATTTTTGAAACATAAGTATATGATAATTTCAATTTCAAAACAATCGAAGTTGTAACAATGTGAATTGATAAACAACATTGGTTATTATCAAATCAAAAATTGTGGTTCCTAATTTCGACTGTCAAAAGAAAGTTATTCAATGGATTAGTGGTTATTCCCCTCATTTTTTAAAAATATACATGTTGGTGTTTCCCCTATTCATAGAACAAAATTCATAGTTCATAGGCCCCGCTGGCCCCGCTAGAAAAGTCCCTATGCCAACCCAGTGTAAAACGTCGACATTAAATCCGATACTACTAGAAAAGATTACGCAGCTTACAAATAAATGTTTACCTATTGATCATTTTTGTAAATTATAATATATTATTTCGAGTCAAAAAAACAATATGATCTAGTCTGGAAATGAAACATAAAGCTCGAATGAATTACAAATAGTGGCCTAACAAAACAAAAAAAAAAACACTTCTTTAAAACAATTTGAACACTCTTTTATCAACTATTTTTAATTTTTTTTAAATACAAATTGATGGTCATTTGAAGTATTATTTTGACTGGCTTATTAGCTTTGATATTAAATAGAGCCAGAGTAGATGTAGATCTTGTGTTCAATGACCAATTTAATCGGGAGGTCATTTTCATTAGATACGATTCAGTTTATATTTGTTAAAAAAAAAAGAAGAATAATCTTTTTTGATTTTGCTATGGGTCTGTGGTTTTAACATCAGTTTACTGTTTGTCTCATAAAATAAAAAGGTGCTTTAAAGTATGGCTTTGTTAAAAAAGTTGACGTCTTTACAAACTTAAATACATATGATGGAATGGAACAAAACTCGACTTGTATAATGTGAAAACTATTATTATTTGATCAAAGGAACCGAAATACGATTTGAATCTTGGTCTTCAAATTAAAAGTATAGCTTAGTAAATTGGTTAAAAAATCTCTCTCAAGGTCTCTACTAGACAACACTATTTGCAATGATAATAATAATTGTCAGAATAACCGAGCTGGTGACTTTTATAATGAAATATAAAATTGAAAATTAAACAAATATCGTAAATTCCTTTCGAAAATAAAATGCAAATCCCTTTGATTCATGTAGCAAAAAAAAAAAGAAGGAAATAACATTTTATTAGTACAGGTACAAGGCATACACAATAATATGCAAAAGAAAATTAAAAATGAACAAGTGATAGAAGTCATAATATTGTCTTTGATATACGTACACTTTGTAAAAAAAAAAAATCAAGCTAAGATGAATCTAGAGATTAAGTGAAATAAGTGTTATTTTGCTACCGTTTATGAATAGTATTTTATATTGGTAAAGGTTTATTATGATTAGTTTTAAGTCATTATTGTATTATGGATGAATTAAAACCTTAACTGTGGTATGACATTCACTGGCTGCGGGTGATTGAGCTTCACTGACTGCGGGTGTTTGGTCTGCCCAGTAAGGTCGATGATTATGAAACGATTACTGATATTATGATGATTATGAACTGACTTTATGAACTGATTATTGACATTATGAACTGATTCTTGACATTATGAACTGATTCTTGACATTATGAACTGATTCTTGACATTATGAACTGATTCTTGACATTATGAACTGATTCTTGACATTATGAACTGATTATTGACATTATGAACTGATTATTGACATTATGAACTGATTATTGACATTATGAACTGATTATTGACATTATGAACTGATTATTGACATTATGAACTGATTATTGACATTATGAACTGATTATTGACATTATGAACTGATTATTGACATTATGGACTGATTATTCGACATTATGGACTGATTATTCGACATTATGACTGATTATTGTAATTGTGAACTGAATATTGTAATTGTGAACTGAATATTGTAATTGTGAACTGAATATTGTAATTGTGAACTGAATATTGTAATTGTGAACTGAATATTGTAATTGTGAACTGAATATTGTAATTATGAACTGAATATTGTAATTATGAACTGAATATTATAATTATGAACTGAGTAACGTAATTATGAACTGAATATTGTAATTATGAACTGACTATTAAAATTATGAACTGCTGGTCGGTCATTGCCCTGAATATTAGTCTGAAACTCATGTGCAGCAAATAATAGAACTAATATGTCCAGGCCAGACACTTCTTGAATATAATTAATTAGGTACTTCGAGAGCGAAGTACTTGTCAGTATGGCCGTGTTAGATTTATCTAAAAATAATAATAAGTAAATAATACGTAATTAATAATAGTTTATAATAATATGTAATTGATAATAATTTATAATATGTAATTAATAACAGTAAGATATTTAGAACAACGATCAACTGATTTCCGAACGAAATCAATTGACGTTCAAATATTTATCGAATTAAATTAAGGCTGCAAATAAATACTTACTGAATTTCTAAATTATCTAATTAAGTTTTAAAATCGTTCTACTGTACATGATTTGTTTATTATTGCCTATTTTATTAATTATTTAAATACAGTGTTTGACGATCTGTGATTGGTTAATGATGGCGGTAATATTTGATGGAAGTGGTACGATACTAAGTTTATAAAAATAGATGTACCCTCACATCGGTAGTCATTACGCTGCAAGTGTTCAAAGAGTTAAGACGTGTCCAAAGTAGTGAACGGTTTATTTAATGTGATATAATAATAGAGAATACAAGTGTGTGATGCTGAAAGTTATAATTGGTGTCCTAATGTACTACAATGAAAATGTAAGTTAATTGATATTTATTATGATAAGAATATTGCTGTTAATTATGTATTTTTATGAAGTGTATATCTGATAAATTATAAAATATGTTGCCGTGGAGTTTCTTTCTCCGTTCTTCTCCACGAAGACCTAGAGTTTGCGAACGGAGGTAGCTTGATAATAAAATACCTAGTCTTGATTTTGTGCTTTTATTTATAAACCCATTCCTGTAAGAAAGTCCTTAGAGGTACTTTACATACAGTAAATAAATAACATTAACCATCCTGATATCTGAACTTGACAATAAAGTCTATATTAATATCAATAAATATTACACAAACATCCTGTTTCTAACAATAAATATTACACAAACATCCTGTTTCTAACACATGCTTTTTAATTATGGCGTTCCTAGGCCAGATTCAAACATCATCTGCCTAGCCCTTTCCCAACTATATTGTGGTCAGCTTCCAGTCGAACCAGATGTAGCTGAATATCAGTATTTTACATGGAGCGACTGCCTATCGGACCTCCACAACCCAATAAATGGGTAATACAATACCCCATGGTAAGACTGGTTGTCAGACTTTAGAGCTCCTGACTAATAGTAACGACTGTCAAAAAGCTACAAATGACAGCTGGGACCAACGGCTTTACGTGGTTTCCGAGGCACGGAGGAAACTCGATAGATGGTCACCCATCCACAGACCAGCTTCGGCAAGCGCGGCTTAACACGGAAGATCGGCCTGTGTGGCTGTAATTATTTAACCACGAGCTCAACCTAGGACCTCAATCAATGTCTTGAAATATACAGTAAGTTATTCTCCGCAGTTTCACTGCCACTGCTATTGGCCTATTGGTTATGTCATGATGTTATAGTTCCTATAGTCGATAAATGGATCATCCAACACAAAAAGATTTTAAGCTATTGCATAGCTTTTATCCCAAAAACCTTACGAAAAACCTAAGGAAAAAACCTAACGAAAATACCTGACACCACGCATCGTCTAACGTCGTTTCAGTTCGGGAGACTTCGCCAATCGTAAAAATATCCGTCATAAAGACAAATTACTTTTTCTTACTTATTCTAAACGGCCAGCTACAAAAGGAGTTTTCACAATGAATTGAAACCTACTTATAAAATTCTCCTACAAAAAAGCAGTTCTTCATTACAATAGTGCACCACAAACATTTTTAATAAATTATATTCTCGTTAAATATACGCGGTAGGCAATTTTTTTCTTTTAAAATCATAAAAAAAAATTATGCAATAGCTTCACCGCGGCAGTCTCCGAGTGCCACATGTACTTTTTTCTTGAACCAGTCGTCCCTGAAAATAGTGCGTTGAACCAAACAAACAAAACTTCAGCTTTATAATATGTATTTGCATTTCTGAAGGCGACGCGGCGTTTCTGAAGGTTCAGTCAAACCTGTACGATTGAGAACAGGCTGCCGATTGGATACTGACAAACCCCTCAGTACAGTATCTGTCAATATTCAGTATCCGTACCGATTTTACCCCACGCTTTTATTTCCGATTCATTTTCTTTTTGGACAACTGAAGTCGTCGAGTTTACCCCTCTTTTTTGGCCTCTATGGATGTGTATTGCTTTAGTCGTCTGGATACAAAAGTCTTAATACATATATCGGAGACTTGCGTCGCCTTGTGTACGAAGGGACTTAGAAGTATTACAGGTTTATATTTTAGCACTTTGACGCTAAAACGGAACGGATTTGAATAGATCATGATCAACTTACTACCTGGAATACTTTTTATCCCGGTAAAAAGTTCCCGTGTTTTTAATTTCTACTTGAACTCGAGCGAAATCGTGGGCAGAAGCTAGTGATAGATAAATATAGACAAAATAGTGTAGTTAATAGCGAGCACAGCATATTAATGTGCTCGGACACGCAATTCTACCTGCTAAGGTCAACTGCACACTTCGCACTATCAGAGCTAGTGTCGCGTCGTTAGTGAATTTTTGTTGCAAATCACGCTACCTACTTACGTCTTAGATTTGGTTGCCCCCTTGTTTTGCTAATAATCTGAATATAATATACCAAATGTCCGTAATTTGATTGATTAGGTACCTAATAAATCCCAAGGTAGATAGCTTAATGTATATTTTTTTTTGTGGTAATATCATCCAATGAGTCCTCCCACCCAGGGCAGCGCGGACGGAACTGCCAGACTTGTACTGACAAAAATCCTCTGACAATGTCCTTTAATAGCCCTTTACGTTCCGGGGCCACTGTTACCTGATAAGACAGTCCCGCGACCCCGGAAAAAATATGGTTGTGGTGGTATATTGCAATTTTTCACAGTGTACATTCAAATGTAACAATATTAATCTGTGAGAGAATACTAAAAATAAATGTCTCTAATAGCTCAAGGTCAATTGCAACATATTTGGAAACCGAAACAAATAAACGACAATCAACAAAAAAGTCAAAGTTTATCACTTATCAAATAAACTATACCTCGTAATCACACTCCAACTTATTTCACTACCACTTAGATAATTCCAGTAACGATGATCAAATACATTTCTCTCGCACACAGACGCAGCTGCCAAATTCTCATCGTCACGCTGTAGAATACGCATAGTGTGGGTCTGTGTGCGACTCACGATCACACACAAACGCGACTGATCGACGCACACAAGGACAGTGTTCCATCGTTCGTAACAAGTGCATCTGACGCACACTGTGACAGGCACTGAAGGGCGTCCCCGGGGTAACGGCCTATTCGTCTGAAGGGCGTTTTTACGTGCCCTTAAACCTCTTCGATATTAGTAGGCTTCTTGTGGTGTAAAGCAGGGAAAGAGGGTGCGGAATTTTCCATGAAAGAGGAAAATTCCAACGGGTTTTATAATATATCCCTTTTATCTTTACCATTTGTTTTTGAGATATACTGACGAAGTGAAGACCTTTGAAATAATTCAAGGAGTTATGAATTCTTTTATGAGTGATTTAACTTTGTGTAATAATAAACCTCTTTTTATTCGTGATACGATTTATGTTTGCAATGTTACAAGGTATATTATGTGAAGATAATAATGTTGTGATGATATTGCTTTTCTGAAAAATATCTGGCTAGATTTTCAAGTTTCTACAGTGTATCTAGTTACTTTAGAATGTTTTATTATTTAAATGAAAACTACACTCATTTCACTAATTAATTATATTTGCAGTGTCAATAAAACATTAAAGTATTAATATACCGAGCTTACTAAAAGAAAATATATTCATGAATGTGCATATATTACGCGGCGCACACAATGTACCTACATAAACTGTTTGTATTGCAGAACTCATTAATAAATACAGTCATAATGAGACTGACACATGTCATTAACGTGTAATGTCATTAAAGGCCAATGCCCATTCTAGGCCCACAGTGGACAGTACACTAGAGAAAAAATACTACATGCATTAATTTTGCCATAAAAAGATAGGTATTTACGTTTTCCCAATGAACCGCCACTACAATCTACAATAATTCGTTAAAAAAAGTAACTCTATTGAAAAAACGGAAGTTTTCTTGATTTTAACGCTGGTAAAATATTGCCAGCATCTTATCACATTAAACTATTTTCATTATTTAATCGATTTGAATCGATTTATAAACAAATACAATAACCTCACAGACATACCCATTTGGCTTTTCTTGTATTGTAATAAAAACGAACTAAAATAAAACATGAATATAAGAAACTAATGTGTATGTGTACTCGTAAAAACAAGAATTTAAAAAATATCAAAAATCTGTCATTTAAAAAGTAATCGGAATATCGATTTAATGTTATAATTTTTTTTGTGATAGTGACAACACCGATTTTAATTCTGAATTTCTGACACTAACACTGACTGACACTTGTCATGTTGCGCTCAATGTGGATGTGTTTTGATTTTTCTTCAATTTCTTTTACTGCGACCTGGCTTTGTTTTATGGACTTGTTTCGGATTTTGGATACCGATTTATAACGTTTTCTACAATAACTGAAGAACATTGTGTGAATTGTGGTTTTAACCTGACCGAAATTCAAAATCATATCAATCAAACCAGAAGAAATATGCATCATACAGCAGTTGGTTGCACCACGGCAGGTAAATATACTAATCATAAAATGATTTTGCTATTGCCTACATCATCATCCAATTATTTACCGATAATAATAATTATTGTTTCAGGAATCAAGAGATAATCTTGTTTGCCGCAACCGTTGGTTGGTAGTAACTACTAGTCTTGCTCCTCAACAAGACCTGGAAGGATCTGTATGTCAAAGCAGCTGCATTAATTGTGGACGTTCTGCTAGTAGACGGATAAGAAGTCACCTATTAAGAAAAGAAACAGATAGAGAAAGTCTCAATAGAAATGTCATTATTAAATGGGTTGATTGTTTTTTTACACCCTACTACCTATATAATTAGATAAAAGTATTTAAGAAACACCCCTCCTATCATTATAAATAATCAAGTATTCAAAAAAGAAAACTTCTCATAGTCCCACACACTTTTGAACATAGAAAATTAACCTCAAACGTTTGCTTTTTTATAATATTTCTAAAATAGTGGCGTCAATTTGAATATATTTTTTGGATATCCTGTATTATTAAGATTATAAAACACTCCGTTTTTAGACTAATATTTGATGTCCATCTGGGCCTAGGACACTATGGAGGCTGGGCATTCCCCTTTCAATATTTGTGCTCGCGAAAATATTCGAGTGTATTTAATTTATTACTGAGTCGGACATCATTTTATTTAAGTTACATCATTTATATTAAAATAATATGTGGAATATAGTACTGAATCATTATGCGAAACGAACATTTACGACACGCTATTTACTGGCAAAAATTAACATAATGTAGTGAGTGATACAACGTACACTTATTCGAAAACTAGCCATGTGCAGTGGTAAGATTTCCCTGCATCAGATATGAAAAAATATGATAAAAAAAAACTTTTTGAAAAAAAGGGAACCGACTTCAAAACCAAACACAAAAAGTGTAAAATAACTTTTCTTTCGGAAGTCGGTGGCCATAGTCAATGAAATAATAAAAAAAACAAAGCCGGTTCCCTTTTTTTCAAAAAGGTTTTTATTTTCCCATTTGTAATTCAGATATTCAATGAAAATCTTCACATAATCGGCGTCTTTAAAAAAATCTTCAATCCTAGTAAGCAACAAAAACGGATCTATGCGGGCAACTTCACTAGATATCCATTATTGTTATACTAAAACCTTCCCCAGAATGTAAAAAACACTTTTCTGAAAACCGCATCAAAATCGGTTCAGCCAAACGCGAGATAATCGCGGACAAACATATATACATTCAAACATACATACAGGTCGGACTACGAGAACCTACTTTTTTTTTTTGAAGTCGGTTAAAAACTTTCAACTTTTTTACACTTGGGCCACACTAACGAAAAATGACGTTAACTATCGCGGTAATGGACGTTTATACAAATCCGTTAGTGTGGCCCGGATGGGTAAAGTTTGGGGAACTAATTCACAAAACATGGCATGATTTTGAAAACAAAGTAGCATCACAAACAAACAACAGAAAATAATAATAATTTTTACATTTGTCTGCGGTGGCTCTGAGTCATACTAACGAGTATTTTGTATTTTGTGTGAAGAGTTTGTTTGTTTTATTGAAAGTGCTTATCTCAGGAAGTGGTGGTTCGAATTGAATAAATATGTTTGTTTTGGATAGTCAATTTATAGAGGAAGGCCTATACAATATCACGCGAAGCTGATAACCGGGAATTAAACCATGGGAAACAGTTATGTTTAAAAAAATGTTGTTTTGAAACTTCTAGTCCTCCCTGCATTAAAAAACAAACATTTATTTTTCATTGCGTCTGCTACCCCCTTACATAAACCAGCCGAGAGTTTCTCATCCCACCTTGCAACATCCCCTTGAAGTCACCTAATTTTTGCGTCGTTCCCGGCCGGGGCATCGACACTGCAGTCTAGAGGTCGCGCTACCCTCCCGGGCCGCCGGTACTCCGGGGAAGGTTGAGCTAGTATTAGGGATGTTACTTTATTTATGTTAATGTCATAGGTATTTATTTCTATTTACTGAGCTGTTTGCACATGAAGTGTCATTTGGTTTTCATTATATTTTATTCAGAATGAATTATGTTTCGTGTCATTGTTTCGTTCTTAAATTGTATGTAGACTGAAAATCTAAATTTCAATATGATTGTAGACCTTCAATAAAACCTTGACTTTACTAAATATATTCAAAACACAGTATTTATTTCCTGTGTTTCTAGTTCCGGGTGTATTAAGTACTCTGCAACACTTAAAACGATACTCATTATTTTGATATCTAGTTACTTTACTAACCATAAAAATTTACAAGAAATCCTCGTATATGATTCACAAAACCAACCCAAATAATTAAAAATATCTTCAAAACACAAACAAACCCTGTAACTAAACCGGTATCCCCCGCCACATCGTATTACAAGTCTCTATATAACCCGCCACGAATGCAGGCATTATGTACTGTTACCGTTCGACGAACTTCAGGACGCGCCGTCCGCCCTTGCCTTCCTACAGACGAGAGGACCGCCCGCCCAGACCTCTGATAGCCTGGCTTTCCACTAAATATGTGCTAAGCTAAGCGATTGATGTGCTAAGAACTAATAGCATTGTCCAGTTTTTTTTTAGTCATCTTTTCTTTCCCACAGCCTCTGAAGAAAGAGTCCAACTAGGTATTTTTAACGGGACTGTCCAAACAGAATACCGTGACTCTGGAACGCAAAGGGTAACAGAAAGGAACAGTGTGGTTCTTATTCAGTACGTGTTTGACACTTCCTTCCAGTCTACCCAAGGCGAGAGGATCCATTTGATAATATCGAATGATTCCTCCCTCCACGTAAGTCAACCAATCCGCACTATTGGAAATATACGCAAAGCATGTTTCCCGGTCTCATATCTTTCATAGCTATACTTTTCCGCTTAGCTCGCTGATCGCTGGTGGAAGGCCTAAGGTTCCGTACAGGCTGTGCGTTGCAGGTTACGTTGCGGTGCGTCGACCTGCTCAGTGCTCAGTCGGCAGGACGCCGCGCCCTTGTCTTCCGACCGGACCCTGCAGGTACCAGTCTGGCTGGAGGTAGTTCGAGAACATTCTATCACTAGGGTTATCAAAAGTTACGTAACATTTCAAAAAATCTTAATAAATATTTTTTGATTACGTTATACACTAGAAATTTCTCATGTATCATGGGTGCGTTTACAAACATTTACCGCCGTACCACAAATACTTTTAAACGTCTGTTGAACACTTGTCTAAAAAAATGTCAGATTATGTCGTTGAAATAAGGTCGGTTTTGCAATCACACTTTTATTAGACAAGTGTTCAACAGATGTTTAAGTTTTTGTAGTAAGGCTGATTATGTCGCATACACAATTACAAGCTGTTTTCCTACCCGGAATCTCTCAGTAAGTTCGCTAAGTAGTCCGCTCAAAACAATTTTAATATTGGCAACTTGGCTACATCAGTGGTTGTTGTTTTCCTGTCAAAATTGTAAGGTTATTTCACTTTTATGTTTTCGCTACTTTCAAAGGTAGTAAATATCACGGATCACAAAAAAATATAAAACAAATCAGTTAGACGTCAAACCAGAACTGACATAAACAATGGAGGAACAAAACATATTTTTTTATTTCTTACCTACAATTTTGAAATAGCTTTCCTTCCCTTACCCTTATTTACTTTAAATAAGCAATACCACGCCCCCTTATTTTCGAAATCTCCCCTCAAATCACCCCTTACGTGTGAAACAAAACAACTTGAATACCCATGTCTCCCCTAAAACTTACGACTTCAGATATGCTCGGGTCGCCGCCCGCCCTAGGAAGGACGCGCCGCCCGCCCTAGCTTCCACTTGTCCCGGCTGAATACGACCCACCTTAGGTACTTGTTTGCTGAAGATATTAATAGTTAAACAAGTATTTATTATTTTATGTATCATTCTGATGTGTTTGTTTTACAATATTCTTTTGTATTTAAGCTATTGTATAGCTTTTATCGCAGGCTCTGAGCTCAGCGCGCGCGAAAAACGTAACGAAAAAACCTAGGTTTCCTGACCACATCTGACAGCACGCATCGTCTAACGTCGTTTCAGTTCGGGAGACTTCGGCAATCATAAAGGTACGGACAGACGTGCTCATTACTAGCACGAAAGCATGCTTTTATTGAGAAAGGGGCAATTTTATTGAGGGAGAGGGAGAGGGAGGTGGAGGAGGGAGGAGGAGAACGTTTCCTGACGTTTCACTTGATTGACGTGGCTGACCATAGCCTAATTAGTACAGTAATAAATAGGTATAATAAATAAATAAATAATTATAATTGCATAAGTTGATAAAAAATGCTATGCAATAGCTTTACCGCGGCAGTCACCGAGTGCCACACGTTTTTTTTTGTAGCCGCCACATTGAACAAGCCTTTGTCAATTTTTTGACTAAACATGTAGAATGTTTGCGCCAGTAATGTTATTTCTTACGGTACATATCTTGCCGAGGTTAGTCTGTGGATGGGTGACCATCTATCATAGCGAGTTTCCTCCGTGACTCGGAAAACACGTAAAACCGTTGTTCCCAGCTATTATTTGTAGATCTATGACAGTCGTTTCTGTTACCTACTCCTCCACTATTCTTTTCTTGCAGGATCCAAGACAGGTAAATTCATTCTCCGGGACACGTCGAGCTTTATTGTCTCGGCGCTTTTCTGGTGGTTGCCACTGTTGATTCTGGCTCTCAGGAGTTGCAGTGGTTTGTGAATAGTGTGGTGGGTTTGTCCCAAAAAAAGTCGTTTCTGTTAGACTAAACTACTACCTGTAGATCACATAAATATTTGTTCCAAATGGAATCGAATCTGCGACAAGCAGTGCAGCTGTCGATAACCAGACCACTGTGCCCATCTTCTTTTTTAAGTAAAAGATTAATTAACAACTTCAATACTTGAATTTTGATTCCTCAAGATAGCTCAAGGCAGTGTAATAATTATATATACCTAGACAAAGACCTGGGTTCCAAGAAAATATAGGTCTTCTTTGATTTCTTGACGCATTGTGCTTAATTAACCTAATTACCATGTAATAACCGATTAATTAAGAAATTGCTAGATTATAATTACTGATGAAATGTTGTATATTCCTGCTCCCACGTCTCAGGGAAACTTATACCTTAGGTAGGTATGAGTTATTAACATATAGAAGTTGTCTATCAATTAATTATAATGATGCGCTGTGTATCGCATAACAGGCCTGTTGGTCTAGTGGTTAGTGACCCTGACTGCTATGCCGGAGGTCGTGGGTTCGATTCCCACCCAGGACAAATGTTTGTGTGATGAGCACGATCATTTGTTCTGTGTCTGGGTGTAATTTATCTATAATTGTATGTATTTAGAAATATATAAGTATGTTTATCAGTTGTCTAGTACCCATAACACAAGCTCTGCTTAGCTTGGGACTAAATGGTGTTGTGTGATAGTTGTGGAATATTATTATTATTATCGCGGGTTCAAGTTCCGCACGGAACAAATATTTGTATGATCTACAAGTAGTTGTTCCAGGTTTGGGTGTTTGTATCATCATCAGCCTATTAATGTTCCCACTGCTGGGACACAGGCCTCTCTCTTCTGTGAAAGGGAGTGGGCCATAATCCACCACGCGGGCCCAGTGTGGGTTGGTAGATGTCACATGTCTTCGAATTTTTTGGTTCTAGGACATGCCGGTTTCCTTCACCGTTTTGAGAGCAGTGGTGTTGAAATAAATTGCACAAAAAAATGAACCAGGCTGGGTTCGAATTCGAACCCACGACCTACAACTCGTAAGTCGGGACCGACGTACGTTAATTGAGTTACAAAGATTCATCCACTCAAACATCAAATTTTCAGATTTATTTAATAAGACTAGATATCCACTATTACCTAATACTTACTACCTTTGCCCGTCAACAGACACTGAAAACCTAAACTATTAGTAATGTAATAGAGCCTTAAGATCAAAGGGACGTGCGTCCACTGGCCCCAGGTCGCCGCCCGCCCTCGGAAGGACGCGCCGCCCGCCCTAGCCTTCCACTAGACGCTTGTTATGTCTACATTTGATGCTGCAACGTTTAAATAAGTTCGGTGTTTTTTGTTGAGTAATGTTTTATTTTTTTATTTTCAAATGGTTTTTCAATCTACTGGCATGTTCGTTGACTAATGTAAATGTAGTAAACACGCAATAAGGAAGTTTCCATTTTAACAAAAATTAAAAATACTTATTAAAATTGTAAGGCAAATAAATTACAATATATATGGTGAAAGAATTATTTTAATAACTTGAAAAATGACAAAATTAATCCACTTTTACTGAATCCCGAATTAATTTTGAAATGCACGCGGAGCATTTGGTCTGTGACGTCACGGCGGGTAGCGCTTAGCGGCTGTTTCGAGTATTTCGTGGTTTGTTGCTCACAGTAAGTACATGGAATGCGGTGTTTGTGAGTGTCTGTGTGAAGTATTAAGTAACCTTATTAATATATTTCGTAAAATATACTATCTTTTATATAACTAAGTAAAAACTAGATTATCTGGAGGCGACTGCCCTCCAGCGCTTCTATGAGTGGCGCGTGGAGGCGCAGCGCCGGGGTGTATCCCCGCAGCCCCGAGAAGTCGAGGCGAGCCGGGAAGAGGTCCGGCGCGATCTCAGGGCAGTATGGAGGGGATGACTGTCGCAACCGACGGCCGGCCACGCCGCAATCGCGGCGATAAGACCCCTCTTTGAGGAGTGGCTGGATAGGCGTCACGGCGTCCTGACCTACCGCATGACACAGGTCTTCACCGGACACGGAAGTTTCGGGAGGTACCTGTGTCTGAGGAGAAAGGAGGAAACGCCTGGGTGTCACCACTGCGAAGATCGCCCGGAGGACACAGTAGAGCATACGGTGTAAGACTGCCCCGCTTGGGCAGAGCACCGACGTGTCCTCACGGCGGCGGTAGGCGGAGACCAAACGCGCCCGGCATTGGTCGCGGCCATGCTGCGGGGCGAGACGGAGTGGGAAGCGGTCGCCTCCTTCTGCGAAGCAGTCATGCTCGCGAAGTAGGAGGCGGGCCGCGTGAGGGAGAGGACAATGTCCTCCCTCCGCCCTACCCGCGGTGTCCTTCAATAGCCCTTTACGTTCCGGGGTCACGGTAATTCATAAGTCTAACGACCTACACTCAATGCCATAACAAAACACTAATAGCCGAGGAGCTCAGGATCAAAGGGACGGCGGCACAGCCTGCGAGGGTCGCCGCCCGCCCTCGGAAGGACGCGCCGCCCGCCCTAGCAGCCTTCCACAACGTCCTCTCCGCACAGTGTCGACTGTGCTCATATTATGTAGCTTTGGATGCTGCAATTTATGTTTCAATGGTTTAATGTGTTGTTTCTTTTAGATCATTTTTATTTTGGTTCAATACTTACAGTTTCTTTTCTAAATTGTTGCATCACTCATATATTTTTCTTATGTCTTGAGTGTGTCGCGCGCCTCATGCGTGCGGCGTAAAATGGGCGACTCGCTGTCCGACCATGGACCATGCCCGGGTCGACGGCGCGTTGTGTCCCACGCGCGCCTCAAAGAGTGTCAGCATGAAGACGGGGCCCCCTCTATAGAGGGCCAAAGCCTGCTAATGAATTACCGTGACCCCGGAACGTAAAGGGCTAGTGAAGAAACACGGTGGATTTTAGTAAGTACGAGTCTGACAGTCCCTCCCGGGAGGACACGATAAAAATAAAATGTTTCGGGTGCGTTAACAAACATAGATACTCGTTTACAAAAACACCCAGTCCCGGAACAACTCCTTGTATGACATACAAATATTTGTTCAGTGCAGGGATCGAACCCGTGACACGCAGGGCTGCGCCAGCCGTGGCGTAATTTGGTTTAAACAAAAAAACCCCGTAGGCATAATTATGTGGTCGTATTTAAAAGCTTTAGGATATGATAAAAATAAGACCAGCAAATGTTCTAAAGTATGCCATTCCAATGTTCTATCAGTAATTTATTCAACAAGTGGGCTGAACAATAACATGGAAATAAAAAGATTTCATTTTAAATTCAGCCGTGCTTGTTAAATAACAAAATGCTCAGTACTTTTTTTATTATTAATATACCATTTCTCGTAGTGGCCCACGGTCGGACGGACGATCTCCGGCCACCGTAGGCGCCATGCGGGCGGCGAGTAATGGGTGACTCGCTGTCCGACCATGGACCATGCCCGGGTCGACGGCGCGTTGTGTTCCACGCGCGCCTCAAAGAGTGTCAGCATTGCGACGGGTCCCCCATCCTACCGGGGTCGCGGGACTCACGAATTACCGTGATCCCGGAACGTAAAGTGCTATTGAAGGACACCGTGGATTTTAGTACGAGTCTGACAGTCCCTCCCGCTCTGCCTTGTGTGGGAGGACTCATTTGATGATTATACCACTCTAAAAAAAAACCATTTCTATTACAAAACAAAACTACTGAACCACCCAGATCTACCTACAACCTCCCTTCAATCGTGAACTCTTGAACCCGCCGCGCCCTGTCACCTTCCACCCGGCTACGAAGCTCGTAGCAGCGTAGAGGTGTCCTCTACGCTGCTACGCGCTACGAGGGTCTACGAACCGACGACCGGACGACCGGCGGCTGTATGAGACTGCCTTTATGTTATTTCTCTAATAAATGCACTAAAATATATTCAGTAAGAGTTTTTGTAAGAGTATAATGAAGCTGTATAAAACTAAAGTTTCTTTCTGTAAATACAGGATTTTCTTTGATGTTGCTAAATATATTAAAACGCTTTAATACTTCGTCAAAAATCGTCTGAAGTGAAATAAAAAATAATTAAATAATGCTAGGCGGTGTTTTTCAAAAGATTTTTACTGTTTTCTAGCCATAAGTCGCAAAGCGCGGGTTATGCTAAATTTTTCTAATTGCTAATTGGCTGTGAATAAAACATGGAAATTACGTTCTGCCGGGAACCCAAGACAGAATGCAGATCGAAATATAGGAAGGATTGCACAATACCTTAATTTCTCCGGAGACGTCCTCGCGGCTGAGGAGCGGCTGTCGACAGCAGGCAACTTTGAGCGCTCTGACGTGAGGTGCGCGTTGTGAGTAACCGATTGGCCACGAGTGTCAACTGCGGCCGCTTTTTATGCGGTCTCTCTCGTACTAAAGCGAGAAGATATGCGCGGGAAGAGGAACAGGATAGGACCTTCCACAGCCAATCAGATTAGTCGTTCAATGACATGAAGTTATATATAAAAGACCTAACCGTTCTTTCCACGCAGCGTAACCATTCCCCCGGGCTTGAAGGGATGCCTTCAAGAGTTGAAGGCGAAATTCGTGAAATTAAACTACAATTTAAACTATTATCTATACGAAAATATCAATGAAATCAAATAATTAATTACTAATGCTAACCTAACCTTGGATGACGAGAGCCGAATTTATTGGTTAGGCAATGGGCAAAGACGAACGATGGGACGCAAGTAGGATCCAGTCAATGTCTTAACTCGGGCGATGCGAGTGACTCCTGTGGAGTCAGGAAAAACTTCTTCCACGACACCCAAAGGCCAGTGAAGTGGGGGCGAATTATCTACTATGAGAATCACAACCGTACCGACAGTGACTGGATCGATCGGCGTGTTCCATTTACGACGCGATTGTAAAGTGTGAAGATATCCGCTTCTCCAGCGCTTCCAAAACGATTGTACTAATTGGTCTAACAATTTATGTCTCGAAACAATTGTTCTCTCGTCTATCTCCTCGGCAGGCAAGTATTTTAAAGGGGTGAGATTCAGAAAGTGCGCTGGAGTCAAAGCTAGTGGTTCTGAAGGATCACTAGAGAGTGTCCTACAAAGAGGTCTAGTATTCATTACTGATTCGACTTGAGTAAGAACGGTATTTAACTCTTCAAACGAAAGGATGGTATCACCTATTACACGGTATAAGTGAATCTTTAAACTTCTAATATTAGCCTCCCAATTACCGCCGAAATGACTAGCAGTCGGGGCATTAAGTGACCAATTTATGCGATTTTCAGCTAACATGTGACCAAATTCGGTGTTGTGATATTTCGAACAAAGGAAGTCGTGAAGTTCCGAAAGTTTACGCTTAGCGCCAATGTAATTTGTCCCGTTGTCCGAGTAAATCCTACTAACCGGGCCGCGCCTTGATAGGAATCGTTTGAAAGCACTCATAAAACTGACTGTACTAAGATCACCGGCTAGTTCGATATGTACCGCGCGTGTAGTCATGCAGACGAACAGACACACGTATGCCTTGGTAGAACGAATGCCTCGGCCGCGAGACATGGTAACCTTGAAGGGACCAGCGTAGTCCGTGCCCGTGTGAACGAACGGTTTAGTTGCTTGAACTACACGACAAGACCGATGATCTGCCATCTCAGGGAAACTTGGCTTGGGACGGAGACGAAAGCAGGGAAGACACTTATGAATCCTATTCCTAATTAAATTGCGTGCAGAAAGTATCCAATATCTTTGACGTAACAGTGACATCAGCAGGTCGGGACCCGCGTGGCAATTCAATTTATGATGGTATTCGACAAGCAAATTCAGAATAGGATCTTTCCTTGGGAGTAGAATTGGATATTTCGCTTCATAACCCAAATCTGAATTTCTTAAACGGCCTCCGACTCTAATGAGTCCGTCTTTGAGGAAAGGTTTCAAGTGCCGAAGAGAATGACTACAATCCTTGCCTTCTCTGAGTCTGGCAATTTCCTTTGAGAAATAGAAGCGTTGAATTTCACGTAGAATGAGTAGTTCAGCGAAATCGTAATCCGATGCTGACATGCGGTTATTAACCGGTAACAACTTAGCAAAACGACAAACGTAAATTACCACTCTAAGTAATTTACTCCAAGACGAGATACGATCGACTAAACAAAGAATAGAAGATCTTTCGTTAGGTGCAGCGACTAACAACGAATTTTTCTTCTCTTCAGGTGCTTCAGACACTGAGGAGGGATTGAAAGGAGCGACAGGCCATTGTGAAATGTCCAAGTGAGCCCACGGGGGTCCCCTGAACCAAAGCGGATGGTCTATAATTTGTGAGGGTGTGAGTCCGCGTGAAAGACAATCTGCTGGATTGTCCGCACCGGACACGTGATATAAATTTTGCGGTGACAAATCGCTTTGTATTTTCGAAACTCTGTTGGCTACAAAGGTATTCCAACGATGGGGCGACGAATGTACCCAACAGAGCGCGACCGTCGAATCCGAAAATGCGAATATGTCACGGAAAACTATTCGGTTTTGACAAGCGACCACGACATTTCTTATTAGCTGGGATAACACAAGAATAGCACAGAGCTCAAGACGAGCGAGAGAAACTACATTTTTGGGAGAGACCTTAGACTTAGCTGTTATCAAATTGACTGTATTGCCATCGCTATTGTGGACGTGGAAATAAATCACTCCCCCGTATGCTTTCTCGCTAGCGTCCGCGAAAGCTAAGAGTGTGACCACACTATCAGCGACAATACCAACGTGGCGTGGGATTTTTATGTTGCAGAGCAAAGGAAGCTCTTCCCTAAAGCGAGTCCACAGCCTGACTATATCTTCAGGTGGTGTCTCATCCCAGTCACAGTTGCATAGCCAAAGCTTCTTGATAAGAAGCTTGGCATGCAAGACGACAGGCGCGACAAATCCCATGACGTCCCATGTTTTAGCGATGCACGATAATATTGTACGCTTAGTACAAGTCTGAGTGGGAGTGTTTACTCTCATGGCGAAGTGATCTGACGTGGGCGACCAACACAAACCAAGTACTTTATGTTGGTCGGACCCGTCGAACTCCTTGTCAGCTGGCAGACGATGCGAAAGCGGGATAGAATTCAATACTACTTGCGAATTACTGGTCCACTTGACCAACTCGAATTGACCCGCCTTCATGAGACCAATCATCTCTGAAGCGGTAGAAATGCCCTGGGTTTCCGTGAGGACGGAATGGACAAAATCGTCCATGTACAATCCCGTGGCGACAATGGCTTTAGCCTGAGGGTACGAGTCACCCTCATCCTCCGCCAGCTGCTTAATAGTTCGCAGCGCGTGAAAGGGGCTAGATTTGAGTCCAAAAACGACACGATTGAACTCATAAACTTGCAAAGGTTCCTGCGGCGAAAAACGATACAAGATGCGTTGGAAACGCCGATCAGGTTCTCGGACTCCAATGCTGGGAAACATCTGACGAATGTCTGATGAAAGCGCGATCGAAAACAAACGAAAATTAACTATAATGTTAAACAAATTCCCTTGTAGGTTCTGTCCACCATACAAGAGGTCATTAAGCGAAACGCGGGTAGTAGTTTTACAACTACCATCGAGAACGACACGAAGTTTGGTTGTGACCTTATCATCTCGGATCACACCATGATGCGGAATGTAGTACGAAGGTTCCGAAGGATCAGGAATTGTAGGTGAAATATAGCCCTTCTCTAAATATTCTAGGATGACGTTGTCGTACGCGGCCTTTAAATTAGGAGAAGCTTGCATCTTCCTTTCCAAGCAGAGAAACCGGCGTTCACTTGCTTGACGTGAGTTGCCCAGGGATTCGACATCACCCTTGAAAGGCAAAGCGACTACGTATCGTCCGTCACTATTTCGAGTGGTAGTGCGGGCATAAAACTCCTCACATAATTTGTCATCTAGGCTGAGTACCGGGGGAACATTTACTTCTTCCAATTCCCAGAATTTCCGTATCGCTACGTCTAACGGCTCCGCGGTGCAACAATACGAAACGGTCGAATTGTCATCGATGAGAATCGGCGCCTTACCGACAATTACATAGCCGAGTACAGTTTGCAAGGCGATTGGAGACGCATGTGTAGGCTGACCTTGAACTCTGTTAGATAAGAGCAAGTGCGGGAAAGTCGAAGCACCGATCAATAATTGAATCGGATTTGAAGAAAAATATGTATCGTCTGCTAACTGTAAGTTTTTAAAATTATGCAAAAGCGAAACGTCAACCGTGGCAGTTGGCAAACGTTCAGTAATTTTATCTATTACGAATGACTCAATATTATAGTTTATATTACGATTGAAACGAGAATAAAATTTAATTTGTACGGAACCCTGTATTTGTTTACTAGCACCTCCTATGCCCCTGACGGTTGCACAGGCAGGTTTATTATTTATGTTCAAACCCAAAAGTTGACAACAATCCCGCGTGATAAAGTTACTTTGAGAAGCGCTGTCTAATATTGCGCGAACAATATGTTCTTTGCCAAAAGAATCTACTACAATAACTTGCGCGGTAGCAATCAATATGGTGGTTGGGCCCCGGTATAAAGAATTAATACGGTTTTCATCAGTCGCGCACAACGATATATCAGTCTGCTTCGTAAGTCTCTCAGCAGAGGGCGTGCGAGCGCCGGTCGACCTTGAACCGTGCGCGTCGCTCAATTTATTGCCGAAACACAACAAACTATGGTGTTTAGAGCTACATTTTTTACAAGTGGACTTTGACCCACAAGCGGACACACGATGTTTTGGACTTAAGCAATTAATGCATAAATTGTTTGATTTCACAAACTTAAATCTCTGATCGGGTTTATAACTATTAAATACTTTACATTTATATACGTGATCATGTTTCTCCTTACACAAAACACACGCGGTAGGTTCGTTATTAGCTATACAGGTGTATGCATTAGTATGTTTGCGATTTGCAGGTGATTTATTGTTAGAGACCGTTGACGAAGTTCGTTCTAACACCTTTATATGCTCACGAACAAACTCAACTAATTCACTAAAAGATGGAATTTCGGAACTACTTGATTTTAATTGATGATTAGATTCGAATGCCCGTACAGTGTCTATATCGAGTTTTTTAAGAGCGATATGCAATAAAATAAAATCAGCGTGGTCATGGACCTTTATGTTTTTAAACCCGGCTACCGACGTTGCGAATTTATCGAGAAATGATTCTAAAGTAGCCGGCGAACCTGACGAAATAGATTTAAATTCAAATAATTGGTCTAGATATGAAGTTGCCGATTGCCGTTTATCTTCATACCTTTCACAAAGTGAATCGAATATAAGAGGGTAATTATCAGCTGACGGAGTAATTCCTGCACATATCGAACGAGCTTTGCCTGTTAATTTTCCAATTAAATAATATAATTTCTCGCATGCTGTTAGCGAACTATTATTATGCACGGCATTTCGAAAACTGGCGATGAACAGCGGCCAATTTTTAATATCCCCATTAAATTCGGGTATTTCAATCGGGGGCAAGCGAGGAGATTTCTTACATTCACTAGGTGCCTGAACCTGCAATTTCTTCTCTGCCCGCTTCACCCTACCCAGTAAATCTTCGAATGAAGAAAGTGCCTGATAGTCGACGACATAATCAGGATTTAATTTAAGTTCATGAGCGATTATATCGTCCAGCGCACATTCAAAATCAGTACGCAACGAATCTATTGTTTCACAGTCACACAAGAACGATTCTTTATCGAATTCCTCCGAATCAATATTTTTCAATTTATCGCAAATACGTTGCATACGAGAAAATATTCGATCTCTTTTTCCTAATAATCGTTTAAGAGTAATATCTGTAGGCGCCATCTAGCAACCTTCTAATAACGATAATTAAATAAATATGTAACACGCGAAATACGTTGTGAAAGCGATGTGAGCGAATAATTTACCTAAGTGGGTATTTATTTTTACAATAATGCGTCGGTGATTGAGCGCGAAGCGGTAATTCAACGGTAATATTTTAAAATAATGCGGGATTAAGCGAAATAACCAGTTATAGTAACGATTACTAGCTGGTGTTACGAATATACAACGGTTTTACCGAGAATTTAACTATATACCCACACCTGTCGGCGAGACAAGTGTTTGGTACAAAACTAATTAGAATACGAGTATTTTTTCCGACTACGAATGGCGAATGGTTATCACTGATTTCAATAACTATCCAGGCTCGTTAGGACCAAATGGAAGCGCGGGTTATGCTAAATTTTTCTAATTGCTAATTGGCTGTGAATAAAACATGGAAATTACGTTCTGCCGGGAACCCAAGACAGAATGCAGATCGAAATATAGGAAGGATTGCACAATACCTTAATTTCTCCGGAGACGTCCTCGCGGCTGAGGAGCGGCTGTCGACAGCAGGCAACTTTGAGCGCTCTGACGTGAGGTGCGCGTTGTGAGTAACCGATTGGCCACGAGTGTCAACTGCGGCCGCTTTTTATGCGGTCTCTCTCGTACTAAAGCGAGAAGATATGCGCGGGAAGAGGAACAGGATAGGACCTTCCACAGCCAATCAGATTAGTCGTTCAATGACATGAAGTTATATATAAAAGACCTAACCGTTCTTTCCACGCAGCGTAACCAAATGTCATACATTTCGTGATTTCTTACGTATGTGATTTAGGAACATGAAGAATATAATATAATATTCCACAACTATCACACAACGCCATCTAGTCCCAAGCTAAGCAGAGCTTGTGTTATGGGTACTAGACAACTGATAAACATACTTATATATTTCTAAATACATACATATTATAGATAAATTACACCCAGACACAGAACAAATGATCGTGCTCATCACACAAACATTTGTCCTGGGTGGGAATCGAACCCACGACCTCCGACATAGCAGTCAGGGTCACTAACCGCTAGACCAACAGGCCTGTCAAAAAAAATCACTCTTAAAACCATTTTTCCGGACCCCTTTAACCCGCTCCAATCACATCTTGCCATCAGTTACGTCTCCCAGACGAGCACGAGGCTCAACTCTGCTTGACTTACATAACAACCAACAGCCAGTGATTTTCCACAGGAAAGTCGGCTATTATTAAAATCACGGGCGTAATAGGTACAATCAACGTAACGACAGTGGCCCCACAATTATCACGTTTACGCAGGGATGGGGCAGCCAGAATGCTGGCGAGACTTGTCATTATTTAAATTTAAATTTCGTAAAAAAAAAACGGATGGAGTAAATTTTTGCTTTTTCTGTTAATTTCGACTTTTGTCGAGATAGTTGGGGTTTTTGAGATAAGTGAACGTGTCTGGAATATTTTTTGTCTCTGATTACAATAGTTGTTACTATTTTGCTTTGCTGTTTCAATTTTAATTCAAGATAAAATTTTCTTCACCATCATTAAATCTACATAGGTCTACTTTTATTTTCCTACACCGCTAACAAAATGGACGCCGAAAACGCTTCATGTATGCACCATTACCCCCTCGATATAATCTAAAAACTTATCAACCCCACCCACTAAGCCTTGTATGCACAAATATAGCTATAAGCCGTCCCTAATTTTGGGCATCCTGGGCGTTGCAACCCCTCACCCCTCTTCACCCCTCGTTTCACCTTAGCGAAGGTTGCGGACGTCCCGGACGAAGTTCATCGCACCACCTCCGCAAGGGCGAATTGCATAAACCATCCCCAAAAATGTGTGTGTATGCAAAGGGGTGTAAGTGTGTGTATCGTGGGGTTTGTCTGTGTTCATGAGGTTTAGTGTTCCATGTGTGTGTTCATAATGGAGTGTTGTCTTTTTCTGTCATGGGGTGAGGCTTTTGAGCCACTGTTAATTAATGTTCATGTTATTTTTCTTTTACATCAATTAGAAGGCTTTGTAAAGGTCAGGACTGTAGCCGCTCTTTGAAACAACAATATTTTTTTCGGATACATGTTATACGAAGCTTAAATTAATTTGGTTTCTTTGAATGAAAAATATTTTCTTTTCAAGTAAAATTAGTAGGTATACTGTAATTATTCAAAAGGTTGTTCAGAGGAGTATCAATAATACCAATAGTTATGTTTAAGTCTCATGTAATGGACCGCAGCAATGTTGTCTCCATCCTCCGGATTTTGATAACACGATCTGGGAGTAGAACCCAATAGCACACACTCAGTAAGTAGGTCTTGTCGTCCTTCGACCAGTCGAGTATAATGTCGCAGTGAAATGAGGAAATCAGGGATTTCACGAAATCCCTAGGGATTTCACGAATTTCCGGCAGATGTAGAATATTCTTAGGCCGGTTTTTGTGCTCGACCGACCGTCGGTGCGTACATCGGTCGCGCTTCTCATTTGTATGAAAATTCACAAGTCGTCACAGTGCTCGACCGACCGTACGCACGCGTATATTGCTACGCACTGCGTACGAGGACCGTCGGTCGAGCGCGTCCGCATGCGTGCCGTCGGTCGACCGACGCGCTATGGAAACATATGAACGCGTTCAGTGCTACACCGATCGGTGGACCGACCGTACGGATGCGTGTATCATCGTAAAAATAATCGAACCTACTAGTTCAAAACTTCAATAATATTGTTTGATTTTATCTTTACTTTTTAGTGATTTAAGTACCTAATTATGATCAGACATATATTGTCGAATTTCGGTAAGTTCGACTTCGTGAACTTCTGTGGGACAAAGGCCAATTGTTATACAAATAGTTTGTACATCTTTGTGTCCCAATTTAGATGAACAGTCGCAGAGTGAACGAAAAAATATAGGTAGCAGCAATTAAAACATTTGTAAACGCGTCCATTTTTGTGACTGTACCAGTCCGGCCTGTTTGCTTGGTCAGGACAGCACTGAACGTTACAAACTGACGATCGGTTATGCGTATCGTCAGGACCGATGGTACGCACCGACGGTCGGTCAAGCACTGAAACCGGCCTTATTGATTACGTCTTCTTACTAAAAGAATTTAGTGATATGACAAAACAACAAACTAAATCTAGTAAAATGTCAGAAAAGTCGACGGAGCAGCGCTTTGCGGTGCTGCTACTTCTGGGTGGTTAAAAAAAAAATAACCACGAATTTCTCTGTGCCCGTTTTCGTACACTCCTACTTAAATACCAGCTGAACAACTTAGCATTTGAACGAGAAGATGACGGACTTCATAGACACCCCGAGGTTCGGTTTGGTTGGGTTCATTTAAACCCTGTAGACAGAAAAATCATCAACAGTATTCTTTATTTCACTACATTTAGTTTAGTGAAATGACATATTTCTGACTTTATGTTTAGTATTTTGTCATATCACTGGATACTTTTAATAAGGAGACGTAATAAACAAGAATATTCCACATCTTCCGGGTTTTTGTGAAATCCCTGATTTCTTCTTCTCCCTGCGACATATACATTCATTGAAATTAATGCTGCTTTAACTTGTAAGAAAAGACCTTATTCAAAAATAACTTTAACTCGAAATGTTTCATACTTGCCACCTTAAATCTGAAGTAAAGGCAAGTAAATAAAGGTAATACCTACGTATATTAGTAGCGCATATAATGTTATACACGTGTGGGTACTTAAAAAGGTAAATAAGGGCTCAGTACTAGTTAGAAGGACCTAGACTTTGTTTAAATGTAAGTAAACGGTTTTATTTGCACGTAATATAATTATGTAACAATTTACCTTTTTGGGATATTCCATTAGGACTTTCTCAGGAGTATTCTCGGAATCTAGATTAGTGCCCTATTGGTGGCAATTGGCTCGCCCTGGATTACATGAGATTTAAATGTAACTGGCCAAGAGTGGGTGTACTAGGATTGTGGGGGTGTAGTGTGGAGTGTACGTGGGTGTACTATTTGGTACACCTCTGCCTAAATCTTCAGTTATTGTAGGCATGATGTTGTGTAACTTTCTTGTTAACACATTTTTTTTGGGTAAATTTGATGACATTCTAATAAATTTCTACTCTGTCGTTTGTTCGTTTAAAAACATGTAAGTCACATACACTAACAGCCAGATCCGAAAAAGCTGCTTGTATATCAAATAAATACGCTGATGCTGCTGACTGCAGCGTGTCGCGGGTTCGATTCCCGCACGGAACAAATATTAGTATGACCTACAAGGGGCCGTTCAAGTTTTACGTAAGCACTATGGGAGGGGGGGTCTTTGCTTGGCTTATTTTGGATGACATGGGGGTAGGGAAGTCTAGATGATGATTACGTCATCGGTAGTATTTACTTTTTTTACGAATGGCAACCCTCACAATGTCTTTGCTTGAAAACGAAACGCCATTTCGGGGATTCCCGCGAAAAATGTTTACGTAAGCATGGGGGGAGGGGGTAAGAGCTTTGCTTAATTTTGCTGACGAGGGGGACGGGGGGGGGGGGGTAGATAATTGCAATATAAATCAGCTTACGTAATACTTGCCCCCAAGTAGTTGTTTCGAGTCTGGGTATTTGTGTATGTGAGTTTATATGTTTGTAAACGCACCCACAACACAGAAATTCATAGTGTGGGACACCGTTTTTTTTTAAAAAAAGTTATACTGTGCTGGAATTAACCCCGCAGTGCACAGCGCAGTCGATCGTCGCAGTATGAATACATAGTCCACATACAGGAATTGAACCTGCAACCTGTGTTCCCAAGACAAACGACCCAGACGTCCTTTGAGCCCACGTCGTTTTCCTTATTTCTAATTTTCCTCGTGTAAGTCTAAAGTACCTACTTCTTCCTTGTAAACCATTCTCCTTTTCATTGTACCTATTTGATTACATAATAAAGTATTTTTTTATTTTTATACGCTTGAATGCCTATATAACGTCCTCCTTAGAGACGTCACTGTAAGATTTTAAGAAAGGATTGAATAATCGTGGACAAACACACATAATATAAACATACGGATCGAACAACTGAGAGCTCTTTTTTTTAAGTCGGTTAAAATTTCGAACTTGCAGGACAAGACTGTGGTGGCTTAGATGGTAAAGCGACCGGTGGACTAAATCGAATAAATAACCTAACCTAACCTAAGGCGCGGGCCACAGAGAAAAGACGTCGTAAGACGAGGACAAGTCGCGGACGGGCGAAAATTTATGAGAGTCGCGCCCGCGACGCGTCTCTTCTGTGTATTCACGTTCGCGACGCTTCTATACATTTTGTATGAAAGAGACGCCGAAGAGACATATGTCTCCGCCCCGTCTGCGTCTTACGTCTTTTCTATGTGGCCGGCGACTTACCCAACCGACAATAAAGTCAAAAATTCAAAAGCTTCTAAAAAATCCTGATTTAAGAAAAAATGCGTTTTTTATTAGGACGAGTTATAAAACACTAATCCCTATCACGTATTACTCGGCTCCCAGACACTTAAGGCACTACAACTAGCAATTTCACAAGCGATAAAAGTCTTAGAAGACGTCAAATATACAGCCCTTTGCTAAAAACTTCTAACGCCATCCGTAAGAAGTCAGACATGCTTTACTGTACACACACAGACGCACGAGCGCCCTGTACGAACAGGGCAGCTATCAAAAGACACGCACACACGCGCACAATCTCCTTATCAGACGGCGGCACACAGACGCACCCGCCGCGCACACACGCGCAGCTGTCTAGACTACTTGTTAAAATGCGATGTTCCGGGGCTCGACATTCGTCAGTAGGATAGGTCACGGACCACCACGGACATCGCTATCCCTCTCTAACCTCTCCATCCGTCCTTTACTCTCCAAACTGAACACCCAACGTTTGAATTCAAACCTTACGCGATGGAGTTAACCGTCGTTTTCCTTAAGGGCACTATCAGGTATAAATTTCGCTTTCAAAGCTAACTCGTCTCAATATCAATAAGGCGATAACTCGTAACAAAGTTTGTTTGATATTGAATTCTAACTGTATAGACGGAAGGTTCACAGTTGAGATTGATGCGGTTGGTCCTTCCAGGACTCCCAGCGTTGCGTCCTTGGTCGGTCAGGACGAATTAGTCTTGGGAATAATAATTTATGTAAATGTTAGTACTTGGTACATATATGTACAGAATGTTGTACATAACGGTGCCCGGTCTAGGCTTTGTGGCCTAGGTATACTAGACATGTGTCCTAAAATATTTTGTGAAAAAGTAGCTATCTGTAGAAGACAAAACATTCAATATTTTTCTGGGTATCCGCAATGATGGCGTGAAATCGTATGTAATTAAAATGACAAAAACTTCAATTGTTATGAGTGTTATGACTCACATTCAAAGGTGTAGCCAATACAACTGACGTAAACAAAGTCATCTTTTATTTTTTTATATACCACTAAAGTAACTAAATAAAATAACATACACATACTAAAATAATGCAAACAAATAAAAACCACAACCTTATCCCAACCGAGATTATTTAAACAAATTTTGTATGAGAAGACTATATCTTATATCTTTCCTTACTTTTCTGGGTTATAATATCTTTCTAAAGGCCCTTAAGCTATCCTTTATCCTTAAACTTTCCAGATAATAATATGAATAATATTCCACAACTATCACACAACGCCATCTAGTCCCAAGCTAAGCAGAGCTTGTATTATGGGTACTAGACAACTGATAAACATACTTATATATATTATTTCTAAATACATAAATAATATTATAGATAAATTACACCCAGACACAGAACAAATGATCGTGCTCATCACACAAACATTTGTCCTGGGTGGGAATCGAACCCACGACCTCCGGCATAGCAGTCAGGTTCACTAACCACTAGACCAACAGTACTACATATACTTACATAATATAATATATGTTACTTGGGACTGGACAGTTACCTCTTTATGACTATTTTTGTTAAGTTGGTATAACCTGTCTGAAGAAATGTATACTGTGTTAATAAATAAATATATTTGAGGTCTTTGAAGTCAATTTCCAAATGTTTCCCACTGATTCGCTAGCACGAGTGACTAAACATAGATTTCTATCGATAAAAGCTTAAAAAAATATATTACTGATTTTAAAAACATAAAAACCCGATATTTAAAGAAATAACATCATCTAAATAACGAAACCAGGCTCACAAAATAAAAATTATTGAACCGAATTGAATGAAATATTTTTTAGAACAAAGGAATGTATTAAAAGAAGAATCACATAAATCGAACCAGAAACTTCTAAATACATAAAAAAAAATTACGACTGAAATGAGAACCTCCTCCTTTTTTAAGTCAATTATGAACACACAAGTACTGAAGTATGTTGGTTGTTGTCTATTTTTATGGTGAAGTATTCATAACATTATAGATTAAAAATAAATTCAAAAGATTGAGTTAATCTTAAAATACATTAAAAAAAAAACTTTTTTCAATTAAGGAAAGGGAACCGACTTCGAAACCAAATACAAAAAAGTGTAAAATAACTTTTCTTTCGGAAGTCGGTGGCTTTGTATTTTATTACTCAGTCAGTTTACTTAAGTCGGTGGCCATATACTCATATGGCCACCGACTTCCGAAAGAAAAGTTATTTTACACATTTTTATGTTTGGTACTGAAGTCGGTTCCCTTTTTTAATTTCTTTTTATTTTACCCTTTTTAGTGGAGATAATATTCAATACCAAAAATCTTTGTATAATCGGTGTCTTTGAAAATCTATAGTACTTGGAATGTATATTTTCAAAGACGCGGCAGCAACAAAAACGGATCTATGCGGGCAACGTCACGGAATATCCTAAAACCTTCTCCAGAATGTAACAAGAACTTTTCTGAAAACCGCATCAAAAACTTTTTTTTTAAGTCGGTTATAGAAACGAGTACCCATTTTTTCATTTTTAGATCGAAGTTCCGCACTTGTGCTAGCGCTTCTAATCTTTTCCTCTCACCGATTTCCTTTTAGATCTTTTTTTTCCTTATCAGAGTGACTTTTACCTTGTTCGTCATGCTAGCACGTTAATTTAAAGTTATATCACAACCTAATAAATAAAATTGATTCGTTAGTAAAACTACGATTATGTACTAGACAGATCTAATCATAAAAACACCAATGTTTAGACTGTAGGTAAATTATTCAAATTAAAACTTCTTAACTTTTTTTACGTGGTAATCAATTGAGTCGTCCCGTCCTGGGTGAAACGGAAGAGACTATCGGACTCGTACTGACTCAAATCCACGGTGTGCCTTCAATATCCCTTTGTGTCTAAACACACTATGCCGAAGTTACGCGACCGAAGTTCAGCACAATTACGCCTGCAATGCTATTTGAATTACTGACGACACACTATGCCAAAATTACGTCGCGTCATAGCGTATTGCCTAACTTCGGTCGGGCGTAAGTTCAGCGGCAACTTATTCTGTGACCACACATTATACGCGACCGAAGTTCGGTTAGATTACCGACGAAGATCCGGGGGCGGGGAGCAGCAGGGAGCCGCCCGCGCCGAATTTCTACCGCGTAAGTTCGGCACTTATGGTGTGGCATATCAGCCAAATACGTCGGAACGTGGAATCAGCCGCCGATCTTCGGTCGCGTAGCTTCGGCATAGTGTGTTTAGACACTTTACGTTCCAGGGTCACTGTTACCTGAGACACTCCCGCAGTCCACCAAATCCACTAATCACCTGATCAGCCTCTTCTCAAGTATGTACTTGAGAAAAGCTAGACAGATGATAATACCGACGTTGGCACAGCGGCTGAGTGATTGGACTGTTGTGCAGCGTTTCGCGGGTTCGATTCCCCCACGGAGCAAATATTTGTATCATCATCATCAGCCTATAAATGTTCCCACTGCTGGGACACAGGCCTCCTCTCTGTGAGAGGGAGCGGACCGTGATTTATAACCACGCGGGCCCAGTGCGGGTTGGTAGATGTCACATGTCTTCGAATTTTTGGTTCTAGGACATGCCGGTTTCCTCACGATGTTTTCCTTCACCGTTTTGAGAGCAGTGGTGTTGAAATAAATTACCCAAAGTAATGCGCCTGACGGGGTTCGAACCCACGACCTTACTACTCGTAAGTCGAGGCCGATACCACTGGGCCACCACTGCTCTGATATTTGTATGATCTACAAGTAGTTGTTTCGGGTCTGGGCGTTTGTGTATGTGAGTTTATATGTTTGTAAACGCACCCACGATAGGTGAAATTCTTAATGTGGGCAAAGTTTAAAAAAAAAACCTGGTGGCTTACCCGTCTTAAAGTGAGAGTTTCCAGGGTGAGAACGAGGTAGAGCTACACGACTTGTATGTCTCTGTCTTATTCCCACACTGGTAGTAGTTATTACATCTTCTCTTGTAATAATACCTAGAATTCAGCTCACATCACAGGCAGCATACTCGTATGATCGCTTGTTGAAACCTTCATGGGAACAACTTCAAGTGCTCGATGAAATATCTGTTATTACTCGGTGTTCCTGTAATTACAGGCCGCTCTAATTATGTGCTAGGCTTCTTGTTACCGGTACCTTCGTTGCCAAGGGTTGTGCTATGATTTGACTTAAAGAAACTGGTTCATTGGCGAACGACTGTTGTTTCCAAATGCGATCGAATTTAAACAAGGCTTATAACTTCTCACAAACATTGTGAATTTCCAAATAGACGTTTCTTCTTACTGGCTATATAGTCTTGAAAATCCGAAACATTTCGTAAACCCAATTAAAATAAATACCTACGTTGTGAATCTCACTTAAAGCTAGTCCTTAAACTGGAAAATGTAGAGAATCTAATCAGATTTCAAATTGTTACTAAGTTTCAACAAACAAACCAACCTATTTCTAATATTCAAAGTACTAGGAGTCTAGGAACCCAATAGAGTAATTCCCAATAAGCGATAGGTAGCGCGAGTTACGTAAACCTTGCTCTGTTACATAACATAGCGACAGAAACCTAAGCAGCTCAGCAGAACTGTTGCCAGGAGGCAAAGAGTTCAGCCAACAACTAAGAACTTGGCTTAATATTACAGGATGAACAAACTTGCTACATTGTTTGGGTCGCGACGTAAATATTTAATGCTTTAGGAAATGAGAACAGGAAATTAAAAGGTTTCAGGTCGTGATTTCGTGCCGAAACGTGGATAGGAGAATAGATGGCTGATGGAGCAATCACGTTGTATTGAGGAATGTGTTTGCTAATTCTGTATTCTAAAAATACTGTAATCTAGAGCCTCGTCTCCAAAATAATTTAAAAAGTTCCTGTAACTTTCCATATCTTATTATGTGAATATATGTCCTTTTTCTGTCAGATTTTTCTTGCCATATTTTTGCTGATAATGTTAATAAACCAACAAAAATATTTTATCCACGCAATGTAATTCGAAAACTAGAAATGAAACCATAAAACGTTTAAATAACCAATTTCTACGAGAATAAAAATCAATTCTAAAAGTAAAACAAGTTCAAAGGCAAGTAGGGGAAATCGGTCGAATTCTATAGGTAGAATTCGACCGATTTACTGACTCCTAGTACCCCATTTTCCCGTCAAGTAAAAAGGGGAATACTAATAGGGCCATTAGCAAGTAGTCCAGTTCTTAGCTCTAGTTTAGCTATGGATTGGTTTCCAAACGGCGAAAGAATACGAATGATTTCCGATCACTTGAAATGAGGGTAGTTACTGCGTGTTAGGTAAGCACGGAAGTTTGTCAGAAACAGGTTAGAAAAGTTGAAAAAGTTAGTCAGAAAAGGAAGGAAGGTAGACATATCATATCGATTAGCTTCTTGTTACCACCGACGTCAATCAGACATAAATTAAGTGCTAACTGGGGTGTAAGAAGGCCACTTTAGCTGAATCATAAAAGGAAATGCGATAAAATTCTTAAGATTGAATATTCTACTATTGCCCAAAAATAGAATAATTTTATCACGATTACGATAAAGTAACCTTCTCAGATCCCCTGTATTTGATTTGATGTTGAAAAGCTTCGAGAAATAATTATTGGTTTCAAACTAGGTCAAATCTCCACAGAATTTCGCTATCCGGCCAAATCGTTACACGTGTAAGCTTCGCGACGCCTCTTTTACTGCCCAACGAAATATAAATATCGCCAGCAAAACCAGAAGGAAAAAAAAACCGGCAAAGTGCGAGTTGGACTCGCGTGAAGAGGGTTCCGTACGATGTTACCTATCACGTTTTTTTTTAAATCTGACTCAAATTGGTACGCACAATATTGAGTGATTTACCATGTTATTTTAATATCATGGACTTCTTATAGGTTTTCGTATAATCTATAAGTAGAAAACTAATTTCTGTATTTTTTTCAAAATTTTAGGTTTAGTAGTTTCGGAGATAAGGGGGGGAGGGGAATGGTCAAATTTCTTCTATTTTCTTGAATAACATTTTTTTTTATCATGGTACAATCATCAAATCCCTCCCACCCCGGGCAGGGCGGGAGGTAAAATCCACGGTGTCCTTCAATAGCCCTTTATGTTCCGGGGTCACGGTAATGAGATAAGTCCCGCGACCCCGGCAGGTTCTTGAATAACTTGGAAACTATTTTAAATTACAAAAAAAAAATACATTTAAGATCTTCTTTACAAGACCTTTCATTTGATATGTCACACGATGCAGTTTTCAATTATTATTTTTTAATATTCCCCTTCCTCCCCAAAAATTTCCTCCCACATACAGATTTTATCTATCCAAGTCACACCTCTGTGCTTGGGTCACAGGAATTGATATGTGTACCAAATTTCAACTCAATCGGTCTAGTAGATTCGGAGATAATTTTATTGACTGTAAGCGACAGACAGACGGATACACGAGTGATCCTATAAGGGTTCCGTTTTTGTATTCGGACGTACGGAACCCTAAAAAACCTTAATAATCATAAAATTAATTGGGAGCATAGACAAAGTAAAAGTTGCCATCGACAATATTCTCGGGAAAGCGTTAAAAGAAAATTGCTTTTTAAAATATTCAATAAACGAACTTGGCTTGCTTCTAGTTACGAATTGTTTGTCGACAAATATGTGAAGAAGACTAGTTTAATTAAAAATTGGCATCCTCGTTTAGGATAAGGACTAGACCTAATTGTTAGCTTCAGTCGATTAACGAAATAACCTGAAAATGCTTACTGTGCGTCCTCTGTAGCCTTCCTTCGGCGTGGGGGAGGTGGCCCGGTATGGACATTGTTCAGGGGAGTTTTTATAGGACATTATCACACTATCAGCATTCATCTATTGGCAGAAAGTCTTTCTATAGATTTTAAAGGCCTGCGTTAAACTACTTTTACTATTGGCTATTTGGACTTTAATATTATTCCAATGTGAACACGAAATAGGAAGAAAGTTTCTGCTATACTTCTTACTGTCTTGCATCATATTTTTACAAACTTATTTTATTATATTTCATTTACCATATCTCAGTCGTAATATTAAATGACCAACATTATCATACAGCCTCCCCGTTAGTCTCGAGCAAATCAAAGGGCAACCAATTTCATTATAACGATCGTTAGTCCCCAAATCTCGAGCATAAACGGTACATTATGTATTAATTACAACGTTGGTCTATTGTGGGGAGCTTCCTAGACGGCAGCCCCCCCCCCCCCGGCCCCCCTCCCCGTGCGTCTGAAGGTCGGCGGGAGGCCGTTCACCCCCAGACGACACCCCGGCGCGCACACTGCCGCCCGGCCCATCTGTACGCCCACGTCTTCGCACCGCTGCCTGTGTGTGCGTGGGGGTGATTTTTCAGGTGTATTATTAGGCGATTTTGTAATGTTCACTGTTTTGTGAAATTAGGCTTTTTTGACACTGTTGATTTTTCACGAGGGTTCGGTTGAAATTTAGGTGTTTTTAGATAGGAAGTAATTTCCTTTGTGAGGTGACCTTTAACTAAGAAATTATTATACTATAATAGTAGCATGACAACTGAGTACTTCATTGTTTTATGATAGAAACTATCATATTATTACAATTAGGCTACACTTAACCTCACATTCAACTATCAAGATGGACAGAATCTTAACAAAAACAATATCTACATAAAGAAAAAAATCAAGAGAGATATTAGCGACAAAAGCATGTAACTCCAATAAATATGTCAATAGCTGCCTGATATTAATATTTATAAACGTAACGTGTACGAATTCGCGAATATGTCGCGGCTCAAATAATACATACTTGTGTCTGACTGTGCCAATATCTTAAGCTTCTTGTTGCTGCTGAAGCTGGGGAGTATGTAAAACTTTGTAAAGACTGTTATATGTTATGCAGGCACCACCCTAGTTTATGATACTGTGTAGGAAGATACTTGGACGTTCTTCTTTTGATTAGGCAAAGACAGCTGCAGGGATGGTCAACTTATTCATTGAAATAATACTAGGGTAATTTCTTAGAGGGTCAAAGCCATTTTGTAATGAAGTGGGATCCAACGGGAATAATTCAATAAAAGTTCTACAAAAAACAAATTAAAAAGAAAAGCATGATCAATACCGAGCGCCCAAAATATGTAAACTATGTACATTTAATCATACCGAATTCAACAAATAATTGCACTTCATTTGCAAACAGCGCTACCGTACTATACTGGTAATACAACCATATACCTACATGCTTGCTATTCCACGATATACATATGTATATGCAGACGTCAGAGCTCTGGTATACATAGTACATAGGTACGTAGGTATATACCACCTAGCCACCTAGAAGTAGGACAGAAATCAATATAGTACCGACTCTATCTAGGCTGAGAACACGGGCTCATTAATTTTAATACAACTAATGTACATTGTGGTATACATATTCTGATACATTATCTTTGGAAATGACTTTACTTAGGTACTTGCTCGTTAAATATCAAATATATTTAGTGCCTAAAGAAAATATCTACGTATCTACATATATCTTCAAATTTTCTCTCGGCACGCGTAGAATTTTATCTATATTCTATCAGGAATAGACAAACCTATTTTTATACTATTCGACATTTTTTAAGTTCGATAGTGGCACAACCCGCATATGACTAAAGAAAAGGAAAGGTTTTTTTGTACATTTTGTATACCGCCATGCTTAAGAAGATAGAAACCTTTCATAATTTTGCTTATTCTTACGTTGAAAACACCCGTTTCTACGCATCATGCTCCGCGTACTGATCGTCATCATCTCTGACAGCACTGGTCCACCCACTGTTGAGTTAGAGCTCCATTCTTCCCCGGTATCTTTGCTATCTCATTAAAGTCTTACGGTGCATCCATACCGCCGGTAACATTTGTAGCTCAACGTTTCCAAATGTTACTCGGTAACATCAGCCAACAAAATGTTATTTAATGTTACTAAGTGTTGACGTGTTACTGTAAGTCGAGTAACGTTGCTCAACATTCGGTAACAATGTTACCCCCATTATCTAACAATGTTACCGATTATCGAGCAACGTTACTCGACATACAGTAACACGGCAACATTTGTTGTCGGATGTTACTGCGGTGTGGATGAGTAACAATCAACAAATAGTAACAAGGAGCCACAAAAGTTACCGAATGTTGCCGAATGTTACCATGTTGCCTTTTGTTGCTCCACAAATGTTACCGGCGGTGTGGATGCACCGTTTCTCGCTCGCACACAGCAAATATAGTAATAATATCTAAGAATTTTTGTTACATTTACAAAATGACTCTTTAGACATCATCATCATCATCATCATCTCAGCCATAGGACGTCCACTGCTGAACATAGGCCTCCCCTTTAGATCTCCACATATACCGGTTGGAAGCGACCTGCATCCATCCGACCTTTAGACATGATGTTTATTAATTCTCCCGGTTGTTGACAACACCCATCGACTAGATCGGCCAGGCAAGGTGACTTTCGTATACTGTACTAATAGTGAGGACTTTTTTGCCCAGTGGTAAACAACAAGGCACAACCCTCACCCTAAAAATAACTAAGCAAAATAACTATCTGTCTGTCTGACACTCTGATGAAGGTGCACTCGCACCCATAATCACTCTTATTGGAATAATTCAGACAAAGCCGCAACAGCTAGTTCCACTATACACAACCTTCTTTATCAGCTACAATAAAACACACCAAACAACCGTTTCCCAAATAAAGTCTAGAACTTAGCGACTATTCCTAGGAACCGTAGGGTTGTCACGAAGGACAGACCCACTTACAATCAAGGTCGTGATGCATAAACAATGGTAGCACCCCTGAGGGACACCAGAGCGATAAAAAACCTTAAATAGTGACGTAAAACCCAAATTGTTTTACGCGAGCATTTTGTTACGCAAGCGGTTGCAAAATAAGGAAAAATAATGTGGTGATATCATGCTGTCTGTGTGGTATGGTGGTCGGTGTATCTTGTGGGACATCCATAATTACGTCCCTGGACTTTTATGTTTCAAATTTTAAATTCAATGTTCATTATATTTCATTTTAGTCGGTTATGTGTTTTATCCTTCTGAATAAAGGTTTTCTGTTAGAAATATTTTATCAATCTTACCTTTAAACCTATGCCCGTTAAGTTACCTTAAGAATCGGACTGTACCATCGTATTTTTATCACGTTTATTATGTCTTCGTTTCATTAAATATATCAGACGAATGATACATTATTTCCCTCGAAAGTTAATTCCACGAATTACCAACCCAATTTTCTTAAAATAAGTGTGTTCCATATATCATAGAAAAACGCGTAAAAGAAACACCTCCTTTACGTTCTAGAAACCGAACACTGTACACCAGTGTTTTAGGTACATACTGTATGAAAACCTAATGAATGTTTAAGTGAATAAGGCTCACACGAAACGCCCTGAAACCAGCACTGAAATAATAAGGACTAGTCTAGACGAAAATTATTCGATGTTAATTACTAGCTCCGACAGAGTGACGTGTCTTAGTAATTTCTTAATTAATCATTATGATGAGTAAAATGTTAAATCTTATAGTTTGTTTATTATGAAAGTCTACTGAATTTGATGGTTAATTCTGGCGAGAGGAAAAGTACTGGGATCAAAATGAACGGTACAAAGTAAACGAGACTTTGAAATGGTTTACTTAGTACGTACTTCATATAGGAAAATTGGTTATCAGTAGCTTTTATTAACCTCAATGGAAAATGTATGTTTGATAAATAAATAAGGAAAAATACTCTTGAATATTGAAAAATAAATATGCAAGTTTAAAAGAAAATTCCACAAATCTACTTTCCCCAATCGGAAAATAGCGTAAAGATTGTCCAATGATAATTATGTATAATAACCGCAATGAGTGAGCGCGACCATTCAGAACACATTTAAATGAACTGATTTATTACTCGTGTAAAAATGTCAGATCGGGCTTTAGAAAGAGACTGTGAGTGACAGAGACAACAATCTATAATAAAGAATGTTATCATAAACTCCGTAAATGCCTCATTCTCGTTCATACTAACTTTTGAGTACTTGGCAGACTTCGCAAGCATTAAAGAAAAGCTCTGAAAAAACATGAAACTTTTCCATTACTTCTTACACCGGAAAACAGCTTTATTTTGAAAGAACGTTCATAATGTAATAAGGAATTTAATTAACTGCTAGCGCCCCCTGGCGGGGAATGCGCAAACAATGTACCTGATCTGTTTCCGGTCCAACGGGAACTTAAGGATGAAAACGAGCAAATATTTATACTGCCTTGTTTAATACTTTTTAGTTAATTAAATACAAGGGTTTGTTTTAACTAGAGAATGTGCAGGAATTCCTTTTTTGACTGGCATTTTATTGATATCATACGCTGTGCTCAAGAATATCATTAACGTTGACTATATGTACTCGTATACTACACGTGCAAAACAAATCTTCAATCATCAACAGTATATTAAAAATCTGCTTCCAATTTTTTGTCTGAAATCAAAGAGACGCAAATACTTTTAACGTTAAAATAAAAATCTCAAACGTTTTAAAATATTTCGACGACAGCGCGTTTCCGCGATCGCTTGTAGAAGACCTGACGGCTTCGACAGCATCCGAATGGGCCTGTCACCAAGCTGTCAAACGTTAGCTGCTGACAGTTTGACAGCTGTCAAACTTGTCAGCGTGCGCCCAGCGCATGATCATAGATTAGGATGGGAGTTTAAAGAAATCAGGAAGTAATTTGTTTTCATCTAAGGATGAAGTAGCTAATAAATATTAATGTTATTATTTCTCTTTACCGGGATTTATGTTACAGACAAAACATGTATGTGTTCGCAGAAACGAGTTTCTTAAATAGACAATAATGTTTGGTGGAGGTATCAAAGATTCACTCTTTCCTTGTATGACTTATCTTTTCCTTATTCCAAGAAACAATTTCCGGGTTCTGGTTTTACTTTTGATACCGTTATTTCTGAAAACTTAATCGTTTAGATTTTCTCGAAATCATTTCAATATTTGAATAGAAAAGGAGTAAGAGGACGTTACTAGGTGAATTTTAATATTTTCCACGAACTCGTCTTGATATTACGCTTGCATCGAATATGAGTTTTGTAATTTAGATACTTCATTTAAAATACCATAACGTAAATTAATTTTAAAAAAAACTGGATTTTTATGCTATTTAATTTCAAAGCTTTTTCAACTGGCATATTAATTGATTCCAATACAGTAAAGTTTAAACGATTAAATCAATTAGAGCTAAATAGCTAGCAACGGTAACATATTAATTAAATCCTACGTTTCCTGTCCATTCTAAATTGGTCCGCCAAATCTCCCCACCCTCCCCTTTTTTAGGTCAACATAGACTGGATAGATTTCGCTTGTATTGTTTACACTGAGAAAAACATTCGCTTTTAGATAGTAAATTGCGATGGCGTGCATATCTCGCGTCTCGTTTCTGCGACAGAGTGATGAATCTTGTTGTCTCATTCTCCGAAGAAATGCAGTTTTCACTGACGGTCACGCGATACTGCTCCTATAAATTGGTTGTTCTTAGGAAATGTGAGGGATTTTTTAGATGTACCATGTATACAAGTACATGGTACGAGGGGATTTTTTCCCGGTACCGTTAGACGGTCGGGTAGCGTGACTTAAGTAATTGGTAGCCAAATAATGAGCTAGCGAGACTGTATGGGGAATACAAATACTTATTACACAATTTTAGTGTTTTACTGGTCCTTCATTTAATTACACCATTGTCACTGATGATTGTATAGTACCTATAATAACTAAAATCACAGAATACGAGTCGACTTATCATTTCCAATCGGTATATACGTAAACGAACATATTAAGGATTCAGGTTTTTTTCCCAACCAACTATTTGATGAGAGATAATCGCCGGTTGCTAGGCAAGTATTAAAAGTACGGCACTCGTTCCAAATCCGCAACCTTTCACAAATAAGACCTTTTTTCCTACAAACTTCAATCATAGGGATATGAAAAAACTTGAGAATATGAAGAGGTGTATTATTAAGGCGCGGACTGACTGCGATTTTAATCGCTTATGACCGCGTAAACTATTGTCACCACTATGGAGCTATTTGTGTTGAAATGTGACGTAAGCTGCGAATGGGCATTTATTTTACTGCTTTTCTTTAGATTATTTAAAATATAGACATAAAATTAAATAATGGTTTGGTTAAAGTTTTAAAAAAATGGAAAACCTACTAAATTCTTAAAAAAAAACTGTTGTTATCGCTGGAAATACAGAGATCTTCGACCTCAAAGTTTATTTTTGTGCTACAACTTCCCAATTTTTATTGGGAAAATCAAACTCTTATTTATTATTCTGTTCGGTTTAAATTCTTCTTTATACCCTTCTCTGTTCACTGTATTTTTCGCGTTGCTTATTTTTATTACATTAGGTCATACTCGACGTTCTAAGTAACCAATTTTTGGGAATATTGAGATAACACCGCGCCTTAATACACCTAAATATACTAAAATACCTACCTACCTACTTAAATATACCTAGGTGTGAAAATATTTATTTTTACGGAAAGTACCAGTACAACACGTGTATGCGATTCAAGGCTTTTCTTAAATGTCAATTCATAATAAACAAATTGGGAAATAATTTGGCGCACATGACGTTTGTGTAAAAAAAAATGTTTAAACGAAGAAATGGTTCATTTATCGGGGTAGCCAACTTAAAAGGCATAGCTGTGAAAAGACAGTAAACTCATCATTTATATTTTCCTAAAAATCTCTATGACATCTTATGGTGAATGCTCCAGGGTAGCCCGCGAAATTCAAAATTTCTTGCAAAAAACCCAAGAAATTTTGAATTTCGCGGGCTACCCTGGAGCATTCACCTTAAAAGTAGTAATTTTATTTATTACTGAACAAAACATAGCCCAATGTTATTGATGTTCTCAGTTTTCCTACATTATGTTAATTTTATTCTCAATGTTCGTGTTCTAATGTGTGTCTCTTTCTTTCCAGGTAAGTTCCAGTGGTTAGCATGCGCGCTGGACGTGAAATCATCGTCACCTCTAATAAACAAGGATTGCACACTATTTGCGGCTTAAAATAGACTCGATATTCTAGTAGGCTGATATTCTCGTCAGCTTACTGATGGAAAAATTGCTTTAAATTTGAAAATAGAAAAGGTAAGCAATAAGTACCGAAATTATTTTATAATGACAAAAGAATTCGGCATTTCGATTTACTTTCGTTGTGTTTAACGATATTTTTTTACCGCTGTTCCATGGAATTCACATAACCTGTTTAGTAAATGGGAACTGATAGTTTAATAAGTTTACCTACAATGTCCAACATTTTATTCCAAATTTTAAAAATAACATTCACGAAAAGTCGTAGCCAAAAAATCACTTGTAAAGATTTCCTGGAATTGTTTACTAGATAGTAAAATAACTTAACAATTATAATCACTCTCTAAATTATTTAAGATACTCGTTTATGGCTGAATTCCTTCATAATTCAAGTCTAAGAAGAATCAAAATATAGCTGCATCTAGAAAATAAAAATAAATAAGTAATCGAATTAAAAAAAAGTATGAAATGAAAAGTATAATAACGTCGTGAGTAAGGTGTCGAGAATACCAGCGCGCGTAATAGAACGTCGGCGAAGCGTGGGAATGCAGTCGCAAGGACGCGATGCACCGGCTAAATAGAACGAGCGGACACTTTCAAATGTATCCGTATGTATAACGACCATCACTACATGTTTATATCTTATTTGTCTATTAAACTGTACCTAGGAGACTCTATTACGTGCCCAAGTATGTATTTTAGGTAGTTACGTAACATTCCTTCACTTAGCTTTATTACAAAAAAAGAAATATTACTTAGTGAAACCTATGAAAAAGTTTGATACCTAGACTTATTCAATACCTATATGACGAATTATATCGACTTGTTACACGGAAAGCTATACGCAATCACTCTAATGAAATTTTTAATTTCCGCATGTCCTTCGGGCATAACGTTGATACAGCGAAATAGCTTTAAATGTCATGTATTGTATATTTGCCTAGCTTTCTTTGGTTAGCCCTAAATAGTATTCAGTCCAAGAAACCGGAAATTATATTCCTACGTATGGTAGTAAAATTTCTAAAATTAAAGTTCTAAAACTCAGTATAGCAACTCTTGCAGAAACAGCCGTTCCTAATTTATCAAACCCTTCAATCTACGGCCGATACCGTTATAACTTCATACATAAAGGTAGTTTTTATTCCACCATAATTGGCCGTGTTCGCCGCACCAATGGGAAAAATTAATTATTTCTGACATTTACGCCAGCAATCATTGAAACGGAGGCACCTGGTCACGGGCAAAGTAACTTACTGGAAAAAAAAACTTGACACGGAGCCATCACGTGTGAAACCAAACACCACTGAATGTTGTTTGTTAAATTATAACGTTTAACTAACTATTTTACTTACTATTGTTATTGTGAAGTAAGTAATTTAATCTTTTCGATATTTATCATAGCTATCAAATCAGAAAAAAGTAATGAATATAAATTCCTTTTCTATTCTATTTCGAAACTTCCGAAATGCAAATGACAGCATTTGATTTCTTCCCGATGAATCAAACCTGTGAGTGACCCTCACTAGAAGTCAGACAGTCCGCATTGCGGTGGAGCTCGTCACCTCCATACTGTCCTGCTATTACATCCACAACCACACAACAACTACCCACGTCCCACAGAAAGAGACAACGCCACGAAAACATGCACACTTTTAAAACTACCAAGTTTCTACACTTTTCCTAGCAATTTCCCCGCTTCAGTCCGAACGATAAATATTTTAGTAAAGTATAGAGACAGTAATAAAATATATAGTATGACTCCCATTCAAACTTTCGTTTACCACACCTCACTAACACAGATATAGGTTTGTCTTACGTTTGTGTGCAAATGCAAACTGCATAGTGCACACTTGCACAATGTGCAACAGCAAGTTGTGTGTGTGCACTGTGGGCTGTGTGTGTGTGTTTGTAGGAAGAAAGTGCATTCTCGTTGCACGGACGGCTAGTCGAGGGAAACTTGACATTATAGCACGCGGTACACACTGGTGTGAGTTAGATAGCGTCTATCTTGAGATATGCCGAGCTATTTTTAGTTGAAATTCCTTTTCATCTTGGGAGATTTTATTTTTCAGGATAAGTTTAAGTTAGACTGTATTTTCCTTTGTTTCAAAATTTTGTATTCAGTTAGTTATTTTCATTTCTCTAATTAATTCAACCCAATACCTATAGTAAAAACAAAGAATAAGAATTTCCTTTGTAAAACAAAAAAACGTTGCATGCATGAAGCTTTATTTACATAACAACACAGCTACAACACTGTGTTGCTAACACAAGTTATCTGGGCACTTGCCGCGGCGCACTATCTCTCGTGCGGCTGCGCCCGCGCCGCTGCACTTGCACTAGTAAACTTGAAACAGTTCCAGCCTGTTATTACGTTTCCCTTTCGTATTGCGCTTGCGTCTGAGGGGAGCTACTTATACTTGAGCTTGCGCGTACGCAGCTATCGCTCTCAAGTTATTGTTAGATTTATTGCTTCAATTTTGTTGATTTTTTTTTAGATTATTTCACTTATAAAATTTGACATGTAATAATTAGGGTGAGCTTACACTGTCGAATAACAGAAAATAAAACCTTTTTGCTTCTTGTAAACAATTTTTGCGTAAGTTCACTATTTCCCCCGTTAGGACTCACTGAGAAGGAATAGACTTTTGCGTAAATCAATTTATCAATTGACTAAGCTAATCAAAATAAGTTCCAATCGCAAGTTCACGTAACGATTGACTATGATGAGTGTAATTAGTGTCTATTTGCTGCCTCATTTGTATACATTGACTCCTGTTTCTACATTCATTACAACTTACCAGACGTATTAGACTTTGAAATCATAAGGGAACGCTTGTGTAACGTTTGTATTCAATCCAACTTGGTCTGAAATTCTGGGGCTTGCACGAACACGCGGACACAAAACTGCCCAAATCCTTTATCCAAACTATTTTGAAATTAGGAATATTTGTTTCACACATAATAATATTTACTTTTAAGACTGTATTTTTACCAATGGCTAATTATAATTTAAGCTTGCCGAAATTATAACCTAAATGCTATTCAGTAGTTGTATTTTCGTTTAAAAATCGTTCATTTTTGTAGCACATTTATCGTAGGGCCTCCGTACCTCAATTATACTTCTTGTTTCGATCACAAAGCCCTAGGTTACTAACAAGTCGGAGGCTCTACAAAGGGTCTCAAGACCTAGCCGTAATTAGGTGTCTAATAGACCTAGGTCTGCTGTTAGAAGTCTAGACACCGAGGCCTTGACAAGAGACCTTGTAGCTAAGTCTGAGAACATGGCGCACTTCTCGAGATATTATTTCTAATATAAAATAAACTTTAGGCTTGTCTTGTGTCGGGTGGGCGTGGCATTGACACTAGGAAATTAACTTGAAAAGACCTTACTTTTATTAATTTATGTATTTTATTTATTTAAACGTTCGATGTGTTGCTAAGTCGATATTACGACATGATATTTAATTTTCCTAATTCATAATATACCAACATACACATTACAATCATCTTCTTTCTTTCTAGTGTGAGGATGTGGTCACCCTTTGTTATCAGAGTTAATTAAGCCACCTCTGGGAACACCGCAGGCCTCTTACATGGTTTAGGATTTATATATTTATTTTCCAGATTTCCTCACGATGTTTTCCGTAACCGGTGTCAGTGATGACAAAGATAAACTTAGAAAGTACAATATGAATTGTAAAAGACACATTTGTACTTACCTGGGTTTGAACTCGCAACCTCATGCATGAGAAGCGAGGTGATAAACCTTCGGGCCAGCATGACTTTTCAATCATCTAACAACCATAGAAAAAAACTTTTATAGATACACAACAGCGAATCATATCATCTATAAATATTATCATATCAACACAAATAACCCTCATATTTATTAAAGAAAGCCCTGTAGGTATATAACATTTTATGTAACGATGATACATAACAGTAAGGCTCAAGTCGTGAACTATAAACTAAGCTCATCGTTCGCATAGACCTAACACTTCTTAGTTCCTAAAAATACCGCAATACTATCATCGAAGGAGACTTACATGTGACGATTACGACACGACCGATGCACGATTTGATGTGAAAACTAACCCCCCTCAAACGTCCCTATGATCCACAGGTGGATCATAATGACGTTTGAGGGGTTAGACTTTTTTTCACAATACGATGTAGACATAATTTAACTAACATAAAGATCCAAATATACGATACCAATTATATTATCTGCCAGATAAGTAAGCGGAAACTTATTTAAAATACGAGTATCTGTGTAATTTATGTGATAATGACGATTAATACATAAATTCTAAATCCGGCTCATTTTTTAATGCATTTGTCTTCCCTTTATTAATTTCATAAGAATTTCTCGTGTATCGTGGGTGTGTTTACAACCATTTTAACTCACAACCAGACCCGGGACTACCTGTAGAGATTGACCAAATATTTATTGTGTGTGGGAATCGAACCAGCAACACGCAGCGAAATAGCCAATCAGTCAACTACTGTACAAGTTATAAATGAAAATCAGACTTTTCTCAAAATGTCTTGTTCTGTGTACAATACAGTAAATTCGTGAACCGTCTGCCTCTCAAACGAGCCTCAGTAACAACGTTGGTGCCAATTTAGTCCGTGAAATTACCTCCACGATGGCTTCCATTATAATTAAATATCCGTCCACGTGTAAAACATCGATTTCTAAAATAATTTATTTGCTGGAGAACTGTTTTACCTAGTAACTTGGTCCAGAATAATAAATTAAGAACAACTCAGTGGAATAACTACAAAAAGCGTATTGCTACAAAGATCTTTTGAAACTGAAATGACGTTGACGGACAAGCGCTTTTGTTTTTTAACTTTTACAAAATATATTTTTTAAATATTAATAAAAAACAAGACGGCGCCGTTAATTCTAATTTTGGCCGCGTGTCGAATGATCCTTTTACAGTTACATACATTTTATAACAGTCGTGAAGTGTGAGTGTCAGCAGATATTCATTTTAATTTCAGTCCATGTGGTCACACCAGTACCCAATGCTCTAATTCCTTTATACTCATACTCTCCAGTTCATCATGACTTTCTCTAAGTAGTATAACTTACCTCTTCCTCTTTACGGTTAAGCAGGGACAGTACTAGACACTAGATGATATTAGTACTTAAATTATATCGACAAAGTTTATGAAACAAAAGCTATACAAACTATCGTCAGTCTAGCCTTTTCCCACCCATTTGGAGTAGACTAGGCAACTATTCTAGTGTAGATAGACGATCTTTATTACCTAATCATAATTTCATGGCAATAATGATGTAAAATGTGGTAACAATATGACATTATAATTAGTTAATAGGTATTACATAGGTACACAACTAGTATACCTATTTTCTATGTATTTATTGGTAGAGCATTATTGTTTTCAATACTTCGCGCCCGTTACTACAAAATATCATTTTAAAACGTTCCTGTTCACAATGCGCGTAGGACCACCTGAGCTAATTTAGGATCGGATAGCCCTCATTATCCTTATTTTAACACCTACTCACTTGTTCATTATTAGTGAATTTAAAATAGGTTGGTTACATTTTTTACAAACATCCTGCTTCCATCTAACGAATTCCGCGAAAAATAAAAATAGGAATATAATTTTGTCATTGGAAATTACCACAATACTTAATTGTGGTGACAACCCAAAGTGGGACTTAATTACCTAGAAGCTGTTCAGAAAATATTCGAAAGAAATACTCCGATTGCCAACATTTCTATTTACGTTCTACAATAAAATCCCGCCTACCGACAGCTTCTATTAAACCACACAACAATACCGCTCGTATCGACAGTATCGTGACAAGCTAGCTATACTAATTGCCGCGACTCGGTCCGCTTTTCCCTAGTTTTTCGCACGCTCGCGTTTTTCACCACAGAACAATGTCGTCATTCAGTTTCCACTTTCGTTTTCACTGATGGACGCTGATCCGATGCGCAGGAGCAAAAACTGCGCCAATATTACACGACAAATGTTGTACTGGTGACATATTATGAGAGATATATTGGTTAGTGTTCTAGTAGTGGTGGTGGATGCGATCGAAAGCTAGATCGGATGATAGGTACTCGTAAGATAAGTTAGCATGAAAAGTAATATTTTTTAAGTCTGAGACAAACTGCACATGACAGCACAGTTTTTTTTTTTAGCGTGGTAAAATCATCAAATGAGTCCTCCCGCCCCGGGCAAGGCGGGAGGGACTGTCAGACTCGTACTGACTAAAATCCACGGTGTCCTTCAATAGCCCTTTGTATTCCGGGGTCACGGTAATGAAATAAGTCCCGCAACCCCGGCAGGTTTTGGCCATCTAGAGGGGGGCCCCGTCATCATGCTGACACTCTTTGAGGCGCGCGTGGAACACAACGCGCCGTCGACCCAGGCATAGTCCATGGTCGGGTGGCGAGTTGCCCTTTACTCGCCGCCCGCATGCCCGCGCCTACGGTGGCCGGAGATCGTCCCGCGACGTCTGACGCCGTGGGCGTCTACCACTGCGGCTGGGGCGGAGGGAGGACGCTGTCCTCTCTCTCTCGTGGCTCGCCTCCATGACAGCACAGTTGGTGCAGTGAATAAGCGATCAAGTGCTGCCCAGCGTGTTGCGGTTTCGATCCCAGCATGGAACAAATGTTTGCATGAACTACAACTGTTCCGGGTCTGGGTGTTTGTATTTGTGTGTTGCTATGTTTTTGAACGCACCCACGATACAGAAGAAATTAGTACCTAGTAAGGGACAACTATTTGAAAAAAAAATCTTATTAGAATTAATTGTCTCAGAAATTGTTGTTAAAAACTATTTGCAAATAGGTAACTAAAGAACATAACCCTACTTCAGGCGCAGTCGGGTAAAAAGTTCATGCATAGAGCCTACACACACTTTAAAAATTAACAATTTGTGTGTTTCTTTTTACAAATTTATAATTATTACGGAATTCTAATAATAACAAAAGCTTAGAGCTTCCTAAATTTAGACTGAAAAAAACATAAATACAAGCACCACATCTTGCAAATTTTTCCTCTCACCGTACAATACAGTATCACGTTTGTTTACCGTTTTCACTCTCTATATTTTTCCCGCAAGTGAAAATTCCTCCGGCAGCGGCTGCGCGGGCGCACTGCGTGCGAATCTTTTTTACTCCTTCACGTAATGAGATTAGTAGATCGTGATCAATTTTTTATTAACTATACCACTACACGGTGGATTTCCATGTTCTTTAGCTCTAACTGAATAAGTAGTTATGTCAAACTAGGTTTAGCTTAATTTCATTTGATTAGATGTTCTCTAAGTTCGGGAAGATTTCACTTGTTTATTAATAATCGGTTAGATTACACAGTAATTTTCACAGCAAAACGTTTAACACATCAATCTACCATAATCTGTCAATTTTTTCCAATGGTACAATCATGAACGTTCTGTTTTTGTGATAAAGTTGAAAATCTAATTAAAAATTGACAGATTGGGGTAGGTTGATGTGCTGGATGTCTACACAAAACCTCAGGTACAGGAAATAATCCCTATTTCCTTGTTAGAATCCAAAGATTACGACAATCTTCCCACTCTCTCCGCTCAACTGATATCGTTTACACACGACCTACAATATTAATGGCACCTTCGCGATTCCACAGTTATAACAGAACCATTTTCTATAAATAACACTTCCTTCTGGATTTTTCCGCTCCATCCCTTTCAAAAGAAAATTATACGTAGTGGGCGTTCACGAACAACCTCTTTATTATTCAGACCTGATCCTTATCATTGGTACTTTGAACTGTGCTACCTGCATCCACACTTGGAGGATTACACTAGTTACGACTCATTCTGAAACTAATCTAATGTAACTACATACTATTATAAATGCGAAAGTTTGTGAACGTGGAGAACGGATGTTTGTGTGAGAGATCACACAATAAATATTGAACAGTAGTGGTAGATGTCACATGTCTTCGAATGTTTGGTTCTAGGACATGCCGGTTTCCTCACGGTGTTTTCCTTCACCGTTTTGAGAGCAGTGGTGATAAAATAAATTACACAAAGTAATGCGCCTGGCGGGGTTCGTACCCACCACCTACAACTCGTAAGTCGGGACCGATACCACAGAGCCGCCACTGCTCTCACTCAACCAGATTACCACCTGAGATTTTTTTATCCCAGAGAATAATTTATAATCGCGGGGGAGCCACTGGCAACAGTTCCAAAAGTCCAGTCAGTTCCATTGCTCTCACCTACTTTGGAACTGCTCACATAGAACTTCCCATAAAGGTAGGTTACACAAAATATTTGAACCCAGTTGGGTTTTACAGCCCATTCCAGGGTTATTGCCCCTCATTCTCGGGTTAAGTGGATTATTTTGTGATAAACAAGGCCTAATTACGGCAAACAACGTTTCCTTACTATTTAGGATGTTTGGTTCCGAATAAGCTACAAGAAGGTAATTCTGTGAAATGTTGAAGTTACTGAAAAATATTTTGTTTGAACAAAATCATTGTGATCACACTATCTCAAGATAGTGTTGAGCAACAAAAATAACCAATAATACACTTAGATCTGTGGTAACCTTGTACAAGATATTACTTAAACAAATCTTGGGACATCACTCATACTGTACACAACGCGGATGCTCGGAGCAATTTGTGTCGAAAATGACACGATATTTGTCGATAGTCATCATTTAGGAACAGGTATATTTGAGGCTCTCAGGGTGCGTACAATATCGTAAGTGTATCACGAATGGGGGCAGACTCAGCAATATTTCGCGGAAATAATGGCCGTATTAATATTGTACTCGAATATGTCCTAGATCGGTGTTCTGAATCGGTCTGTATTGTTGGTTTTTTCCTGAATGATAAGAGACTTTGCTTCCTGTTTTATATCGTGAATACTTAATGTTTAGTTAATCTTGTCTTGTGCATGAACTCAGTGCTGATCGCAGACCTCCTGTACCATGTCTTAGTGTACCTCCCCTCAAATTTCCTTCTAAAACTTTTCCATTTCTCCTGACAACTCGTTATCTGTTCCAGTAGGATCTAAGTGCATTGTCTCCGTATCTTGGCTGAGCAGCACAAGGATACAGCTATCGACTGATTGCGACGAGTGTTTGCCGTCAAGGCGAACAGACACAAATACCACAAGTGCTTTGACAACATTTCGTAGTTATTTGTTTTATTATATCGTTGTCTGTCCACGATCATCGTCACTGTTGGATGGGGTGATTAGGTAGCTACGGATAGTATAGAATAGGCAGTGCTATTAAGTCATTATGGTAATCACGTTTTAATACAGACAATAATGAAACAACGGCTAATGATATTATCATTATTATTACCCATAAAGGGTTAGGCTGAAACAGCACACCACATGATACAATCTGTAATGTAAAAAAAAACAAGTATAAAAAAACCTTCATAGTAGTAGCAGTAATTTTACGTAATTAATTTTTCCTTTTCATATTTAACTGTGACAAAGCAGGTGCAACAATAGTAGATTACGCAACAAGGGAGTAAAGCATTGCCTTACGTCACGGGCGTATTGAATCCCGAACCGACACTAAGGATTCTGGGGGGTGAACCTCCGTAGCGCAGCGAGGAGGTTCAAGTGTTAATTCCCGAGTAAAACGAGGGAATTGAGTTAAGAATCATTAGTGTAGCGAGGGATTCAAGTTAGCCCAAGACAAGCCTGCTTTTCTCCCGAGGAGCGTTCTCTGCTTTTCACACCTACTGCGAGGAAATAAATTAGATTTTTGAAATTTGATGTTGTACGACAACCTTCGAACATGGACCACCGGCCGCCATTACTGCTACAACTCCTTCGTAAAAGTTTTCATAGGTACTGTTTTATTTGAAGTTCCAAATTCAAATCACATTATTCCCACGGGAATAATGAAATTCAGTACAATATTATTGCCCGGCTCGAACGGGTGGCAGCAATGACCTGCTTTATTCCTTGTTTGCATGACATATAATTTGACATTTACGAGAAAGTGGTGTGAAAAAACAAATATTTATCCGCCCTAAACTTCATGTTTCCTTGTTTCACATTCAGTAGATCTGGTCATCGTAGTAATGTGTATTTGAATACAAACGCAGCACAGCCTAGGACAACACTCCCGCGGTAAGCCGGACACAGGCTAAAAATACTTGCGTAGAAAAACTAAAAAAAAACTACCATAGACCAGTCTTCCTGTGCTAATCGATGCCAATTATAAGTATAGTCACCATGTCCTCGGTATATCCTGGGTTTGTCCTGGTATACAAATATGGATTTGTTTACAATTTATGTTTTACAAAATATTGAGAATTACAGACAGGTTACCTCATAAAATGACTGTAACGAGAATAATTATATTATTGTACATGTTAGTAGTAATTTATCCAAAGTTAGTTCATACTCTAAAAATACAGGTTGTAGTACTTTCCTGGTTCAACTTAGTACCGCTAAAACAGGATTTTTACGTAGATACAGTGTAAAATCTATTTGGTCAGGTGAATCAAATCATACAGGACTATAGAACAGACTTACAAAAATACAATGTTTATGCAAATAAAATTATTTAGTTGATACGATTTCTAATGCAACACCTGCAACTTTGAATCGTTTATAGTATTGACAAATATTTATTAATATGAATAAACACTAAAGTGAGCATGTTTGTTTGTTACGTGTTTACGCCTAAACTGCTGTACTTATTTTGATCAATTACACAACAATACTTATCACTATACCAAAATACACGCATAGATGTGACCCTGAGGACTGTTAAGCCCATCTTTCACCGCGAAAGAGTAATGAGTCGGAAATGGCTAAGCGGAGCGGACTTCGTTCTCATTAAATAGTTTTTAGATTCCACCAAGAAAGAGTTCAGTCGTCTGATTCCCAGAGCGAGCTCATTTTTACTCTTTTCGCCCGTTGAATCATTTCCGCTCGAATCGTTGTTGGTGGAAATACAAGTTTTCTCTTGTGAGGTAAAATAAGTCATTAATGGGTCCGCTCCGCTCGTGTTGGAAACCAGGCTTCATATTATGCTCTTTCTGCATCAAACTAAAGGGGGGTGAATAAAATAGCTGGTGTACAAATTTTGATATGTGACTGCGAGTAAACAGTGACAATATCTTGTTGTCAAGTCCCAATATTCATAAGTTGTGTGATAACAAATTGAAACCTAATCATTACGTAGAAATTGAATACACTTTAAATTATATCGTACAAATTCTTTCAACTACATTTAACAAGACTACTTAATTACCTAATTACAGTTATTAATTACTACCACTGATGAAACCTCAGTTAATAAACCTTACCCTATAATCATTTCACCAATTTAATTCAGGCTCCAGGAACCAACATTAGCAAAATAATTATATTCCATATGTTTATATCGTTCCGTAAACAAGAAAAAAATGTCCTTTTTATCCCGAATAACACTTAACAAGTAGCTACCCCAAGCAACTAATGTACAAATATCTGGATGCAAAAGCGATTAGTTTGCGGAACGGAGGGAGGTGATACTATCTCGTTCGCTCTTACGGATTAGCAGTGATAAAAGACAAGGTGGGGGCTACTTTACTATTCATTGCCCTTGATTGTGCTGCCGTTAGCAGCGCATCATGACGCGCGAGTGTTGCGTGTGTGTGTACGAGCGGTGCATAGCGCCGTGCGAGCGTGCGGGTGTGCGCTGCGCGGGCGCACTCGCCGCGTAGCCTTGAATCCGTACATCGACTGCACTTGTACAACGATAACCGTTCGGAAATGTATTATTTTGATATAATATTATTAATTGATATTTTTTTCGCTGTATTTGTTTCTTGGCAGTTAGGGAAAAAACTTTGTCATTTGTTATATTTAATTAAAGAGCCACATGCTATTTAATTTGTTTAAATAAGCATGTTTACATAATGTTATAATGGAAAACGAAGTAAAATATAGGTACATGTACTTACTTATTATCACTTTATCAGCATGTTATTTTGTAACAATAATATTTTTGTATCATGCCTTCTGATAACAAAGCGCAATGAAATCATTATACTCTGTATCCTCTATTGTATCTGTGTTATGTACTATTCTATCTATTTACCGTCTGACACCATTTCAACATTATATTATTTTCTTTGGGGTAAATAAGACTAGCTTTAAACAAAATAATTTTCATATCTTCACGTTTCTAATTTGTTCTCCTTAGAATCTATTAAGATAGCAAATTACTGTTCCTATCGGATTCTAGTAAGGCGAGCAAGATCTTTATTTTTTTACGTACAATCATGTTAAATTCTAAAAGAAAAATATCTATAAGAAACGGCAACTAGAACGTTTCGGAACGAACCGAGATCTGCAACACCTCCGTCCCTTGTCCAGGCATCTCGTTCCTTGATCTCCTTCTCTCTCCCTCCTGCAGTCCTGGACATGCTGCTGTCACCCTCCCACGAGCACATAATTGGCGCCGCAGGAAGCGCAGAGAGATTGATGATCTAAGCGTTGGATCGATCGTCGTTTTTTATTATTTTCTCGTTATTGCAAGTTCCGTTGGTTATTTTAATGGCCGTGACTCGAATGGTTGGGTTTATAGGCCAGGCGGGATGAGCAGGGGACGTTACGCCGATAGGTGGCGCTGCGAGCGCTCCGGCCTAATATAACAAGCTTATAATAGATAAAAGTGACGTAAACCGAGGCAATATCGTTAAACTAAGTGTGTTAATGATGTAGTTTTATGAATTATATGTTTGTATGCACTTCTAGTGCTTGAAAGAGGTTTTTTCTTAAAATTTTCCTGTTAGATTCTTCATTCTTATTGCGGAGTTTGTCATGCCATACACATTCTTCAGTGTATTAGCCAGCCTTGGGCCCAGGTATTTTCTAGTTAGAATCTTGTTTGTTTTTTGAAAAGCTACAACATATTGCGTACGTCCTGAAAATATAAAGCCGGAGCGAACATAAATGCCTTAGAGGCTTCAACTTTCGTAATAGGTACCTTCAAAACTATCAGGCGAAATCTAGGCTCTAGTTTGTTCCTAAAACAACAACTATTAAGCATCAAAAATGTATAACTACCAGTCTAGGCCTGAAGGTCGCCCCGGGTGGCTGGGCTCGGTACTACCCCTTACTACTAATATCATCCCAATTTACCTTTTGTCGCTAGGCAGACATGACGCCTTGCTAACGGGTTCGTGTGACCTCTGAAATCTAGAGGTCGGTGTTACGGACAGGCGCTACAATTGTACATGTTCCTCACGTACACTGTGTCTGTTTCAGCGTCCTACAGATGACCTAGTTTCAGCACATAGCTGAACACTCGGTGTGTCTCATGGAAAGGCTCACTTGTAATATGTTGTCCTTCCCTACCTTGCCTGAGGATATGCTACATAAATTGCGAATTCATTGTGTTTATTTTTATATTATACAGGGTGGAATTTTGTAATGCCACCTGGAGGGAAAGTACTCTTAATACTGCAGATAGAAAATTTTACTCAAATGAAACATTCCTTTATTTTTTAATAGAAAGCAAACTGCATTCAAAGATTTTCGAAAATTCTCTTCTCCCACACCCGGGAATCGAACCGGCTAAAATCTGAAAAAAAATATACCCTGTACTTTTATTGCATCGATCGTTAGGGTCGAAATAAGGATGAAATCTCTCTAACAAACATGATAAATAAAATAAAAGGAAAACCAGGAAATCTTAAATTAATTTAATTATTTACAAAAAATGGTAAACTAACTAACTAGTTGCTCGAAATGGGCTCCATTCTCTTGGAATCTTTGAATGCAGTTTGCTTTCTATTAAAAAATAAAGGAATGTTTCCTTTGAGTAAAATTTTCTATCTGCAGTATTAAGAGTACTTTGCCTCCAGGTAGCATTACAAAATTCCACCCTGTATATCTCCAAAAATATATCGTCTTTTTTGTTAAAGTATTCATTTTCATACACAAACAGTTATCGAGTTTAGTTTCAGCCAAAAATAGGAATCTCTGTAATCTAAATATCACGTTTCTCTGTAAGTAAATAAGTTTCTATGTCTAACCAAGTACATGGATGAAATATTAGCGACATGTCCAAGGGTTCGCGACATTTGGACCAGGCTCAAACGGTGTCGGTGGAGTGAGACCAATCTTTTAGCGTTATCATCTGCGTCCCTGAAGGATTGTAGGCTCACACATCCTACTAGATTGTTATTACTTCGAGACCTATCGCATTAAGGTGAATATTGTCTGTTTTATTTGAATGGTAGTAAAGAAGAATCGCAAAGAAAAAGAACTAAAATAAAACTATGATTGTAGAACTGAAGACACTAAAATGTACAAGAACTTATGTTTGGTGAAGCGTGAATATCAGTGTAATGATACGAGTACGAGCTACCTACAATTCGAAAAGAATTTACTTACTCAAATTTTTAACAACAAATTCGCGACTTTTTGATAAGTCGATATGATATGATATGATTTTTAAGATTTGTAGTATTTATCTTTTACGAAACATTGTTTTTTTTTATTTTTTCCGTAAGCTTTTAAGGCAGTCGGATATTTTTATTTAAAAAAATACTAGTTTTTATTTTTATATTTCTTTTGAATTGTATGTCTTTGTAATCACCTTTATTTTGATAAATCACTCGAGGCACACGGAAAAAATTAATAAATAATGTAATGCGGCGCTAAAAATCGGTCATTTTTTAAATTTGATTCAGCTTGTATCACTGTCTCAATTAAGACGTATTGTAAGTAATTTCAAATGTTATTTATTCTTAAAAAAAAAGTTTAATTCTGCAAGAATATTTTAAAAGTTGGTCGACTGTTACCCGATATAGCTGTGATAGTTTTTCTTTTAAGTTCTTTACTACTGTCGTGCTTTTTTACACCTATCTAAAAACAAACATTTATCAGAAACCTCATCTTTGCTTGATTCCAAGAAAAAAAATAGAGCTTTTAAACCTTTAATAAACGGGTCCCTTAATCCACAAACCCGCAAAATTTAAAGACCTATCCAATGATACCCTATTCAGTGTTTTTCAACTTGAGGGTCTCTCCTCTTTAGAGGGATCGCGAGGCTTCTATAGGGGAATTGTAAAAGGTTGGGAAAGCTACTGCAGTAAAAAAAAGAAACAGTAAAGTTTAAAAAGATTTACGCGAAAAAGGTACGCAAGAAAAATAACATCCCCACTTTACGTGTACCCTAAACATATTTAATTCTTGTCAAATTACAGTTTTCTACTAGTCTATGGGTCAAGCTCCGGATAGACGGTCGATCGGACTTACATGGCGAAACCTTAAAATGGGTTAATTGTAGTCTACGGAACCCTACAAAAAGACTACCCCTAAATTGAAAACGTAATATTATATACTTATATGTATATCGAGTGCCTTTAGACAAGATTTCCTCTCGATATATATCGTATTTTCCTGCCACGTGTATCGATCCCCGCGGTCACACTTACATAAATACCCATTTATTTTTACATCAGCTTTTCCCCGTGGTTTCACACCAACTGCTCGGATCCTTTTGGTCAAAGCGTGATGTTTTATAGCCTATAGTCTTCCTCGATAAATGGACTATCCAACACAAAAAGAATTTTCCAATTCGAACCAGCAGTTCCTGACATTAGCATGTTCAATCAAACAAACAAACTCTTCAGCCATATAATATTAATACAGATTTTACTATCAGTTAAATAATTATTTTATATACAGGTACAGGACATAGTTTAAATAAACAAGTTCATAATTATATTTCCTTATCCTAGTTATATTTAACACATGGTGATAATCGTGGTTTTGCTATTCACGGACAAAAAAATTAAAACTGTAATTTTTTTCTCGTTAAATAATAACAGGAAAGAGTTATGTGTTATCAAATGACGAAAACAAATGATGTTGAGTAGTTACATAAGCCGGGTCGATGGCCGGGATCTGCGATCTGATAGCGAGACCTCCGACCTGTCACTGATAACACACCGCCATCTTAGATTCGACTTACAACTGCCTACAGTTAAACATATCAGTTATTTTATTGCAAAATTCGCGAAGCTAACCGAATTGAAAATGGTTACAGCTTTTACAGTTAGGCAATTTTTCAGCAGCATTTTTTCCAATCTGAGAAAACAATGAATATTATTGCCACAAAGCAGTTCTAAAATAATAGATACCAACTGAGTAAAACAGTTGTGACCGATTTCATATTCATGAAAAATTATACACAACATACCAAAAATATTCAACAATACGAAATTTCAAAACAAATATTAAACATGCTAAATAGTTTTTAAATCCTGATAATAGTATAGTGACCATGTCAGTCTAAAAACTTATAATACGAAAATATTTCATTTTAGTCATTTTCCTAAATGGCTAGTGACGTAGCAAACACTCCAGTGTTTTACACAGGTGCAGTTTGAAAATATAAATTATAGCCTATCTTACTCGCTGATATTGTAGAAACAACAAATATAAATCTAACAAACACAAATATAGATAACAAATAAAAATACTATTCTTTAAAATACATTCAGATGAACATTATAATAAACAATTGTTTAACAATATTCCCACAACAAAACATGCCCCATTTTTTCTTTTCTTCGTATATTGACAGTGACACATGTAAGTTATGAAAAAACAAAATCACAACTTCTTATTTTTAGAAAAGTATTACGCTAGTCATCAGTTTGGAGCTAGCAGATATTATCCTTTGAAATCATTGTCGGTCAAGCCTCAATTTCCTTTAAAATGAAACCTTATTACAAAAAGGGGTTTAACTAAAAACCCAGGTTTAAATCTTGTAAAACTACGGTTTACACAGACATTATTACAAATCGTGGTTTTGCGATAAACCATGGTCTAACAGTAGTAGCTGTCAAAGGTGTGTCAAAGTTACTCATAGCAAATTTTTCATTGTGTTGTTGTTTTTGTGTTATTTTCACCCAAAATGGATTCAAACAAGGTAGATTTAATTGTTATTACAAATGGTAGATTTAATTGTTTAGACAATCGTTCAAGTGACGGTACTAAAGTCGACGTTTTATCTTAGTTTTGTAATACGGACAAATTTAAACCATGGTTCTGCAGATAAGCCTGGACTTGATAGACCAGGTTTAAACCAAGGTTTATTTAGTTTTTCTAATAAGGCCGGAAAGGTTTAAAAGATTAAAAGAAAGATTATTGTATTACTATCGCTTTGGTTATGTTATTGTTTATACTATATTCAAGTTACGAGTAAATACACTTGATACATCCTAAAACAAATCTAAATAAATAATACAATATGTAAGGTAAATTCTAAATAAAAAAAATAAACAATAACAAATAGGCGTAATTGTATGGAGGTTCGTCCTTCTTTGTCGATGTAAATTCAGACACACGGCTTTTTATAAATAACGTAAACCATTTAAATATTTATTAGGTACTCAAAATGAGACTGAACCAAAAATAGCTCAATAAAAGTGATTCTGCAAACAAAAGAAGAATACATAAAATTCCAATTCTTCGTCACACCTTTTAAAATGAGGTCTTTAGGCATTGTTCAACGTATTCAAATCTCATTCAATATTTTCTTACGTTATCAATGAAGTGGTGGGACTAAGTAGGTCGCGCTCGCGTCACGTTGTGTGCCAGTGAGCTAGCTGGCTAACTACTAGGTAGGTGGCTATACAGACTGAACGGACTCACTGTTCTCAAGTAGTCACTATCCAGGACATGCGTTGTGATGATATTGAGCTCTTGTCCTGTTCCTGTTTCGTAACGTTCTTTATTTTTGTTCGGTAGGAAAACGTTTTTGTATTCTTCTATTTAGTTTTGGAGTCAAAGGTTAGTTTTTTTAGAACCTTAGGGTAATTCAGTAACATAATGTACTTCTCAGTGCTTGAAGTGTTATTTCAAGAACGATTAAACATTGGACATAGTTCGGCACGAAATTAAAAAAAAAATATTGTTTGGATTCCTTGTATTGTTCTAACTTAATATTTTTTCAAAAAGCAGGAAGTATGAGAGCCGTGATTAGACAACAGTCCAACTGGCCAACCTGCTGTAAACAAGGAAATGTCACCGCCATAAAGAAACTCTTATTTTTCGAAACAAAGTCACGTTTTCTCCAAGTTGTCACAATGTGTACCATCTTATTCAGAGGGAACTGAATCTTTGTTTATAATATTGTTATCAGTGACTGAGAATTCTATTATTATCATTTGAAATTATGTGATTTAGCAAGTTTCGCGTGTGTTTGATAACTAATAATAACGATATTTATCGCTTTTACAGTTTTTTAAATATGTAACGTACGCTGTATTTTCAGAACTGATCATATGTATTGCTGGTTTAATTGTCTTACTTATCTTTTAAGACATATTAAACTCGGGCATACGGGCGGCGAGTAGGGCATGCGGGCGGCGAGTAAAGGGCAACTCGCCCCGGCCATGGACCATGCCCGGGTCGACGGCGCGTTGTGTTACACGCGCGCCTCAAAAAGCGTCACCATGATGACGGGGCCCCCTCTCTAGAGGGCCAAAGCCTGCCGGGGTCGCGGGACTTATCTCATTACCTTGACGTCGGAACATAAAGGGCTATCGAAGCACCGTGGATTTTAGTCAGTACAAGTCTGACAGTCCCTCCCGCCCTGCCCGGGGTGGGGGGAGGACTCATTTGATGATTTTACCACGCTTAAAGACAATTTCTTGTATAGTCTCCAAATGTTAAAGATTTTCCTTAAACCTGTGCGCATTAATTCAATGTCATAGATAGAGAATCACACATTCTTTTTAAACAAAAATTTTATAATCAAATTAAGCATTTTGTGACGTTCTGACTTTTCTACGTTCCCCCGTCATCTATGGCATGGTACGTGAAAAAAAATTAGGAGAAGAGGAAAGATAAATAATTAATTAAAAAATAAACGTTATTAGGTAATCGTGTGAAAAACAAATCATCAATACTAAATAGCTATTAACTCTAAAAATACATGTTCGTAATATATAATACAGGCTGTGTAAACATTACAGTCGCGTACCTGTGTTTGTCATTACAATATAATATCCAAAGCTATTTCGGTCCATAACGTCGTTATGCGGAAGCCGATGGCGTCGTGTGCCGAGTAACTTAGTTATGCTCGTGAGGCATTGCTGAAATCACAAGTAATACTGTAAGCTTCATATGAATATCAGAAAAAGCTGAAGTCATTCACTACGCTAAGATATTAGACTGGAAACTTTTGTGAGTACTTTTTATAATTTCTTGACATTGTTTTCAGTATTATTTCAAGCGTAAACACTAAATACAATGTAGCACTAACTAAAATAGCAGCGTTCCCAACAACATTGTCACTCGGGCGCACCTCTATAATTATGCCAAAATAATGCGTCACACTTCCACGTCGGTAATAGCCAACATTTATCTGTTTAGGACGAACGTGTGACATTGGCTCTAAATTCATAGTAGGCACTACCCTATCTGTTAACCACAAGTGTATCTTGACACCTAAGAACTACACGCAAACCCCCGCTGTGGCCTGATCTGTGAGCGCAGGCGCAGAGCGCGGCGGCTCAGGTTATACCGGCGATGTCAGTGTGTCACGTGGTCGCCGCGCGCGCAACTTTATTTGTAAAGTCGGTCAATGCCCCGAGCGTTAGATAAAAAAACACACAATTTGTTTACGCGGTGTGTTACGCAAAACCTCGCTGATTGTCCAAGCGTTCCGGTTCGTGATAAATATTATAAATTGTTATTTAACTCATGATCTGTGAAATAATACTATGAATTTGAGTGTTGACTCTATCTTTTATTTTCATCAATTACATCCGCGCACACAGTTCCGTTTTTAATTAAAAAAGAACAACTTCTTGAGCGATAATAAGTAATTAAGAACTCGACAAAAAATCAGAATCTGTATTGGGTCAAACAAAAATTAATTAGTAATATAATTTTCCTCGCAAATTCATTACCTGAACACAATCGCTCGCAAACGAGAGCGGCGTCGAACCAGCGACGCTAATTAATCAACTCGCCAAACAGTGAAAACCTGTTGGGTAACTCGGGAAATGAAGGAAAGCTCCGCGACGAAAGTGGAAAAAGCTTTGCGAATACACAGACAGGGCTTGTGTGTGTGGCGGTGGCGCACACAGGCGCGCGCCGCCACACAGCGGCCGCGGCTGTGTGCCGCATGCACACGCCGCCGCCACTACGAAAACGAAAGTGTCCGAGCGCCGCCGAGCGCAGCCGAAGCGAGCTCACGAAGTCAGTGGAACTCATCGTCGAAACTGGGACATCAGTCCGTAATACGACGCGAACGCCGGCGGACGCGGCGCGCGGTTGCAACACAACACATTACGCTCTATGACATAACTGCAAACTGTGGGCTTGTGATTATGGTGTTTGGTGATAATAATTAAATATGATGGCTGTGGAAGTTCGTCCGGCGAGTGCCGGCCCGGAGACACGCCGGTCGCCGGCCGCCGACCGCAGGGCGCTCAGCGCGGAGAGCGAGCCTCGCACCTTGGCTGCCAGGAAGGTTTATCCTGAGGAACCAGCTTCGCCGAAACTAGAACCAGAGGAAGACGATGCCCCATTAGACTTGACTGTACGCAAAGAGATTTCTGTATGCGAGTTCGCGCGTCATTCGTTCGCGGATCCGTCAGATTATGTGAGGACTCAGATGATCCTGAGGCAGTCGCAGGACTACCTGGCGTCCGGCCGGGACTCCGGCACCGAGTCCGACGACTCCGCCGGCCGGCTCAGCCCCGGCGACGACGCCATGCCCGAGGGCAAGGCTTACAAGAAGTCACTCATGAAGAGATACAGTAAGTGTGCTATTTCTTCACTGATACCGAGGCTCGAATATATTTATTTTATTCATTGTGTACATAATTATAATTTATGGAAAGGCACAAGATTCTTGGAGCCGGTTCCATAAAATAAATATAACAACCAACAAAAATAAAAGATAGAAATAACTTTACAATCACAAATCAAATGTTATATCAATTTAAAGAGATCAGTTTGAATAAATTAAACCAGTACCTATATATTCTAACTTCAACAGTTGTTATTGTTATATTTAAATGACATAACATACATTTACATAAAAACGAGAAATTATCTTACAAAAAAGATTTTCCGCAAACCGCTACGTCACACATGAAAGAAAGTGCTACGAGCTACGAGCGTAGCGGCGGCTACGGGTTGCTACGCGGCCCTTGCTACGACTCCATTTTGCATACAATTTATTGACGTTATATTGAAATGATACGCATATTGAATAGTATATGCAAGTGTTAGTGTGCCGCCCTGACCTAGCGCAACTTGCAGCGCGTAGGGCGGGGGTGGGGCGGCACAATTTAACATTCGTATTACCCACTGCAATACGCACTATTTATCGTTTCAAGCTTTCTTTATTCCACTAATAACAATACAATTAAAGTTCTAATAGTTAAGTATATTATATTCTAACGGTACCTACCTTAGCACTATTCACTATAAATTGTAAATGCTATGATAGTACTTTCCAAGGGTCAGTCTCTTGTAGCATTAGGACAAACCTAAGCTTTGGAACATTATTATTTTCTTCATAAAATAAATAAGGAAACGTTGTTAACATTTAGATGTATTCGATTGGGGATTTCCGTGTACCTGTGTAATAATACAACAAGTGTACAGTAAATGACGATAACTTTATATTTTCGAGGATATATTTATTATATTACATTGGTCTCTTGTGGAATTGTGCATTATCCTTAAAACACATAACCTGTGCATTTAGTGTGAACGCAAACATTTGTCGTTGCATTTTTTTTACATATATACGTACTGACAATGTAAAATTATATGATCTTCACGACGGCACTATACCAACGATGATACTAATATATTTCAAGCAAGAAATTTAATATCAACTAATACATAAAAATGTAAATGATCACATCAAAGGCATACCTATAAATTCGCCGATAACACACGCTTATCATTGTTAGATCTAAAAGCATTACTTCCAGACGGGCCTCATCTGGCGGTCTGGGCCTCATTAGTTACCTCGGGGCCTGGGGCGAGGCCCCACAGCCCGGGGACCCGAGAGCCCACCAACAACGTTTTATTCACGGCCAAGAATTTCGCCAGACATGTTTTTGTTAGTATGTTATATAACAAAATGTCTGCCGGCCGAAATGTTACGTGTTCTACGTAATTTTGGGACTGAATTGTAATTGTAGGCTGGAGTTTGGTGCTCGGTACATCAACTGCCTGTCTACGGTGGATAGGGTTACTTGACAATGATCTCTTGGCTATTTAAACGAATTTGTAGACCACCAAGAGTATTCTCTAATTAGTTTTGATTCATAGCGATATTTTGAATCTTTTTTTCGGTTAACTTAGAAAAACATTAAATAAATTATAAATACTAAATGTCATAAGCAGAACTGTCCTTATTACATCACGGTTTTTGAGGATAATTATTTACAAACAGTTTATTTCCCCACACCGGACAAGAAACGAGTACTTTTCGAGTAGTTAATATGAATCATCTCTCATCCATGCAGTTTTCTTTCCTCCTCGGATGCGCTTGTTCAAAGGAACTAGCTTTCATTACCAATGATATATCTGTTCCATCCCTTTTCTTTATATTCTACTGTTATATTTTACAATCTATTTGTACTTCAATTTCTTATGAGTTATGTCATTTAGGCCTATTTATTCGAGTTTTTTTCTGATTCGCCATCTTCTCCTTGAGTAATACTGGTTCGTCTGCACCAAAAAAGGCTTTGTAGCTATTATTTTTATCGTGATTTAGAATATTTTATTTTTGTAACATATAGTACAGTCACGAGCAATAATATGTATACACTTAGCAGAATGAAAAAGCTAGATTCTCCTACCATGTTGATAAAACTTTGTGTTTTCATGAACCTTCAATTTTGGATGCAATGCTATTACGAAATGGGTCTTATTTCAAAGTAGAAACCAGTATTTCACGAGAAAATCGCGTATGAATTTTGTTAAGTGTATACATATTATTGCTCGTGAAATCGCTAAATCTTTCCTTTCATACAAAGGAACAGCCTTATAACATTTCAGTATACAAAGGCTGAAACAACGTCGGTTTCTAATTTGGCTCCAAAAACTTTTTCTAAAAATAATTTTAATTCTAATTAGGGTGTTATTGCAGCAGCTCCTTAGCCTACCAAATTATTTACATAACTAAGGTTACTTGCTTTATTTCCCGTCGAAAGTTTTTCTAAGTTTGGACATTAGACTCAACTTCTAGACATGAAATTCTACCTTACCTATTGTAGCAAGTGTCATGAGAATACATACGAGTACATAGATAGAATCCACACACATGAATCCGGCAGCATTCTTCTAAACAATAGCTTATTGTACCGCCACTGTTTACTATCGCCTACTACGCTATGTTTTCAACCAAATTCTATTAAATATTCCGCGGAAACTTGTAAGAAAATGTCATTCAATAACTTCATTCAAGAAAACTAGATTTAAAATGGAAATGACATAATTCTTTGGTGAACTGAGCGTGTCTGTGTAAGCAATATTTTTCATAAACAAAGTAGGTAGGTGGTGATCAAATGATCGTACATCAGCTAAATCGTTCTTGACAATAACACGTACAGTGCACACTGCACTAACATGGATACAGGTCATTGACACATCACGGAAAACACATACATATGTGCATAATTGTGCATGCATATACCTACTGTTGTTTTATAATAAAGCACATTAAATATGCGCTGCGCTAAAATTAAAGTTGTCCCTTTTATCCGATATGGCAAATTATTTAGTTAGGAATCTGTTACTAATGAATAGCTCATTCGTTTGGAATGATTAGGTACGGTTGAAATTGAAGCTCATATCCTCATGGTTAATTAGAGAAATATTATCGCCATTCAAAAACATTGACCTACCTATTATATCGGCTTCCGGATAATTCAATAATTTTATCAGTTCATTGATCAGATCAATCAATTAGTTATTTAAATTGTAACCACACGCCGCACCCGACGGGAGTCGGAATTACAATTTAATTTCAGTACATTTATTTCCTTTTACTATTTGCACTGAATATTCCTGAATCTGTTTGTAGGTATACTTCTTCATATTCTTGGAGGCATATAAAACTTGCCGGAATCGCGGGAGTGTCTATACGATCCGTGACCATGGAACGTACAAGGCTATTAAAGGAACAGCGCAGATTTTAGTCAGTACGAGTCTGACAGTCCCTCCCGCTCTGCCCTGGGTGCGAGGAAAGAGGCATATGAAAGTGTAGGTGGACCAATCGCTGACTCTCTCTGCCATACCCTTTTATGGTATCCGCCGTGATATTACATCAACATATCATTGCATTACATTACACTTATTGTCATCAGAACACACGAATCGCTTGCTCATCACTCCGATTCGCCGTAGTGCGGGTTCGATGCCCGGGCTTCCGACTATGGCGCTGCATCGCGTTACCTGACTCTTATTACACGCGCTAAATTATAACAATGCATATAAATACATTATGTGATCATCGTAGGTATGTACAGAAAAAAGGCTGCATTAACATTCAAAATATGTATTTAAAAAAAAAAAACTATATCAGAACTCTATGATTGTCGTTGATAACGAACTATGTATGTACTTTCATTTAGTTTTTTTTTCTAGCCAGCACTATCAAATGATTAATTACTCCCGTCTAAAATATATTAGTCTAGTATTAGAATAGACTTTCCTATCAACTTAGAAAAATAATCATATCAAATAGTGAATTTATCGTCGGTACAACACAATCAATTAATGACTGTCACACAAGGTACAACATATCTACTACGTTCGCCATTTTGTTTTCAAGATTAATATCGGAATACGGTCGCGACCTAAATTATTTGACGGTTATAACTAGATTTATATTTTTCATCCCAGAATTTGAAGAAATCGTCGCAAATGTAATAAGGAAATAGGTCGAATGCCGACGATGTTGAGTACAACCGCCGCGCCGCGCCCTGTTGATACAGATATGTTAGTGAGGAACTCAGGACACAAGCACTCGTGAACTCGTGAATATCTAAAGGCAACAACTCGACGCTGACTCATCCATTTTACTGATCAATTACTCCTCAAAATATGACACAGCTTCCAATGTACGACAAACTCGACAGCACTGCGAGCTACTCAATGGGCAATTCAAAAATTACAAAAAAAAGTTGACCCTGTGTGGGCGCTACTTTCCCATGAATATTCAAAAAGAAAGGATGCACCAGGAAACGTAATCTGTGTACAATTTTATTAACCAGCTGCCAAATAATGTCGGTTATCAGGCCCTTATGGGTGAAATGTGTGATACCTGCCCAGGCGCAGGTCGGAAGTGAAAGGTGCGTAAAAAATCTTATTTATACGCGATCGACGACGCCGGATGCGCCCGCGCATCCACCAGTAAACAATACGCAAACGTGATCGGGTTGGAAGCTACTGCCGTTTTTATACATATTCAGAATTTTTAATATCACATGCAATAGTTATAGATGACTGTGACGCAGATTTATTCAAACTACATATTTACAACGAAACTATACAAGTTAAACAAATTGATCGCGTATCTCAGACGTGAAGATTCATCTTCATCGATTATTATTAATATTTTTGAAGCAACATCATGCTAAGTTAGAACTTGCGTTACAAGTAGCGACACCCGGAGATCACAAAGGTCGTTGTTCTTACAAATATTTACATAAATTACACTCAAAAGAAATATAATTATTATTGGCATAGACAAACATGTCATCTTGTCCAAATACCTAAAGATTATCATCATTTTAATGTCCAATCAAAACACTGGCCAGCTACCTGTTCCGAGAAGTTTCGAACAAAGAATGAAAGAACAATTTTGAATTATATTAATTCCTTCACGAATCCAAATTATGCAAAGTAACTATCACTGGCAACACAAAATAAACTTTAAAATTGAAGAGCTTGCGTCCAATATTAAAGACTGTGGATACGACCTACGACGTTTCGTTTTAATGTAAACAATAGAATGTCTCGAAAGGGTAAGGAAGGGTTGTTCTTTTTTTGAATAGCTTCCTGCAAACTGCGCATCTCATTCACACTATATCCAATAATGAAGTAAGAATGAGACGACGAATACGAAACCAATATCGGCTCGCGACTGGATTTAAAAAAATGCACTTTTAGTATTCAAATGACGTGAACATATCCGTTTTTAGAATTACAAAAATAAATAAACGTACCAAACCACCGGCTATTGATAAAATAAACTGTTTTATTACTTCCTAACTAAACAAAGATGTTAGATTTTTTACGTGAACGTAGGTATTAGCACTTACGAACGGCCGTCCCTTTACAGGCTGAATGGCCTGCGTGTCGTCGGCAAATTAGTGCAATAAATTAACGGGCGCGTCCTGCCGTCTGTATCGATATTTTTTATCGAACATTTAATCTTATCTGTTATGTATTTATGCGTGCAACGCTCTTTAAATCGGGCACATCTGGGCGTGGGGCCGCGCGCGCAGTTTTTGGCCGGCCTTCAACCGCGACGCAAGGCTATTAGGTTTCACAACACATACGGACAAACAGACTGGCGACCCGCGAGACCACTGTTACTTCGGGGCCCCTTACTATCCCCGCACGCTGATATTTCCATCCAATCGTTACATGTTTATAGGTCCAATCAGCATAAATTTATTTTTAGACATTCATATGTGCGCTAAAACATGTGAACCGATTACGGGCGGAGGTAAAACTAAGTTAATAGGCTAGTAGGTACAGTAAAAAAGTGTGTGGTTTCCGTAACAGTACACCGCTTACCTTGTTCGGTTCATCTGTCACATAAAAAAGTTAACCCAATTTTTTAAAATACATAAAAAACACGTACCTGCCGGTAGCGGGTGTACACCCTCTCTAATATAAAAACATCTTAACTGTAAACCTTTAAAGGCGCGCATTCAAATAATGAAGTGGTACTTTTTCGCGGTTTTTTTGCATTCCACGTTTAAAAAAAGGTTTTTTATTGGCAAATTTACGGCTGCGTTCGGTTTCTGCAACGGTACCGCTACGCTCCTTTGTCTATTATTGCGATGCAGATGTTTTTTCATTGCAAATAATGGCTTTAAGTTTCGACTTCCTCAAAAACGTTTTAGTAACCTTTGTTCGTCTTTCTCCTCTGTTTAAAAACATCTTAACCCTGTATTTTTAAACAAACAAATTGTTGTCAATTTCGCAAGCATTGCCAAAAGTCGGCAGTAATGTCGCAGTGGAAAAAAAACAGCTTTTTGTTGATGATTGTCGCTGAGACTGAAACTCAAGATTTGAGAGATAAATACTTTGTTTTTATAAATAAAATCTTATCACGTCTGTTTCCTGTCCCCATTACATATTTCCTGCGATTTTATCCGTAGAAAATTATTTGAAAATTATTTTTCATAATATTTAGTGTTCAGTGCTGGTACTAAAAATCCGAGTACCTACCTACTAGGTATACAGTTTGAGGTCCGATTTGATTTTATAGTCTTTTGTAAATACTCATAACATAACATATTATTTACTTAATTAGATAACACACACTGTTTTAATTTATAAAACTAAAATAACTGTTCATTTCTGAACCGGGGAAATCCTGAAGCGCAGAGTTCATCGCTCATTTACACAAAACATTATTTATGTAATGTGCTACCTAACATGATATTATGATTATAATAAATAGAAAACTATTTCTTAAGCTCTACTACGCATCAAACTAGCAGCACAAAAAACAACAACGATTATATCCTTGTTATTTGAACCTATTATCTTGTCTGTAGACAGTAGACACCGCTGCTCGCGCGTAGCATCACACACGTCTACTGGATAAGCTGACCGCATACGAGAAGTGATATTTTTATGAAATTTCATCATTAAAGATAGTACGGGGGGAAGATGGTACGTTTAAAATATTTCCGCACTATAAAAAAACTGCCAAATAGTAGTTATAGGTATTATCAGGCTGTTATCAGTCACACAAGTTGAAGGATCACCGTCATCTGTGACAACACATGCTGGCAGGCTCGGCCGCAGCACGTTGGTGCACAAGTGTGGTCACACGTGCTCAAACACGAGGTACAGCTTATCTTCTATAAAAATACAACGAATATTTAGCTACATTCGGTGGATATATTTCGGATGGCGCCGAGGAGCGCTCGCCAGAGTATGACGTGACCTATACAGCGTACATAGATTACAATACATAGTGAAGGTGAGCACAATAACATGCGGGAAACCCGACGGCATTTTTGTATTCAATATTGTAATACGGTCAATGTTGCCATGTTTTAGCATAGACAAATGCATTCAGTCATTCTTAATGTATTCTTTTAATTCCCCGATCCTAAATCAGTCGTTACTTCCAATATAGTCGATGGTTCAAACATTCCACCTCTGTCTCATTCAGGTCATCACAACAGTAGAGAGACCGAGCTGTATCTGTGATGTCACCGCGCGGCTTCCGGCCGGTGCGCCCACGCAGCCAGACACATACAGGCGCTCGCGCACGTGCCGACAATTAGCCATCGACACCCTGTCTCGACATACAACCCAAACACTTCTATTACACCTTATTCCAACTATAATATGCTTGGTCGCGGGACTAACGAGCTACCGTGACTCCAGAACTTAAAGAGCTATTGAAGGACACCGTGAATTTTAGTCAGTACAAGTCTGATAGTCCCTCCTGCCCTGCCCTGGGTGGGAGGACTCATTTGATGATTTTACATCGATCAAAAAAAAGAACTATAATCTGCCCAGGCCCACGTTACTAATAGCTCGGTTTTCGGTAACATCTGTGTTCAAACCACGTCTGCGTCATACAAGGAAGTAGTCAGTGTTTGCCAAAATTATTATCAGTATCGCATGTAGACGCTATCTTCTGTTCACGTAATCGCATGAATTTTAATTTATGTTGAGCACAAAAAACCAGACGTCTACTGATGACTAAAGGTGGAATTTAAAAGGAAAATATATAGTAAGTGTAGTGCTGTAATGTAAGATTGTGAGCGCTGGAAAAGTTCACGTACTTTCCCTGCAGGTAGCTTTATATCACATTTCCTATCGACCCGCCACCGACGCCGTACATTCTGCGAATTGTTGCAGAAATAGAACCTTTTAGTTCGATACTAACTTTACACCTGCACATTCCAGGAACTATTAGGTTAATAGGTTGAAAAATGAAAATAAAAATCTCATTTTTGCTTTCACTTTTCAGTTCACCTGTAGTAATCAATGTTCCTATTTCGTTTTATTTCAGATACTCACAACAAGTTACAGATGAGTTAATACAAATTAAGTACATGTCTAGCCTAGATAGTTGTCGGCAAAACATGTAACCTAAGGGACATTGCTTTTTTAGGCAGTCGGACTTTTTGCTCGTCCCTGGCGGGGTGGGGAGAGGGGGGCAGACAGACTAATATAATAATGGAAACTAGACGAACAGAATAATGTTCAGGACTAGAGGCTTCTTTAATAGGCCTGTGCTTTAACGTTAGCGATGCGTTTGCTAATCACAAAAGTTTTAAAACCTTAATAGTATAAATTTAGCTTACATTTATACGCTCAAATACAAATAAAATTGCGAAGCACTGCTGTATTTTCTAACACTAACGAATGCAGAAGTTGTACATGCATGAATGTAAACGAAACATTTTTGTTTTGTTGTCAACTATGCGAAAAAGCTTTCGCGGCGAATCTCAGTATACACAAAACAACATGGCAAGACCGTACAGCGGTCACTTCTCCAATACTGGCAGCGTTCCAATACACATTTTTTTCGCTTTTATTTTCAACAACGTGTCTTATTTATTAGAATTTTATGATATTTCTAGTTGTTTCCACGTCCCTTGAACATAGCTTGTAATAGTTTGTTTATCGTAGCGCTTGAGTTGGTGTGCTACCTTCACGGTACAATGAAAATTCGCATTTAGAGAGAAAACAGTAGATATGTCTGAACATGGCGTACGGGAGCAACTCATTAACATACATTGTTTGTATACCGTCTAGACTCGTATGTGATCTACAATTAATTTCAATTGAAACTTTTCATTTTAATTAATGTGGGTAGTTCGCAGTTGTGGTTAGTGTACTTGTGGGGGTTTGACCCAGATCATACCTTTATTTGGGTTCGATTACTTTTCAATAACCGCCTCTGATATGTGTTCTAGATTAGTTGTTTGACGTCATTAAGACTAGGCCACGTTTACAGTTACATACACCCTTTATAATGGCTATAGCTTGAAACTTTGAGTCACATGTATTAAAGTCACATGTGGCCTAATTTACGACTTGCCATATTTCACTCGTAAAGGTTCACATGTTTCGTAATTACCAAAAGAAAGTTCTACAATTATGACATTCTTTACAAAACGAGAGCACTTAGGCCGAAGTACTCGTACTTATAATAATTTAACGAGCCGGCCTTAGCCCCAATTAGTCGCAACTATTGTTTATATATTAACCGACGATAAAATAACGCACAATCTATAAATAATAAATTATCGATCCCATTTATTTTCGTTCAGTATCAACACGTTGATTTACGCGTGAAATTGGGATTTTATGCGGAAATTTTGCTAATTTTGCAAAGGCTTGACATAATATAACTGGCCTATTTTGCATCAGATGCAGTGATTTGTCATTGAATGCCGGTTTCTAGGTTTTCTTCTACAGCTAGCAAAAACGTCAAAATTCCGAATATTCACCGAGCTAGGCTAGATATCGGTATTCCCCCGTGATTGGTTATCAGATAGCGGTCGCTCTGTCAGAATACTGATTTTCAGTCGCGTCTGGTTACACTGAAAGTGAGTGAGGACGATTCACTTAGCATAGTTAGACAAAAAACTACGATGAGATTGTCAAACCTCACGTATATACGTGTATTAAGTACATAAGTAAATAGTTTTGCAATTTCCCTTAATTTATATTTTGTAAGCAAGATATACAATTCTTGTACAATTACGGAAATATAAGGTCATTAACCTACTTCAATTTTGGATATGTTCGTATTTATTTCAACAGAGTAGGTATAATGTTCAGATATAGTTTTAAACTTAATTTGGTAGTGAACGATAAATATCTGTAGTTACCAAATAGTCCGTTTTTATTAGCATTCCTCGGCGGATGTTACGACACGCAACTGACATTTTATTGTACAGGAAATTGAGTATTTGGCTTTTAAAATGCTAATTATATTGATGTTTTTTCGTCGGTAACCTGAGTTTGAACCAAACCTCAACTAAAAAGACTACGAGGTAAGATTCCCCGTGAACTTTATTTCTCAATATTCTGCCTCCTCCATTACCTCGTTGGTCTAGTGCTTTCATACGCGACTGCTAAGCATGAGGGTTAGATCCCCAAGTCCGAATTACTCAGAAGAAGCCACTGAGTCTGGTTATGTACCAGTTGATGTGATTAGGCTCGTACTCCATTACAGGGAACTAAAACGTAACTGGCGAAATGTGGTTACACCTCTGACTAACCATTCACACACTGTGATCACAGGCGAGATACTCGTAATATAATGTTTTGATAAAATGTAATTAACCATTACAATACAAAGAACCTATACAAGAGATTAAATTAATGTAACAAGAAAACTTAAAGCTCACTGGTATGTATTGCCCAAACCCAGTCATAATCGCGAAACGGTATTTTGCACATACAAAAATAGACCTTATGACACATGGGGGTACAGAGAGCAGGGCATTTCGCGCGGCCGCCGGCGTTTTTACAACACACACATTGCACAACGCGCCGGTGACGCAAGCGACGCACGCGCACGATACTAACTGTACAACACTACACCTTGAACGCCCACAACAACGCCGTTTCAAAATATTTTTTATATGAACCTCTCGATTGTTGTTCCGCACTCGACTTAACTTGCTATTACATTATACACTCACGAACTGTGGGCTACTGATCATAAAATCTCATGTTTGTTTCTTAAGATCATCCGACGCAACTCTTGCGCAGCTTCGCGAGTCACGGTTCATGTGAAAAATATGAAACAGAACCACATGTTGGCACGAAATTGAGATTAATATGTGTCGAATTTGCAGTAGTTCATTTGAATTAGTAGCTTGGTTAAAAATCATCGATATCTGAGTGTATGAAACAACAAAACAGGAAATTCCTTTATTATATGTTTTGTTTAAAAGCAAAATGTTAATATCTGATATACAGCCCACATATTTACAACTAGGAGTGAGTCATTCGACCGACAGACACGACCAGCTTCATGTCCAGCTGATCGAGGAACTTGGCCACCATGAAAGACATCAATAGAATACTACTGAGGAAATCCAGTGTCAAAAAAATTGCAACACGTTGTACTACATTCTACGTTCGTGAGTTTTTTAATGTAGAGTTCGCATAGGTCATTGTAGTGCTTAGTCATCGCTGAACCTAAAAAAGAGTTGCCTAAACACCCATAATTTATGATATGGCTCTACATTTCCTTTACGTCATTTAAAGAAAAAAATCAACATGTCTGAGTCAAATACAAATCCGTTTATTTCCACGAAATAAAACAGCCAGTAGACAATCACCGCAAACATCGCGGTTACGACAGCGACAAGTGTGTCAATGTCGCGCGAGTTCCCGCGGCGCGCGCGCAGCCCACCGCGCCGCCGCCGCACTGCCGCACTGCCGCTGCTGCTTCCTATAAGCCGGTAACTTGATGACAAAAACTATTGAAAACAATCTTAATTTTGTCAGTTGGCATAATTACTCCTAAATAACAACAAGTCAAAAAATAAACAAAAAAAAATACAGCTTTAGCAGTTATTTAGTCAACCACGAATAGGTCGCTGGTCGCTGTCCTTAACCGGAGGAAGTTCTAGAAAAGCTATTTACTTAGATAAAGCGTTTCAAGGTAACTTGTCATCTCGTTCCCACCACAACAACATAGTACGGTGTATCGTGTGTAGTGCGTACTGTGCGCATGAGTTTATTGTATCAAAACAGGCAAAGGAAGCATCCACGCGGCCCGCGACAACAATGTGCTCGCGTGGATGTTTGCACTATCTGCTGTTTGTTTGTTTGTCCGCGGCGCGCGCGCAATGCCGGTATTTTACTGTTTCCGGAGAATCGCTCACACCACACAATGAACTACCTATACCTATATACCAATATTTAACTTCAAACGGGCAGATATAGTACCTACTATTTTTCTTACGATTTTTCTTGATTTTTACCCAAAACCTGTTACACAGACCACAGTATCGTAACACCAAAACAAGAAGAATTTGGCGCTTATTGCGCAACTCTGCGACCTACAACTCGGCTGCGCGGGCGCAAGTAAACAGGAAAACGGACGCCGAAAAGCTGAGGCCGACACTTTACTTTTTAATTCATTCACACAGTTATTTGTATCTACAAAAATGTACTAAAAATAAATTAGGAATATTTTTCGTTCCAGGTTCCGAAACTTCCACGTAGGTAAACATTGACAAAATACAAACAACATTGAATATTAACTCGGAACATATAAGCTTTATTTTAAGATTGACAAACAAGAAAATCGCTACACAGAGAGTCATTCAGTGTTCAGTTTTACAAGCTCCGAGAACCTCATAATATTTAGGAAAGTTAAAATTATCTCGTCACTTACAATATCATGGAACCTTTGCAGCGAGCAACAGAGAGTTTCAGCTAAAATTAAAACACTAACTTACAGCAAAGGATAAAGTTTGCCACCCACCGTGTGTGCTCGCGCGAAATTGAAAATAGAAACGAGTTTTCACCCGCCTCGCATCCGCAAAGGTCACTGCAGCTTAAAATAACCTCACTATCAGGAACCGTACAACTGCATTATTGTTGAACTTCAATAACTAATCTGCGTAATACAAATTTCGACAGATCAGTGATTGGTTATGGTGACGTATTAATGAGGCAACTATTTCGTATCTCGTCGAGTAGTATCCGTCCGCCCACCTGTAGAGATTGGCAAATGTTTCCGGTATAACTCTTTACCGGTTTTCTTGCGACGGTTTTTGTGCCGCTAATTATGTCATCGTGGCTTTACAGAACAAGCTGAGCCTCGCGCTAGTCTTTTTGTGTGTACTTAATCTATGAATTGTTTAACACAGTTTTTTTTAAGTAGCACAATGTTTGCGGCATTCTTTTAGTGGTTAGACATTTTTCGATGATTACGAAGGTGTTATTTATTTAAACACTAATTCTGTTATTTATTCATGTAGGCTTTCCGGTTTTTTCTTAAACACTAAACATAATTTAGGTACAGGAAAAAATGTTATATGTAATGTTTATAAGCTGACATCATACTGGGCTATGAATGAAGGACAAAACTGTAGCAGTTATAACGGTGAAATATTAAAGGCGTTATGTCATTAGAACAAGAGCTAGCAATTATTTCAATGTAAAGTTCATAGATTGAAGGCGATATTGTTGTCTAGAACACTCCCACACGCTGCTACCTGCCACGAACCCCACTAATAGATCCGGTTCGAAATCATTTCCTCTAGCTTATCACGAACCGGTGATTACTTCACTACTAGATTTCCTAACCTCAAAAGTTAAATCATATCGTGACCCAATATTTTCTCCAAAAAACAACTAATGTTGTAATCTTAAAATGTTGATAATGAAGCTAATCGCATCCCTGAAAAACATTTCCATTGGCAACAGAACGTTCTATTAATACGCACACAGGCGCGGCGCGCACGCACACGGGTGCGGCGTGTGTCGTTACTATGCAGTTCTCGCTGCTCGCCTAGACGAAGTATCTATGTGTTCGGTTTACTATCGTAGTGCGGGGCGCGGGGGGGGGGGGGGCGCCGCAACCGGGTCAAGGGAGCCCCGATGCACCGTTCGCGTTAAATCTCACTTTCGCGCGCTGCACCACTAAACATGGCGGACGTAGTGACGCGCGGTTTCATTCTCGATGACACATTTTACGGTTTTCCGTTTTGTTTTCCACCCGTTCCGGCTACTTAATCGGGCCACTGAAGTGTGGTGTAACGTTTTACACATGTGTTGTAATTGACGAAACAAACAAACTTATATCTATAGCGACCCAATATCCTTGTCCCTATTTCTTATTTCCTACGTCGAGTATCGCGCGTAATCGAGATAGTAAGCTTATCTAGTCGTAGTGGCATCTTATCAGCGCACTACTATAATGCAATACACCGTCGGATATGATAAACAACAGATTTTATTATTTGTTTTTAATTTGACATCATTTTGATAAAGGGCGCGTCGTAATCGAGGGTAGGTATATTGTTAAGCCTGGAATGTTGGAACATTACGAATGGATATGGTAAATAAAGAAACTTAGTTGTGGAGAATGCATGCAAATCTGATACTAGATCCTTTACAAAGTAGGCAATTAAGATCAAGTGCTAAGTGCTACAGTTTCTACGCATTTCCTTTCCCACTTTCATAGTGGTCTATTTGCATGAAGCGGGGTACTCCGAACTGTAACTCCGTAACTCTAACGACGCGTGAAATTTTCAATTGAAGAAACAGTAGCGACGCAATCAGTCAATATTCGTGTGATCGCAGACAAAAAACAAACAAATTGTAAAGGTATGTTTACATCTAACCGCGACCGTGAATCGAATTAACGTCTGTCCGAGGCTGCACGTACCTACTCCAACCTGTTGTTTCCTCAGACAAGGTTGGCCCAAAAAAAGTCTATCGCAATGTACCTACAAACTTTTAGGACATGACTAATGGACAATAGCTTGCGAAACGGAATCGCCCGTATTATCTGTATTGTATCAGCTGTCGATTGATGTAAATAGGTAAAATAGGTCTACCGAAGTTTAGCTAAAAATAGGTAAGTATCTTATGAACTTGATTGAAAAGTTTCCGCCGCAAAATGAAAAACATTTTTTGCGAGAGTAACTTCTGTGCCAATTTTAGAAGTTCATAATTTTATCAATTTACCAATATCTGAACTTTTCCATATTTTTAGGCAGGTAACAAAAAGCACAAATCAGTATCCATCTGTTAACTTACTTGCCTTAAGTACAAAAACAATAAAAATAGAACATAATTATAGGAACCAGTAAAATTCTTTCATAAAGGAGACTTTAACAAAATCATAGAGGAGAACACGTAAATCCCGGAGGAGGTCACAAGTGGTGTCCCAGCACTAGTGAGTAGCGCGGTGAGCGGCGCGCACGCCTGCACGCGGCGCGGCGTATGAAGCGCGGGCGCATCTCGCCCTTCGCGCCGGCTGACCCACTTAGCGGCCGCACTAATAAACTGCTCTGATCGTATCTCAGCGTGCGTACGCGACCGCCTTCTGCACGATAAGGGCTTTGTTTATCATACAGATGACACTTCACTTTTTGGAGAACTTGAAATAAGAGCTAATTTTCCTTTTCGGTTGACTTGAACTGATATTTAATTATCTCAGGGCGGCACTTCATATTACATCATCAATATACTTTATAAATTCTGCAGTTATTCGGAAATAACCGATTCGAATATTTGTTATGCCACATTTAGGCAACGAGCTCGTCCCGCGGTCACTGCTGACACCGTGACTCACGAGTTGGTTGCGTAACCACACGCATGTCGCATTCAGCTTCATATAATATGTTTCAAACGACATAACAATATCTATTGTTTACTAGTTCCATACCAAAATTGAGATGTATGGCTTTTACTGGCTGAATGGAGGTTGAATCATCGGTGAAAAAGAAACCATTATTATTGTAGTTGACACAACAAACGATTGAAATTATGACACACTATCCGAAATTAAATAGGTTACACAAAATCTCCTGATGCAGTAGACTAGCCACTGCATCTAGAAATACGTCCAAAGTCAATACTACTAGGTACTACAATAAAATAAAGTAGGACTCGACTACCTTAATACCGTACCTACTCAAATAATGTCACTCGAATTATTTGTTTCGAAAATAACTGTAGATAATACACGCCTAGATAAACTTCTGTAGACTAAAATTTGCTTTTTTTCTTCGATAAATTCCAGGTTCGGTATAAATGTATGTCCAACGGCAGCACTCAGTTATTAAAGTCGGCAGATAAACATGTTATCAGCATTAATCGCGACAGTTTCCATTTCGCGGCGCGCGACCGCCACTTTCTTACGTTTCCCGCGCGCGGGGAAAGTGCCCGCGCTTTTCCGACGCCATCTTTGAAACTACGCTCCCTTCCACGTAACTTGACGCGCCAAGTAATGCCATAAAATGAGCTTTATGATCTATCAAGTAAATTTTACGATATATCGATAAATTATTTAATTTTGAGTTAATTAGGAGTTGACATAAACTTGATATTTATTGACATTCAATTTTGTTAAAACAATTGGCAAACATTAACATATAAATCAAGATAAAAATTCAACTGACAAGTTAATTTGACAAAATAAATCCATACACACTTATGTCTATCGAAACATCTATCAATTACGAGTGGTCTCGCGTACGTGCGCAGACGCAACCGTGATCAGAAATTTAACGCGCCGATCAAGGATCTATAGCGCAGGCGACGATTCCGAAATCGATTTTCTGGTAAAATAATCGATTCTCATTCGGCATACAGAGGCATAATCATGTTTCGCTATGTTCGTATTAGTATATTGTTACGCACTGGTTATGAAAAATGTGAAACAAATGGAAAACGTACTCTACCAACCATTATTCAGTTGTTATTCGCCTTTCGCAAATGATTTGTGCAATAAATCTAATCGTTTGCATCTCTCGTATCTCAAATAAGAGGAATATCGAAATAAGTAGCTCAACTATGTACTTATTTTGTTGTGAATGCCTATTTGCAAAACGTTTTGTTAATACGAAAACATAACGTATTAAAATATGCCTAGACTAATTTTAAACAGTCAGATTACAAAGCAGCGAATAAATTAAAATACTTTCGTAAATAATTCAGCGTCTGTAATGCGGAAACTTAACGCTACTGACATCTGTCGTCACTAGACAACAACTAATGAAAAGAAAAGCTAACTGCCGGAAAATAGTACATTCATCTTATTTTTGTAATAGATTTAATCCTTGCTCACAACTTTCCGGGTTTAAAAAATACGTTATAATTTTTTCAAAAGAATTTGTGGAAACACGCACATTCTTAAGGAAAAAAACAAGTTTGTTGATATTAGTAAGTAGTTCAATATTTACAATTCACTTTGCTTTCCAAATCAGATTAATCAATATGGACACATTGAAGTTCAGTTAGTCATTAAAAACCTCATTATTCACACACACTTGTATAGGACACACAGACAAATGGAGTCACATTCATAACATGGACTCACGTTATCCAGTTTAAAGTGAGCCCTGGTGACTATAGCCTTTAATAGCCCTCAGGGGTCACAACACTGGACACCGTCGCGTTGGAAATAGCATAGCTTCCCGGATGTTACTCTGACGTCAGGCATCTCGCTAGAGATTTGCCGAAACCGATTGCCAATGACAAAGTACACTTATCCCAAGGTACGCAAAGTTCAATTTGCTTTGCAATGCAGATGTTGCTAGTGTTCATTTTGTTGCTAAATAACTTCAATAAAATGTGCCCGAATTGAACAAATCCGTTTACAAATGCTAATATTGGTTAGTATTTCGAAGCATTGTCAAAAATTTAAGTAAAAAATCAAAAAGATCAACAACGGACATTGGTCAAAATGTGTAAAAAATCTGATTATTATGCATATCCGAGATATCCTTAAGGCGCATACTTATTTGGCACTCGCTGTCCAAAATGACTTGATCAAATCAAAGTAACTAGTGTGCATTCGTAATAATTGAGGCAGTTTTCCTCATTGACTGCAGCTGTATTAGAACGGCACAAGTCATAAGCTACGGACATAACTCCTTTAAAATACATCAGCGATATCGCTATGGAAACACAATACACTTCCACAATACCTTTTTAATAACAATTTGTAAATATAAAAATAAGCGTGTTTTATTTTAAGCTCCAAAAGTGTGTAATCCAGTTATGTATAAAGACTAAACAAAAATATGTAATAATTAAAGGATTTAAACTTTAAATCCTTGAAATATTAAAAAACGCTGTCTAATCCGCACATCAGCTCATGTCATCTGCAATAATCCGACATCTTTAATCCACCATTTTGTATCATCCAGCATCAAATCGCTCATCTCTTCTGTGTTGGGTCTCATGGAATTCATTCTGATTGACGTCATCCAAACCACGTGTATTATATTTTATTGTGCTATGTCCACTTCCCTGCCGGTGACCATACGAGGATCACAAACTATATTATGACGACAACATTTTATAAGTGTACTACATCAACACATCTCAGAAACATCTGAGCAAAATTTTATACGAAACATGTTTTCGGTTAAAATGTACCGCATGTGATTCAGACTCAATTATATTGTATGTTCAAGCTGTAAGGAAAGGTAAAAGCGCTACATAGGATTATCTGAGGGTACCCAGTATGTTTCAATGAAGTGTAAAGTCAGAGCAGTAAGCCCTAAGCTCGCCGGCGACTGGCAGCCCGCCATTACATCGCTAGTTAGGGCCGCGCCGGGGAAAGACAGCCACGGGAAATCCGGACTGTCGCTCCAAGAGCATGGACGTTAGCCATCTAAAAACCTAGCCTTTTAGACACGAACTTTTTATATTCAAAACATCGTTTTGTTCCAAATAAACGGCGATTACTTTATTCAAGATTTATGATGTTCACTAAACGTCAGTGGCAGTGGTACGTCCCTGAACAAGGTGCACCCGTGTCAAATATTTTGGTTGATATCTACCAGTGTCCCGGACACGTCGGACCGGCGTGCACCGCGCATCCCGACACCACCGCTCACCAGAATTGGCTTCCACCGCGTCACTTCACTTGGCTCCCAAAAACTCCAAACAACAATTATAATTTTAGCAATTTTATTTTTAAAATGAAACACAAAGAAATGCCACTTGCACAAACACTGGCTGAAGTTTCATATACATATATTTTTTTAAAGCGACAGGAAATAATTAAAACCGACGATTTACGTTCATTTAAGAAATATGCGCTTTGAACTTGCGCGCTTGGGACACATTTTACGAGACGCGCAAATTATTTTATATACGTCTTTCTAATATTAAAATGATTAAAGGATGCTTAAAGCGGGTTTTATATTTCGGATATCTTAATTATGTACCCGAGATATACTCGCTTGAAACGGCCAGGGGAAATCATTTGAAACAGTGAAAGAAAATCGCGTTGTATCAACCGCCAATTTTTCCGCTTTACCGTAGGGAAAACAATTAGGAATTATTCCATAAAATATACCTGGAAAAACTTCTTCCATCATGGCCAAACCTAAATAATCACGTTTCTAGCTGAAAACTGAAGTAATTCCAACAAATTAGTTCATCTAATTAGCAGAACCACAGCGGACGTTCCCCTATTCATAAAGAGACGACACACAAGTTCAGTTTAATCCAACTGAGCACAACTTTTACTTTCCTGCTGCGCTGAAATATTAACAAACTTGCATAAGTTATGCAGCGCGCTGCCTCCCTGCCACCCTGGCGGAGCCTCCCTCCAGGTGAATGCACGGGGCGGTCCTCCCTGCACCTCTATTATTCCTCGCTGGAACTACACGCGAACTATGCTCGGTATGTTTTGCTCCGGTGCAACGTTCCCTTTAGCTCCGTCTTTTTGTAGGAAGCTCGTGTTTTTGACCCGACTCTCACTCGCTACATGTATAATATTTTGTATTAACATTTTATGATTAAAAGTACAAAGTAAGGTTTGCAGCAGACAGGGTTACAGCTTTACTGTGAATTGTTTGGTCTTTCAACGTTCATACTCTGTTGAAAATGTAACGAAGACCGGTCTGGACGTACCAGCGAAATTTACACCAAATACTAATAGTAAGTCCTTCCTTTTACATCGGCAATTATCCTATTTCTTATAACTGAGGTAGTCATGAAAACGTAAGAAGTATTTCTCAGAATATTAACATCAGTACTCGTTTAAAATTAGCATTTAGGTAACATCCACAAATAGAAACAATACTGTCAAGCTTAGCACAACACTCAGCATATTTACACATACACTCACAACATACGACGTTGGAAAAGCTGTGTTTTGTTCTAGGGTATTTCCTATTGTAGGCAAGTGTTAGGCGGCCTAGATCACACGCAGGTGACTGGAAGGCAAGAGGGTGCTCCAAAAGTGATATTTATTGACAGAACTTCCATCCACGTGGAGCAGCTCTGAACCGAACCAATTATACAGATATTGATTGCTATGTACCTGAAAATTCAATAACATCTGCCGCTGATTAAACATTAATTATTTATGTATTCAATACTGGCTGAACAAAATGTGTGCTGTTCAATTTCCCGAAATTGCCGTGAGAAATTGGAGGAAGTGAAGCTTTTGTAATCATAATGGCGGCCAGTAAATTGTGACATTTTGTCTATAAATCTGTTTCTATGTATTTCTAACGCAAAACCGTTATATTTTACGGACATTCCTTTGATGACACCTTTATTGAACATTTAAAGTAAAAGAACGTTCAACTGAAACTCTTTTCTAAGCCTGTAAGCGAAAAGGGGCGAAGTGAAACAAGAAGCCTTCGCTATACTTTTCAGTTTATAACAATAAATTCTATGCACCCCCCATCCGTATTCACCTGAATCCACCAATACCAAGGTACCATAGCACGGCTTCACTTTGCCCTATTTCAGTTGCAAAATTCTGATTAAAACGAGTGTATTTTTGTTTACTTCTAAACCAAGTAGTGAGTTCATCGAACCTGAAGATTGAATGGCTGGAGTATGCATCGCCTTCAACTTGCATAATGCAACTTGGCGTCCGCGGCGTCACGTCCGGGCGTCCGCCTCTATCTCTCTGCGCAGCCCTCATCCCTCCTCACTCGCGAGCTACACTCATAAAATTGAATCCTGACTGAAACTGTCAATATATATGTTACATGTTGTTTTTGTTCTGCTATCAATGTGGCGCTGTTTCCGAATACTGTTTTTATTGTTATCTGGTACGATAAGCGGCTGATATGTATTCTGTTTTTATGTGTCTCTCTCCTTACTCAGTGTGTTCAGGAACCTTCCATGTACAATATGTATTCACAATGTGTAAATCCGGTATGTATTCAGAGCTCGCTCGGCTAATACCGCGAGATGTTAACCCCACAAAGGCGCGCCGGCGTCTAATCCACTCAGTGTGCTCAGAGCTTTGTCCACATTCCGCTGCGGACTCCAATTCATTTCAAACTATTTTCAATGCATCTGTTTAGAATTTCACAAGCGATTTGATCAATCTGCTTGATGAGGAAAACAAACCAGACAGACGTACACAGTATGCGAATATGTCCAATGAAAGCATCGCTTATATTCAGTAACAATTTTATTGTACATGTAGTAGGTAACATACCTAAGGTGTCATATACAAGAACCTTGCATTACTAAGCAGACTGGTTTAAATTGAAGCAAGTAAAACTGCGACACATTACATCATTACTTTATTAAGATGTTATAGTATAAGTTACATCATGGTCCGACGTGTAGGTACTCATGCTAAATCCTCGAATACTTAATGCCATAAGCTGTAAACCTCTGAGCACTGCTGGCTCGTGAGTGGCTGCACCACAGCCGCTGTATAGTTGTCATAAATCGTGGTTGCATGCCGCGGCGGATCGCGTGACCATCGAACTGAACCATTTGCATTCTGCTGATAGCTGGTATCACACACCGGCTCACATGTGGCCGGGCTGTAAAGAGTTCAAATTCCGTCTAGACACTTCGACCTGAAAAACGAAAGGGAAAGCTTCCATCCGTCCCTCTCTCTGCGTCAAACATGCGCAGTGCTCGCTCGGGGGTAGAACGAGACAACAGGTGGGTCCGTGAATAATTTAAGGGGGTTGCGGGGGCCCAAGGTCGGCGCACGGAAGCGTCTGGCTCGGATGTAGCCAGATTATATACAATGTTATATCGATTTTGCGGTAATTTCCCTGGAACATGCGACCTCCGGCAAGTTTTCGACTACTCTTTAATGATCCAAACTTGGGATGTAACTCGATATTAAATTTAATTCTTAAGTTCTGAAGAACTGGGTCGTCTAACTTCTTAACTATCTGATCTCTTAGTTTACCCGATATTGTTAATAAGTAAGAGACAGGACCGAGACAGGCGTGATGCACATGTATACATGTCTGCTCAAACATCATTGTGAACAGTAAAACAAATGAAGTAGTGGAACGTATCATTCCACCAGGCTCGTTAAATTAAAGTAACTGATGGTAGCTGACACGGATAGTTTTATGTGTTATGTGAGTCACAAATCGTAGTCAGACATTTAAAGCCACATTCACACAACAACGCATAAAATTTAACTAATTGAATTAATACTGAGATTCAACTGCGGTATCTAATCACCGATCTTCACATAAACACTGCTTAATTGCATTAATCAATCGATAAATTATTCCACCTTCCGTTTCCACAGTACAAAGCACAGTATCTTATCCAAATTGTGGCATAGCAATAAATTATTAAAACAATGCTTTTCGCAAAAAATCCGGCGCTCATTTCCACAAATCTCGTGTGCGAATCGTTTGTCAGATAGCTCGCAGGCCTCCACACGCTCAACATTATTCCACATACATAAGTGATGAACAGACTTGTAACAAAGGGTTAGACTCAGGCTGTACCTACGTACAGTCAGTACCAGAATGTTCCGTAACGCCCGGCGCCTCCCCAGGGTAGCGTCCACAAGTTTTACCTGAAGAAATTTTGATAAACGAGCTTCCAAGTTGTCTTTTCTAGACGTTAAATACTGAACCCTTTAGTGTCTGAGCTGTCTTCGTTTATAAAGAGTACCCTCCGCCCTTTTCAGTTAAAAATATTTTACTTTTGCGTCAGCATTTAAAGTTTAGGGTTGTCTTTGTTTTGTGTGAATCAGAGGCTCTCTGTAATGAGGGCCGGGACCGTTCTGTAAGTAATAAGCGATCGGTTGATCAATACGAGTGAAGCCCATCTGACTGACTCACAATACTCCGGGGAATTAACCTTCCGCTTTCTGATAAAAGCTTTTTCAGTTCCTTCCATACAACTCGAGGCTTTCAAAAGTATTTACGCCATTTTTGCCTCTTGCTGCTCGACTAATCTTGCCTTAAATATCCTCTTGTTACCAAATCCTGAGCTTTACATAACCAAGTGATGAAGCTCCTCTAGTCTTACCATAGTTATTAGTTAGTCAGCCTTAGTCTAAGTTAGTGTTATCTTGTTGCAGTGGACGGTGAGCCGGCCGGTCTGCCGCTGAGCGCGCGCAGCTCACTCAGCCGGGCGCTGCTGCTGCTGGCTCCGGGGCCCACCGCCAGGCATCATCTCTATACAGCACCTAACACAGGTAACATAACCTAGTCTTACTTCGATGTTCCTACCGCCACCTGACTAGGATTATTTCAAAAGATAAATAAAAGTGGGAACATAGTATGAAAACATTATAACAATTTAATTTAACATTTAATAACGAGCAGGTTGAAGGTCGTAGGTTGGCTTTGTAAGTTTGTACAGAATCAATGTAAATTCCAAGTTACGTGCAGTTAACAAAATACATTGCTAATTGTGTTTTAGTGACAACTTAGGAACGTAAAAGGTGTAATACGTCATTAAGCAGGAAAAGAAAATGAAATCTTATCATTAAAGGCAAAGTTAATATCCTGAGTAGATAACTGTTTTTGGAATAAGATTTCGTAACCACTGCAAATAACAAAACATGCTGAAAGAATTTTCCATTATTCTAAAATATGCTGACGTTTTCGAGAAAATTCGTTGACTAACAAAAGCTCAGTACAGTAATAAGCAACATTTGTACTGTTACTTACATATTTCGACATTTCCTACCGCGTACATCTTATATTGGCTCACAGCGGAAATTACAGACAGCTACATTAGATATTAAACATAAGTATTTGAGCCCAGAGGTCGAAACACGACCAAAGTTACATGCCGCAGAGTTTTTTTGCTTAGAGACAAAATCCATCATTCTTAGATAATTGACGTATAATATATGATAAGTACTCGTAGCTATTAGTTAATTTATCGATGAAATTATTTGTCAAAAGTAATCTCTAATCATAATTTTGAAATCCTTTGTGACTTTGATGTTTTTATATTCGTGCATTATTTATCTTAAATCGATTCAACAAATAATTCTCAATACATTTTGCTTTATACACGTGTAAAGTAGAATTTCGCAAATTCTATAGCCAGTTACTTACGTAAGTTATATGTTATGTCGTGTTCTATATTCTTGTACAGATATCTAAGGGACAATACTGTCGAGTCGGGAGGTAATTTCCGGAGCGGACCAGGCGCCCTATCTGCCGGTATTATGTCATATGAAATTAATTTCAATTTCCCTTGGCACGTGTAATTTAATTACTAGCTTATTTTATATATACAATCTTGAAAGGGACCAAAGACTAGAAGGCTACCTTATTTATGTCAAAAGGTTGTATATGTAAGGACCTCAATTGAGAAACAAACCACTGATATTCCCGCCTATTGTAATTGTTTGTATGCATTTTGATTATTAAGTACTAAGCTATGTCATTAAAAAACCCGGCCACGTTACGATTCCGTAAAGTTATCTATAAAACGAGCAAAAAAAACACGTATTTTGGATGGGAACCTCCTTAAAAAATTACTTAGTCCTGTTATTTAGTATTTGTCGTTATAGCGGCAACAGAAATACATCATCTGTAAAAATTTCAACTGCCTAACTATCACGTTTCATAAGATACAACAGACGGACAGACAGACAAATGGATAGCAAAATCTTAGTATTAGTGTCCCTTTGTGTACGTAACCCTAACAATGGTCTAACACTTATTTGATCTGTTTCTATCAGTATCATGTCAGATGCGACTCGTCTAGCCTTCTTATCTAATCGCTACACTTGTAATCCTCTGGTGACGTATACTAAGGCTTCCTGCTGTTCTCAAATAATAATAATAATATTCCACAACTATCACACAAAGCCATCTAGTCCCAAGCTAAGCAGAGCTTGTGTTATGGGTACTAGACAACTGATAAACATACTTATATATATTTCTAAATACATACATATTATAGATAAATTACACCCAGACACAGAACAAATGATTGTGCTCATCACACAAACATTTGTCCAGGGTGGGAATCGAACCCACGACCTCCGGCATAGCAGTCAGAGTCACTAACCACTAGACCAACAGGCCAGTCTAAATCATATCTACTGTTTGTGTAAACTCTTGAACACTGTTAGGGGAAACCAAAAACGTAATAATCATGCACTGTAGTGGTATTATAATTACCAATTAGCATTTACATAACACATAAGTATTCGGACTACCTAAAATAAGTATTTTCAGTTGTTCATAACTAATACAGGAAATGTATTTGTTATATATTTCCTGTTGACAGGGAAGAAGGCACTTAATAATCCAAAACAGGTCTTATAAATAGAATTGACTATCGTTTATTTATTATGTATTTGCTAGGAATTCCCATAAGGTTTCCTGAAATGATAGCTTGGTGGTAATTTAGCTTTTGAGTTCGTATAATTATTATGTAGGGGAACAGTGTATAAGACGGGGACGTTAATAATCGCGAGGTTTAATGGGGACATGCACTCTTTAGGCATACTTAACACAACACTAACGTAGAGCAAGCGCCATCAGGACGTCATTTGCAAGCGGCCAGACGGAAATGGCGCCCTGTTGGCGCTTTTGCTACGTTAGTTTTGTGTTAAGTTTGCCTTAGGTGTGTGATTTCCCATCATACCTCGTGTCCCCGTCTTATACACTGTTCCCCTAAGTAGGCAAATGAACAATAATCGCACACTATTGCAGTCAATTTCCTTTAACAAAAGTTCATCCATCAAATCTAATTTGAATTTCCAATATCTACAAACATCATTATTACGGTGTAAGTCAGTCGTTTTGTTCTAACCTATAAATTAAATAAAATGAACTTCCTCTATAAATATAACAAGAAAGAAAGTAAAACATATAAGAACATGGTAGAAACCTCGCGAAATACATTTCAATTATTAGCTTAACATCACTTATGTAGCCTGCTCAAGTATTCTGTTTAGGACGAGTTAGGTAGTCTGTTGAAAGCTGGGGCTGTGTTAAGCCGACAGACACAGTATGTACTAGTATATAAAGACTGGTAGGTATATGTTAGGCCTCCCTAATGCACGCTCCGCCTGACTTCAACGAAGCGACCACAGCTTATATTTACTGAACTGACTTAATGCTCTTATTTATAATATTAGAAATACTAACAAAACATTGTGATATTGTGTACTTAATGTATGGCATGTACTTAAAATCAAACACACAAAGGACTTCTTATGTCCCTTTAGACTGTAACAGACTGAACATGACAGTACCTCGAAACAGACACAGAAAGTTTCAGTTAACTTATCTGGGACATAATTTGATACAAACTCTGTTCCATTTTTTATTATTTCTGACCGACGCGACAGCGCCTGCACGGACATTGAAAGTATTGAAACAGACCCTAAGAAAACAAATAAGTATGCAAATAACAAAAGTTTCCAAACAAAAGTAAAATATAAGTATGAAATAGTGTCAAGAGAGGCGTCATAACAAAACTTACGACCGCCGGCAGTCAGGCTGTTCCATGAAAAATTCATAAAGAACAAAGAGGAAGTAGCGGCCCGGCAATCGATAGACGCGTCAGCTGATCCGCCCGCCCAATGTCACGACCGAGCCGGCGAGACGGCCGCCCTGCGCACACACGCGTCCGCACGCACACGCGCGCACAGACGCGACCCGCCGCGCCCGGAGACGCACCGAGCCCCGCCACGCGGAACCCGACGACTTATCATCCTCTAGGGACTCCAGCTAAAATTTGGATGATTGTATTCATTTCACTCCGTACGTGCTCATTTTATAGCAACACTTGCGTGATTGTACGAGAATTAAAGTCTAATTCGTTACGTCTAGACAAACTTCTTGGTAATTCGTTATTGTAAACCCTTTAGTCGTCAAGGCACAGACGCTTTGTTACTAATTCTCTCGTCAAAATTCTAAGTTTCTAATAAAAAAATTGCCAGAATTTTGTACAGCTACTGTTTGATATTTACCAATGTTGACGTTTGTCCAATAAGTTTTTTAATTAACGTCTGATTGCTTCAGTCTGCGTCAAAAAATGTCTGAAGTCTGACCCAATTAGGAAACTAACAAAGTTCCTTAAAGTTTTTGTTGTTTGTACTGAAAACTTTTTTTTATTGTTTACGACTAAATCTTAATCGCTCAACACTCCCTAAGAAACTGTAAATTATACAATATCGTATGATGTTGATTAATAGTCCATACCTTTTGTATAAACAACTTTCGCTCTCTGTCCACCCCTTCTTGCGTCATTTAGCGCAGATGTCCAACTCTCATGGGCACATTTGACCCGCAATGTGCACTTAACCCCCCAACGCGTGCGGGCGGATTGTGCTGCGAACAATAAATAATATTTATTGAAAGGGTTACTCAAAGGACTGTAATTACGCAACGTGCGATGTATTTGATGGATTATGTCATGATTCAGTCACTTTCTGTTGCACAATGTTTGTTTTTGGGCACAAACGCAATTTTGTATGCTGCGTGCGGCTCCAATGATTTGGGGAGATATGAATAATCGTTTTATTATGTGCTCAGAATTTATTCGGACGTGAGTTATATGCAATCTGCTGTGCACATCGACACATGCTCTTGAACTAAATATCAAACTAACGTAATAATAATGCGGGGATAGTACACAAAAAATCGCGAAATCCTAAAATCTTTCGGCACCTTTGAAAGCGCAACCCTTACAATGCGGCCGGTGTGCGGCGGGTCACCGAGACCCGTCTACACAAACATGCAACATCCTAACCAAACAATTGAGCTCGCAGATGGTTGCACACGTTGCGCTACTCACTGTCCACATTTCCAAAATGCCGAGTTTTTACGCAAAAATGGGTTACGTTGCACCTTGCACTGCGAAATCGACGCGTCATCCATCACAATAGGCGCTAATCTCGAATGCTGTCTCGTTTTCGCATATAACTACGTCTCTTCCATCATTTCAATTTGCCCCACAGCGGCTTTCCGGAGCTATTGACACTTTGAAATTAGAATGTCACGCGTGGGTGCGCGAACGCAACCCATTGTCGGTATTAGTATTGTGTGTGGACTCGATTTGCAATCGGCGAATATTGTAAGGGTTAATTATAATGGCTCGCATACGACAAAGGATGTGCGCCTATTGTCGTCATCTGCTTATATGCGCTGGGTTCATAGCACCTTGCTAGTTGGCTCATTTTATGATTTCCTCTGTGTATCAACATATTAAGATATCACAACCTTAGTTCTAGATTTTACGTAACGCAACCGATAAGAAGAGTGTATAAATAATAAAGTAATCACTCTTTTCCTGAATTTTAGATAACTATATCTGATACTGCGAATTACGAGTGAGCAATGATATACAGTATCATTTCCGAGCATTATGTACTGGTTGTATATAGCTGGTCCTTAGGTGCGAGTGTACCTAAGAGCATGTGTCGTGGAGCGTCACTGCTGGTCTAAACGATATAAAGTCATTGTGATGTTATTCTAAGCTGAATTACCATCTTAAAGGAGACGAGCGACAATGGCCGCGCACAAAGGAACACTAAGAGATACTCTGTAGGATCGCAAGCTTTTCTCTTTTTAATAATAACTTAGGGGACGCATTTGATAAATAATTTTGGACGACAACTGAAAAGTTCATTTTATATCATGAACTTATTTAATAGGAACTATGAAAATTACGAGTATAAGTTCAATTTAAATGAATTAGAATTTAAATTCAAAGTCCTATGTGTAGGAAATACATGTGCGAGCATTGCTTTCTCATTTATTTCTATTTTAACAAACCAATTTTATTCTAAACAATTCTAATTGAAAACAGGTACCTAACCATTGTATTCCTATTTTAATTAGTGTCAACGTTCATAACTCACTAAAAATATCATCTACAGGGAAGTTACCTCTCTCACACGTGTAACTACGGCTGTACATCAGTCGTTAGCGATGATCCGTTACATAACATATATAATTTACCACACAATATTATTCATATGCAAAAAATGGCGACGTCTAAGACTCCACGGATTATGGTCTAACGCCAGCTCGCACAAAACACCATGAAGAGCGGTCACTCCATAAAGATGGTCCGATTAAGGAAGGGTGCACATTGTGATATTTTACTAATGGGACCGCATTCCTCGTCGACCGGTAGACCAGATCCCGGACAATCGCGACCCCCGGGCTATAAGGCCGTGGTCATTATTTATAGTTAATTTATTATTATTTTGATACGCGAGATGAAAGGGTTGCCACAATGAGCTCGGATTCCGTGTCCCACATATGGCCGTTGGTCATTCGTGTGTCCGAGAGACGTGACAACCGGAATGGGGTGCCAAATGCTTTTGTTTAAGCTTGGGAACTTCCACCACGCCGGAGGTGCGAGAAGACAGACGATTTAATTCATTAAAATTAACATTGGACATTATCTAAACTGTAAATGCACAGTTAGATAAGTAAATATGGGTACCGGATAAAATAGGTAAAATGTTTTACCTGTTTTGAGGATCAAAATAGATAAGGTATTTAATTAATTATTTATTATATAAATAAATATTCAGTAGGATATAGATTATAAAATATAGACGGTTAGGTTTTCCCTTTACCTGTAGTTTAATTTCATATAATGAGATAATAAAAACCAATGGCACAGTGACCTACTGAAATACACGCCTGTAACTAACCACAATTTTGAGAAGAATCCGTTTAATAATTGTTACAAACTTAAACAAAATCGAACATAAAAAAAAACTAGTTATAATATAATTGTTTCATCGTATTCAAGCTATTCTCGATTTAAATGGTCGCAGTGACCGGCGAGCAGCTCAGCCCTCGCGATCGCCGCTTCCCGATTCCCATGCATTGTGCCATTGAAGGGTTAACAATGCGCACAAAGGGGTGTGGACAGCGGCCGCCGAGCACCGGTCAAATGGTCACTTTATACCAGTCATAGTTTCAATGGACGAGGAAATATGAATAAACAGCTTTCTACTATTACTTGTTCGTTGATTATATTATTTAAATACCGGACAACCGTTACGCGTCAAACTTTAGGGACCCGGACATGAGAAAGTTTGTCCCTTCGGCTAGTTCGAGTCGATGCACAGATTAAGTTTTTTATCAACTTTTTCTATAATCATCATCATCATCATATCAGCCGTAAGACGTCCACTGCTGAACATAGGCCTCCCCTTTAGACTTCCAATAGGACCGGTTGTAAGCGGCCTGCATCCAGCGTGATCCTGTGGCCTTCATAAGATCGTCTGCCCACCTAGTGGGTGGACGTCCTACGCTGCGCTTGCCGGTGCGTGGTCTCCATTCGAGAACCTTACGGCCCCATCGGCCATCAGTTCTGCGTGCTATGTGGCCTGCCCACTGCCATTTCAACTTGCTAATTCGTTGGGCTATGTCGGTTACTTTGGTTCGTCTACGAATCTCCTCATTTCTGAGTCGATCGCGCAGAGAGACTCCAAGCATAGCCCTCTCCATAGCTCGTTGGACTATACTGAGCTTACTAATGAGGCCTACGGTAAAGGACCACGTTTCGGCACCATACGTCATCACTGGTAACACACATTGGTCGAAAACTTTCGACTTGAGGCACTGAGGTATTTTGGACGAGAAAACGTTACGCAGTTTCCCGAACGCTGCCCAGCCGAGTTGGATTCGGCGGTTGACCTCCTTCTTGAAGTTGGACCTACCTAGTGCGACGGTTTGTCCCAGGTAGACATACGAGTCAACAACTTCTAGAACCGAGTTCCCAACCGACGACAATGGGGTGGGCACAACATGGCCATTGCACATTACCTTTGTCTTGTCCATGTTCATTTTAAGACCCACCTGTTGGGAAACTCGATTGAGGTCACCGAGCATCGTGCTGAGATCTTCCATAGATTTTGCCATGACAACAATATCGTCGGCAAATCGAAGGTGGGTGATGTACTCGCCATTAATATTGATGCCGAGTCCTTTCCATTTCAGGAGCTTGAAGGCGTTTTCCAAAGTGGCAGTAAACAGTTTCGGAGATATCACATCTCCCTGTCTTACGCCTCTTTTCAAAGGAATCGCCTTCGAACTCTGCTCCTGTACTCGGACCGACATAGTGGCATTATTGTACAAGCACCTAAGCACTTGGATGTACCGATAGTCAATCCGGCATCGTTGGAGAGATTCAAGCACTGCCCATGTCTCCACCGAATCAAAGGCTTTCTCATAGTCCACAAACGCTAAACATAAGGGCAAGTTATACTCTTCGGTCTTCTGTATAACTTGCCGCAGCGTGTGTATGTGGTCTATGGTACTGTAGCCTTTTCGGAAACCGGCTTGTTCGGGAGGCTGGAAGTCATCAAACCTGCGGTCGAGACGGTTCGTGATGACCCTCGAAAACAACTTATAAACATGGCTCAAGAGCGAGATGGGTCTGTAATTCTTCAATAAGGAGTTGTCACCCTTCTTGAAGAATAGAACCACCACGCTCTTGTTCCATGCTTCTGGCGTTGTACCCTCGAGCAAGACGGAGTTGAAGAGCTTCTGAAGGACTTTAAGTACCGGTGTCCCACCCGCTTTCAGAAGCTCTGAAGTGATTCCATCTTCACCCGGCGCCTTATTGTTTTTAAGCTGATTAAGGGCCATCCTAATCTCGTACAGGCTGATGTCCGGGATGTCTTCGGTATAATGTCGGGTCAGCTTGGCTCTTGGGTCTTTGGCCGCGCTGCTAACAGGTTTTGTGACCGAAGCGTATAGCTGTCCATAGAACCTTTCGACCTCCTCCAATACCTCAGCTTTGGTCGACGCTGTACTACCATCTTCTCGTTTCAGCTTTGTCAGCTGGCTTTGCCCAATAGACATATCTCTTGCAAACACTTTGGAGCCCTTGTTACGCTCAATCGTCTCTTTAATGTGGTTAGCATTAAAGAGGCGTACATCGTGCCGCATGGATTTAGAAATTTGTCTATTGAGCTGCCTATATGACTCGGCATCACCGGAAGTCTGCAGTCTTAAAGAGCGTCGTTCAGCCATGAGGTTTAGAGTATGGTCGGAGAGTTTTTGAGGTCTATTTGCACGACGGGGTCTAAAGTACTTAGAGCCCACCGTTTGGACAGTTTCTACGAACCTATTATTGATCTCGTCCACCGACGCAGAATTTTCAAGGCAGTCGAAGCGGTTAGACAACTCAAGTTGAAAGCCTTCGGGGTTTTGGATAGAGGCGCGAGTAGGTCGGAGCGTGGACTTTATCAGATTGGACCTTTCAAGTTTTACGTTAATATTCAACGTGCCTCTGACCATTCGGTGATCGCTTCCGGTTTTTATCCTGTGAATCACTGAGACATCATTGAATATTCGTTTCTTGTTGGTCATGATAAAGTCTATCTCATTTCTCGTGGAACCATCGGGACTTATCCAGGTCCATTTCCTGTGAGGCGGCTTCTGAAAGAAAGAGTTCATCATAAAGAGTCCCTCTTTCTCCAGGAAATCAGCCAGTCTCTGTCCCCGGGGGTTCCGTTGCCCATATCCAAATTGCCCCACCTTCAGCTCATCATCGCTTTTGCTGCCCAGCTTTGCGTTGAAGTCCCCCATTACAACAGTGAAGTGGGTTTCGGACGTATGTATGGCTCTACTGACGTCCTCATACATAGTCTCCACTTCATCATCTGGGTGTGACGAGGTCGGTGCGTACACCTGAATGACCTTCAGCGAGTATCTCTTGGATACTCTGAGTATTAGGTATACGACCCTGCTCGAAACACTTTCGATGGTAATTATGTTGTTAACGAGGGACTTGTGGACGAGAAAGCCGACACCACCTTGAGACAGATGGTCGCCCTCCCGGTAGTAGAGTAGGTTACCTGATTTTAGGGTTATCGTGTCCTCCCCCTCTCTACGGACTTCAGCTAACCCCACTATATCCCAGTGTAACCTACTCAGTTCCTCTTCCAGCTCAACAATTTTCTCGTCTACCCTCAAAGTGCGTATATTGTGTGTTACCAGGGCCAGTTTTCGTTTGGGGTGGTAGCCGGGCGTCTGCCGGTGATTCTTCGCACCCCCTGCTCCGCCGTTACCGTGGCCGCTACCGTAACCAGGAATAGCGGAGCTGCCGGGAACTGGGGGCCTGGTCTTTTCGGTGTCAGTCATTTAAGGGGGGGTTTGCCCATAATCGCCACGCTGGGCAGGCGTGGTGGCGATCGCAGAGACGTAGCGCTTCGCGACGAGGATGCTGCTGCCCATCCTCGCCCAGTGCCATTTTAGCTATGTCAGTTAGAATGGTTATACCGCCATTACTCGGTTGTGGTACCTCAGTCGGCTCTTACGACACCTGGTACGAAGGGGGATACTATTCTACTCTGCCGGTATCCCACGGCGTTTTTCTATAATAGGAGAATGCTACTTGTTAAGAAAGGATTCTTATAATCTCTTTCATTCACGAAAGGATACTCTGTTTACTGTTGTTGCATCTTAAAAAGTTTGATTCAACAATGTTAAATATTCACAAAACATGATTAATCTGAGATGCAAACTGGAATAACGGCCAAACTGACCATCCATTGTTCAGTTAAGGAATAATTAAATTAACTAAGCTTTATTCAAACATAATAATTACATGATAACATCCCAAAGGAGCAAACTGCATCGCCATAAATTATCCTTTTGTAAACCAAAACAAAATCGCATTAGAAATGCAAAAAGATGCGACCCTTCACCTATTGTACCCTTTAAATAGTGAAAAATCTGCATAATTGTAAGTGATCTAAACACGGCGGGTTCGCGACGCTCCCACTGCTGACCATTCTCACAGGTGGACGCAAATGCATCTGAGAAATTCGCCTCTAACGGTTAATCTCATAAAGTGACCGTTGGGCCTCAAAGACCCCGTTGAATTAATTGCATTTGCGGGGTTGCAAGATGCAAATTTATGCAAGTCAGGTGACCGTTGATATAATAGGATGATGGTCCTTCAGGAATGTAATTTAATAACGGTTATGCATCTCACGAGATTCATTACGCTTTATTAGATTATGCGACCTGCAGAGAGGGTTGTCTGGGGGTTTACATAAGATCTTACAGGTTTTCTTGTGAGAGGCGAAGTTTTAGAAATTCGAAGTACCATCGTCCATCCATCTACCTAAACTTCATAACATTTAAGGAAACTGTTTACTTTCCTTGTTACAAAAGATAATCTGTCATCTTCCTGTTACCAAGTATGTGTGTGTGATGTGACTGATGTGTGTGTTCGTCCGCAGGTTCTCTCCCCCCCTCGCCGGCCGACAGCGGCGTGTCCGACGTGGAGTCGTCCTCGTCGGGCGCGGGCTCCGCCGAGGAGCTGAAGGCTCGCCTGCAGCCCCCGCCGCCCGCGCCCTTCCACGCGCCCTTCCTGCCCTTCTACCAGCACCACCAGATCGCCAACACGCTGCAGCACCATGCCACCGCACATCCCCGACCACCAGGTAGGTCGGATTCCTAACAACATTGTACACAACATGCAGCGGTACCTCTTATGCCTTCAATTAGGATGTATACCTAATGTACAATCCAATTTTAGATATTTATGTCTTTAGACCCATATTGATTGAGTCTAGACTACGACACGTAAATATACAAAATACCTATAATAATGTAGGTAGTCATATTTATTATCCTCAATAACACTTGCAGCTGAGAAAAATCTAAAGAAGCACTTGTTATTAAAAATAGAGAATAGTGTAGCATTGTTGCGAGTTGTGCGCGATGTAACGTTGTAGGTGACCGCGCGGTGAACGCCCCTCCCGGAAGGTCACCTTACGAGCTGCGTATGCGCTGGGAATTCGGGGGAACCGCGACCCAGTAGTTTTGACACTTTATAAAATATTTACGCATTATTTTTTATATGTTTTTACAATTTGAATAGTGTTGTAAGTCTGTTTTCATATTCAGATAAACTATTTCTGTTTTGAGTCATAAACATTTTAATTCTGACGGGAAAAATGCAGTTTTCACGTAAACATCGATGAGGTGACTTCTTGCAATAAAGTCAGAAGAAAACAACAAATGTTATCGTTTCATTAGAATACTAGTACATATTATATTTAGCTCGAGCATACAAATAAACCAGCAACTATGTGTTTCTCGGAATTGTGTCGTCCTAGAAGGAAATTCATTGAATAACATTACCACAAGTTTATTTAGGTACACTCTTGTTTACCAACTAACGAGCCAGGTCAGTGATAGCGCCGCGGTTACCTATCAACCCGAGCTTACAACCTAACTCTATCCTCTAACATTAATTTATTTGGAAATATTCTCGACGATACGTAATTGATAGTAATAAATAATACTAATTCATTAGATGGGTGACGAACGCATGCCTTGACTTACTGCGCAGACAACATGACGAAGTAATTATTTTATGTGAGCATAAAAATATTGCAATAAAAAGTGAGAATATGAGCAACTGTTGTATTATCTGAGTCGTTATCACCGAGCTCCTCCATGTTGTGTAGTTTTGCAATTTCTCGGCCTCTCGGTGACAAACAAGCGTACCGGACGTTTTCTACATGTATGCGGTGCACAGCTTTATCTGGCCACTTCCGGGGGCGTGTTAACTGCACCCTGGCCGGTGGCCAACTGGCCTTCTTTTCAAACTTTGAAGTGTATCGTTAAATGCACATATTATTTTTATGTACGCCATTAATTCACACTCGCGATTGTTACAATTCTCAAGAAAAACAACACGAAATAGGTACTTTGTGCAGTGCTCGCTTTCAGCTTGAAAAAACAAAGTGATTATTAAAAGGCGCTCCCCCGCACCCCCGTCTGTACAAATTGTCGACATCTGATCCCTTAGCTTTAACTACACAAATACCTTGCTATATTTTAAAGAGCATAAAGTTGTTCTTCCTGAGGCGGTATTAAATCACGACACTAAAACACGGAAAGTACGTTTAGTCATCTTTACATTTTGGTGGATAATATTGTACTGTCTACAAATTAATATAATGCAATAGTTTATCGAACGATACATAAGGCAATTGTGCCTTCAAAAACTAACTTCCTCCTCCGATACGGCCGTTCAGAGAAATATGAATGCTATAATCGATAGATGTGTAGAGATGCCGGTTTCCATGACACAAAAACGAAAGAAGCGAGTGACGGACGCGGGACGGACGGAACCAGTTGGCATGGCGGTGCATCGGGCATTTATCGCGAGTTGGCGCTCCACGCCCGTCCTCAGCTATTTGACATTGCGCAAGGTCAGTGCTCCTAATATAAAGATGCAAAAAACTATACTACCGCAAAGCAGTATGCGAAGCGCGTCGCCCGCGACGATTGCCGGTGCATGCGAAGCGACCACTTTCGATTGTGTCGCATTTTAAAAATGCCTTGTAGGTAGATACGACGAATTCCCCGACTAGGATCCTTTGTCTTGTGAACGGATGTACCGAAACATAGCTAGGAATATATTAATGAGCATTTGAATGACACAGTTAACTACAACTTGCCTCAAGCGACGGTTATGTGAACGATAAATAATTCGAAATAACGATGCACAGGGAAATGAGCAATAAACTCTTTTCATTATCACGTTCTTGTAGCGACCGCGTCACCTTAAATAGAATTGTAATGAGCAGCAAAAATATTCATTTAAATATTTTACTTTAGTACGATTGTACTCAATCCAGGAATAGATTATAGAACTTAGTTTGATTAAGTATAATTACTAAATCCTAAACATAGAGAAAAACTAAGTTAAACAAAATAATTAGGAAAACGTCACAAGCTGTCTATTTACGTACTTATTGTTGTGTCGTTGCAAAACGTTAATAAGGATAAATATTGTGAAAAACATCAGGCAAAACCGCATTAGAAAATCCTTGTTCGAATACCTACCATTGACTAATTTGTTGTTACAATATGCCGCGATAAGGAACCATGAATGAAGTCTCTAGCTAGCCCAACGCGTCTAATATTACCTTATGCAATGGGTTCTGATTCATTTACCGAGAACTTATCCTGAAAATAATAGTGCATAAATAATTAAACCGACTCGTACGACTGAAAGGAAAACGATATGCTATTGCGGTAGTGGCATGTGGTGTCATGCCAGTGGTAGGTGTGAGCCGTAAATCGGCCATTGCTGTAATGCGGCACACACGAAATTTCGGTGTTGCAAACGCGAATATTGGGCAAGAGCGGCGGTGCCGGCGCCATTGTCAGCCTCTGGCGAAACGAACGCGACCTTCCTACTCGGATTGGGCAGTCCAAACCTGATTGTGTGAGTATGTGGCCGCGTTCGAATTCAATCAACCAGTTTCTACAAATAACTCACTCAAATTAGGACCTTTATTGAAATGTTGCTATCAACAGCAGCAACAGCTTTCCCTGTATACAGGGTGTCCAGTAATGAATGGATAACCTTGAAATGGGTCATAGTAGAACTAAAGGCGATTCAGAAAAAAATACAAAAAAAAATCAATACCGAGTATTTCCTAAGATATGTCACTTTTAAGAATATTGAAATTTTTTGGTACCCTACTTTACATTCTTGCATACCACGGCCACAAATTGATGAATTCCATCATTTTTTTATTGACAAAATAATCTAAATTAACTGAGCTAATAGACGAGCAGTAAATAGTAACACTGCTACTAAACAGCTTTTTAAAAAATGAACTCGAATTAGTACTTTAGTGAAAAAATTGAGAAAAAATTTCATTGAGACAAAGTTTAAGCAACCATAGCATGAAAAAAACGTATGGCAACACAGGTGACCAATAATTTTAAAATAATATGCACTTAATGCAAATTTCAAAAAGGTATTACTTATCATTGTACCTAATGTAAATAATGAATTATTGCTTATTGAGTTTGAAAGGAGAGAAAATTACTGCTGAGAAAAGTTTGAAATATTCAGGTAGTCCAGGTAAACCCCACACATTTTAAGAATTTCACCGAAGAAAAAAAAAGTCTTATCTTCTAGACGCTTAGAATGACACCTATTTCAAATCTGTTGGATACCTTCACCCACCTTCACTCAGGTTAGGTTAGGTAAGCCAATTTCTCTCCTTTCAAACACAAATAGCAATTACTCATTATTTTCAATAGGTACAGTGATGAATAATACCATTTTGAAATCTGCATTAAGTGCATATCATTTAAAAATTATTGGTCACTTGGGTTGCCATACGTTTTTTTCGTCATTGTACCTATTGAAGATAATGAATAATTGCTATTTGTGTTTGAAAGGAGAGAAATTTGCTAATCAACCTAGGTGAAGGTATCCAACAGATTTGAAATAGGGGTCATTCGAAGCGTCTAGAAGATGAGACTTTTTTTTACTTCGGTGAAATTCTTAAAATGTGTGGGGTTTACCTGGAATACCTGAATATTTCAAACTTTTCTCAGCAGCAATTTTCTCTCCTTTCAAACACAATTAGCAATAATTCATTATTTACATTAGGTACAATGATAAGTAATACCATTTCAAAATCTGCATTAAGTACACATTATTTTAAAATTATTGGTCACGTGTATTGCCATACGTTTTTTTCATGCTATGGTTGCTTAAACTTTGTCATAACGAAATTTTTTCTCATTTTTTTCACTAAAGTACTAATTCGAGTTAATTTTTTGAAAAGCCGTCAATTAACAGTGTTACTATTTACTGCTCATCTATCAGCTCAGTTAATGTAGATTATTTTAACAGTAAAAAAATGATGGAATTCATCAATTTGTGGTCGTGGTGTGCAAGAATGTAAAGTAGGGTACCAAAAATTATCAATATTTTTAAAAGTGACATATCTTAGGAAATACTAGGTATTGATTTTTTTTCGTATTTTTTTCTGAATCGCCTTTAGTTCTACTATGACCCATTCCAAGGTTATCCATTCATTACTGGACACCCTGTATAAACTTTTAATCTTATTGGCATTTCAATTATTCCTATTGGCTTCATCATTGAGACTTTGACAGTGATTATGTTCGCCCAGCTCCAAAATTAATACAGCCTAACATGAAAACTCAAATATAAGACCGACAATAGTCGGATCAATTCCATTTCTTTATGATTTACTGTCTAATTAAAAAACCTTTCAAGAATCCGATATATTCAGGTCTAATCTCTGAAACAACTAACTTAATTAAAACAAAAGAAACCTTGAATTGATGTTGCCAATTGCCAAATTGTGCTGATGTAGGTAGCACGAAACGTGATTTTCATATGCGTGCGAATATTGAGAGTTGGTTTTTGAATGCGATTTGGTAGCGCGAGTTGCGTCACATTATGCGGGCGGCGTAGCACACGCGCCTGAACACCACCACTCCTCGCTCGTGGAAGTATCCTTGCGAACAACGGAATGCATGTTTGAGCAAGTGCTTTGGAGGTTCCAACCCATGCTGCAATACCAAATTCAGCTGTAACCATCGATTTAGATTTTAGACCATTCAAAGTTAAATTAACTTCAATCGCGTCGTGCCGTACCTCGCTATCTATACACGTATCCGTTTACTGGTTGCGAGATCACGATCTATGGACAGGATATGATAATATATAAAATGTAAATAGCCACTTAATACAAATAATAAAAACCCAGTTTAATCAAGACTTTACGATCTCTGCAGACGTTCAGTCAGCTAGTAAATTACTTCGTACATGGTTTGCAGCGATGCAATAGTGATATTGCATCGTTACCTGCAGGAACACCATTAAAATCGGACGAATTCTTATTAATGTTATGTTGCTCATAATAGAGTTGCAGTAGGAGCATTCAATACGCGAAGTAAACAGAGATGTCAATGTGACATTTGCAAACGAAATGGAAATTAAAATGATGGCGGTGTGTATTGTGCATCGCGCTGCATCGCGATAAGCGCGCGCGTGCGTGTGTGTGTGTCTAACGTCGGCGCGCCGGTGTGCGCCTGCGCCGGAGTGTGCGCGAGGTGATCGTCCCGTTTCAAGGGCAGTGCAGCGCTAGCGCTCGCCTCGTATTAATAGTTGGCGACTATTTTCGCCTCGCCGACCGCTGGGGGGACCGGAACGTTATTATTGACATTCGCGAACTTCCAAAATGGATTTACTACCTTACATCACGCGACGCACGGTGACACACGAGGGACACGTCTCCGCTGGTTTAACACCTCTTTTATCTGCCTGTTGAAATGCTTGATTTTTTATAAAACTTCATAGTTTAAATTCTTCGTTACTCGTGCAACTGTGGTTACTAAAATAGGTCAATATAGAACTGAAATATCGTTGTTGATTCAATCGAAGTATCAAATATTTTTGGTCACTGTATAGCGAAGAGCTGTGCTGTGTCCTTAGTGATGTGCAGGGCCAATCAATCTTTCTTTCTGATTCACTCACGATTCGCAAACCTTATAAAAACTGTTTACCTTCTTCAGATAATAATTGCGTTTAGTTTATTTAATCGGTGCACGACTACATATCGACTGATATTATTACCTACCTACTTCTTTTGATAATAATTCATAACTTAGTTGATAAACTGATTTGATGAAAAACCACTTACAATTGCTTGCTTGCATGGCCTATCATTATCCTTTCCCCAATTGGATTCCAATTAGTCTCAATTCTCTCAGCGCTTGTTCTTGAAGCAGCAGTGACGTTATCAAATAAATCCTAAGCAATGAGCGACGGGACCAAATAACTCGCTTATGCGATCACGGCTACAATTGCATTGCGTTTGCGGTTTTGACTTGTTTTAAATCCAGAACAAAACATACCTACGTTAATTCTAAAAAGAGGTTTCTTTGTTTTTAATCGCGACGTGTACCGTCGCCGTATAAGGAAGACGCGACGCACGCCATCTGTCGTACGAAAAACGGTTGCGCAACTGTAGGCGACCCAGTTGCGCCGCGGCCGCTGCCAAACGCGCCTCGACTCCTCTACAATTACATATTTCGGTGTCGCAACCGCGCGGTCGCATCCGAGTTGAACGGCCCGCGACCTTGAGTGTTGCGCAGCGCACGCCGCACGCGCCGCCGAAAGCGAAAGGAGCCACTTACCATCCCGGAATTTACCATAACAAAACCCCCGTTAGCTCATGGTGCGTACGTGACAGGCGAGCTGTAGCCCGCTATGAGTTTTCAGTGTAACCACAAGTTATCGGGAGCTAGGGAAGCAGTGAATCACCAGCAAGCGGCGGCAGTGGTGTGGCAGCCGTGCGTCACCTTCGCGCGTTCCGTTTCACACGCGGCTTCCTGCGCGCGTTTCGCAACGCATCTCGAGCCGAGTGGCGCAACCGCCGCCATCTTCCCGCTTCCGAAATACTCGGTACGCGGAATAGCGGCCACACGTCGAATCGTGAACTCGGAAAATTAGTCGCGACCCAATTCTGCGCGATGGAATCTCAGCGCTCCACTTGTCCGGAAACCTCGCACGCTTCTTTTGCGATAGGTATAAAAACAGAAGGGGCGCCGTGTCCAGGCGGCCTACATACTCGCTCCGATGGTTTCCTGACTGTTTAAAATTATCTGCTCGTCCCCGGCGGAGCGGCAAAAGGCTCGCCCTTCACGGACCACGGCCGCCCCCGATAGGCCGCCACTCTAAATAGCATAACTCCATAACCGGGTCGATTATCGCGCGGCGGGTGGGTCCGCCGTGGGCTTGCGGCTCGCACTCGCTCTCCTTGTGTTTATGCGTCGCGAGCCTAACCGGGTCAGTGTTAGGTCGCATAGCGCTGCATAAATAGATGCGTCGCTCCCCGTTGCAGCGCGCGCGCTCCTCCGCCTGGCCGATATCGAGCATTTCGCAATGTGTTTACGCGCGCCCCACATGCCCTGTGCCAAACCAACGAATTCCACGGAATAGTGGCGTTGCAAAACCGCGCGTGGCTTTCATATAATAACGTCGGCGGCGGTGTCAATGCTGGACGCCGCGGCCACCGTGGGAATATGGGGCGGCTAAAATTAGTCGACGGACTCTTTTCGAAACACTCTACTTCATAATATAAGGTTACGTAGTATCTGTTTCTTATCAGACGCCACCAGGTTTCCACGTTACTTGGTTACGTAATGGACTTCCTGATCGATAAACTGCGACAGAACAATCAATGTTTTATCTGTTGCTGAAACGAGTAGCCGAGTTTAACTAAATGTTAAAGACGTCACGTATAGATAACGTTCATCTTAATAACTTGGTAGGACTGCATGCTCGAGCTGGTGGCTGGCAGGACTCTGTAGTCTCTGGTCCCGATGTCCTAAGCTGGACAGGTTGACGTCTGTGGGCGTCCCTGCCGGCCAAATTACAAGTACAATAGTTTCGGATTTGGACGACAATATAAATCGATAAATTAAGTGAAAAAAGTCGTTCCGGCCTGATTGGTCCCGAGTCAGGGTCGCGTTAGGCAATACGTTTGATGGAAATCAGCGGGGCCTTGACCGCCGCGTACGCCCCTCAACCCGCTTTTTATGGCCATCGTCTTGACGACTAAATGTTTGTAGCACATAATTATACCAATTTCATAACAAACAGTTTGTTATGTCGACGGGAAACGTCATTGGTTGACAAGTTTCTTGTCTGATTCTGTTCACGCCTCGTGATTTGCCATGGAGCTTTCGATCGTCTTTAGATTTAGGAAGCCAAGGGCTTTACGGTGTTATTGCGGTATTAATTGCAATGGTTTATTAACTCCAACGTAGCAACTCTATAACTGCACAAAAATAAATCAATAGAACTCAGATTATAAGATGAACCACGCTTATTAGTATTCTGTAATAAGTTCTAATAAGAACAGACGTATCATCACGCTACCGCACCACATGACCCACTGGAACAATACAAGTACATTTCAATATGCATTCAGGCCATAACCGCTGCCGGATATACCTCATAAGCGGAAATCGATATTAGAGATGAGCGGAAGGCGAAAATACGCGCGCGTCACGCTACCGGCGCAGACGCAACTAGTTTTGTTTTGCGGAAAATAAATTTACGAATTAATAATTCGACATAGCTATAGTTGTAAATAAAAGATACTTAAATGTCTGTGCATTCAATGCATCCTATTTTGTCTATTGATATAGTATTATTTTCCTTCCTACTACATTTAACAGGTTTAGAATCCCACTATCAATACAACATTATCGTGTACATTTATGAAGACCACCAAGTCTTGATACTTTTCTCATAATTTATTTTTTACATCACTTTACCATCAGCTCAAAACTTAAACCGCATGACTTTTTCGTCATTTACGTGCAAAAACAAACAAACAGACATGACTAGGTTCAAAAACCACAATGTCACACCGTGCTTACTTTAAGCAACATTTTTTATCGGACCCTCAAATTCATGTAGTTCCTTTGACTTCTAAAGGTCATAAGTGGCACCTAGTGGCTTTGGGGTCAAAACTCAGGTAAATAAAATCAAAATAATTGAAATTATTTTAAATAATATTAATAAAAAACGGTGATTAGATTTCGGGGGATTTATTTGGTCTACAAAGAAAAAATTAACAAGAAAATAACTAAGAAAGCCAAAATCAAGAACTGTCCCCTACATTTCTACTAGGAAAACGATTAGAAAAAGAAAAGAACAACTGTCACCTGCAGCTAAAAAAAGCTGTTATCATATATTTTCATCTCATCATCAGACAGAAGACTTCTGAACATAGGCCTCCCCTGTAGACCACCACGCCGAACGACAAACTTGCATACATCGGTTCCCCGCGACCCACACGATGAAATATCTGCCTAGACTTTTCCTAAATATATTGGGGCCAGCTTCCAGTTGGACCAGATGCAGCTGAATAATAATAATAATGTGTAATGTTTTTATTGACATAAAAAGATTACACATTTCGACTGGCCTGTTGGTCTAGTAGTTAGTGACCCTGACTGCTATGCCGGAGGTCGTGGGTTCGATTCCCACCCAGGACAAATGTTTGTGTGATGAGCACGATCATTTGTTCTGTGTCTGGGTGTAATTTATCTATAATATGTATGTATTTAGAAATATATAAGTATGTTTATCAGTTGTCTAGTACCCATAACACAAGCTCTGCTTAGCTTGGGACTAGATGGCGTTGTGTGGTAGTTGTGGAATATTATTTATTATTTATTTATATTATTATTTTAGTTTTAAACTCCTGAGCTAGGTGAGACCTGTGTTACAGGAGTAAATACCAGTATCAGAATATCAGTATTTTACATGAAGCGACTGCCTATCGGATGACTGGCTGCCTCTCACGATGTCATAATTCCATGTGAATTATTGTTTATTTAAGAGGGTGCAAATGTTATAAAACCTTGCATGACTTCCCAAAATGACGCCTTCACAGATTTTTTCATACCGTGGTCGCATTAGTTACATCTAGTAACTAAAAAAAGAGTCAAAGATGATTTTTTAAAGTTAACATTAAAGTTTCGGATCACGTTTAGTGTCCTGACACTGCACTATGTATTGTATTAAATAAACGCACTATGTGCGAGCATGTTTGTGCCACAGTGTGTGTGTGCACACATTTGCATAATATTTACCTGCTTCTTATGTATAACACTATGTACATGAGTCAGACCCGGGAAGGAAACGAGCACAATTATGAATAATACCTACCTACCTTTTTAAATAACAACTTGCCTATTATAGATTTTTATTATTTACCTACTAAAGTGATGGCAGATAGAGAAAATATGGTTTCAGCACAAGAATGACGTCACAATCAGCAATAAAAAAATAACTATTTTGACAATTAATAGCTAGATAATCTTCCGTGTAAGGTATAGAAGTTATAGTTTTATCAGGGAATGACTCTTTTCCGGTGGATAAAACTATTTCCACAGAGATAAGTTTACAATCTATCGCAACACAACAAACATAAAGAGTTGCAACTAGAATGATTGATCCAATATGGCGTCCTGTTGCAAGGAAGTACAGGAATTTGCGAGACGCGTTAGAGGGCGGGGGGGCGCGGGAGTGCGCTCGCGGGGCGGGGAGGGGTGACCTTCGCGCGTTGATGCAATGTCGCCGTGTCATTGACCACGCTGCGCCGCGCGCAAACAGTTGCAGCTACGCGCCCCCCCGCGCGCCTCCTCCCTCTCCGCTTCTTATACCCTCCCCCCCTCTGGCCACGTCTATCGCCCCCTCCTTACGCCCTCCCCCCCTACCGCTCCTCAGTAAGCGCGCACAGCAAACTTTTGCCGGTTTTACGATATTCATTCGTTTGCATTTAGAACTTGGATATAATTTTTAAACGAGGAACAGGAAAATTTCAGTGATCTCACTGATCACTTTTTATTTTTAAACGACGTCATTGTACGCTAAAGTTTTGATCGAGGTGGAACATCACAAAAAATTAACAAAGGAAGGACAATCTCACTCAACAAAAGATGAGTCCAATGTAGAGATATCATTTTCTAATTAGCATCACTTTATAAATTTGTAAGTATGTGGGTGTAGATAAAAGAAAACGCGTCTGTATCTGAAACTATTGGGAGCTTATCTTTAATCAAGCTTTCACAATCTATTTACTCATACAATGTCAACAAGAAATAACTTCAGACGTACATTATCTCATTACACGCATCATGATTGTCACATAATTTTGTAACTTATTTGAAGTCTATTTATAATTCTTTCAATTAAAACGTTGTGAAAAATATATTCGTTTACTTACTTATAAATATAAAGAATAAATTATGAAGAAAATCCCAAAATCCTGCCGTGATTTAGACGTGTCGACGTAAAACATGGTTTGGCCGGGTTCCATCTCAAAAACAATTATCATTGGTCGCGTCTGCAGTTGACACATGAGCCGGAACGCGCCCTTACATTATATCAATATTAAAATAAAAAATGTTTTCACAGTTGCATATGTTTACGTAAGCGGGGTGCACGAACTCCTCGCCAGATCACCTTCGCCGTGTCCCAAACTATAAGTTGAGGTCGTATCGACAATAATAGTCATCGATAGCATCGCACGACAAACAAGATGAGCGATGACTCCTGCGCGCTGTGTGGTGGCGACTGGCTGCACTTCAACACCACAGCTACATGACTGCACTAATCGACAGCTTGTGCGGGAAAGTCGATAAAAGTCAAAAGTACGTTGTCAAATCGTTTCTATTGTTGAAACCACACTTGTATGTCATTGTGTGAGGCGGAGCTCACTGGGACATATTAGTTCCAGTAGCAACTGAACAATATCTACTGATTAGCATTCTCTGCCCTTCCAGCAATTTGCAAATCCTTGAAAGGAAAATATTCAGTTATTAATTTCAGCAGACACTTTCTTCCTAAGTAAATGTCAAAACTTCTGTTCGGAAAATACCCACAAGCAAAGGTTGTAAAAACATGATAATTATTGACTTAAATAAACTACGCGTCAATTTTGGCAGCTGTAAGTGTCAACACGTCTCAACTGACCTTACACAATATCGAGTGCATTCGTATTAACGGCCTAAATAAACAGATAGTTGAACCGTCGCATTGTGCACTGATAACGGCATCCGCCCGACCACCGCACAAAAAATATACTTAAACATGATAACGCTATCACCTCTCAACTTACGATTTTATTACACCTAGTACAGTTATGTATTCCTGGTAAAATAATGTCACTGCTGAGAACAATAATGTCACAGCTCACGTTCCGCGTTTATACACTGAGAAATTTTTAGATTATGGCTTATTATTAGTTATTCTTATTATGTAATAGTGCGAATTTGCTATCTGCTAGTGGATGATACAGGTTTATCTAAGCGATGTAATCTTGCTTTGATAAAGAAATAGCTGGCATCAAAACCGATTTTTATCTGCGTTTCCATAATTAATAGTCCGTTGAAATTGTAGCCATTTGGAATCATCCTTCATTTAAAAAAATATTCTTGACTTTTATTAATATTCTAGGTCTCCAACCATAGATACAAAATACATAGGTATAGCTTTGTCCCGCCGCTGCCGCCGCGCGTAGGAGACAAAAATGTCACTTAGATAAGTAGGAACTTCCCATTTAGATAATGAACGACAACTGGCGTGAACTAACGTTAACGTAATGATCTGCCCAAATGCTGAACTAACACGGAACAATAACACATTTATTTTTTATGATTTAAACAAAAATTGTCACTATATCGACCAAAATAATTAAAATAACGCACGTAACAAATCCACTTGAATTATTTGAAAATAATAAATTGTAAAATATTCAAAGTATCAGCCCACAGAGTCTCTAAATTTTCTCATAGCAGTTAAAAATAGGCTTTCTTTACTTTCTTTCTTGTTTTTAAAATATGTCGTGGTACTCTGACGCAATTAACATTTCAATTTCAGAGATATGACAAATACTGAAAGCAGAGATATAGATGCAATGATAACATACGTAATTCACTAATACATAATGATATAGACTAAGCAATCTTAGGTTATCGCAGTTATCATAATTATTAGGCATTATATTCAGTGGGATTGCCACGTGCCAACGACCAATAAAATGTATGATTAAAATCATAATGTGGTAGACAAATTTAATTTTACAAAGAAAGAACTGTTACATGCCTTCCTTGTTATTTCTTCTACTGACTAATTCATAAATAAAGACAATTTATTTAGCACTATTGTTCCTCCGCAAAAGGTTAAGAATGAATCAGACTAAATACATGTTACAGAAAGTGTATGTCGTAATAATATATGGCGGCCATTAATTTGCACAGATGTTATTTCGAAATAAATTCAAGAGAATCCAAGTCCGCATGTTCAGTGTTTACTCTTTGAAACGTTGTCTTCCGCTTTGTGGTGCTTTTAGAAGCTGTTATATATTTATACATACAAGAGTTTGATTAAATGCTGCAAACGACGTAAATATAACCACAAACTGACGTCTTAGGATTATATTATTTTTATCGCTTTCAATTTCAATATATTTTACAGGCTATTATTTTTATGAATAGATTGTGATTTTGAACTTAATAATAAACTATTCGATACACAAATAAGTGTCAATAAACCAGCATAAATATTAAAGGCACTATAATATGTAATGTCGTCATTCCAGTACAGTTGGTTAAACAGGCGCGGTGTTTGAGCAGCGCAGGCGCACACGAAGGCTGTTTCACAACCACATATAGCCAAATACTACTCATAATAATGGGTCAAGTATACATACACGTTCTTCCGTGCGTTCAAGCGTTTTTGCCATACCTATTATTGGAATCAAATATAGCAGCTCACAATTTAGGACCCATTAATATTAGTAGTCATTTTTACCCGTGGTGCAAGGCAGCTGGGCTTCTCCCAGTTGTAATGTCCCTTTGTGCCTATTGGCCTTGCTTTGTTCTGTCTCCTGTTTGCATGGAGGGAAGTGGAAACATATTTTTCCTACTCCTCCACTATTCTTTTCTGATTAATTTCGTGCAGGATCCAAGACAGGTAAATTCATTCTCCGGGACACGTCGAGCTTCATTGTCTTGGCGCTTTTCTGGTGGTTGCCACTGTTGATTCTGGCTCTCAGGAGTTGCAGTGGTTTGGGAAAAGTGTGGTGGGTTTGTCCCAAAAAAAAAATACACGTTCTATTCTGTTCTTTAAATGCACTTTGCAAAAGAAAACATGGTAAGATTAACAGACCGCAAAAAAAAACGTTTGATTAAGTCATCCCGCCTTTTTTAAATACAGCCTTCTTTATAAACTCGATTTTTATATCTCTTTAAATGGCAGTGTCATTAAATTTTATCTTTATATAATTTAATCAAATAACCTGATACCGTCCTCATACTCACTAGTAATAAAGCCAATAAAACTCTGTATGATTTACTTATAAGAATCCCCACGAGTGCTTCATTAAGCGAGAAATAGAGAAGCTTTTTTTAATTACCAAGTGCAATTAAATTAATTTAGTTGTTGTTATTTGCACAAAATACAAAAAGAACCTGCATGTAGTTTTATGTACCGTCTGTAGCAATACCGCAGATAAAACTAGTAATACAATATAACTTTGTAATTAAAAGAGGTTAACTTTTAAAGAGTCGTTCGTTATGCATAATCAATGGTGGGTGATATCACAGATTACGACAATTACATTGGTTATGCAAGGAAAGTGGCTTACAGACAAACCGGTCGGTGTGAGCTAAAATAAAATGTACAAATGACACGACGACCGTCCCCGCTCGGTGTGAACGACATCAAAATGCAAATTATAAATTCCACGGTGTGTTACGATATGTGCCGGAAAATTGATTATTATTGTATATTTAGACGATAACGTAACATCTCCTTGAAGTGCAGCCGAGTAGGACCGGGGACGTGGTCGTTCACATCGAGCTACTGAAAAGGGTAACGCGTTGAAATGAAAACACGTATGACAGATCACGATCAGTCATCTCTGCGATTAGTACTACGCATTTTCATTTTAAGCGTGTTTTCCGGGCATATCGCGAACATACTACATATACCTACATCTTAACCGTGTTTCGATTACATGCACGGAATCTGGAGCTCGGTATGAGAAATTTTGTAACATCGTAAACTTGCTCATCTCCATAAATACTATACTTCAAGTGAGCCACTAAAATTTTAGACATAAATCTAAAATATCGGCGTGCTCTACTTTGTGCGGAAAGATCGCACGAGTCTTTCAGTACAGTGATCAGGTAACATGATGAAAACAAACAGTTATGTCGTCTGTTGTCTGTATGATCTGTATCTATAGTAAACACAGTTCGGGCCTCCTCCCCTGAAAGCCGCGGGCCGGTCCCCGTGACCTCGATACAAGTGTCGCCCTCTATCCGCGTGCTATCGCGGTTACGTAAGGTGCAGTGTTGCCGAGCGCAGGCGCAGCGCTGACCTTACTTAACGCAGCGCTAGTTCACCACATGCGCGCGCAGGAAAATAGAACGCGCCGTCTTTGAATTTGCGCTTTAAATATAACAAGCGCGAAGCTTCAGAGTAGCATTTTAGTCATGCACGAGTTTCAAGAGCAGTGCAGTTTTTATGGACCAAAATAGGCACGTAGATTTTCATAATTCTACGCTGGACCCAAAATACGCTAGATTTCTTACAGTTTATTTAGTTGTTCGTAAACAAATTACGTAACCGGCGCACTATCAACATTTGGATGATGTTTAGTACAACGGAATGTCACCTTCATAATGAATGCACAAAAACACAGTTATCGTTGAACCACCTCTCCACTTTGCCCTCATCAATCGAAACGTGACAGCGGCGACCAATCGGACAGCTGCACATACAACAACTGATAATATACACGTGAAAGGAGATGGTCCAAAAATGTATGGAGCCTGGGCCCAGTCTATGTACACCATATGTAAAAATAGCTTTTTAATACATAAACCGTTTTTAATTGTTAATTTTCTTTAATTTCACTTCGTTGAATTGTGCTTTTCAATTAACTTTGTCAAGGATAACAACACTCGACAAAAAATCAAACATGGTGGATCTGACAGTAATAAGCGAAAGGGCATTTTGACAATGACATTGACATATGATTGATGTTTATGTAGGTGTAAGCTGGGCTAAAGAGATCGCAGAAAACAATTATTGATCTCGAATATCTTATGTTTTAATAAAAATAATAGAATAGTAACCGGCGGCACTTATATCATCTATCCTATATCTCAATGCCAAGAAACGAAACTTCACGATGCTCTTCATTCTGCCAAGGACAGAAACAGATGGCGAAGCATCTTCAAGCTGGAAGTAACTTCACATCGGGGGTATCACGTCCCTCAGCAATGAGGAATACGACGCGAGGAGGAGCAGTGGCATGTGCAGTACCTAACAACTTCCAAGTTATTGTTATAGTACCTAGTTAACATGACACAGTAATAGCTAGGAAGAAGACAATATATGTCTACTTTAGCATGAGCTGTGTTGGGAATATTATAAGCTGATACTTCTGCTAGGACATAGACCTCCATTCTGTGAAGGATTCCACACCCAATCCAACTGAGCACTTACAATATATGAAACAAGTTTTGTTATTTTACATCTATTACTAGCGACCCACCCCGGCTCCGCACGGGTACAATCTTTACTATATTATGCATGTTATCCTTCCTCTTTTATCACTCTATCTATTTAAAAAAACCACATGAAAATCCATTGCATGATTTTAAAGATCTAAGCAAACAGGGTCAGACAGCAGGAATCGACTTTATACTATGTAGTGACATTAAGGGTATACATTGAAATAAAACAACTTGTTGAGACTTATGATTTATTCATCATCCACATCATCCCATAGTAATATTCCATCCAGGAATGACGCTGGTGCTTCTATGTTTTCTTGGTGCCGGGCCCAACCCAAAATACCACATGATGGTCATTATGTGAGCACAGCAACCCATTGTCCGTCGTCCAGAGATGCAATTACAATAATAACTAATTATATTAACATCCCAACCTGATCCTTCCCTTGCCAACAATATATATTATAATAGTAAGGTTCGTCCTGAGCTGTGACTTGATTTTATTCTACCTCTTATTAGTAGAGGATTGTACGCTGAGTATGAGTCCAACAATTAAAACATAATAAGCCACCTTCAGATATCTAAAACAAAAAAACGAGATTTATTTAAATAACAACATTTATAATAAATATAAACTTATCAAGATTTATGTAAGAGTATTTTAATATCACTTTTATAGACTTGTCCTAGGGCCCTAGGCAATGTTCTATGTCATATAATTATTGTTATATATGCACATTCCCAGAAATGATATAGTATCAGTTCTTTTTCTACTAGCAATGACATTGTCTTGCATCATAATTATGAAACATTGCATTTGTGCCTACCCCATCCATATGAATAAAAGAGGGGTACTTACCTCTCTTGGAGCAATTGTTGCAGCTATAAATTGTCTTTCTGCACCCTCCGCAATGGAATGAGTACGCCTCCTAAATAATGACATCCTACACCGGACACAGACATTGCTATCATGACAATGCTGAAGTTCATGATCTCCATGTGCACTATTATTTGACATCTCACACACATTATGACTCCAAAGCACTGTGAGCACATTATTTCATTTTCATTAATCTAAAAAAATAAATGAAAAAGAGGTTATACAGTGTTTATCAATCCATTTGGTTAAACAGTATTTAGATTAGATAAATGTTTCTTACCAGATGGCCAAGATTTCGCTCGATGATAGAAATTATTTCGGGACCCATATCATCGGCAGCGTAAGACTGGTCATTTTCATTTATTATAGACGTGCATTGTAGCCATGCCATTGTCAATAAACTGGAATAAAAATGAGTAAAATCTGTTAGAATATAACACAAGGGAAAAATAACTCGCATAGTAAAAGCATTCAAACAAAATACAAGTATAGGACATACCTGAAACTAACTCGTTCTTGTAAAATAACATGACGAAATCCGAATCACAGGCGAATCAAAAACCATATAACAAAGCCGGGGTCAACAGGTAAGCAATCAATCAGTCCGTAGTAGTAATCTGGGTCGCAAAACTAAAACAATCACTAAAAATTCCGAAAAGTATCCAACTCAAGCTCAAAATGTGGCTCAATCAAAGCAAACATAAACAGAGACTCGGGTGCGAGAAACGTCAAAGTCGACAAACGTCATGTCAAATGTCAAACATAACTGTCATGGCTGCCCTAAAGACAGGGTTAACTTATTAAAAAACTTTCCTGATTATCATTTTTTAACAGCTAAACCCGTCTTCAAATCATTTTTATAGTATTTTTGTGAAACTCTCCTATTTTTTCCCTATTTATTGATGTGGTGTACATAGACTGGGCCCAGAATGAAACATCTCCTTTATCGACCGGGATGAAAGTGATCCAGCTTTATTGTTACAAGAACTCGGCGCTCTATGTACAGATGCGCATACATAAAGCGTCAACGCAAAATCCCGTAGTAGACGGATAGGGAGGAAAGCGCGGGTCGCGGGGGATGCGCGGGCGCAGGCGCGCGAGTGTGCGTGTGTGTGAAGGTCAGCCGGCGGCGTCATTTCCTGGTCATTGCCTGCCGCCGCCGCCGCCGCATCCGACGCGGGCCGCGCTCCGCTGCACGCTGCACCGCGCCGCGCAATCTTAGGCACACGCACACTTTCCGGTCGCACAGGAAAACTAGATGCATTGTCAGACACACTATGGGAGGATATGAGTCTGAAACTAACATGTCAGTGCACACTACAGCCGCCGATGCAATCCCATCACACGACTGATTACCTTATCACTTCCGCCTGAAAAACAAAGCGATAAAACATTGTTTTTCATCATTAGTGGCCACGTTTACAGAACAGTTGCTTTGAGGAAATGTTCTCAGCTCGCTATCTTATCTTCCTAATTCTTTTTATCGCGAGCAAAAATAGCAAATTTGCAAACTGATAAATCGTCATAAGTGTTTATGTTTCAGCCGATTGACGTCAGCGGAATGTAACCCTAATACTTACTACTGAAAGCGTTGTCGCTTCCCAAACATTAGAAAAAGAGCACAATTAGTTCTATGAAACTCGCGTTATAAACAAGTTTTTTTTTTTTCTATAAAACTTTTCGTAACGTGTTTAAATTATAACTAAGCAGGATTCATGGCAAGTAATTTTATGGGCACTCAAACCACAAAGGGAAAAGAACCACTTTGCATTCAGCTTAGATGCACATTTGCATTCTTCGCAAGCTTTTTGCCACAAATTGCGCACTAATTAGACATAATATCGTTTTCCACTTCCCCTGCTGGTAGTGTGGAACAAAAACTGAAAATCATAATAACAAGTGAGAGCGGCGCAGGCGCAGGCCGGGCGCGGGTTGCGTGTTTGTATCGCAAGAGGTTTGTGGGGTAACCCATTTATCGCGACCGCGGGATGCGCGGGCGCAACCGGTTCCCCTCCTCCCCCCTTCCCCCCACTTCACCCTACATCAACCTAAACGTTCGCATACTCGCATCCGGGAGTAAAACAATCCGTCTTCATCAGCCACTCACAGCAAACAGCACCTAGTTCAGAGAGTGTAAGGTGCACTTTAGAACGGGTGCTTTCTCGATAAGTTTTCTTTTCGCTCCGAAGGACTGCTAACTAGCAAAGTGAAGATGACATTCTAAGACTGCAACAGAGTGTACAAGCGACGTAACCTTGATCTTGCAGCGCAACCAGTAGGATGCGTCCACCGCGCGGCGCGTCCAGCGCATGCGCTATAAATAGAGTCGCCGGCGCATAAAATGCGGGTTTTTTACGCGGCGTCTTGTTAGCTTCCCATGCTCGCGAGGGATTTTATGAGATACGTGTTTGAGGAACGTTAAATTATAAATAACAGGTAACTATGTTACCTCCCTGTGTTATTTTACCGTTTGAAATGCTCGCTCCTCTTCCAACTCTAACCCTAAATTCATCATTTCAGATGGTCAGTAAGATTATTTTGATCAGTTCGCATCAAATCTCATCCGATTGGAATTTAATCTTATTCTTTGCTTTCATTAATTAAATTAAGTGAATGATTTTATCTAAGCAAAGTGACCGACTACAGCTGCTGAACAAAGGAGTATTTAGTGCAATGATATTAGGTCTGCTTATCAATCAATATACTGATTTAATTATGTATGTTCAGCCGATTGATAGTTACACTTCCGTAATATGTACTAAGGCAATTTATATCATGAATACAAAACAACTCCGTGTACGCTTCAATTTTTATATGTATAAAAATTAATACTTAATGGTAATTTTCCGCTTATTGAAAGAGCGCAAAATTGTGGTTGGTGATTACTAATTACATTATGTTAAATACTAGTTAAATATGAATTACTTTTCTGTCCTTTGTTTAAATAATTGCGTAACTATTATGTACATTATGAATTAGACTATGAAGCTTGTAATTCGGGTTGGCCATTAGGATTACAACAATTCGTAGGCGTTAACGACCTTAGATGGTCGCACGCGCACCTGATGTAGGAAGTGTAGGAACCACTTCACAAGCTATAATATTGTATAGTAAACAAAGCCATGTTTACTAGCATACAAATATAAATGCCCACCGACAGTTACATGCGTTAAAGCAAACATTTAACAAAATGAAGAAAATTGAGAAGTCCTTGATTTTTCTCGAAAAACAATATGTCCGCCACACGTGTTGGTGCGCGGGGTCAACGACCGCGCAGATAAGCCGCGCGAAAATACATACCAGTCAGATAATATTAGAAAATGGCGAATCGCGCCAACGCACAACACACAGGCGACGATTATAAATATACACGTAAATATAACACGTTTTACTCAGTAGGCAGCTATGCTAAGTTAATTCAAGTTCGAGATCCAAGCTATAAGAAATACATTCACATAATACTTAACTACAAATATCTAAGGAAGGATAGTCATTCCATTCCATGCGTTGTTCACTACCTACGGAAGGAAAACCACTGTTAAATAATATTAATTTACTTTTTCGTAAATTACGTCAAAACCGCAAAAAGCTTCCATTTTACATTTACCTAATGCTACTTCCTCATAAAAATTAATTAACTTTTAAAACGCACTTCCGTCTACTCTCTGGTGTCATTTAAACGTAACACCACATTCCCTATGGGAGAACAACTGATTAAAATTTGAAAATAATGTGAAAATCTCTTCGTCCTGAAACATATTTTGTAGCTACAAGCAAAACTCTATGTTTAAGGTTTTTCGTTTATTAGATTAACTCATTATTATTGACCAAAAACTTATTAACTTGTGGTTTGCTATCCCTGTGTTATCCCTAACTTCTCTGAGAACCCTTGTGTTGCTGTCACGTGTCGACTTCGTGATCATTCTCACTAAAGAAACACACTCATCGTGTAACGTGGAAAACCACAGAAACAGAACTGCAGTTAACGAGCTTTCATAAAAACATCTGGAACACATAATTCGACATAATTTACGCAACCTTATTATGCGAACAGTGAAATGTGCCTTCCACACAATAACTACCACTATAAAAAGCGCGAAAATCTAGGTGTTGGCCCCTCACTTCCTTACCAACGAGACTAGCGAAAAACTTGGTTTCACTCCGAAATATCAATATATTTCTGCGTTTTTAAAGAGTAGAATAAAACAATATAAATTAGTAGAACTGTCTCACAACACCTATCAAACTAAAATTAAAAGGGGGCGAAGAATTTTCTCGTGAATATAAACACATAGGCCATTATAGCAGCGGTAGTAAAAATAATGTACATCATTACGAAACACAGCTAATAATAAACAGATAAACAGAATAAAGCTATTATCGACTTACAGACAGAAGGCAATGCTTCATGTAGTGTTAACTAAATCATTTCCCGCGAATTGGGCTAATCGCAACCAAACAACTGTTTTATTGAGCAGGCCAGATAAAATTTATAGTCCACGGTTTGAAGTTTTTAGATCGGACTCACGCGGTTGAGCGCTAAGAAAAATATCTTTATTTTGTTTTCTAAGAATCATCGACTTTGATGTTATGTCAGTGTCTAGGAAAGAGAACGAATTGTTTACTAGTTGTATTCCTAGGGGAACACAAATCACTTTGTTGGCTTTCAACCAGTGAAGATATGGTTAAGTTTCACAGTAGGACCTTCAACTTATGACGCACACATTTCCGAAGTTCTGCTGTACCAGTAAGCTCGCACAAGTGCACTCGCTTCCACTAGAACACAAAGCAGAAGTTTATTTTCCGAGGAGGAAAACGTAGAGGCGACTGGGCCGGTCGGACGGCCGCAGGCATTCGGGTCAAGGCGCCGGGCCCGCCTGACGCAACCGCGACACTATCAGTCGGTGCTATCGTCAACTAACGCACTCGCATTGTTTCACACCAGCTCAACAGCTGTGCACACGTGGAAAACAACAAATTTAAGAGGATTACCGTTCGCTACAGTTCTTTTCCAACTTTAGAGACCATAAGACCAATTCACACTGAGACACGACGCTGCGCGCACATTACACATTTCAATACACATCTCCATAAATCGTCGTAGAATATTACAATACCTAAGCACAATGTTAATTATACATAATGGTACATTGTAAAAAGTGGACCACAACACGTCTATAAATCATTGTAATGTATAAAAATAATTTAATTTGATAACAACAAACATCATCCGCATCCTTTCGATCAGACCATTATATGATTATCAACTGTTGCTACACCCCTATCGACACCGTATCACCATTGTAACTATTGGATTTCATTGCTCATTGGAAATTTATTACTTTATTAGTGCAAAACAAGAACATTAATAAAATAATAACATCATTCATAATTTCCTGGCCTTTGTTTGACTAAGAAACAGGACGTTACTTATAGATATCAAGCCAGTCTATGAAATGAAAACAATATAAAATATTGTTATCAAAATACTAGAGTTAGTTTAGACAACAGAGTACCCTAATCACATGGGAGTGAAGCCTCCCTGTAGTCTCACTATTGTTTAGCCAGAAGTTGTAACGAAATGTTGCATAAACATTCAATCAAACTTGTTTAATACAAGTAAATAATTTAGGTGAGATTTAAAACATAATAATACGTTGATAGTTTTTGAGAGGAGATTCCCCGATTTTCCAATAACAAACTTATTGTGTATGGACTTAGGAAGCATTCGAGGTACCTGCTGTGTCAATAAGTGGTCATTCGTATTTCTGACAGATTTAGTAAAGAGTCGAGAACTTGTAGCCTGATCGTTTGTTTATGTTGATTGCAGTGGGCGGCGTGAACGAGCGCGACGCGTACGGCTACGGGTACGGCGGCGGCGGCGGCGGCGCGCACCACTTCGCCGCGCCCGCGCCGCCGCCTCTCCCTCACGACGAGCTGCCCTACTCCGTGTTCGACTTCGGCGACTACCAGCGGCACCACCACCACAACAAGCTCAAGCCCAAGAAGAGGCCGCGCACCGACGCGCCGCCCACGCCCGGCGTGAAGCGCAAGTCCCGCGAGGGCTCCACCACCTACCTGTGGGAGTTCCTGCTCAAGCTGCTGCAGGACCGCGAGTACTGCCCGCGCTTCATCAAGTGGACCAACCGCGAGAAGGGCGTGTTCAAGCTGGTGGACTCCAAGGCGGTGTCGAGGCTGTGGGGGCTGCACAAGAACAAGCCCGACATGAACTACGAGACCATGGGGCGCGCGCTGCGATACTACTACCAGCGCGGCATCCTCGCCAAGGTGGACGGCCAGCGCCTCGTCTACCAGTTCGTGGACGTGCCCAAGGACATCGTCGAGATCGACTGCTCGCTGGCGTAGGCGCTCGGCTCTCAGGAGACGCGTGACGAGTGACGTGGTGACGTGGTGACGTGGTGACGAGGTGACGTGGTGGTGACGTGTGACGTGGTGAGGTGGAGGTGCCGCGCCGTGGACGCAGTGCCGCATGCCGGCCGGACACTATCTCTCATACGTAGTATGGTGTAGAGGACGCGTATTCATTTCGCTCTTACATTACTAGTTTTTCCACTAATAGTTACAATTCGTCTATTTTTCAAATCATCATGCATTACGTTTTTCAGATCGCTTCTATATAATGTTATTAATATAAATATTACTCTCAAATCGAACTAATATTAACTTATCATTGAATTTAATATTTATACAAAAATAGGAGAGACGAAATTGATTGCTCAAATGTTTATATAGGTACCTATTTTTAGGGTATTTCAGAAGAGGAACACTAAATTTGCTAGATGTTATATGGGGACGGAGTGATTTTTGTATAATGTTGAAACGAATTTTTAAATGTTTGTAAATGAAATTTCTATATATTGCATGTTTAATGTCGATTATACATTTCCTCGGTCGACTGTACGAAATCAGAACTTCCTACCTCAGAACTACGCAAAAGTAACAAATGATTCATATGAATATACAATTTACATTGTTCGAAACAGTTTACAATACGAAATAGGAATATATAGTCTAAATAAGAGTTTATTATAAAGAAATATTTACGTAAAATGTTTATATAACAAAAATATCTTATAGTAATATCCTCAGATGAAATAAATATTTTCACTTCTTGGTGCTTTTTATGGCCATCTCATATTTACACCTTGTTACAAACGGAGCAACCTCATTGCTGTTGATTTATGTATAACTATGTATATTATATGAACATTTAGTAATTGTCTATTATCTAGCTGTAATCTGTTTCCTGAGAGCGCGTGCCGACAGCGGCCCGGCGCCGGCGCCGCACCACGTACTACGCAACTTTAGTAACTACGCACACTACGCGCGCGTCCTACCGCGGACCGCTCTCGGGACACGCTCTCGTCGTCGCATAGTCTATCTCAGTTGTTTTACATTTCGAACCCGAATTAGGAAATGATATTAAATTGCAAACATTCATTTAAACAAAATGTTTTGACGTAATACTACGCAATACGCATGTACTGATAAACCTACTGCCAACTTTCTGATAGAAAACTGACATAATGAATAGTTAAGGGATGATTTTTGTGCGTTAATTGTGTTAATTATAAATATATGTTTACTATAAGTGAGCTGTTTAAGTGGACATGTTCTAGTTTATTTCGTTTATTTAAAAATTATATTAAGCATGTTGCAGGGGGGTCGCGCGGACCTGATCACGACTACAACTACATATCAGAAAGAGACAATTATTTACTGTGTATGACATACCTATACATCCTGTTTTCTCAGCATATCAGGCCGCTTGTATATAATTTGTTTGGTTGAACAGCGCGCGACCTCCATTTTTTGTTACCTGAATAAATATTATTAATAATTAATTACGATTTGTGGTCCAATGTTAATGAATCATAATACTTTTAACTAGATAGTTGTAAAAGAAAGATCGATTAAGTGTAGTCTAGTTCACACTTCGACATATAGACAGATATAATTGATATTTCATTCAATGCAAAGACAAAATGATCCTTCTATGTATACAATAAAGTTTGTTAATAATAGATAATGTACGTAAGCGGAGGAATTGTTAGTTGGCGTCGCGTCAAATATAATAATTGTTGACCACACGTGCGTTCCGGCCAGCACATTTTGTTTTGAAAACCTACTTACGCAATATTTTTATATTCAAAATGAACGATATCAGTTAGTTGTTACCGTGTGTCAGGTCGTAGACAGAGTGCGACCTGCACGGAGGGCGCGTGTGGTCGTGAACGATGAGGGTCAGAGAGCCTTAGGAGTGGGAGGATCGAGTGGCGGGTCACACCGTGCAATGGGTGCTATGATGAGGGCCGGCGGCAGCACGCGCGGGGTACACTCGCACACAATACAATAATATATTAGACCAGTCCAACCGATATACAGGTGTTAAACTAAATATTAATAAACCAGTGCGCTAAGTGAATTTTATATAGGTGAAAGATCTCAGTATCCAAACTTCTTCGAACAAAACCAGTGGCCGTTTCATGTGATTAAAATTAATATATTTTAAAAACAAAATTGTGGAATTTTAATCGTATTTTTATATAGCTAGATGGAATTCTCAGTAATTTTCTGTTCGGCACTACTTCTTATGCTTTTGTAAATATAACTATAGGGTTTAATTTATTTATTTTTGTATGTCGCGCGGGCGATGCCCTCTGCAGGCATCGACGGAGGCATTCAATTCTTTTCCTTTTTAGGGAATTTCGTTCTGTAGGTTACAAATTTTATTGTAAAAATATCTTTATTAATAAATTAGTAGGTAATGAATGGACCATGGGATGGAAGGTGAACGCTCTCAGAATTAATAATTCGGCTAGTGTGTGTCCTAATCGACAATGTGAGATACTAGTTACCGGTTAGTAGGCAAAATGTTTGAGCAAGCATTTAAAAAAATGCTCGGAGAGTTTAAATAATTTTAGTCGAATTGATGTTGTTGAATAAAAAATCAAAGTTTCTAATTACTAATGTACTTAAATTTTCAATGTAAATTTTAAAGGCACCTCGAAAAAAAATATTATTAATGAAATTATTTTAATTATTTTGTCTTTAGTATCATAATTTGATTTTAAATTATAATAACGGACGCCAGATTGGTACGAGGCGTCGTCGTGTAGGGGCCACTTACGGTGGCCGCAAATATTTTGCACGTCAAAATTATTGTAAATACAAATATTTAATAAATAATCCAAACGCACACCCTCACGACCCATGAACGAATAGTTATTGGCGTCGCTAGATAGGTGAAATATGAGAATATTTTGCAAGGAAGCAATGAGAAGGTTAGTGAATTCGGTGATAGAGGAAGAGGGCGCTGCGCTCGCTCGGCGGCGGCAGGCAGCATTCATGTGTTATCGTTAATTACTATTTCAATGTACGTATTCCTGTTCGTCGGTAAATTTATGTCCAATATTCGAATACGTAATTCATTCCGGATGAGAGTGGTGTGTTACGTTTGTGTCGACAACGAGTTGGTAAGGTGAATGTAAACTTTAGTTACAGCTACTCGCTCATAGGTGGCGCTGTCGTTTCGCTTTGATCAAAATTTTAACAAAATTTCGTCAACATTCTGAGAGTTGCGTGCGATACAGTGATTTTGCGTTATACTTGCTTTTAGTTGTATGCAGTTAAAGTCCGATATTTTAATTGTAATTTTAGTTGTTTAATTTTACAAAATACTGTATTTTCTGCCCCCTAGTTAAGTTATTTTTCTATGTATAGTTAGTTATAAGTGTAAATGAATTAGCACATAAATTTGATGCATGATGATAATGTTAATAAAATATCCACAATAAAATCCAAACTTGTTTGTTATTATCCTCAGTAGAACTAGATCCCCGCTGAAGGCCTCGCTCTATCAGTGGGTTCTAATACCCTTATGAAATACCCAATAACACTTCACCTGGCAATCGAACCCAGGACGTCTCAAAAGTCATGCTTCCGACTACTACACCAAAGTGAGAGTAACCAACGCAGGAAATAATAAAAAAATAACGTATCTCGGTCGCAACCTTGATTCCGATCTTTGTAACCAATCAACGACCTAATTTACCTATTGTCAAGTCTATTCTATGATTTCATTAGTAAAACTAGCTGTTCCCCGTGGTTTCACCTACTGCTCTGCTCCTTTTGGTCGTAGCGTGATGTTATATAGCCTATAGCCTTCCTCAATAAATGGACTATTCAACACAAAAAGATTTATAAGCGTAGCTTTTATCGCAGGCTCTGAGCTCGGCGCGCGCAAAAACCGTAACGAAAATTCCTGACCACATCTGACAGCACGCATCGTCTAACGTCGTTTCAGTTCGGGAGACTTCGGCAATCATAAAGGTACGGACAGACGTGCATGCTTTTATTGAGTAAGGGGCAATTTTATTGAGGAAGAGGGAGAGGGAGAGGGAGAGGGAGAGGGAGAGGGAGAGGGAGGAGGAGGCGGAGTGGGGAGAGGGAGGAGGAGGCGGAGAGGGAGAGGGAGAGCGAGAGGAAGAGGGAGGAGGAGGAGGAGAGGGGAGAGGGACGAGGAGAGGGAGGAGGAGAGGGAGAGGGAGAGGGAGGAGGACGTTTCTTGACGTTTCACTTGATTGACGTGGCTGACCATAGCCTAATTAGTACAGTAATAAATAGGTATAATAAATAATTATAAAGTTGATAAAAAATGCTATGCAATAGCTTTACCGCGGCAGTCACCTAGTACCACACTTTTTTTTTTCGATTTGAATCAGTAGTTCCTGAGATTTGCGCGATTTTTGAAATCGGTCCAGTAGTTTTTGAGTTTATTCATTTCATACATACACAGTACACACACACTAAAATACAAATCTTTATGCCAAATTAAATTTTACAAAAGTGCTACACTTTGCCTGCAATACAAAGCGCCTACACGGCTAGAAGACGGCAGACTTGAGCTGTAGCGGCAGAATTGTAAAAGCCCACGCGGTTACGTGGCGAGAGACGGTGCGGGGACGACACGATGAGACGGTATGAGGTAAGGTTCCCACACATAAACACGATACGACGTTGTGACTCACGATGCAATCCTGCGCAGTTGTTATTCGAAATTCAAAGATGACGGATGGTATTGAAGTCGATCATTTAATTACCCTAGTCGAGCAGCGTCCCGTACTATGGAACAGAATGCGCCTCGAGCGGTCCATTCGGAATGAACTAAAACACCAACCCACTGTAACAATGCTCATCGTAGATTTCTACGACGAGACGTCGTATCGTGAAATGTCGCCGCATCGTTGTACGACGCGACGTCGTATCGTGTTTATGTGTGGGAGCCCTTAGACGGCTGCTACGATTACGAGGCTACGTGGATATCCTCGGCTTCGAAACTGACACGCTGCTACAACGTTGCGTAGCCGCCTACGCGGATATCCCTCTGCTACGAAACTGCTACGCTGCTTCAATGGTGCGTAGCCGCCTACGCGGTTCTTCCTTTGCTACGAAACAGCTACGCTGCTGCTACTACGGTCCCTAACAGCCTACGCGGATGTCCCTTGCTACGAAACAGCTACGCTGTTACTACGGTCTCTAACCATCTACGCCGATATCCTACCGGTACGAAACTGCTACGCCGCTACTACGAGGCGTAACCGCCTACGCGGATATCCAACTGCTACGAAACTGCTACGATGCTACTACGGATCGGAGTCGCCTACGCGGATGTCTCACTGCTAAATAAAAACCATCCCAAGTCTTTGTAAAAAAATGTAAAAGTCGATTCCCAAAAACCATCAATTTGTTTTGACAAATTTATGGTTTTTGGGAATCGACTTTGGGAGCTCCTAAAATATAAACACAGGATTTTTTTCTATATTTTTAGAAATTCTTTACAAAATCAATCTACTATTTCCCAAAATTTCAGGTCTCTGCGACGCTTAGTTTTAAAGATGTCCATGGCCGCGCGGTTCACCGCGTTTCGATGGCGCGGCCACGTTCAAACCCTTATAACTTATTAACCATTGCTTTGACAAATTTATGGTTTTTGAGAATCGACTTTTACATTTTTTTACAAAAACTTGGGATGGTTTTTATTTAAAAAAAACGTCATGGCCGCGCGGTTGAAACGGACGTTTCTCTAAGAACAATAGTATTCGCGCGGCATCAATGCGTCTACTTCGTCTCTATCATCATCATCAGCCGGAAGACGTCCACTGCTGAACACAGGCCGCCCCCTTAGACCGCCACGTCGAACGACAATTCGCCCCTCGCATCCATCGGTTTCCCGCGAGTCTCACGATGTCGTCGGTCTGCCTACGCTGCGCTTTCCGGTCCGTGGTCGCCACTCGACTACTTCGTCTCTATACGCAACAGCAATGCGATTAATGTTGTATTTTGTAAAATATTTTCCTTATTTCTTTTAACTTAATATTTAAACATAAATATCCTGGCTTATCTACTTGTTACTTCATCTCGTGGCAAGTGTTAATGTCCGCTGAACGCGACGTTAACGTCGCGCCCATAATAATATGGCCAACAAACGCGACGTTAACGTTGCGAGGTAGCAAGGCCAACGCTTGCCACTAGAGAATAACGACGCCAACGCTCGTAAAACGCCAGTGGGATAGCGGCCTTAGAACTCTGCTCAGTTTTTATGTCTTCGGTACAAAAGCCCAGGATACCATTCAAGAAATATAAAAAAAAATATCTTAATATATTTTTGCGTTTGGTAACACTAAAGCCATAAACAAAAAAATACAATCTGTCTGACGTGTTGTTGTCATGTCAGTTGCTTTGACGTGTATGCACAGCTGTCACCTCAGATTTTGTTTTCCGATTTCCCGATAATGAGAAGGAAAAAGTAACGTGTTATGTGAAAATCTTACTAAAACATACATTTGTTTATATGTTAACGTGAGAGACAATTACAATATATCAAAATGGTTCTTATGACTATGATTGCGAGGGTCGTAGATGGCCTGCCTCTGGCCGCTACCATGCAAGAAGATGAGCAGGTAACTAGTTTTTAATATAGCTTTTATTACCACTATAACTTATTACTTTCCACGTGTAACAAATTATATACTTTTATATTTATATATCAGTCTGATTGGTTCATGTAATGCCATGTTTTTTGTTGACGTATGTTTTCACGTTCCAACGGATTTTACGACATAATTTCATTTAATTTGTCCTCACTATTATTTTTATTTTATAATTTAATTTGCTGTGGTGGTTCGCAGAGCGGCTGCAATGTTCTGGAGTACCAAAATCAGGCTAAAATGCTGTTTAGAAAACTAGGCCCGCAGTCACCGACCCGTTGCTCCATCGAAACTGGGTCCTATCTCTTCCAGTGAGTCCTACCGCTTTTTATTTTTTGTTGTACCCATATTTTATCGATTTTTGTTGTCATCATTTTCTTTATTATAAATTTAATATTTTATTTCATTTATGCAATTTAATTATTTGGCTTAACATACAATAAGTGTTACTAGCATTTTAAATATATCGGTTTTAGGAGATTCTTTTGTATTTTAATTCATTACTAACATAGAAAGGCAAATAACATTAGATTTTAATATATCTGTTATATCACATTAGCAAATTTTTATAATTGTAAAATATTAAAATTTTCCAGTTATCTAATTGAACACGAGATCTGCTACTTAGTATTGTGTGAACGCAACTACAGCAAGAGGCTCGCTTTCAGCTACCTAGAAGAGATAGCACAGGAGTTCTATCAGCAATACGGGAAGCGGGTATGTAAAACAACATATAGTACTTTAGAGCAATGGACTAGCTATTTATGTCACAGAAAACAATAGCAGTACTGATTTGAGAAGTGTATAAACAGTTTAAATATTCTTCAAACACTATTGCCCACCAAACTGTGGACATGCTCTGATAATGATGAGTATAAAATCGGCAGTCGGCCATATTTGAGTGCTGCATAATTAGTGTAACTGTAAACCTGTTTGTATGTTTTAAATTCAGCTAAACTGCCATTCTGCAGGTCTGAAAAGGCCACTTTAGCAACATCACAATATGCATAATGGGATATTCTATCCTATTGCTCAAACAATAGAGTATATAATTAATAAAAAACAAATTTATCACAACTTTACTAAAGTGACGTTTTTAGATCCCCTGACTGAAGTTATATTATAAAGCCCATTCTTTTGATGCAAATGAAAGCTTTGGAATGGGCAACTACAGTACTTTTGCAAGTTTGGGACTATTTTCATTTTACATTTTTATTTTTGTACAAATGTGCCTGTAATGTTGAAATTGAAATAAATGCTTTCAGTTTAACCTTTGTGTGAAGTGATTTGAATTTTTGAATAATTATATTACTGTTGATAGTTTAACAAGTCGTTTTCACAAAATTATGGCCCCTGCTATCTCACTAGCTAATGTTGAAAATTCTTCAGAATATTTATTGACTTAAGGTTAAATATTACCCTCATTAACATGCATCAATATTGTTAATTATTCTGCAAATTGTTACCAGTCTTATTTGCTTATAGCAACTGATCTCATTTAGTATAGAACGCTTGTCAGATGATTCACCCATGGTGTAAAATTGCAGGTGAACACAGTCACCCGGCCATACACATTCATCGAGTTCGACACGTGGATGCAGCGTGCGCGGCGACAGTACGCGGAGGGCGGCGCACGCGCACGACGCGCCGGCGCCGCCGCGCAACTCGGCGGCCAGCTCGGCGACGTGCAGCGCATCATGATGCAGAACATTGACGATGTGCTACAGAGGGGAGCTATACTCTCTGGTGAGACAGCACCACCCCTTTTTTACAATTATGTTAAATAAAAATAGTTATCCACACCTTAAAGGTCGCAGTCGCGGGGCCCTATATAACTACTTAGCTTACAGCCCCTTCGAACAAAATAATATTCGCTAAAGTCTACTAAGATCATTTTTGTGCCATGTTACTTAGTTTCATGTACAGAAGGTTTGGTTGATGGCTTCGTCAAGGTACGTGTTTAGTTAGAAGCGCGTCTTAATACTGCAATGTCTAATGATTCACCACGCATCAGCGATAATAACTAAAAAAAAACTACATTTAATCCTAAATTCAAATCATGATTTGACAGGAATCTGTTATCTATCACAAATTATTATATTGCGATAGTAAATATGCCAAACAAAATCACTTAATTCATGTATTTTTTTCAGAGCTCGACACAAAAACCCAGAACCTCTCGATGATGTCTTCAAAATACAAGAAGGACGCCACTTACCTAAACACCAAGTCCATGCTGGTCAAAGTGACTGCTGGAGCTGTCATACTTCTTGTGTTTGTGCTGTATTTCTGGGTGCTTTAGTTCCTTCCCTATTACTTATGGCTGTGGTACCGTAGTATCATGTGACTGGACACTGCAATATCATTTGATGTCAAGTTTGTCTTATTAGGGAGATTGGGTAGTTCATAAGTAAATGTTCTCTTAAGTGTGTCTTATACAAATGAACCAACAATACCCAAGACTAAAAATCACCAATTCAAGTAACTTTAAATTAAAAAGTCATTCTTGTTGCAATGCTGAGCATAATGCAATAATGTCTTTAATTTGAGCCTCCTGTGGTATTGCAGAGTTACAGAGAAGTTTCACAGCAAAGTGACAGCTATGCTGTTATAGTTAAACTGCCTTCTGAAACTATAATAGTACACATTCGGAATATTCAATAAATTGTCTTAGTAAGATTTAATATTTTCTATGTGATTATCTGGACAGTTTTGTAACTAGACATAGCAATGTAATTATATAAATAAGAGTTATTCACTGATTTACTCAATAATATGGTTTATTCAAACTGCAATAATTTCTTCATGTTTTCTCATTCTTCCAAATATATTGATTTATAAATCCAAGGACAGATATGCTCAACATGATAACATTAATAAGTCATTGAATATTACGCAATAACTTTTGTCAAATGACTAAACACGAAAAAAAGCATTCCAACAATGTATATTTTGCAATAAAGTGTACCAAAAAAAAAGTTTCTAATATATACAGTTCATAGTGTTTAGTGATGTGTTTGGTCTTAAAAAAAATGATCAGCTTGAAAGCATTTTATGTATTTCAAAAGCAAAGTTATCTATGCCCATCATTATAATTTTATATCATAAAAAGCGCAGCGAGTGCTTGGTGATGGAATGTTGTAAATTTTATCACATATTGTTAATTAATGTATTTATTTAAGAATTAATAAATATGCATTCTTTTAAATTGTATGCTTATTTTTTTACAGAGAAAAGCATTTAAACTTGTAATAAATATTTATGGTTTGCATGATAAACACTGCATTCAAAATAACAATTACTTAATTAAATTAACCCAAGTTTCATGGAGGATTGTCTTGAAGTTCATCTACTGGAATATTTCTGGCCAAGTGTAAGTGAGTGATTCCACTCAGAGCATTCTTGACTCTAATGGCAGTTGACACACTCAACACCTGGGAATCAAAACAATTTAAAGAGTAAAGTTTTTTCATAATGACATCATCTATCATGATAAGATAAGATAATCATTTATTTGCCCAAACATGAGTACAATGCATTCATAACAAATTGTCAGCCTACAAGAGATGTCATTAAGTAAAATATAGATCGTCATGTTTGCCAGACAATGGCATGCAAATATTAGTAAACTCAAAATACAATGAGTCGCAAGATAACAGAACAAAAATATTGTTATTATGAAGGTCAATATAACAATATTTGACTGATAATTTAAATATGTCAAATAATTTAAAACCATAATGTCATCACATATCAATCAGTAAGCGAATAATAAGCTGTTTATAAAATTACCTGTAATATTTTAGCAAATATAACGGGCCTGTTTTTCCACTGTAGAGTCCCAAACACTTGTACTGGGTATGGAATCACGGTGGAATGTGGTGGTGACTTTAAATAGACTACAGATACTTGTACTAGTGGTTCTGAGTGCTCCTCCGTATCATTTAACTGAAAACAAAACAAAAATTTAACAGCAAGGATTAAACAACTTGAAGAAAAATAAGGGCAACACTTACATCTGATAAATAGAATCGCCCGTTTACACTTTTTAGGATTCCAATAGTCCTACATTTCATAATTTCATCGCCAAGAATGTTGCATTTATCAGCTATTTCTTTTAAATCTGAGTATGTGTAAAAATCATTCTGAAAGAAAAAAGTTGGTGAGTTTGTTTGGAGGTAGTAATCTCTAGAACTGTTGAATCGATTTTCGTACCAGTAGAAAACTTATTCTTGTGACTGCGAAAACGGGTCGGTAAGTATTTTTATTGAGCAGACTCGGAAGAATTAGTGACTTACATGGGGAGTATCAACACAGAATGGAATGTCACAATATGAATGACTCTTTATGTAAGCCATTTTTTTTTTCTACTTAGATTAAAATAAGGTCTTTAAATACTAGAAACAAAAATCTAAATTATTGTACAAATTAATAATTATTTTCAGTTCCCGCTTCTACTCTATTTCTGTCACGTTTGACATTGACAAATGTCATTTTTGACATTACCAGGGGGCAGGCAAAGGGAGCTGAGCCCATACAGCCAAGTCTGATTTAATTTTCTTTTTCTTCCCAGCCCAAAAACAGAAACCCTATAGACGCGGAGTCTATGGAGTCTGAAAGGATCTTGGAATAGTTGATTTGCTGTGCGGTACATAATGATCTTGGATAGTTTCATTTCAGTCGCAGTCGGACTTGTCTCAATATACCAATATTCAAAGCCATTATTATTAGCCATTAAGGTTCTCGAATGGAGACCACGCACCGGCAAGCGCAGCGTAGGACGTCCACCCACTAGGTGGGCAGACGATCTTATGAAGGCCACAGGATCACGCTGGATGCAGGCCGCTTACAACCGGTCCTATTGGAAGTCTAAAGGGGAGGCCTATGTTCAGCAGTGGACGTCTTACGGCTGATATGATGATGATGATGATGAAAGCCATTATAAAAGGAAAAAAATATTCTTGACAATTCAAATGGCCAGAATGACATTTTGGAATCTTGACATTTCAATGTTGACAAATACCTAAATTAAATTTTTGGTGGTTTCTTCAATAACGGGCTTCCATTTCAGAAGAAATACTCGATATTTGCAAATATAAATACAATGTCTACTCTTGTTGAATTGCGTCCGAACCGGCGACTCTTGGACCACGATTTCGAAGGTTATAAACTCAACTTGCAAGCCCTACCACATTATTCGCATGAACTCCTAGCCCCGGTGGACAGAGTGTATCCGGACGAGGTGCAGTACTCCTTTGTTCACGCTAAGCTGTTCGCGCTTCATAATCACTTGGTTCTTGACTATTGGGACTACACACTTAACTACTACTACATTGATAACCAACAGAAGATTCGTCATGTTTCTTTCGAAAGTACTAATCAAACATTCCACAACGATATCGTGTACGACGTCCCCGCACACGTGGAGCGGAAGTCTGGCCACTTCAACCTCTCTTTATCTTTTCCTTCAAACAGTTTGGCGTTAGTCAGTGACGGGACAGGGTACTTGCATATTGTAGACACCGGTGCAAGAACTAGACCCTCCGGAAGGAACCAACTGTGGCAGACGCTCCAGTCAAGTCTCATTCTTGGTGAAGGAAAGTATTTTATTATAGTGGATTCTCGAATCCAGGAGAAGGATCATATTGAGACATTGCATTGTCTCCTTCAGTCAGTTGAACAAAATGAGTCACATTTCAACTCTGTACTTACTTGGGTATCTTTTGACAATGATGGCCAGGGATGGAAGCAGATGAGCTTCAGACAAGTGCAAGGGAAAGGAATTGTGCACTATGCTGCAATAGAAACCAGTTGTGCAGCACTGTATATTGCATCTGACAACACATTCAGGTTTACGTCAGACTCTGAAAGTGAAATAACTAAACCATCTGAACAGCAGCCACGGACATGCATATACACATGGCTGCAGACAACTGAAGATATTACAATTACTTTAAAACTTGAAGCAAATTTCAATAGACAGCTTCTGATTGTAAATGTTACTCCCTTGAGCATAAAAGTAAGTTACGCTGGCAAGACTTTTGTTGATGGAAAGTTGAAGCAGAAAGTGGACAGCGAGTTAACAACATGGAACGTTCAAGACAGTGGTCAGGTGGATATCCTACTGACTAAATCTGAGAGTATGCTGTGGGAGGAGCTGGTGGAAGGAGGAGACCCCAATGGAGAGCAGATCCTGGATGCCAGCCTGGTGGAGGAAGCCCATAGACGCCTGGCACACCTATGTGCTGAGACTGAGGTGATGGCAGATCCACCTGCACCAGCCTTGTCCACACAGGAGTTGGAAGAATGTGATGCTGCTTCTGAAGAAGATACTGTCTTAGGTATGAATTCTATTTTAGGTTAAAAGAATAATTATAATGAGATGTACTAGTTGAATACTTTTAAATCAAGTTTAATATTATGTTTGAATACTATTAAATGTTCTTTTATAATTCCAGTGAGGATAGATGCCACTACTCATAATGTTACACACCGGGCACCACTCAGTGTTCACCAGTACTTGTTCAGCATCAAAATAGAAACACAAGAGACACCAGCCCTAGCTCTACGACACGACGTAGATGCCTGCATCTGGCAGCCCTACGCACAGCTGATAAACTCCAATACTTGGCCTGTCAAGCACCAAGGAGCTCTTAGTGCATTTGGGTATGTCCAGTCATCAAAACAGAACCGGAAGTTTGTGACCTGTCCTCCTAACTTCTCATACAGTGTAGTTTGTGAGGCTACCAGACATATCTTCATTTACCAGAGCAGCAGCAACCAGGACTGCCAGCTGAGGAAGAGGACCGGCGGTGCCATGAGGAACATAAAGATTGGGCAACAACATGTATTCAACATTGACAAGTACGGGGAAGTGTTAGGAATCAACGCTACTAATGAATACTTGTTCATATTAACAGAAACACATTTAGTAGCCATACAAATACAATAAATCCTTTATGTAAAAGCCAATCTTTATTCTTTGTACATTATGTATTTACAACTTATTACTTAGATTATTGTGGCAGATATAACAAGTGTGTTTTGATAACATGTCCATAGACACAAAATAAGGAAGTACAGAAGACAGCTACCCATAACAATCATAATAGGTAGGACAACATAGAGCTTGTGCTAGAGCAAAAGGGCACTACAAATGTGAACTTAGTTGGTTTACTGAGCTCAGAGCTGACTTTGGTTTGTTATTATTCAAGCTACTAATTTTATAAGTGTCTTTATCAAATTCCTAGTTCTATCTAACCACTGTGATTGTTAGGTTTTCTCCTCATCATCACTTTCAGCATCTATGCTCTCTTCTGATGAGTACCCAGTGGTGAACAGGAGATTCTTTGGCTTCTTCTTCTTTGCTGCTTTTATTTCCTTCTCAATTTCCATTTTCTTCTCCTGAGCTACCTTCTCTGTCAACAGCTGTCTAGGTCTCTTTCTAGAATATTCTGGGTGACCATTTGTTTTATCATTCACAGGAGGAGGTTGACCATTAACAGGATTTTCTTTACTGCTGTTACTAGCTCTGTCTTGGGCAGGAACGGGTGTTTCTTCTATTTCATCTTCTGGAAAAAGTGAAATTTTCTTTAAAATTCTGATATTGATGCTTGTTTCGAACAGAGTGGTGCAAGGTCAACAATGGCTGCTGAATTTGCCACAAGCCAGATAACCAGTAATGTTTTTACATTATGTAAAAAATATTATTAGTAGGTATTTACCTGGTGTTATAATTTCGAAATTATAAGCATGGTCCTTCAGAACAACAAATATAATTGGAAACTCCACGATGCACTTTCCAGACAGGTTTTCGGCTAAAGATTCAGTTGGGTCCAGCTCAAAGAACTTCCTTGCTGAACCCTTCACTTTTTCAGCTGTAATACAGAAACAACTTGATAAATAACTGACAAATAAAACCCTCCATTATTGGCAGGCTTTCTGAATGTTTGATGTGAAGTAAGACATTATTTTGAAGGAAATGTTTTATTTAAAATTGGACTAGTTCCATAGTGAGACCGAAAACTGGCAGTATTAATATTATAGCTGAAGTGGAAGATATCTATTTACCTCTGAGTAAAATTTTGACTCCACTAAATCCAGCAGCCTTATAAAAAGTCAAAGCCTTGGACCCTTCAAAAGGTAAAGCATCAGGATTGAGATACTTGTCCAAGAGTTGAGAAAGCCTCATCTGTTCCGCACACCTTTCATCTACAAACTTCAGCGGCTCAGCTTCTACGTTAGGAAATACCCATTCAACTCTCCAATTTATTATGTTCATCTTGTTGTTGTATCTGGTGGTGTTGGCTTTGTGCCTGGAGAAGTTGTGTGATAAGAACTGTAGCACAGTGCCTCTCTGTCTCGCTGCCATCTTGAGTTTGTACAGATACTGTGAAATAATATCACATTGATAAATAATACAGCTTGGCCAGAACGTCTTGAAACGGAACTAATATTTTATTTGCTGACAATGTTTTAGATATTTGATGTAAACAAAGACGCAGGTTTGTAAGATTTATTATTGTGCCATAAAACTAACCTAATAAGTGAAAATAAATAAAATAAAATCATTCAAAGTGCTGGTAGCGAGAAGACAGTGGCGACTTCCGGTTTTCTACTGTTTTTTGCCAAGCTGTAGGTGCCTACATACTTTAATAAGTATTAGGTGCTCCACACGTAAAACTAACAAAGTAAGATATCATACTGCCATTTCGTATACATTAGACACTGCTTTATCAACCAGACTACAAACAAAACATAATATGTAATACTCACAATGGGCAAGTCCTTGTCAATCCTTGTGTATTTCTTTTTCTCATCTATTTTGACACCGTACACGAATCGCGCGCACTCCTCAAGCAGTCGATAGTCACTGAGTAGATCTGTGTCAGTAAAGTCTTTGATTCTGATGAATTTGGTGCGGTCCCTGATTCCATCGCATTCCAGCTCTTTCTTGTGTATCCTGACACAGTCTAGGCAGCATGTCTTTACCTCACACTTCGGACACGTGTATTTAGCCCTGTTTTTGGCACACACTTCGCAATCTCCAAGTCTGTGAAATAGGTTAGAATGAGGAACTGTTTATAAAATCGAAAGTTCTTCAATAAGTCTTACGGTTCCTTACCTGTTTACATCGTTTTCGTAATCAGAATCACTGTCTGTTGATGAAGACATTGTTACTTCTTTAGATTTCAATTTATATAATACAATTTAAAACAAACTTGTTTGCTTGTTTTGAACACAGAGCATGTTTTGAAATGGATTTTGAAATTGAAAACACATTGAAAACTGTCAACTTCACGTGGATTGATGCAAATCAAAAGCGTCCGGTTTTATGTGAATTTGATAATATTTGATAACATCGTCAATGAAATGAACGCGCCAAATTGAAGAAAATGTCCTCAAATCATACCTTATGCAGCTCATTGGCATAAAGGCCTCGAAGCCATGCCAAAAAACGTCAAAGCGAAACGTCAAATTACTGGCCTGTTTACTGTTTCAGAAAACCAGAAAACAAACTCAAAAATATAGTCTGAAAAAGTTGACTTATTAAATTAAAATCAACAATGAGTACCCCAGAACTACAAGGAGATGACTGGGACCTTCCTTGCTCAGATGACGAGCTATCCAAAGCCGGTGTATTCATCGGTAAAAACTGGATGCCAGAGCCAGCTGAACTAGAAGAACTTTACAAGGCTCTCGATAAAACTGGAACTGTACAACTAGAGTGGAAATGTCCTGGTAGGAGGCCTCCTTCTCCGGTGCCTGTAAGTAAAGAGAACCAGCCGGAAATTCCAGCATCACCAATAAGAGAAGAGAAATCAGACTTTGATTTTATGGATGAAGTCAGTTCGTTGCGGTTACGAGTTCGTAGTAAAGGTGAGGACACCCTAAGAGGGTCGGCGAAGAAGAAGACTACGTCGTTTGATGGTATCCTCTCGAACATGATAAGACACAAGAGGATTGAGCAAATGGAGAAGCAGGCCAACACTTCACCATCAACTCCATCTTCTAGTGGCAGCTGATTGGAGGATAACAGTGACACTAGTGACTAAAGTGATGTTGAATTGCAATGTGAAATAACAAATGCTGTAACATGAAGACTTTAATGTAATCCTAATAACCATATAAGCTTAGTTTTTGAGGAATACATTGTATGATTGTACAAATAACAATAATGGATATCTTTGATAGAAATTGCTTGCTAAAAGCTAATTTTGTAATGTGTACATGTTATTGTTCTATGATTTTTTTTTAAATTCTTGTATGTAATTTATGTTGATTATCTTATCCTACTTTGGATGGATGTTTGTTAATCTTTCACACGAAAACTACTGAACGGATTTGGATGAAATTCGGTACACAGATAGTTTAATCTGGCTTAACATACAGGATAGTTTTTGATTTTCCTGTGGAATAATTTTCGAGTTGTAGCATGGTGAAACTGCTGGCAACAGATAGTTAACTATATTATATAAATTCAATCAAGTGAAATTAACTACAAATTCAATATTTATGAGATGAAGGTTTTTACATCTTGTATTCCTAAATCTCTTCACCATCCACCCACATTCCTTGATCTATTTTGTTAGCCTATTTAGCAATTTCAAAACAAGAATAATGTAATAACCTCAAATAAAAAATAATAATTAATAATACAATTTTATTAACATTTCCTAATTATATTTACATTTAAACAAGTTTATAATATCTAAGCTGACAATATTGCAGAATCAGGTTTAAGTAGTCGCTCATTTTCATCCAGTATGTCTAGGCACATGTTCATGTTGTCAGCAATGTGCTCCAGGGTCCAATGCTTTCGCAGGAGTGCCAGGTCTACCTCAAACTTCCCTTCCCTGATGCACTGCACGGCTGTGCAATAAGCTGTAGACTTCAGCTGAACTCCCAGGTCATGGATTAGTGTCCACAGGTATTTATCATACTCATTCACTGATTGTATTTCTGAAAGAAATGAAAAAACATGTAGATTAACTGTCAGAGGCGTCTCTAGCCCTTGTGGCGCCCGTGTGCAACCAGTACCCTGGCGCCCTCTAGTCTAGTAGGAGCGGGGTCAAAATGGATTAAATGGAATACTAACATTTATATTATCAAACGGAAATTCGGATGCAAATGGTGCAATTTTAAATGGCTCAGGCGCAAAATGTCGCTTTCGCAAAATGTCTCTTGGTAGTAAAATATCTCTTTCTCATAATGTCGCTTTCACAGAATGACTCCTTCTTAAAAGGTCGCTTTCTCACAATGCCTCTTTCGTAGAATATCTCTTTCGCAAAATGTGTGTGAAAGTGAAATAAATAAAAAAATGAAAAAAGTGAAATAAAAAAATGTCCTTTACAAGATCTGCTAGGTATTATTTTTTTATATTATCAATGTACAGACACAGTTTTTTTGCTGTTTTATTATATGTATAAATGTTTCAAATACTATACCACTTTATCAGATCTTGTAAAGGACTCATAATAAAAGTATTTTTTTTATGATTAATTTCACTCGAAAAATCGAATTTACAACGTTACCATACAATATTAACAAGAACCAGAATAGAATCAACCAACAAGACTAAGAAATTGAAAAAAAAACCTTTCTTTTAAACCTGGCTAACTTTTTTCTAAGTTACTAACGCGACATTTTGCGAAAGAGATATTCTGCGAAAGAGGCTTTGTGAAAAAGCGAACTTTTAAGGAGTCATTCTGGGAAAGCGACATTGTGAGAAAGAGACATTTTACTACCAGGAGACATTTTGCGAAACCGACATTTTGCGCCTGAGCCATCAATCGACGCATCTTTGAAGGTGTCGCATTAGAGGGTGCTCGGCGCCCCCTTAGACCCGGCGCCGGCGTGCGCCGCACACCCTGCACTATAGGTAAAGACGCCTCTGTTAACTGTTTTATAATAAGTATAAGTAGTTGTAGGTAGCTGTTAAGATAGTTAAAGATAGTTATGTTCAATGTAATCCTGTAATTCAGTGAGATCTTAGCTTTTACCATAGATATAACATGTTTAAAAACTATTTAAGAAACACAAGATTATTGTGACTTGATAGGTAGATAATATTTCTTTATGTACACTATACAAGTTTTAATTTACATAGAAAGAAAACATTTCACTAAATGAGGACAATTTAAACTGTAAATTAAATAGTGCATTACTTATATGTAATCATTTCATATTCATAATTTAGATAAATGCAATATAAAATTATTTAATTATGTGTACCATAGTGTATTTTATTTGATCACACTCACCAAGTGTAAAGTTAGGAGGATTAAAGTAGACACACTTCATGCCGTAGATGACTGGCAGTTTATTGTTGGCTGGTCTGATCAGGCCCTTTGAGGCCAACTCATATGTGGTCTGTGAATCCATGGGCAGGCCTGACTGCCTGTGAAATGAGAATTGTGAAAACAGTTATGACACAGAATCAGTATTATTCTCAATATATGTTAATATCCAGGATCAGCCAGCACTAATTCATGAAAACTAGTAATTAGAAGTACATACTCAAACATGGTCTTCTGATGTGCAGCCTGCATGTGAGCCACCACCTTGTCCATCTTCTCCCTGGTGATGTGATGGAAGGTGGTTCTCTCCATGGTCCGGCCGTTCCAGAAGTATGTGTCTGTAGCCTTGCCTAGCTGCCCATGCACTTTAAAGGCTCTCGTCGGTCTTCCTACATGTATTTTGTAAGTGAGCCTTGTACCTTCATTAAGGCCTATTACTGCAATATTACAACATTTGTTAGCCATTATAGTTTATTAACTTAAACTATGGTAATCTATCACTTCTTTAACCATTGGTACATTAAGAATTTCATGTATCTCCTTTGTTTAGATGAACCGTGGCTACACCTACAAGTCACGGCTACTAAACCATCCAAATCGGCTTGCAGGACAGCTTACCATCCCCGAAACAATTCGGCGACTGAAGAAACAACGAGATCTCTGACGAGAATAGTTGCTGACGGCTGACTATATACACCGTGTTCTTCACGTTATCCATAAACTTTAGCAAATACTTCTATGGCTTTTACAAATCAAATCCAACAAAGGAAGTAGTACTTAAAAAGGCTTCGTTACAAAGATATTTGTAATTTCATTTAATGAAATTTAATTGAGCTATGCAGTGAGAAAGTATCTTAATTTGAAATCTATCAAATACTATTTGCATTTCATTTGTTTCAGCCCGCCAAATGTTATGAATGACGTTGCCAATTCGGATAAAGAGGCATGCATATCGGGTTATTTACGTCTAGGTATTTAGTTTGTATGAAAATTAACAAAAAATAAAAAATAAGAATTTATTAATGTGTCCATAATGAAAAATGCTTACTTCCGTGGTTTGAACATCTGGTCGAAGGTTATGTATATCGTCCGGAACACGGTGTATAAAACGAAGGGTGGCTCCACTGGGAGTATTCTAGCACCCTACACATCAATTCTTCTATAACCCATCTGCTTATAGTCTATGCGACTGATTGCACGATAAAATATGAGAAAAAAAAAAAACTATGTTTGAGAAACTTACATAGAACTCCACTGCTAAATAAGCCTAGATGTGTGGCATAGCTGCACCTGAAGTCATCATTGATATACCTTGGGCCGCACACCAGAGGATCATCAGCATAATTGGGCACCAGTTTCACCACCATTGGCTCATTTGTTGATCCTACTATTTCAACCCTTTGTTCTATTGGTCTACCAGGTAAAGCATTCAGATCTGAAAAAAGAATTGGCTAATTGGAATGCAAGCTGTAATTAAATGATGTCTTTGTTTATACACTAATCTAATAGACCTTAAATAACTGTAGCTAATTCTTCCTTGAGATAAATTCAAATCTAACCTCTACAAAGGTTGGTTTTTACTATATGCATGACTTGTTTTACTGGCACACATGCTGGCTTGTAAACACATAAGAGTCCATTCAGAGTCCTGTAAGCCGACACTGCATCTTTGAACTTAACCATTATGATTTATTCAAAATGTAAACAAAAAAGTCTCATTTTCATTTCCATGCTCCAGCCTTCAACTTAGGGATGTCCACACTACAGGGGATGTCGATCTGAGATCGATTAATCGAAAAGTCTATTTTTGGAGCCAAAAATATCGATTTTTTAAATCGACATTCGATTTTTTTTAATTTTATGGTATAAACCAAAAGATTATTGGAAGGAAGACGCTGGATGCAGGTCGCTTCCAACCTATATGTGGAGATCTATAGGGAAGGCCTATGTTCAGCAGTGGACGACCTATGGCTGAGATAATGATGATGATGACCCATATTATAAGAGTGCTTCAAAAACATCGCAACTGATGAGCAAAACCTGATGGATCCCTGTAGACTTGACAGATTGTTATAAGCTGTTTTCTTAACTTTATCAACCAACACATTTAAAAATAAATGTCTTGTTTTATACCTGTTACCTGATCTGATGTTTCGATATGGTAATAAAAATATTTTTTATCATCGTATTAGGTACCTGATTTTATTGATAAGAGATCGTTAAATTAAAATATTTATCTTGTTTTAAAAAAAAAATATTAACATTACATTATTTATAAAATAGATTTTTATGAAACATGAACTTGAATAAAAGATCGATTTTTCAGAGATCGATCTTATTGGCCTCGATTTTTTTGTGGATCGATTTATTAGGTCACGATTCGAATCGATTTAAAAATCGATCTTTTCCCTACTCTAATTATGATTGTCAGTGGCTACTGTCACCATACTGTCACTGTCAGCGAAGTATTAAAGTTTACGAATGAAGCTACGCATTTCTTGGCGCAACAAAATCTATTTTATTTTTCAAAAACAAAGTCTGAGTTTTACTAAAATCCATCAGCGATACCAGGCCTGTCTCACTCCGCGGTGTAGGCATAAAACTGCAAGTAGTTGCGGGGCCATTATGTCGTGGCCCATTCACTACGGCTGCCACGCGCCACCCGTTGTGCACGCGCTCCGTCTCCTTAATATTTTTGTTACGTTACGTGTAGTTACGCACAAGTTTCTTGCTTTAGGTGCTTTTGGGAAATTAATAAAACAATATTATTATGAAGAAAAAAAATAAAGTACTTACATATTTAGTAATGATGAACAAAATTATCTCCCTGCTTGTGAAGTATGGGTTTAATTGATCATGATTAGGTAGGTTACAAGTTTGGAAATGAGGCGAGATACTAAGTGGAGGGGGGGGTGAGCCTACTAGACGACCAAGATAAAAAGACGACACTCTCACTCACCTTAAGCTGAGTACTAAGAATTAAGATCGGTAGAAGTAGAAAGATGTTTGCGTTGTTGTTTAAAAGTTCTAACTCAGAAAATGGCCACACTACGCATTCAAGGTCAGCTATCGTAATTCGCTGCGCGCCTTTTTTTACCTACCTACAAAGACACGCAACGCGGGGCCTGTGACAGTATGCGATAGTAATTGGTCGGTTACTAGGTTGAGTGCAAAATAATAAGGACTGGCTATTTTGCCATAAACGATAAAAATCTTTTTAAATATTATTCTTTTTTTTTAAGACGTAATGTTCAAAAATATAACAATAATAGGTAGAAAAGATAATATTATTAAAAATATCATTCCTCACGTAAGGTGCCGCAGGTACCTACTATTAACATTCTGTGCTAACAATCAATAATGTAGGTATGTAGTAATCGATGACAAAAAGTAATTTAACAAATGCATAAAATACGCATAGGTTCCTACCTATTTCTGCCTAAACTCGCAAGTCGCAACCCTATTGGGCTTGACCCATAGTAACCTTTTAATGTCGTTGGCGTCAGATAAACCAAAATAAACTCTCGCGCGTAATCATTCAGTACATTTTTGCTTGCGCACGGGAAGTTTAGGCTATTATAAAAGTAGGTGGGCGGTACGGCTGCCAGTTAAAATGTACTTTATTCTCTCGTCCATAGATTTTACATTTGTTTAATTTTTTTTTGGAGTGGGACTTCTGTTGTACTATTAAGTATTCTGTGGCGATACTAATTATTTTTACTAATTTCAATGGAGATCTTGTCAGCTTCATTTTATTAATCGTTAAAAAACAAGTCGGCTTTAATTTTATAATATTTTTTCTGGACTTCAATGTTGCCTGCTTTTTCAAAACCTTCCAAAGAGTCAGAAAAATAAACGTAATTTGAACTATGCTAGCCTACGGAACAGTTGAACAACCTATTTTTGACGAGAATTTGAGGAAAGTTGTGATTTTCTATCGTTTCAGTGGGAGTGAGTGAATAACTTTTATGTCAAATAAAAAGTTTAGAAGCATATTTTCAATTATATAAATCCCTCACAAATTGGTAGCAGAGCGTGGTTATATTTTGCAAGGATGAAAAATGGCATCTACTACGAATTATCGTAATATAGAACCTTTGACAAAATCAAACTATGATACTATAATAACCTGATTAAAAATGACTATTGGGATATCGTAAGCGGCGAGAAAACATTACCACCAGCTACGGATGCGGCGGCGAGATCGACGTTCAACAAAGAGGACTTGAAGGCAAGGGCTGAGATCCTACTTTTATTGTCACCGTCTGAATTAAAACAAATTAAAGGCTGCGCGATATCTAAACCCGTATGGGTCAAGTTAAAAGCTACATACCAAAGTACTGGGCCTGCAAGGAAAGCTACATTATTAAAACAGTTGGTTCTAAAGCGAATGACCACAGGAGAAGATATACATGACTACATAAATAACTTCATGGATAACGTAGACAAACTCGCCGATATGGAGATTAAGGTACCTCTAGGAAGGAAGCAGGAAGCAGTAGCAATCGCAAACTACCTCATAAACCGTAGTTCTTCCAAAGCACTCAATAGTGAAACTCCATTCAAGAAATGGCTAGGCTGAACACCATGCGGACATCATCTCTACGTGTACAGCAGAAAGGCTTTCATTTTGAAAAAGAACAAACCAGGCAAGCTGGCCAAAGAAGGCGTATTCATGGGGTACTCGATGACCTCAAAGGCTTACAGAGTGTATATACCGGAAGACGATGATGTAGTAATAAGTAGGGACATAAAAGTTATAGATAAGATGAACTACGAAGAAGAAAGTCAGAACTATGATAAACTTATTAACGAAATGGAACAGTCTCGGCAGCCTGAAAACCAAATTGTAATTGAAATCACTGAGAACAAAAAAAAAATATATTACAAGGTTTCAATGAGCAAGAAGATGGAGTTTCTTCTTCGGGAGTAGAAATTGAGTCTTATGATGACGCATCAGATATTATAGAAATACCTGAAAATGGGAGGCGGCAAAGAGAGAGGCGCCCGCCAGCGTGGACCAGGGACTTTATACTGGACCAGACTGAAGAAAGTCACCTACTCTAGGAGATATCCTATATATCCGATGAAAATGAAGATGATTGTAAAACAAAATAATGAGTATGCTAAAAGACATAAAAAGCAATCCAAAAGAGAAAGTTTCTCATCTCATAAAAGCCTTGTACGGACTCAAGCAGGCAGGGAGGCAATGGTACAAGAAACTCGACACAGAATTAAAGAACATTGGTTTTAAAGCACCGAAAGCTGACCCATGTTTATACCTACTCGAGAAAAGAGCAGTTAAGGTCCTAATAATTATTCGACGATTTGTTAATTGCCTATTCGTGTCCTAGAAAGCTCAAATAAATAAAAGACTTATTGAATACGAAATATGAGTTAAAAGACTTGGGTACACCTAAACGGCTAATAGGGATAGACGTCACCTATAAGGGAGATGAAAAAAAACGGAGCCAGGAGAAGTTCATAGAAGACACTCTCAAAAAATTCAAAATGGAAGATTGCAAGACCACGTCTACGCCCATAGAACCAGGTCTAAGACTAGAAAAAGGAGGAAGAGATGAAAGGAATAATCTGCCCTGCAAAAATTTGATTGGCACACTCATGTACTTGGCAGTAGCAACTCGCCCCGATATAATGTTTGCTACAAGTTATCTCTCCCAATTTAACGATTGTTACGGAGAAGAACATTTCAAGTGCGCAAAAAGAGTGCTGCAATAGGTACTTATAAGGAACAAAAAGCGTTGGTCTTCATCTTTTATTCCGAAAAACTCAACAAGAGTTACATGGCATGGCTGACGCTGATTGGGGCGCATGCAAGCTCGACCGAAACTCTTTTTCAGGATATTGTTTTAAATACGCTGGAACGGTTATACGCTGGATGTTGAAAAACAAAACTGTGTGTGGCGGTATCGACTGCCGAAGCGGAATATGTCGCCCTGACTGAAGCTGCGAAAGAGGCTATTCACTCGAAGAGTCTGTTCAAAGACCTTGGAGCCAGCTATGAAAGCATAGTCATACTAAATGACAACCAAGCTGCTCTCAAGTCGAGTCAGAACTCAATGGGCACTTCGAAGTCCAAGCACATTGACCTAAAAATGCACTTCATTCGAAATTGCATAAAGGACGGAGCAATAAAGGTCAGGTATCTGCGAACCCAAGATATGGAAGCAGATATCTTAACCAAAGCCCTAGCCGGCCCGCGCCTTTTCAAATTGCGAAGCGGCTTAGGAGTTTGCTGAACTCCTGATGATCACGACAATGCTGTGAAGAGGAGTGTGAGTACTGGCCATATACATATACCAGCTGACACAGCATATCGTTTTTAAGAAAAGAAAAGAAACAAAAGAAAATCAATTTATTTGGCAAGCCATTAAACACAAAATTACAATTAGTTTTTAGTGTTTTACGTTGTTACCTGTTGTGTCAAATAAAAAGTTGAGAAGCATTCATGTACATTTTCAATGATATAAATCCCTCACACTTCCTGTAATGTAAAGGAAATGAAACAGGATTAGTCAAATCAAATAACGTCAGATGATCTGTCTCTCGAGTTCTGTTTTTGGACGGATGAACAAAATAATCAACTCTTACCGAAGCTGAGTGAGACTTGTAACTCACAAGTCAAAGATAAGTTGCTTAAAACCAGCTGAGATGTCAGATGTTACACATCATAATTCGTCTTCAATATAAACTGTGAGGCTCGCTCGTTTTGGTAATTTGTTTTTTTTTTATTCAGGACATCATAGCCGCCTCGCAATACGCAACAGAACGATCTTCTACTTATTCCTTTAATTTTGATTATTGTCAAAACTACTAAATCCAGGTAGTAGGTCAACCATGCTATGGACCAACCAGATTGTCTGCAGTAGGTGGTGTAGTGCCTACGAGGTCTCTCGCTGTGACATGCTGACCACGACCACTTTTTCAAGACTGTCATCATCATCTCAGCCATAGGACGTCCACTGCTGAACATTGGCCTCCCCTTTAGATCTCCACATATACTGGTTGGAAGCGACCAGCGACCTTTATAAGGTCGTCTGTCCATCTGGTTGGTGGACGTCCTACGCTGCGCGGTCTCCACTCTAGCACTTTTCGACCCCATCGCCATCGGCCATCTGCTCTGCGAGCAATATGGCCTGCCCATTGCCACTTCAGCTTGCTAATCCGGTGGGCTATATCGGTGACTTTAGTTCGTCTACGGATCTCCTCATTTTGGATTCGATCACGTAGAGAAACACCGAGCATAGCCCTCTCCATTGCTCGCTGAGTGACTTTGAGCTTTGAGATAAGGCCGATAGTGAAAGACCACGTTTCAGTGCCGTAAGTCAACACTGGTAACACACATTGGTTGAAGACTTTCGTCTTGAGGCACTGAGGTATGTCGGACGAAAAGACATTGCGTAAGTAGCTTCCCGAACGTTGCCTAACCAAGTTGGATTCGGCGGTTGACCTCTTTCTCGAAGTTGGACCTACCTAATTGGACTACTTGTCCTAAATAGATATAATTATGAGTCAACAACTTCGAGTACCGAGTTTCCAACAGAGACTGAGGTGGGCACAACATTGGCATTTGACATAATTTTAGTCTTGTCCATATTCATTTTCAAGCCCACCCGTTGTGAAACTCGGTCGAGGCCATCGAGCATCATGCTGAGTTCCTCCATCGACTTTGCCATGGAGACTGTACTCACAAATAATAAAATAATAATAATTATGTTGCCGGGTATTTTATTACACTCTTATGTATTCTTCCTTTAACTTACTGTAACCTCTTTCTTTCTATGTAGTAAGCATTTGTTCCTTTATTACTTAAATATATTTTTTGAATTTTGATTTCGAAATGTATAGCATTGCTGATAGATACTTGCTACTTGCTCAGAGTGTTCTTCAAGGCGCTTTGCAGAAAAGCGCCTTGAAGAACGTCCTTGTATATTATGTCCTGTCCTCGTCTAAGTACTCTTCGTGTCAGTATTTTTAGCTTTTTAACGATCTTTATAATTATTTAATTCCTTATTTTTAGTAGAATTCATAAAACTGACTGTAGCAATCTTTCAGCGAAAGACATGATGACGACGATGACGACAGACTCAGACTTATTAGTCTGTGGTGTGGTTTCGTGCAATGGCCGATGGCTGATTCCCGATTGATAGAGAGAGAACGATTATTCGTTGGCTAATCGCGAAAGCTTGCAGCTTTACACACTTTGGTTGTGTTTCTTCCAATAAATTATCTTCCGTAAATAATAATAAACATTAGTGCAAGTTTTGTGTATTATCCTTCAATCTTCTGGACTGTGGAATAGAACTTTTGTGTAGGTGTTCGCATACCATCAAGAGTCGGTGTTATTTCATGTGAAACTTGTTGTTGGTAAGTAATTCTGATCTGTATATTTCCAATTTACCTCAATATTGTGTTACTGCGTCCATCGCAGCTGCGACGCGGCCGTCCGACTCGTAATTCGAGCGTGCCGTGGCACAGCCACTTGCCAGGCTGTCGGCCGTGCTTGGGAATGTATGTACTAGCATTGTGCCAATTTATTGCGTGTGTGGTTGCTGTTCATTTCCTAATTCATTAGAGCTTTCTGTTTACCAAGCGCTGCGTTGGAAAGTGATGCACACATCAGGAACAGCTCAGTTGAGAAAAAGGTATTTTTCATCTGAAAGTTGTGACAAGTTGTAACATTGAACAGCAGAATTATTATTGTAATATACAAAATACCTTGAGTTAAATTAAATTCAAACTACTTTGGTATTTGTTTGTATAGTAGTTCAGCACAAACTTTTAGGCTTTAACATGTACAAAATATGTTTACAAATTAACTATAACTCAAATTGTTAACTATTCTGTTTTGTATAAAAAACACAAATACAAAATTAATTTTATTAGCATTTACTTTTGTGATGCAATGGGTGAACTCCCTTGTTATCTATCATTTTATCATAAAGATATAAAATCAACTCGCTAACCAGATACAAATACCGGCACGGTTCTTGAGCGCTCGGCGTAAGAGTGGGGATCGCTTTGCGCATCGTACACTTATTGACAAATGAAACGCACAATAAAACAAATAAAACGCACAAAACAACGAATCCCGGGTGGCGGCTATGACGCGATGCGCTACAGCACGCTACGCGGGCCAATCATTTTACTTTCCCCGCCCCCGTTCCTTACTTCATCTACCAAAGGGACCTAATAACTCACTTCTGCGCAGGTGAAGGTCAGCGCTCAAGATCCATGCCGGTATCTGTACACCCAATTCTCATTAAATTCTGATTTTACTTTGACGCTATGTTATTTACTGTCTGAAGTTAATTGGCCTTGATACAGGCATATTTTACTATAAGGAAAGCACAATTGTAGCCAAAATTTAAAGTCTCTAATTCAAAAAGAAGACTCCCTGGACAAGAGCCAAGATTATTCAGAAAAATTGAACTCTAAAATATGTATTGTCTTCCTAAGTCAGACCATGCACAATACATTTAATATATCATCGAATAAAATATAAAATCTGATCAGGTTTTAAGTGTTACTAAGATATTATTTCTTCATTAAGGAAGCCGTGAATTGCATGTAAGATAAATCAATAAAAATAATATTAGCTCCGAAATCCTTTCAATAACTATTGCTATTGTAATGGATTTCTGTTATGAATTTATGATGTATTGTTAGATCAAGATTATTGTAAAAGGTATTGTCAAGAAAACAATTATGATATATTTTAAACTAAAAATGTCATTCTGTAGTGCATATTGTTGCTTGGAAGATTCTTTAAATTTACTAGAGTTTTTAAATTGGAAGTTTTATAAGTTATTAGAATTAACTGATTAGAAAAAAAATGCATTCTGCAATCATCAACTTATACTCATTTAAAAAAAAGAAAATTACAAATAATTAACTAGAAAAATAGTAGGTAACTTTTTGCTCAACACCTTATTTATCCATATTTAAATGAGTTTAGTATGTTATCAAGTAGTATGTTGAAGCCCAGGCTTCATTGTTACAACATAAGGCTCAGCTGATATGTGAAGTGTTCACCTTGCGCGACGCGTGCGCCCGCGCTGCCGTGACGTCACGCGACGGACCCGCCCCTTATCATACACTTTATTTAGCGAAATTATGCGATAAAAATAATTTATTTTATCTCATTAATTTAAACAGTCATACTTCGTATTATGATTGCTTTGTATTACATAATATATGTATTAAAAAAATTAATGCCTTATAAACGCGCACAAGAAAATAAATAATTGTTGGGTATGTAAGAACATTGTAGATTAATCTGGTAACTGAAACCAGTGGTACATAATGTCATCTAAGCAAAAATATTACAACACAAGCTAGGCAACAGACATTAATATTAAATCTGAGCTTGAAAAGGATCCTTCGCATCAAGTTAAGATTTCGCAGAATACGGATGCTTAATATTCCCGAGACGAGCCGAAATTAATCTCTTTTATGAAACAGAAATTTTGCCAAGTATGGTGTACTTGCCAAAATCGTGAAATTTATTATGACGTAAGCAAGCTTTGGGTTTAGATACTCAAACGCGTGAAATGTGAAGCGACGGTTTAAGAACCACGAGCCGGTTAAAACGCCTTTTGAAGTCAAAAACAAGTTTCAGGTCTCAAATTAGCTTAAGGCCGGTTTCAGTGCTCGACCGACCGTCGGTGCGTACATCGGTCGCGCTTCTCATTTGTATGAAAATTCACAAGTCGTCACAGTGCTCGACCGACCGTACGCACGCGTATATTGATACGCACTGCGTACGAGGACCGACGGTCGAGCGCGTCCGCATGCGTGCCGTCGGTCGACCGACGCGCTATGGAAACATATGAACGCGTTCAGTGCTACACCGATCGGTGGACCGACCGTACGGATGCGTGTATCATCGTAAAAATAATCGAACCTACTCGTTCAAAACTTCAATAATATTGTTTGATTTTATCTTTACTTTTTAGTGATTTAAGTACCTAATTATGATCAGACATGGCATATATTGTCGAATTTCAAAGACAAAGGCCAATTGTTATACAAATAGTTTGTACATCTTTGTGTCCGAATTTAGATGAACAGTCGCAGAGTGAACGAAAAAATATAGGTAGCAGCAATTAAAACATTTGTAAACGCGTCCATTTTTGTGACTGTACCAGTCCGGCCTGTTTGCTTGGTCAGGACAGCACTGAACGTTACAAACTGACGATCGGTTATGCGTATCGTCAGGACCGATGGTACGCACCGACGGTCGGTCAAGCACTGAAACCGGCCTAATAAGTTAGTGAATGAGCAGTATCCTCACTTTATGCTAAATTCCATCAGGCAGATCTGTTTAGCACGCAATACGCTCGTAATCAGCCAATTCGATGACTGCTTAAAATTCTCGAGCCGCTCAACAGTGCGCGTTAAGCATCGGTATGTAAAAACAACGTACAAGGTTAATCCGCTGTTTAAATTGGTTCTCTTGTCTCGTCGCCACACTCTCGATTCGCTTAGTTTTACAACACAATTACCTGTAATTAGCTGTTTTATCTATTTGCTCAAGAGCTCTTATATTTTCCTGAAGCGAATGTTCCTTATCTTTGTGAAAATATCTGTGAAGGTGGCGGTCAATGTTAATTTCTGCAAAACGTACCTACTTAAAGAAGAATCGTTCAAAAAAGTTCCTCTAAAGGTTTGGCACTGGTCTCATTCATGATTGATTATGATCATAATGAAACGATTATGTCGTCTCTATCAAGCGGTAATACACGGGTACCTTTTCATCACACCACTATTTCCAATCAGCCCTTCGAAACCTAAATTGAACCTAGCTGTTCTTCCTACAAAACACTGGAAAACGTAATTTTATGGGATGGTCACCCTAAAATCACGATTACCGGTATTGTCTACATGATTTAAGAGATGCATATTATATCTGTCTGTAACTTTAGGCACCAAAATGCTGATCTTCAATTTCGCCGCATCATTATTAATTTGAAGAGCAAGATATCCTGGTAGAGATAAGTAGATTTTATTTTATTTTTCTTTATTGGCCAACCAACAATTATTTACACTTATAACTATACAATATGTTTTCTTACTGTAGCTAGGACTAGTGCAATAATTAATTAAAGGCTAGCACCGCATGCAAATTATAATTGGAAAATAAAAGTTTAAAATAAAACTACATACGAGTTACCCTGCGCCAGTTACAAGTAATACTCAAAATCCACGTGTTTAAAAGCAAACTAATTACTTAATTTGGAAGTGACAAATAGAAATGATACAATATTAAGAAAATAAAATTGGCTTGATCATATAAAAAATAAAAATAGGAACACAAAATAGGGATATAATGTCAAATATTATCTGCAACGATTCTGTGAAACCTGCCAAGTGAGTCAGAGTGAACGTCAATAAGATCGCTGACGCTATTTAGCTCTTTACAAAGCCGGGGGACAACTGAGCTCGCTCCAAGCACTGTTCTACGTGGTGGTGGATGCAAGGGAGTAATAGGAGCACGAGGGAGCCTACAGGGGACGCGTAGTGGAAATTTACCCAGTAATTGAGGACAGTCCACTTTGCACCGGAGTATTTTGTATAGGAAAATGGAATCGATTATCCTCCTACGCTTCTCTAGAGACACCAGCTTAAAATGAGACAATCTAGCTTCGTAAGATCTTTTCTTTTTGGCAATTCCGGAGGAAAATGCAAGATGCCACAGAAATCGCTTCTGAATTCGCTCCAGTCTCAAACTATGTGTGGCATAATGCGGTCTCCAAATTGTGCTACAGTACTCTAAAATACTACGTACAATGCAATTATATAACAAAATCTTCGTACGGCTATGCTTAAAACCAACAACGTTCCTAATGACGAAACCCAACATTTTGGACGCCTTTTTGATAACATTCTCGACATGAGGCACGAAAGTAAGAGTGGCATCAAAAATGACTCCCAGGTCTCTTACATGATCTACCTCTTGGATTACGGTATGGTTCACATGGTATGCATACCTTGTTATCCTCTTTTTCCTAGTGTATTTAACGTGGTAGCATTTTTTAACGTTAAGAGCCATTTCGTTATCGTTACACCATCGGACTAACGAGTCGATATCGCTCTGAAGTAACTCGGTATCACTGCAAGATTCAATTGTCCTGGAGAATTTAAGATCGTCCGCATACATGAAACAGTCTGAGAATTTGAGGCATTGTGGGATATCATTTACAAATGCATTAAATAGGATAGGCCCGACATGGGCTCCTTGAGGAACCCCTGAGGTGATACTGTAAGTTTTAGACTGGAAACCATTGACTGCCACAAAAAAGAGACGATCTTCCAGATATGATTTCAGCCATTTAAAAAGAGCACCGGTGATTCCATATGCCGATAACTTGGATAAAAGTATATGATGTGGGACACGGTCGAAGGCTTTACTGAAATCTGTATAAATTACATCAACTTGTTTGCCGCAATCGATGGCCTCCGTTAACATTTCTGTAAAAGTCGCCAAATTAGTGCAAGTTGACCTAGAACCGACGAACCCATGTTGAGCATCGCTTAAGTAGAGCCTGAAGTGTGACTGAATGTATGGGCAAACTAAACATTCAAAAACCTTAGACACAGTTGATAAAATAGAGATAGGCCTGTAGTTGATAATGTTATCATTAGCATCACCCTTATAAATTGGAACAATCTTTGCAATTTTCCAGGACTCTGGAAAAACGCCGGATTTGAGAGATCTGTTAAAAATCAATAATAAAGGGGATACCAAAGCGCCGGCGCACTTAGATAAAAATATTGGTGGGATGCCATCAGGGCCAGCTCCTTTTCGATGATCTAAGGTCTTCAGTTTGTTCAACAAGATCTCGCGATCGATCACAGGTGCTGTCAGTTGCAGACTGTTATTCTTCAAGTTATGAAGAAAATCAGACACCTGCGGATTACTTTGGGTTGCTTTTGTATCGCTAAATGCCAAGGAAAAATGTGAAGCAAATAATTCGCATATCTGTGACCCATCCGATGTCACAACGCTGCCGTTAGTCATTGCAGCAGGGAACGAACTAGATCCACCTCTTTTATCTTTAATGTACGCCCAGAAGCGGTTTGGGTTTATTGTGATTTCATTTTCTATATCCTTTATGTAGTTGTTGTAACAGTTAGTAGCCAATTTGGAGCACCGTTTGCCTAATAATTTGAGTTCAAGTTCATCCATTGGGTTTTTGTAGATTTTGTAACGAATTCTTACTTTTTCTTTTTGCTTTAGTGCCTTAATTAAGTTCTTATTGAACCAAGCAGGATACTTCCTGTAATTAAAAGGGGGCTTGGAAGGCACGCGCCGTTTTATGATGTTTTCAATAATGTCGTAAAATATACGAAGCATTTCATTTACGTCAGTAGTGTCTTCAAACATTCTATCCCAGTCAATGTTGCTAATGTCTGTGCAAATGCTCTCATAATCGAGTTTAAAAAAATTAGGTCTTAAATTTTGGTGATTGTAGGGAAGTCGGGTGTCTTTATTTGCTTTTATTATGATTTCTATGGGTGGATGTAGAACATCGATAGTACTTAAGGCATTCTGAGCCAAGTTAACACTACAAAAAGGAAAATTAGTCAGTACGAGATCCAGTATTCGTCCAGAAACATTAACAATGTTATTAAGTTGCACAAGATTATACACGTGTGTAAAATCTAACAATACATTACTTATACCAGGAGGAGAGTAACCATTATCCGACTCACTTACCAAGTCCCACTTTATGTTGCTCAAGTTAAAATCACCAACAATACATGCATCGAAACCAGGGCGCTCTAGTACTACCCTACAACAATTCAAAAATGACTCTAACGTTGTGCGCAACACAGGCGGTGGCAAATAGACTGCGCACAGAGCTATCCGACGAGTAGATTTTATAGAAGATACCTCAATAGTTATCCAAAGATCTTCACAGTTACTTTCCCAGTTAATCATGCGTTTCGACTTTATTGTCTTCAATACTGCTATCAGTACCCCCCCTCCATCTTTTTTCCTACCATCCCTATCTCTTCTATAAACTATGTATCTATTATCAAACAGCTCCGTACTCAACACACTATTATTTAACCATGTTTCAGTCAATATAACAATATCGTAGTTTTCTAAGGATAACTGACGACAGAAATTGTGTGTTTTCGACCTGAGGCCTCTAGTATTCTGATAATAAATATTGATTGATGTGAATTTTGACAAAATTAGAACACTACTTCTTGCGATATATATGTTAGGACAAAATTATACTAATTTATTCAAAGTATCTATGTTTCTAACCAAGATGTAATCAGATTCTTGACTTTTCCGCATAAAAATCCGGCCTCCTCTGACCCAGACGTACTGATAACCAAGTTCTTTGGCCTTAATCCTTGCAGCAGCGTGCAATGCCTTATTTGACGGAGAAAGATGTTCAGTCACATAGATTGCGTTTTTAGGTCCAGCGTAGCTGAGATGACTGGTATTCAGTTTGTTTTCTTTATTTTTCTTATTAAAATTAATAGTGGAAGCCAAGAATTGGTCCCGGAGCCGCGGCGAAGCAAACTGCACCACTATTGATCGCGGACGAGTATTATCAGGGCTGAGTTTGGCGACCCTAGTGCAATGCAAAACTTCTTTATCTTCCATAACACATCCAACCACCTTGGATAATTCAGACACAACATTAAACAGATTCTCCTGTTTCCTTTCAGGTAAGCATTGTATTTCGACGTTGTTCGAACGTGTTTGCTGCTCCAGCTGATCTAAACGAACTTTTAACACATCTATGTTATTTTTCATGTCTAAATTTTCCCTCTGCAATTCCTTCACAGCTTCCCTAGATGCAGCATGTTCTTTAAGCAGGTCCTCATATTGGCTATTCATAAATTTCATCGATTTGTCCATGCCCGCAATCTCCTCCCTGATAGGCTGCAATTCTCTATTTAAGATGTTATTCATATTGTCATTAAATTTAGATAGCATTAGCGACATTTCGGCTTTCAGTACTTCCTCGATAATTTCACGTACATCATGCGGCGAAAGTGTATCTTCAGTTACCGCTTGAGGAGGAGAGCCAACAGCCTGTCTTTTATTACCCCTGGTAGTGGATATATTCCGAAGAGAACTGTTTTCGGTCTTATTTGTGGGAGATACGTTGGCCATTGTGGTACTTTTCCTTTTGTATTACTGATTGCAGTTATATAATTATATTATATATAAACTCAGAAGCAATATAGAAGCTTTAAAAATCTCAAAAAGCAAGGAAAGTACAAAAAAAAATGCAAAAAGTAAATTAAAATGACAACAAAAAGAAGACATGTGCGGCCTAGGCTCGAACTCGCAGCACGGTGATACAAGCAGTCACAGTGACGCTTTAGCGCACCACGCCACACAAACGATATGTGGATCGATGAAATAAGCAAGTATATCCGTGTCTTGTTATGTTGTGGGGTCCAAAGGTCAGTCTTTTGTTCACACGAAACGGCTCAGTCACAAAAATTTAAAATTTTAACGTTTAGTTCTGCAACTTTATTCGATTTATCACTTCAAAACCACAACACTTAGTGCTTTTCTTCAACACTTTCGAGAGTACTATGTTCACTGATTGTTTTGGTGTAAACTTATAGCAGTAATAATCACTTTTTAACACTTTTACTTAATTAAAAAGACGGAGCAGACGAATACGCGTATGACTTGCAAAGTTGACGTATGACGATTTTTTTTAGATGATTTCGATAGGCTCTTTAATTCTTGAGCGCGGTTCGACGTTTAGAGCGCTCTTCATTTTGTCAAGTATGTTCTAATAACTGGTTTATATTGACGCTGTAACGCGAACGCCCAGGCACTGGTATCCGACGCCAATTTATTATCCACTTGTAACAAGCTTCATGCATAAAATATTCTACATTCTATCCAGATATCGTATGTTGGAACGTTAAGAGGGCTCATACGCTACGTGTCTAAAAATGTTTATCGAAAGTTTCCAGCGGATAGTTTCCTTATATCTGCATATTTTTCATCGCTGAAATGCGCTTAATACAGTAACATTTATCTTGGAGGCTGTCCGACCTCGCACTCGACGTTGTGCATCTCCATGCGCACATTTGTTATAGTGAAAATTTCTTGCGACTGCTATAATATTTCCGTGTATTTTCCTCGTATCCGTTGAAAGCGAACGACACAATACATGCAGCATGTATTTTCGTGCGCTCTTCATGGCACCTTGCCTTGAACCACTCTCGAAGAATTCGAGCCACCGTGATCACTTGATTTCTTGCTTGAAACGTACATCAAAGTAGGTCGTAAGGAAAAAACGCTAACTGACCTATTGTAATGTTTGGAAACCTGTTCAGTAAAGATATTTTTTTTTTTTTTTTTTTGTTCAGTGTTCAAAGCAGTTTCATATACAATATAATACCTGTAAATTACATTAATGATTTATGTTGCACGGCTTAACATAGCGCAAGTGTTAGATCTTCGATATAACATCTTGAAGAGTTACGGCTGTGGCATGGCAAGTACCGACATTCGAGTTTAAAAGTCCGCAATCAGAAAATAACTCCAAAATCGGTTTAAATACTTGACAGGAGCGACACATCCTTGTCACTCCTCCTCTATGTAATAGCACTTAAAAGAGCTTTAAAACATGCCAAACTCGGATTGTGTCTTCCCAGTGTTTCGCTGTCTGTTAGTTACGCACTACTGGGCACGGCGCGTCTTTATTGGCAACGACACGCGATGTTTGAATTGAATGACTAAAAGCGCTCTCAAATCAACGGTCATATCGAAGGTCGCCTTCGTACGGGAAAAACGGTCAAAACGTTTCATCATTCAAGGCTACTGGAGGACCGTCAGCCCTGCATACCTGTCATACAAATCAATCGAAAGATTGTGATTCGATTCTGTAATTGCTCATTTTGCAACCATGCCTTACTTAACTCAACTTCAATTATGGTCGTTTTCATGTTTTAAGCGTCTTTTACTTCTAAAATAAGATAATTGTCCTTGTCTATAGACGACCTTCATAAATTGAAGACATAAAACAAAGGAGACACTGATAAAATACCTCATTTATAGCGTTGAGACTCATTAATACTTCCTTGTGAGTCGTAATTTGTATGGAGGCCTTGCGGAATTTATTCAGCATGGGCACGGCGCGTGTTCGTGGACCTCTCGCATCACACCATTGTATAACAAGAATGATATATAGGTGTCTGTGTCCAGTGCCATTTTGATTGCTTCTCCATCTCCAATATAACGTTAACGAGCCGCGATTGTCTGTTTATTGGATCTCATCAAACGCTGCCACTTGCTCGTGAGTCGTGTGGTCGCTCAATAAATTGAGCATTTCTTCCTGAATTGTTAAGCATCGCCTTGGCGCGTGATGTATGCTACTTATGGCCAATTACTGACTTTAAACGTTTAACTTGTCAGCAATTTTCTTCATCATTGAATAATTCGACCTTGATACCGCTTTTTTTGTATAGTATTCTTGTCCAAAAGAGTCGGTCTTATTTAATGTATCTGCCATGATGTCGTGTATTTTACGTATAGTTTGGGTTTATTTCCTCATGCTCGTGGAAGGGAGACACGTTCATGAATCTCGTTTTGATTATCAGCAATACTTAAAAGAGTGGCAAGGAAACGTCTAAAGTAGAGAAATCTACAAGATTTGCAGCCAATATAGTTTCTTTAATTAAAGCAACTCTGTAACTACCGTATTTTTATTAGAATCGTTCTCAGCCGGGTGCGGGGTGGCGTCTGCGACGGTTGCGCAAACAATAGCAACAGTAACGATGCTATTACTTAGTTTCGCTTCGGTCACGTTGTGCATAACGACTTTTTGTATAATTAGTCGGCTGCTGGGAGCGAGCAGTGACGATTCCACGCTGTATTGTATGAGCAGATGAAACACAATTGTTTGAACTGTGGACATAAAACCAACAATAAAAACGTTGACGACTTAACATATGGTTATAATTAAAGAATATTATGTTAAAACTGAAAGTAAATACCGTGTTATTCACGATGCCCACGACGTAAGTTATGTACTTGCTCACGTCATAAGCATTTCTAGATGGTGTCAACTCCTACGAAACTGGAGATTCCTATGATGGCACACAATTTCCGAGTTGTGACGAACACAGGTAAACAGTACCTACTGCTGGCATTTACCTCTGTCTGGCGCGTCACGACGCCTGCGCAGCGTGTGAGGTCACAGAGCGACCCGCACTTGCTTGCGCACGCGCACCCTGCTCGTGACTTGAAGATGACCTCATGCTTCGCACCACGGTAGTGCGATTTCTGTAGCTAATCGATTGGAACATCTTTGTTTAGCAATTAATGAATTAAGACAATGAGTAATCTACATTAACATGGACATCGGTAATGTTATTGTATTGGTGAATCTTCATGTTGCACTCATTAACTATTTGCTACATGATAGCATGACCTATGAATTGTTTCATAATATCTTTGGGTCTTTTGGATGCAAAATTTTGCGGTGTTTAACATTCATATCGCCGAACTCGTAGCTGTATTCTGTATGGTACTTAAAATATTGCCATCGACACGCTAAGAATAACAGCACAATTAGAATTAGAAATAAATTTGTCGCACAAATTTAAAGCTACGTCATCGTTTAAAGTTGCAAAACCAAAAGTAGAAGATGACTTAAGAAAGAAAACCACAAACATGCTTAGTTTTGGGCAACCAGAGAACGAAGCAATATTATACATACATACATATAATCAATAGACAAACAACTATAAAATCAAACAACAGATACCAAACCCGGATCAGTTTTTGCTATCGAAGAGGTAATTTCAGATTGAACAATAAAATTGAGGTGACAAGACAATATGACAGGAGATCACCTTGTTCTGTAAATTCACTATAAAGAACAATGCTGACAAGTCAGTAATTTACTCAAACAAAATTACCATTTTAATACAAGTTTTTTTATTAAAGCCGTTGGGATTTTCTCTGCAATTAGTGGCAGTCAAGACTCAAGAGGGACAGGTTCGCGCAACCTTGCACCTTATCACCACTCGACGAAACAATGCTCGACATCAAAACGTCGACGAGCACGATAATGCACTCGTTGCACTTCTATGTATCTTTTACCTATTCCTTTACATTGCTCGTTTGTAAAACACTTGTAAGGGTTGCGTGCTAACAAGTGCAGCGTGGGTTACGATTTCCTTCGTGTCTGTCGTCAGATGATCTACGCACTGGTTTACTAGTCGATGTGACTTCACAATGGTTGTTTTGTATGGTATCTTATGTACTGAGGCGATTATCCGTATTGTTGTCTGCTCCATATCATGCTCTGAGGCAGATTCGTCTGAAAACAGTCGTGTTCTCGTTAACGTGATGTTGTACTTTGTTACCCAGAACGGTGCAATAAATAAATCGTTACCTGTATTGGTTTTCCTAACTCAAATGAAACTAATTTCCGTTTCATTCTTATCACTTTTGTTTTTGAAGTATCATTTGAGTTTGACGCCGTTCTTTGTAAAACGCCACAAAACATGCTGATTGTACCTACCTCCTGAAAGTCGGGAAACAATTACGTTTTAAGTGATCGTCATCATTGTCGTAAAATTCGGCTATCATGATGACTGTAAACAAATTATAGCCGTGTGGCACTTAGATGCGTTTTATACGTACGTATAACTTGAGATAAGCAATAAATTGATATCTATTTCTAGCTAGCTACCTATTATTATTCTAACACTAAGTTGTATACTGAACGCTGATTCGGCCTCGTATCTAGTAATTACAATACAATGGTGGCATCTGTGATAGCATCAATATAACTACCTATTTATAATGTAATTATTCGATTTTATCGTCTAGATCATGTTTGATTGACACGCTATTATCTGGAGCTTGCTCGCCAACAATGCAGCACGAATACCAATGAATCGAGCTGGGAGTGCGCGGATGCTACCGGCTCCGTGGAAGCACATAACTGTGTTATCGTATAACATTGTGGTGTGGTCGCACGGCCGCGGTGCTCGCTGCGATTGTCCACCGGCACTTGTGCCAACTGTGCGCAAAACACCCCATTGTGCGTGCGGTAACAAGAGCCGATCGAAAACGTCCAGTGACGGGTTGTTGTCTGGCCGACGACGTATTCGACAACAATTGTTCGAGTTGCGCGTTTGCACCCATTCAACTGTGAATGTTATACGAAACTTGCTATTTCACATGAGACGCGCTGTAATGAAAACACGCGGTTTTATTGTGTGCCTTCATGCCGTTCAAACAAAGAAAGTAAAACAATAGTAGCAGTATTATTGTTATTTAAATTATGGCTGCTATTATGAGCTATCATCGGTGGACAACGAATTCTCCGGAATATAAGTACCTTGAAACAAGCCAGTGGTGTTCGCTTGCGATTGTCCATCGAAGCTCTGTTCAACGGTAGATGTAAGTATAATATGAAGACACCTTCCCGATGTGAACCTTGAACCTATTCGTCAATTTCGTCATATTGCATTATGTAGACAGAAGGATAGTAAAACTAGACTTGTACCTATAAACTCATTATCCCTGAATCAGTTCTAACGACAGCTAGACCAGGATTTTATATGACATCGCACGCACAGTGGAAAAGTTTCATAAGGAGAGCCACGAGCAATTACGGTCATGCATAGCGTTATCCATCACAATACAGCCATTACCTACCGAAGACAGTTGTCCCATTTGTAAATGTCTCAGTGGTTTCGTCACGAATCGACGCTGCGATTCAATTACTGTCGTCGAGTGTTTCCTTATTGCAGTTATTGCTACGCTTCGCAAGATTGGGCATGCCACACTCTTGACTAAATGCTCTCTTCCCCCTCTACTACTGATTTGGTATATTTTAAAGTGACATCAGCATTTTGACTTTTGATGCGAGCCGTTTTTTAAGCACTTACGTCATCAACATCTATTTGAAGAAGTCAGCACTGGAATTCACTCTTCAGTTGATTTGTCTGAAAAATTGACTTTCGAGTAGCACGTTATGTAAAATTGTCATTCGACATTTCATAAACGGTTGTTCGTGTTTACAGAATGAAAATGATATTAGACTCAAAATCAATGCATGCTGTGATTTAGTTCTATCTTTGGAATGATGGTATTCAGATAACATGTAGATTTATAGATAGTAGGTAGGTATTTGCTTTCCGACCCCTTCCATAAATGATGGTTCTCTATGGTAACAGACATTCAGGGTGCCCAAAGCACCACGTAATTTTACCTAGCAATAAAACCGTTTCCATAAAAAAGTTAATGGGTACTGCTTAAGCGCTAACTAAAGTTGTTTTTGCACGTTTGTGAGTAACCTAACTTGCCGGTACACGTCAAATTCTGCCAAAAGCAAATCCATTGTTCGCTTAACGAAAACCGTGGTAATAGACGAAAAAAACGCGGAAATTATAGCAAAAAGGCAGGGGAAACGTGTAAAACAAATTAGCATGGCCTTGCCATTGTGTGGCGGGCAGACGCAGCGTCGCGCCCGCGCAGCCCGGTCAAAGTCACTGCCAACTCTGCGTGCAAGCTGTAAATAATCCACCGTGACTATGTACATGCACGTCAAAAATATTATGTTCAATTACTGCGTCAACAATAGTATTGATAATAATTGTCTTGATCAATTTGACTCTGTTCTTGAGAACTGTCAAATCAATAAATCTAAAAGTATACTGTGCAGCGGTAACCGATGGCGATGTTACATATTGGTAACTTTGTGGATAAAATTTTTGAGAGGCATACAATAAAAGACGAAACTGGAATACTTAAACTTAAATGGCCGGTCATTTTATGTCCTGGGAGTCCAAACTTGACACCAGCAAACAACAACAGCAAATGACCAAAACATGAAAAAATAAATAAAACACAAGTGGAATCGAACACTTGATGAATGTGTATCGGATGAGAATAATCAAGACAGGTAGTTCAGGCTCGAGGAAATCATCATAATTAGTTCCAAGATTATCCTTATGAATAAATTACCAGTCGCAGTCATGTGCCGCCGACAGCCGGCTCCTCGAATGAGCTCATTTCTGACGTACTCGTTATTAGCATGCACTGATTTTTCTTCACAATTACTCATAAACGAAACTATTGTGAAGATTGTTGTATCAGACATTGGAACTGTTATTACCTTCTACCTGTCCTTGCCCCTGTTACTTAGCGTTGGATCTAGATGTCTTTCCTTTCACAGCACTCATTCAGCCGTCAAGTTACCATTTTCCCAATCTACGTTCCTACACAATCCATTCGCATTTGAAATGGATTTTTACGAGCATGGTCCAAACTAACATTGAACTGACATTAAGTACCAAAGACGTCTTCAAGTTTTACATTACTGCTCAAGTTAAAAGCTTCTTATTCCTAATCTTTATTGCTTTTGCCGTAACTCTCGTTTTGCGCAATGTATTTGCAGATATCGGGTACAGGACGGTCCAATCTGTCCACTAAGCTATTTATTGGTCTTGACACTGCTGCGCTGCGGCTCCGTCCGTTGCCCTTGAGCCTCGCGATGTGACACAGATTCCTCCGTCTGTCCGTCACGATCAACGACCACAATATCTCTCACTGTACTCATATTACGGACTTTTCTTCATATTTTCCCATTTCATGATGTCAACAGATAGTAGTGCTCTACATAGGAATATAGAAGTAGTTCTATATTCTTCAAGTATTTGCTATCAATAATGTTTTTCTGCTTCCTGTACGCTATAAGCATTGATGAAGTATAGCATACAATCGATTCCTGAACTTTGTAATATTGGTATTTCCAGATAGACAAAATTTTCAAATGTTGTTTCACCAGCGTTTGATTAAATCACGTTGAATTACCGCAATTATTTCAGTATTTTCTGTTATAAAGACATGATCGCGATTTAAAATGTTCGCTTATAATTAAATAATGACACCTGATTTCTTTGATCGATCGTTCAATATAGCCAGATTAGACACAGTACAGCTGCCAACATGCTACCTCAAGAGATGAGCTTGATTAATTTCGATAAGAAACTTTCATCATGTCGTGGTTTGGTCACGGGCAGATTCCAATGTAATTTCACGGGTTGCAAATCTGTGCGCGGCGTGCACGGGAGCCGTTCTCCGAGGCGCCGCCGCCCGCCGCCACCGCTGGGCGTCGCTGCCGCTAGGCGCCGCGGTTCGGCTGACCCACAGCACTCGACCTCGATACTCCGGCTAGATCATATCATGTATTATGCTTCAACTATTCTACTATATCATAGATACAATCGACGCTGATTCACGTCGTTGGCAGGCCCCGTCGCCGCCGTTCTTGGAACAAGAAACTTTCCAAGCCAGACTTGTTGACAGTCGACTTGGCGAGAACTTAGTGACCGCTGTATGGAGTTTCCCTGAGCGACGGCAACCTTGTCCCGTATAAGACAAGTTGACCTTACGTATGTAAATGGAAATCCGCTAGTGTTGAGTGCTTGTGGAATGCATGATGATGAGCTAGGAATGCGTTCAGATGCTACTTCCGTTCCGTCCCAATGAGGAAATCCGTCAACACTCTTTGTTTGACAAATGCGATAGAACTAATCCTAGTGGAGATTCTGTAGTAGAACAACTATACCTCATCCAAATCTTTTCACGATAAAAAATATCCAAATCTTTCAAGGCTGTGTCAGTCATGGCTGATTTATATTTAAACGACACGTAATTGCCCTAATTTCAATAATGAATAGTGACTAGGTACGTAAAATTAGACTTACGAAAGTACTCCTGCTACAATAGATTCAGTAGTTTGCATAATTGGCTTCGACGAGTATTTTGTTTTCGGTTCTTTTTGTGTCGGAGAATAGTTGTTAGATGATGTCACTGTTCAAAAGCTGCCGCAGATTATGATCGAAGTGATCGCGACTGTGGAGCACACCGACTGAGACTGGCCACTCAGCCGTCCTTGTTTGCAGTCAAATGGCGTGTGCAGAGTCAATGAACTCAGTCTCTGGCTCAACGCCTGTGTAACACACGCTCTGGTCTAGACTAGGTCTCTTCACTGTCTTTGATCTTTTTGCAAACTCCTATGATAATTTCTCAGTCATTAGTCGGCTTTTTTTTTTTTTTTTTTTTTTTAGGGTGGCAAAATCATCAAATGAGTCCTCCCGCCCTGGGTGGGGCGGGAGGGACTGTCAGACTCTTACTGACTAAAATCCACCCGTGTTCCGTCGGATGCCCTTTACGTTCCGGGGCCACGGTATCCTGGATTAAGAAAAATCCGCGACCCCGGCAGGCATTTGGCCCCATAAGGGGCCCCTTCGGTGACGCGTGAAACACGACGCGCCACCGACCCGGGCTTGGTCCTTGGTCGGACGGCGAGCATACCCATTACTCACCGTCCGCAAGCCCGCTCCGCCGCTGTGCCCTCTGCTGTTCAGAGGGACACGCGTTGGAGCGTCCACCCGACAGGCTATTTGCATACGGGCAAAGAAACCCCTTAGGCACACAGTGCCTAAGGAGAGTTTTTGCCCGCATCCCAGGGCGCACCGGCCCGAAAAACTGGTCTTCCCCCCGGACGTATCCGAGAGGGAACTCCAGTCCACGGGCGCACGTGGAGGTTTCCTGTCTTAGCACCCCAGTCATTAGTCGGCTTGGTTGAAATTAAAATCTTATTGCTTGAAAGCAAAGGTAGTTTTTCCAACAGCTTAAAGCGATTATATATCTGCAAGTAAACGAGTTCAGCAGAATATTTTCAACAAATTGCCTTAGCAAATGTAATTGAAGACACGACATAAAACCTGTAGCATGCGATTTGACTGCGTTAGTAGAGTTTAGTGATTGTTATCTAGCACTGTTCCCAATCGTTTTAGAATTTAAATATACCAATATACATTCGGAACAGTTTATTTCAAAGTTTGAGAACGTTTTATTTCATTCAATACACTCATTTGTTAATTTTAGCTAGAGTGGTACCTGAATTTGGCACTATTACATGTATTTTTGTACCATTAGTTTCGTTTGAGCGAGCTCGGAGATTATTAACATACTGAATATCAATCAACGTCATGCCTATCTATGTTTTTCTAACCGAACTAAAGCTGTATCATAAATAGAAGACTGTATTTCCTGGTCTATTAACTAAGCCCCTGTTAAGAATTCACTAAACTCAGTGATAGAATCTTATTTTCCATCGTCATAACGTTGAGTCCAACAGGCATGCGGGCAGGTGCATCTCTTAGGATTTACTCAATTTCATACCCTTTGGGTATTTCTCTCAAAGTAATGTATCGAAGAATTTTAGTTTTTTTTTTTAGAAATTAGCATAATTTTGTAGTACTAGCTAGACATTTACTAATCATTTCAGTTAATATCTGTACTATATTCCGAAGTCGTGACCTTTATTTACCTGTACCCACGCAAGATTTGTCATAATGAAGTATAAATAAATCGATATCGTAATGGATTCTATTTTGATATTTTTGCGGTAAATTAATATCCTCGTCGAAGTTGTGCTACATTGTTTTTTGATACTGCATCCCTCCCTGTTACCTGTTACTAGGAAAGATAGATTATTTTCCATATTAACATGTCTGCCTGTACGTCGTTATTTTTTTTTTAAATACTTTGTTTTGTTTGTGGAATTTAGTTTATTCGGCCACGCTCACAATGCAGCTGGCGTAAAATCGCCAGATACCGCTTTAACTGTAACACGTTTGGTAGCGAAATTAACTTCATAATTATTTATCTAATTAGGACTGCAACTGAAATTATTACAGCAACAAGGCTTTGGTATCTTTCCTGATGTGATCAACGTACTTTGATCACATCAGGCCCAGATACGATCCTTGTGGTATCCCTACCGTTGCTCCATTGTGTTTTAATGTTTCCCTATTTCTAATTGCACACCACAGGGCCACATTTTGCGATATTGCAATAGAAATGAAATTTTTAGAGCTCTTTAATGCACTAATAGCATTGATAATTGTATATCAGCCATAAAATCAGGTGATCTACTGTATCAAATGCAATTAAAAGTTTTAACCATTAGAATGGATATCTGTTTTAAACATTCAGATCTTTTTCTTTTTAGGGTATTAATAGATGCCTCTGCTTCTACATGGTATAACATCTATACTAGTATGTAGTCTGCATGGCAGTATGCCAAGCGCTCTGCTTTTCATTTTGAAATTGCTACAGTTTTGGACAGAAAACTAGTGATGACAAATAATGATCAAATGCCTTTGTTGTATGTACTAGAACTTTAATTTTCATTATAATTAAGAAATGTTTTCATTTTCTTATTTGCTGAATATTTTGGGATACAGAAGATGACATATTTTAGTTTCTAAAACGAAAATATTTCTCGTCGACCGTTTTAAATTATCAAATCATACCTGAATCATAATATGTATTATTATCAACGTATCTATAGGCTCAATTACCACTATCTTCTCAATATCGATAGCGCTCTATTGTTTTAATATAAAAGGCATAATACATAAGAGTGTGTGTGTGTGTGTGTGTATTCAGCGCTCGACTGTGCTGTTCATTTTGAAGTGCCCGCTGACGTCACCGCGACGTGTCGTCTGATAATGCTGACATGGAGGTGGTGCTTGCTCCTACACTGTACGGCTTGTGGGACTATTGTGTTTCCGAATAATAAGCTCAGAATATTATACGTACCTTTTGTAAGCCTATTAGTTTGGAACAGAACATTTTCGTAGGGCAGAATTGAACATGTTTCAGGCCAAGGGTAGATCAGCTAGGAATGAATTTATTTGAATGGATCTCACGTATCCGATATTTGCTAAGGATAGAAAAAGTAAAATATCCGATGTAAAAACTCCTAGTAGAGTTTATTAATTAAAACATGAGGTAACATTTTAATTGGTTTCGTTAAAGGTTGCAACCGAAATATTTTTCGCGGCGCTCGCATCCTTGCAACAAACAGTTCATTCATGAAGACTGAGGAAGCGAGTGAGGATATTTTGCCACTTTTTTAGTGGAAAATGCTTGAAGTTCCGTTCTCGTCGGTAACGTTACCGTACAGTTGCTGCTAATTGTTAGTTTGGTAATTCGTTCACCGTTTTCTTGCGGGGTAATGTCGTGAATAAATTACTCCAGTACCTCTGATTTTTAACTGTACCGCGGTGTACTCGTATTACTATGATTTTTAATTTTCGATGAAGCTTCAGTTCTTATTAATACTCCTACATGGTTTATTTTATGTCCTTGGTCATTGTTCCTTTTGTAGCAAGCGAAATACTTTGCATAATGTGCTCTTACAATAAAATTGAATGCGCTTACGATGCAGCGTCGGTCAGTGCGGTCATCCTATCGCTTCCTACATGAAAGTCCTCTGGCGTGCGCCCGCGTCGGTCACAGATCATTTCCTTGCTACTTTCTCTCAACCGCACTGACCACTCACTATCACCTAACGATCACAATATTACATCTCAAAAGTTTTACACGAAACAACAGACTACATAGTTTCTGCTGTATAATCTATCATTAAACGTAGTTAGTAAATTTTGCATAACACATTGAGTTCTGTCAGTCACCCACTGTCGAAGTTACACAATCCATCTTAGCAGCTGATTTTGATGTGGAAACTGCACAGGCGGTGCTCAGTGCAATCATCACAGAACAATGTTTAGCGTGGGCAGTCGCCAGACTTCGGATCCCTCCAGCGAGCGCTTCGCTATTGATTCAAGCGCGTTTATAGCATTGTTTCCTTAACCAATTATTAATCTAGTAATTTGTAAGCATTGGATGTCTAACATTACGTAAGAAATGGAGTTGTTTAATCCGTACGTGGATATTCTCGTGTAGTTCAAAGCTGTCGGTCGTGTTGTCCTCGGCGATTTGGGATCTTGTTGACTATGGATTTGTAGTTTATTGTGCAAATATTGCTGTGTGTGCTACAAATGTTGTTATTTTTTTCCTGAAACACCTTTTTTTTGCCACGCAGTATGTAATAATCTGTTATCAGAGTCTAGTGCAGCGTCAAACAGTATTCAATATTGAGCATCCCATAACATTTATCGAAATGGTCGTCATTCGAATAATGACTTTCCCGCAAGCTGTGACACAGTTTCAAGCGATGTTTCCACATTGTTATTAAATATATCTGAGACTCAATAAAAAGAAAATGGGAGGCCATTAGAAGCATTTCCTTTTACGAGGGCCTTAGTGGATAAAATCTATAAACTGTAGGGATTACTGGAGACGGGCAAATAAAAAGCACTATTGTTAGTCTTGTTTTATTTTCCAAACCTCTGTCGTCATGTCTCTGTTAAAAATTATAAAATAAACTAAAAAGCTCCATAGGAAGCAAAACATCAGCTTCTAGGAGCTAGGATCTGTAATCAGCCATGACTTCTTTTGACCTTTGGCAAAGCAAATAGTCATTGCAGACATAAGTTACTTTTCGAATGCGTATTTACGATTATTAACGGATTTACGTGACATAAAAAAAAAAATCTTGATTGGAAACGCTAGTCCCAGTTCCCTTTAACTTCGTCCTATTTTATGAATAATCGATTATAAACCAAAATCGGAAAGAAAATTACATCGTTCTCGGAATGGAGTCCTCCAGGAAACTTAATAGAGCCCCTGTAATGAATGTACCTACCTTGCAGAAAACTCGGCGTCCCACTTAATTATCCCCCTGTCTCCCACCCTCTCCGTGAGGTCTTACTTTGAATAGTGGTTGAACCGTGACTTGCGGGACACAGTTCCTGGATATAAACAGTATTGCAACTATGCCATAAAGATTCTTGAACTTAGATATTTTGGGGTGGATTGTATAAAGATCCTATTCCTTCCATATTTGTACCGACTGTAATACGTTGTCGTCATTTTCCGTCAAGGATCACATACAGTACACCACCTAATTAGCTATTTGGTGTTCACTGTTCGTTACACGCGGAAAATTCGCCATACGCACACACAGCCAGTCATTTTCACAAAAAACACGTACGCTCGACTGCTTTCAAGATTGATGTAATTTTTTACCAGGCAATGAAACCAATTTGAGACAGCGGCCGTTTGCGTGATCGTGGCGATGGCTAACAGCGGTTTTTTTTGCCTTTGTATTTTACAATGAAGTTGCTTGTTTCTGGCGATGATATCGTTCCAAAATATCACGGGGAAGTTCCTGCTCCGCCGAATTTTCGTCTAATACGCTTTTTTTTCTGAACAGTGCTAAAATAGTAGCCGCTCTGTGAACTTCGAGGAACAATTCTTTTTTTTTTTTAAATATGCTTCAGATTAGACAATACATCATTATGCTCCCCACTATTTGAGACTATTGAACACAAACCTATACTTGATAAAAACAAAGTAGAATTTCGTTCCGAAGAACCGGTTGTACCGTGTGTGGCGTAATATCGGCCGCGACGTCGTGATGTAGCAACTGCGACTCCAAACCAACGTGTTTACAAAACACTGCAGCTCCAGTCCAGGTGTATCATGTTATTATCCACGCTTGAATTATTTGCCTCCCTTTAATTTGTGCATCATGTGACACTAACATCGCTTGGTAATCAGGGGATATCGCGGCCGGTGGTGCCAGCGGCTGCTTGCCTTTGTCCAGTCAGCCGTGCCTTGTGCAACATTACGTGTAGGGTAGTCACCCCTTCCGTCGCCCCTAGCATATGGTAACGCATGTAATCAAGTACATACAGACAAATACACACACGCACGTAACCTGATATACAGGTACGACGGGGATGCAAATTAGTATCGATTGTGATCGCGTTTGAAACGATTAAAAATGTTTCAATATAAGGTAAATGCTTCATTTGTAACAATTGTTTAAAAAGGACCTATGAAGATTTGCAGAAGGTTTAACTTGTATGTAATTGAAGGTCGTACATAAGGTGATGGCACAAAAACCATAACAAGAGAAATATAAATAACAAAGTAGACAACGTGACTCACAATTGTCACAAAAAACCAATTGATTGCCCCTGACTGGGAATTACCATTATAGACAACAAAATATGTCAATATTGCCATTATACGCAACGTTGTTTAGATAGCGACCGTTACCTGGAAGTTGTCACAGTTCCGTCACTCGAACCACACACACACACATCTACATTTTCTCATTTTAATGGAGCCAAAGTGATTTAAGTGTCTCATCCATCGCACGAAGTCTTAAGCCGTAGTTTTTGCTTGATCTGAGTACAGCACGGCGTGGCAGATCGATTGGCCTCGGCGCTGCACGCTCCGCCGACTATTGCGTCATTCCGTGATGCTGTCAGGTGGAGCGGACGCTGATAGTGAGCACGTTGCCCATGTTTATTGCTTCTTTTTACCATCTTCCATAGAAGTTCGCTCGTCAAAGCGGAAAAGATAGCGAAGATGTTGCGATGTGAAATATGGGCACTTTCGCGTGCCGTAAGACAGTAACCAGGCGTCAAGGTTGTCCCCCCACGCGAATGTCACCTAAGTAAAGGTTGGGTCTCGAACAGAAAGTTTTTGTCTAGAGGCTAGTCATGGAGAAAAGGCAAAATCACGAGGCACGGCGGTTACTAAAGCGTTCGTAATTCCGTGCTGAATCAAAGCACGTCTGACTGATTGATCGTTCACCCCAAAACTGGTGCAATCGAGCGTGACGAACTGCTCAGTGCCACAACATCAGTTTTCTTCAAGTAAATTGTACTAGATACCTAATAACGTAATAATATTGATTGTTTTGAGCACCCTCAATCTCTTTGAAAAATATGTTTTATGGTCATTGTAGAGTTGCGGAAACTTATTTGGGACATTGATAAACTCCACGTTTTTAACGTTCCTTATAATTCGCTCATCATAACGAGCTTGCGTTTATAATTTAATTCTTAATAATGGGATATCCGGATTGTAATGGTAAAACGAAAATTGGTCAGCAACATTTGCATTTAAACGCTTCCCGAGATTAGCATCACTTGGCTCGCGGAGATCAGGGTGGTGTGTGTGGCTGGTGTAGTCATTAGCCGGTAATTTGGCGCAGGCTGACATTTGCATGTTATCTGCCGTCGCTGGCGCCGCCGACATACCGCACCAGATAGCAGCGGCACTCATACCCCACATACGAGCACAAATTAACATGGCCACCGACATTACTAGTGACGATAAACGGACGTCTTTCAAACTATGTTAGACTTAATTATCCCTATGTGAATAGATAGCTTGTTAGCTTCCAGCTTGCTTACCGAATATGTTTTGGAATTCCTTCCGTTCTTCATAAACTGTTAACACCATATTTAGGTGAACATTAATTAATGTTATAAACAATTGTTGGAGATGTAGTGGCATATGGTCGGTCATGTCGTCTATTCCGGTATGTTTATGGGCGTGAGGCCCTAGGGGCGCTGCACGGGACCGTCAAGGTGACGGCACAGGCCCATGTTGGCGCCCCGCCAGCCCGTACACCTAACTAACGTGCCTTTATCACACTCCCTGTTTTATGTCCAATCTTACTCCATACAGTTTTATTATGTTCTTACCTTAACATCGGTATGCGTAAACAGTTTCTGGATCTGGATAGTAGACAAATATTCTGGACGAGTGCAAATATCTTTTACAGCTACCAAAATAATTTTGCAACTTTCAATAAATACGTTGTTGTTACCGGGAAGTCAGCTGTACCTAGGCACCGTGTTCCAAATAGTGGCACATAACATTAATGTCTGTACTAGCCTTGTCTGTGCTTAATTAATCTACTTGAAAACAGGAAAAATACATTTGGAGCAATTGCCAACTGCGAAAAGTAGTTCTCAGAATGGAGATTTGATTGAATTAATTGAGTGAAGTCTAAAAATAGTACTGATATAAGAGGTGACGAGGCTTCTTTAATTGTTGGTTGTGTGGGTGCGAATCTGATGAAGCACCTCCAACCTGTGGCCCCGGGTCAATTGCGCACACGCACCCCCGCGCACCCGCTCCTCACGAAGGCCGCCTCGATCGCCTGATCAATCAATTGGTACAATTATATAAGATTTTCGTCTGTGCACTCAGAACACGCATTGAGATTATTAGCCACATCCTCGAGGAGGATTTCTGAAAGGCTCGACGGAAGCCATAAAGCAGCGGCCGCCAGTTCTGATTGGACCAGTTATTTGAACAGATTGAAATTGAGAGGTCTTGCATACCTGATTCAAGGAGAGTGATTATTCTAAATAACTCACTTTGGACGTTTCAATACTTTTGAACATTCTGGGACTTGGATTCCGTTCTGATTGACTAAACTTTAAATTCATTTAGGCCTCTCTGAAGAATGCGCTGCTTTTCATCAAAATTCTGTAAATCTAACATGGAATGTTGCTTCAATATTTCAAGAGAATTTTCAGGGTTTTTTTTACGAAGAACGCAATATACAATTATTAATTCAAACTTATCATTAGTAAACTTACATATCTCAGTTACATCAACAAAATTAATGAGATAAAGCAGTGCGTATCATTGTGTCAATGTAGCGTATGTTTGTTGCAGGCAATGTAAGAGTTTGTGGACAGAGTAGCGTGGCTCATCGAACCTGGCTATGTTCCACCCTGCCGTCTTCCCTGCCTTACACGGCCATGTGAGTTGCCTTGCCTCTTATCTTACCTTTCATTTATTTCAACTGCGCACGTACCTGTCCGGTTGTCTGTTTATTTAATAACGGCTGTTACGTCACAATCAAAACATTACCATTGATAACGTCACGTCACTCAATGTTTTCTTTCAAATGATACGCTTATCGCTCATGTTTAGTCAGGTAATCCAAGTTATCAGCGTAAGGACACCCACACATCCAGATTAGCTTATAATTAGTGTTTTAATTGAGTGTTTGCGCGAAGTCGAAATTGTATGAATTTACAATGCTGGGCGTCCTTGTCACTTGGCAGTTGGCACCCTTCGTCTGTTCGGCAGTCACGCTAGGACTGCGCTGCAGCGCGGACGTGCATCGCGCTCGGCTCGGCTCGATTTAATTGAATATCGTAAATGTGAACAGTTGTACATGTAACGTGAAGCAATTATTGACTCATTACAACGCTTTTTTGTTCGACCTCTGAACCATCAGCACATGCAGCACTGACTTTAATAGCAGTATGTATTTTAAAGTGTTTTTATTGTTTTATATCTTGTTGGCTTTTGTTTGATAAACACGAAACGAGTGCACTTGTCGGGTTTCTCATAGCGCGCTAATCCTGCTGTTCACCACGATCATACTTGAGTTTTATGGTTTCAATAAAAGTTTAACTTGTAAACAAACAAGTTTAGCTGCGAGCTATGGCCGCATGTGATTAATGTGATGATGCAGAAATAATAATGACACGACAACACACACAAATAAGTGTGTGTCAAAGGTGTTCTGTCGTTGCCAGCAGAACATGTGACCATCCATCGGATGGCCGATTGTTTCGTCATGTTTTGTAAATGTACATTCAGCAGTAGAAATAATAACAGGCTAGGTTTACTTAAATAGTGCCAATGTGTATGTTTTAATATTTTTCCTTCCACATTTAAAATAAAATGGCTCAAAATAACCAGCCTCGACATAACGATACGATATGGAATAATTGGTTCGCTTTATTGAGAAATTTCCTGAGTTTATAATGAGATCGTATACCCCTGACATTTTCTACTGTCACACTGATCAATTCTTAACCTTCGACACATTATAATTAATTACCTAAATCCTCTTGATTATGATAATACAAATTTTCGAAATGTATATTGGTAGTGGTGTTTCTTCACACATTGCTGGATCATCGTCAACGTAACAATATTGCAGCTAGTAAATTCCAGCCACATCACAAGTCATAAACACCACAGATGGCCCAATATTAATGTATTCGAAACTCTGAATATTGATGTAATTGTCTGATATATTATGTGCGAGTGGACTGCACTATCGCAACAGATGTCTCAAATTAACTGCTCACATTTATTTCTATGCTCGTTTGATATTTAACTAAAATTACTATCTCTCCGACTGCTTACTGAAACATGCTTTACTTGCCGATGAATTTTAAGCTAAACAGGGAAAGCTTAATCAAGCCCTCTTTTAAATACTCCGTTTAGTAATAGCCATTTCATTGCGTGACATGAAGGCCCTATTATTAAAAGTTGAAGCCAGAAGTTGGTCCTCCTGTGGGGCCTTCTTTGTGTTATCTTAATGTGCTGAACCATCAATTCTCTATTCCAGACTAATGACCTCGGCAGCTATGCGCCTGATCGTCGGCCACCGCACGCTATCGAACCGCGGAGGACGCCACTCTGATGCCAAAATAATCACTCTTCTATACCTCTCCACTTAGATAGGCGTTTTTAATATTTTACAATTTACATTTTTAACGTAGACTCATTTACACGTGCGTTGATGTTAACACACATGTGAAGTGAAGTGCAAGTGCTAGTGTTGTGAGCCAGCTGGTGTGGTCCGGCTGTATCTGGTTATAAGTGGTACGTTTCCGGAGTAGTCCGGTGCGTTAGTCCGGGCTGGTTGCGCAGGGCCCGATGTTGGCGGCGTCATGGCCTTCATGACGAAGAAGAAGCGGTACAAGTTTGGGGTGCAGTGCTGTCTGGAGGAGCTCACTGAGGTGCCTTTCGTGTCTGCGGTGCTGTTCGCCAAGGTCCGCCTGCTGGACGGCGGAAACTTCCAAGAACATTCTAGCAGGTCAGTAGGACATCGTTACATAGCCATTAAGTTCGTATTTGTGACACGCTATCATCGGGTGCGTCTCCAACGATAAATTACTCGTCGTTAGGTGTTATCAGACTCTGTCACATCCTATGAAAGTATCGATAAAAAATATCTGCTTAAAAAACGTGGACCTCTCGTCACCTTGTGATATGAATAATTTCTTCCGTCTGTCTCCCTGGCATTAGATAAAAGCTTGCTACGTTAGCTCCAATGTTCAGATAAACTTTGACCTCATGAATATTTTTATGTTAAACCCAAGCCAATTTCGTTCTCAAACTCTAACATGCATGAGCCATCTTTACGTATGTTGCCTTATCCGACATTGACCAAACTCCTGTCTAGAAGCGATGTCATTAAGTTTATAATTTGTTCAATCCATTGAAAGAATAACTGGTATCGAATCCTATCTATATTCGTTAGCTAGATGGATGATAAGATGTTGATCCGAATGTTGTCTAATGTCTATATTGTGGTTATTTTTCAAATTGAAATCCTCAACAGTTAAATGCGGTTGCGGTGGTCGCCATTAATGCAAAACTATGTCACTTGACTTACCTTCATTAATTTTAAGTTTTATCTGAATGTCAAAACTATTTTCTTGGAATCATAAGTAATTTTCATGTCGTACAACAGGTCCAATTACTCGCCTGATTAAATCTTTGAGTTTTGTTTCTCTAGATTAAGTAACGCTTTGACGGTTGTTCTTTCTTCATAATTGCGATATATTACAAAACGGTGCACAGTGTGCGGTAATGGTGGTGCGATTGTTCGTTTTGCTCCAATTTCTGTCGCAAAGAGACAAGAGCTCTGGTCATAAATCTTGTTTGGTTAATCCAGTCGGTCAGTTTCGTATTCAGCGGACTAGGCCACGCCTCACTTGCTTGCACAACGCTATTCTTCCTTATGTTATTATACTTACTAACCTAGTCAGGCGTAGATTTCCGTATTTGCTTTTTTGTCTGAAAAGCACTATTTCGCGCTGGTTATCAACGTACAATGGATAACCGATCCATCGGGCAACCGATGGATGCTATTCGTGTATTGTCGTTCGACGTGGTTATCTAAGAGGGAGGCCTGTCTTCAGCAGTGGACGTCTTCCAGCTGATGATGATGATCCACATACATTAAGATAAAATCGGTCCTCAGTTTTCACAATCAATTCACCAAAAAATACCTGAGTTTTCTTCCTAATTACAACGTTACAGCGATTAGACGAACCCAAAACCGTAGAGGTAACTAAAAGCACTTACCTAAATAAGGTTTACGGTTAACGTCACATAAAAATATCTGCGGACAAACAACTTTACCGGGGAGCACCGCTCTGCGGTTCATGTAATATAATTAAGATGGAAACTTGAAACGACAACACTATCGACTTCGCTGTTTCCCTCCCCTGTTTTTCAGTCTTTCGCAATTACTTTCTAAAGGTTGAAAATTTCCTGGAGCCAGGAATTTGTAGCATCGTCGTGAAACTCTATCTATAACTTGAATAACCTGATATTACAACGACCTTCTTATTAGAAGTCAAGTTCAAAGGTATTCTGTTGACCAAAAATGCTGTGTTTGCCGTTTCTGATAGAATTAATTAATTAAAACTAATCGTTATGGTCCTTGTTTGAATATGGTCCGATATATCGTTGCTATTTTATTTTTGTTCTTTATTTAATATCTTGCAAGACTCTCTTTAACAATGTACAAGAATTTTGAGCTTTTTGCAAAAGGGACTCAAACTTTAGCATGATACTTTGGAATTCTCAAATTCTATTTACTTCCAAATTACATAACTGTCAAAAGTTGGTCCCTTTTGAGGAACAAGGCTTATTTCCTCTGAAGTTTTTAAGTCAATAGAAGTGTACGTCTCTCGCAGCAATGATTTTTGAAGGATCCGACTATATTATGCAAGGCGTCTAGTCATGCATAGTCATCAATCTTGCTGTCAGTGCAACACCCACTTTTCGCGAGGTCTGCCTTGCCCAAGTTGGTGTGTCGTGATGATATAATCCACCCACGCGAGGCAAAATGTCTAGGAGTACGTTCGTGTACATAGTAGCTGCAATTATGTGGTGTTTCACCAAATTGAAATTGATGATAGTGAGAAAAAGTTGTAAAGTCATTTATATTGCTATTAACATCAATTCGGTGCTTGTTAAGTGTATTAAACTATTTTTTGGTAATTGTAGTGCTCTACTCCACTAAATATCATTATTAGAACTTGTGCTTGTCACTGATCTTTTTCATCTTTGTCATTTCGGAGATTACCGCAGCATGCCCGGACAAGGACAAGTCGGGTGGTCCTGTCGTGACAGTGAGGCGACCGGATGCTCGTTATCCAATCCCCACCAGCGCCGGACAGGACTCATATTTAGCACCACTCCCATTGTGCACATTACCCCATCGGTCACCACTCACCACTTGCACTTCGATTGACACATCCTACTTGCTAAGTTTCTGCTCCTGGTGTCCGGAGATGGCCGTGAACGGATGCTGTTGTTTATCTCGAATTCTCAGTGTGTCTAATTTCGCTGCATTTAGAACTGCAAGTTATAACAAAACACCGCATCGTGAATCAATCGAAGGCCATCCAATCACAGAAACTGAATGGAAGAATTTTCTGCTCAATTGATCACAATCGATTTGTAAGTTTCGAGATTAGAACTAAAACAGTAGACGAGACTTCCTTGTGTGGTATCAATGAGTTTCCGAGTGGCCGCAGATAAGTGTGGCCCTGTATGCTTCCGATACGAGTTAGTGCTGCTATCGATAACAGCTCAGCTGCTATCCGTTGTCCGTTCCTGTTACACTTCGCTTAATAGCTAATATATAATATTAGAATATCTGCATCACATGTATTGTAATTTTGTTTGTCTCGTGCATTTGTTGAAAGAAATGTTCAGGTATCGAATTGGTAGGTGTTGCAGTATTTGGCAGTTGAATCGAAATACATTTATGAGCTTGTACTCGTAGATTATAAATTGATGCCAATTTTTTATTTTTTATTTTTTTATAGTCTATAGCTTTCTTATTGATACTTGTTTCATAATTTTAGAATGTTTTGACCTAATAGTTGTCTTTTCAACATCTCATCAGCCTCCAATTATACTGTTAGTGCTCCTAATCGGGAAATGCTCTCAAATCTATCAGAGTCAATTATAATGCCTGCCGTCCTACCTACCTAGCTCGTAATTACGAAGGTACGAATGTAGGTCACAATCAGACTGGAACTGAACACTCACTAGTTACATCAGGGCTGGCAGGGCCACGAATTATCACCATGCGTTAGTTTTTATCAATTATCGACAATATCACAAGACCAGTGACCTTACCAGCGTATGAAACTTTGTGGAAGATTTTGGTTTTATCTAATCTAGATTATAGTAGCTGCATCCCGGCAGCCCTGTGAGGGAAGTGAGCAGTTATCGGAGTAGGGGAGAGGTGGAATGCGGAGGCGTCCGGCGAGCAGGCGGCGGTGCTCCCGTCCTCTCGAACAATTGACTGCGCGCTACCAGCCGGTCCCTCCCGCACTCCGGTGCAAACTAATGCAACTATAATTGAGCTACGAACCGCGGTCAAAAATGCTACACTATTCATTACAAAACTTGACGGTTTTTGACACCGTTTTAATTATTACGTTCAGAAACTTGCGTCAGATAGCGATAACGTTGACTTTGACATTTGACTTATTCTGAAATTAAAATTATTTATTGCCTCTACTCTTTATGCTGCTGATTACGACAATACGTCAGAGAGAACTTGATGCAAGACTTTTTAATCAATTGGATGGTCATCTTTTTTTGATTGCTTGGCGTCTTTTGTCTACATGTTTTATAAATATAAACCCTGCTAATTATAGATTGTAAAAACACAGTTAATAATGCGGCGTGGCGTTTAGCACGCGGGTGTGGAATTCCTCACCCAGATAAGAACCGCCACCTGACTGACACGGGTTGAATGACATGCTGTTTTCACAACCGCCCTGGTGCTAACATTCAACATGTATTTACAGCTTCAGAAATGTTGAGGAAATGTTTACAAACTAATGATTTACTCGTGTAAATCCTTTCCTCCGATCATATGCTCCGATTAAGATAGTCTCATCAAGAGCCTGTATACGATTACTCTTCTTAATTCAATTAAATTCACCTAACTCTCTCGGCAATTAATTGCTAATTGAGATTGTCGGCTTTCAACAAAAGGGTACCTATTACCATTACCTGTAATGTTTAATGGACAATATTGACATACTCATTGTTCTAAAACCATTGATGAAAGTGATCTGATCTGTGCCCGATGTACTAAGTGCACCGCTTACAATGTAAGTTGCTCTCACTAATCACATCTGGCCATCATCTACGAACTCATCTAATAATAGAGCTCATTTATTTATAAACCGGCTCGCTTCATTGTTTACGATAGCTCGTCACGGCCAACATTTTGTTTTCATTAACTATCTTTTGTTCTTAACGCTAATTAATCACTTCTTTTTCTTTCTGTTTTGTAATGCGATTGCTTGGTTTTGTCACTTGCTGTAACGTTGAACAGCTGTTGGACTTGAGCGGTAGTAGATAAACAAAATCAGTGGTAAAAAACCTTTTAATAATTCAATCATCTATTCCAAAACGAACAAGATTGATGGATATTAAATTTACATCCACTTATCGTTGATTTATAAAAGACAAAGTTAAACTAGCTAGAACTTCTCTTTACCATGTGTGCTCCTGAAACGTTTAACAATAAAAGAAGTCGCCCCAGTTGTGTGAGATGTGTGTGCTAGTATTGGTTTTCTCTCAGCGACAAGTGAACCACTTTCTACAAAAAACAAACATCTGTCTGGCCTGTGGGCACTGTGGCAGACGGACAGACAGGCCAGACACACACCGGTGTAGCTGTGGCATTAGCTCTAGATTATAGTGATTATGTAGAAAACTACAAAATATTGACGCCATGGGGTTGATGTGTTTGTTTACAACTCGTATGTTACTAAATATTCGCAGGATGTTGTCTGGTTTTCCTACATGCAATAAATAATCATTGTTTTCTTCTTAAAAAAAACTTTGATCTCACACATGGAAACAATCAACTACCTATATTGCTGTTTGCCTTGAGTTATTAAATTACAATGAAATATGATTATTTATAAACTGTTCTAGAAACCATTTTAATATGTTGCGCCCTCATTCTATCAGGAATTTATGTGCAGTCCAGATTTAAGATCAGCACAGTAAGGCAAAGTGAAAACATCAGTCATTGTTTAATAGGTTTTATTTTTGTACGAGATCTCGCGTGTCGGCTATAAATAGACTAGCGATTTATCAACAGTGGCTGTGGTGTAATTAACTATATCAGCCAACTTGGCCAAGGCGATGGAGCCCGCATTGCAGCAGGGAGCAAGGACACCGTCGTGCATCGCGGACAACCAACAACACGAACCTCGCCGCCCTAGAGAACAATAATAGAGATAGTCCCCATATAAATAAATATTACACGTACAAAAGATAGTCGCCAAAGACCATGTCGATAAAATCACAATTAAAATGAGTAAGTAATCACGCGAGCGTGTAATCACTAACAGATATGACGATAATTAGAGTATAGTGGCTGCGATAAAAATAAATATAATTTGCGGTTGGAGCCACGCGGGCCAATGTTGGAGTGAATGGAGGCGGCTCATTATCTGAGATTTGTCGATGTTAGATGCAATATTGTGCAATTGCTTGAAAATTTTGTGGGGAATAATTACTTTGAAATTACTTCTGGCATCATGAATCTTCTAGTTCTAGGTAAACGCACAAAGGTTCTTTCAGAAACTGTTCTTTGTGCTCGCATTCAGGAAATAATTATTTATCCCACTTACATCCGCGCTAGTTACAGCAGCTCAAGAGAAAACTTGGAAAATGGCGGTTCTTGTATCTCCTTGCTCGCAATTTTACCTCTACTTTCCGCCAGAAGTGCAAACTATACATTTTTAACGTGCTTAATTGCTCAAGAGCTCGTTATTTCTTCTACAATGTAGCGAAATGAGCTTCTAGCCGAAAAGGTTAGTTACAGCTATCTGTCGTTGCGCATTCCTTATGTAACATCTGGGCTTCCCTCTGCGGACTTATCTATGACCTTTACACTCCTTGCAATATATTGTTTTCAATAGCTTTGTGTATAGGCACTATGCTAAAATATTATTTTAAGTACTTTAAGCAGTCATACTGTTCATTGCTCTTTTACTTCAATGCTTTCATCAATGATGACTTGCACAGGGTTAACTATTCCAGCTCCTAAAAAATCGACTCCAAATTGTTACCGTTCCAAAAGTTCTTTTGAAATCGAATAATGCCTTGACTCAGTGAATGTCGGAAAACTGATAAACAGTGTTCAAGCTCGAGCTAATTGTTTTTCGGCTTAAGTTGTTTGCTTGTAATTTTTTTAAAACCAGTGTTCGGTGTCAGAAAGGATTACTTCGAAAGGTCAGACTGTCTCCAATAACTGTGTTCATACGACTGTCCCTGCTATTTGCTTTAATGGAGAATTTTCATTAAAACCAAATGTGTGACGTACTGGTTTTCTAGTAAGCGTCATTACTCCACGTGGCATGTAATAGGTTCGTGAAAAAATCCATTAACCGGTGTTAGAGCTACTAATGTAATTACATATTTAAGTGCTTTTCTCCGTCAGCGCATGAAAGTCACTATTTCTCGTGGAGCTTTCATGGCTTCGTGCTTTCCCTGCTCGTGCTAATTACAAGCCTCTTTTTAAGCGATATTTTATTTTACCGAACCAATTACATGTTTGTTTTCACACCTTGTTTAAAATTGTAAAGTTAAACAAACCAGGTTTAGAACGATCTGCGAATAGTTGCGTAGGAATGCAAATGAAAATGTTTTAAAGTATGCGAACTGATATTTTGTGAAAATATTTTCTTTACAAATGTTGGCAATGGTGCCCATAAATAGTTTTGGTGAATCAGAAAAAAGTTTTAAGATCTGATTGCTGTATGTTGGAAGTTGTTACATAAAGTACACCATATAAGAATTTATACAAGTATAAACCTAAAGCTGTATCTTTGGTTTGCTTATTCGTAATAACACAAAGTCATAGTTGTTTTGCAATAAAACGAAAGTATATCTTCGGCCTTCGAAGTATGTATTGCTAAATAATTGTTAATTCTGTATGATGAGTTCTGTGATTTATTTTACGATCAGTTCGATCGACATTTTCCTACAATTTTTAATCGCAATATTTCGACGCGTAGCCCGGGCTTGTGTATTTTTATAGCTTTTCAAGATTCATGTTATTTTGTAACCACTAACCAGTAAGTAACAAGATAGTCTCAATAGGTATACTATATTCAGCAAATCACAAATGCTATAAAATTATATTACTTCATTGATATTCATAGATTATTATAAAATATTTAGATAAGTGCATATGAGTGGTTTCGAGGACCTCGACTTCTAGGAACTATCAAGTAAGCAACATAAGGTAAATATTAAAAGTCGTTGATTGTTATATTATACATGACTATATAGCTATTTTTTGCCTATGGGGCAGGCCACAGAACATCAACTGCTACGATACTTAAATACTCATTTTATCTCATCGACTTTATTTCATACTAGCTTTTCCCAGCGGCTTCGCTCGCACCAGCTCCCCCCGCCCCCCCCCCCCCCCCGCCCCCCCTTGCCTATGTCACTCAGGACCAAAGCAGCTTTCAACTGGTGAAAGAATTTTTGAAATCGGACCAGTAGTTTTTGAGTTTATCCATTACTAAGTACCTAATACATTGTGAATGCTAGAGTCGCAACTTCGCAAGTGAAGGTAATTGCCGGAACTGTGGGACCACATTCGATCGAACATGTGTATGAAATGAACACAATCATGTGCACTGTTGTAAATCTGTACTGGTGCTAAGTTTTTGGGTCAAAAATGTAAAAAAACGTTAACATTAATAAATTTTGTCGTAACTTCGACGTTCGTACCTATTAAGCGATAGAATTTCGTGTCCCAAAAATATAAGATGAGTGCGTCCTCAGGTGTTCCCTGATCCAATAAAACTAGAACTTACCATTAAATTGTCAGAATATCTCCTCGCCTAGGTAACAAGATCATGAGAATCTATTTATAGTATTTGGCGAAGCGTCGTCCTACGCAGGAGGTTATTTAGTTCTCTATAAAAGAGCTGTACAGAGTTGGTCCTTGTGTAGTGCCTTGGGGTATGCCGCTTTAACGAGCTTAACATTAATAAAAAGAAAACAAGTTAAAAGACTTAGTTTGTGCCTGATTTGTGTAATTAATATCAACCGTGGGAGTATAGCAGATCACCTGCCCATATTTTCTGATCCCAGTGAGAATATCTTCAGAATTGTTGTGGTCCCGTATATCGAACGTCTCGCTTGTATTATACGCGGTACAAGTTGATTGGCACATATTTATGCGTGTCCTGTATAAAGAAATGTTTTACGCATTTTGTTCGGCTTCAGAATATGCGGGCGGAATATAGAAATACATGGGTTTATTGAATTTATTCTTTACATATATAATACATTCACTTCCATTCAATACTCAAAGGTTCCTACATTATTTGCGTGCTTTCGCTAATACAATGCTTGTCATAGAAATCAAACTTAAAATTAACTGAATAGTTGAAGTTTAATAAACTAATAAGGCTATAATAATATGGTAGACTCGCTTACTAATTTAGCTTTGTCAATAATAAACTGGATAATGGTTTTATCATAAAAAATATTATAAATTCATCAAGCATGCACACATAATTATTGTCTACTAGAATCATTAACTGTCGTCACGTGTGTACGTAGAAGCGGCGTGCGCTCGCGCACTCATTAGTGCTTATTAATTAATCATTAGCGTGGTTAAGTAACCGGCGACCGCCGCCGCTCTCGTGAAAAGTGAAATTTTTCTCCCTCCCCTCTCTTGATACCCTCCGGAGCATTTAACTACCGCTTGTTAAGTGAGTTCATTGATATTGTGATTTAGGTAGGTTTCAGACATTATCTAAGACTATCTTGATGTAAAGTACTGAGCACGAGTCTATAAAAGTCAGCGCCGGACTGAATGCGGACAGGTATTTTATAGATCACCACCATAAACTTTTCCTTTTGTTACTACAGTCTATAATAAATTGTTTAGTAAGTCTTGTAGTGACTATTGCGTTAGGTAATTCTTTCAGAACAAAATACGCTGCTTATCAAACAAACTAGTTGGTAGTAATAGAGCGTGAAGATAATTTGCTAGTTCATAGCCATTCGCTACCGAGGACTATTAATTAATTAAGCTGGGGAAACAAACAGCCATGTAATTTATGATAACGTACGGGCAAGTCCTTTGTGTTTTACACAAAAGTTGCAATTTACAATATGTTGCTGTTATAAGCTTTGACCATGTAAGTAAGTGCTTCCTTGTGCCATTAATCTTAGGAAGGAAGCTCTCAATTCGCTATTGAAGCAATTTCCAGTAATTTAAATCTACATTAAATAAACTGGCTTTACACCAAGCCGATGCTTACGTCTGGTGGGTAGAAGTGTAGCTAATCGATCACCACGACTGGATCGACACTTCCCACTTCCGTACCACCAGATCAAACACGATACACACTGACGTGCAGTTTCGCGTGCCGAATCAACAGCTTTTAGGCGCTAATTCATTAATCCAGTGTATACTTCATAAATAAATTGATCATTCAACTAAGTACGCTTGTTATATTGGTGCGCATGAATTGCCAAATTTGTAAAAAAACATTCGATTGAACAACGCGGAAGAAAGTTTTAGTACAAAAAATGGATAATGAAGTTTTATTCCTGTTCATTTTAGACTTGAGGCGGAACTTATGCTGTGGAATTATATTTATTGTAATCTAAAACTGATATTCATCATAATACTACTGTCATATTTCTTACTTTAGTCGAATTGATATGCTATTTTCAAGCGTATAGTACGATTCAAACTTAATGGCGGCTCGGAACATCGTGCGTTCCGATGCGCAAAACGCAATTTTGGGTATCAGCGGGGTGAAGACGGGCGGGGCACATCCCGCGCACCCTCTGTCTCACTCGCACTCGCGCGACGCGGTATATGTTTGTTGTCAACTTGACTGTACCTGCGCGCAACTGCACTCGCAGCTAACTTCCGAACCGCCATTAAGTTTGAATCGAACTCTACTAGGGTTATCGTTAGTATGTCTCGTCGTTGGATTAGCTTCGCTTTCACTACTGCAGTGCGCCAGCTTGCGGGCTGCTAGTAAAAAGCTCGCACGTTCTGCTAAGCTAAGCGATTCGATACAATCTCACCACACAGACCAGCTGTTTTCACTACCAGAGGTGTACGAAATCGGACACAAACCGCATGTTTTCTACAGGCAGTCTCTTATAGATAAACACGTCTTTGAGGAAATCTTGTTGAGCCTGTCATCTATATTTAGCGGACAGTATCACATTGCACGTGCATTGACACGCGTTTTTATCACAAGTTGATATTTACTTTACAATCCTTCTCAAACATTAAATATAGCGGTACAAAAGTGAAACAATGACGGCTACACACAATCCTAAACTAACAAGGTAAGCTGCTTACGTCACGAGAGGCCAAATATGACTCGTACGATAAACAATATAATGTAGAAACGTTAACAGTATGTGCTCGAGAACATCCCCGACAGAACGACCTTAAACGAGAGAAACAAGCAATATACAGTGTGTCCGGACACGAGTTAGCGATATTTGAAGGGGATATTATAGATTCATTTTCATCGACAAAACTGCTTTTAAAAAAATTCTTACTCCAACACCTCGCGAATGGCGGCCATTTTAGTTTTTTGATTTGTCAAACTGGGGTATGTACAATAAAATGCAAATAACTTTAAATCTAAGAGACCTACATACATGCAAATGACTTTATTGCAAAGTTAAATGTTAAGGCTTTTCAAAAACTTGCGAAAGTTTTCTAAATAATATGAGAAAAGAACCAAAAAACGTGGGCAAACACGAAATTGTACACAAAAATTACTGAATATTTACACATTTTATACTCTAGCACGAAAAGTACCCCTGTATTTTGCTTAGGTGTTTGCATTAAGTTAAAAGTATTTGAGTTAGGCTATAAAATGGTATCAAAATTATTTCTCTACGTCAAGTACTTTAGGAGTTATTCTTACTTGAACATAACCCTTCCTTAGCGAATGTACCCCAATAATACAGGTGTCGCATTCTTTGGGCGAGCTAAATCGTTTCAGTGTAAATTTATGACCTGTCATTATTAACCACCATGTAAATGATCCCAACGAATCACCCATAAACTGAAATGGCCCATTTTTTGAATTTATTCAAAGATTTTTTTTTCATAGAGTAAACAAAAAAAATATTATTTCAGTTTAATGGTGATACGTTGGGATCATTTACATGGTGGTTAATAATGCCAGCTTATAAATTCACGTTGAAACGGTTTAGCTCGCCCAAAGAATGCAGCTTCTAACATTGGTGGTACATGCGCTAAGGAAGGGTTATGTTCAAGTGAGAATAACTCCTAAAATACTTAACGTAGAGTGATAATTTTGATATTATTTTATAGCCTGACTCAAATACTTTTAACTTAATGCAAAAACCTAAGCAAAATTCAGGGGTACTTTTCGAGCTAGAGTATAAAATGTGAAAATATTCAGTAATTTTTGTGTACAATTTCATTTTTGCCCACGTTTTTTGGTTCTTTCTACATATTATTTAGAAAACTTTTGAAAGTTTTTGAAAAGCCTTAACATTTAGCTTTGCAATAAAGTCATTTTCATGTATGTAGGTCTCTTGGATTCAAAGATATTTGCATTTTATTGTACGTACCCCAGTTCGACAAATCAAAAAACTAAAATGGCCGCCATTCGCGAGGTGTTGGAGTAAGAATTTTTTTAAAAGCAGTTTTGTCGATGAAAATAAGTCTATAATATTCCCTTCAAGTATCGCTAACTCGTGTCCGGACACACTGTATAATAGTGGATTTTGTGAGAGGATCGCAACGCAAATATGCTCCGACGTAGAAGGTTTAAGTTCACTGAAGAAAATTCTTATACTGCGTAAAACCACTGACCGCAAATAGAATATCCACTTTAGAGGTTTTATTGAGTGTACAAAGAGGTAATTTTGCTCCTGTCGTGTATTACTATCCCATGACAGTGACAGGAGTTCCAAGTAGAACTCGCTCGATTGTCGTATTAGGGCCATTTATCACGCCTTCACTATAGGTTACTGCATACAAGTAGCAGGTTTAGGAACCTGTTTTTTAATTGATGTTTTTCTCAACATACTGTAATTGCAAGAGCTAGGGAGCATTTATCTTGAGTGCCTACAACATTTACAATTAATATCATTGCGGCTAGAGCCGGTACATTAGGCGTATCATGTTACTCGACCGAACCCATATCTGGTATCACTAAAGACGCGTGTAAATCAGAGTGAGCTGTATATTTGCGGCTGATGGGGCCCGGTCCGACGGCATTCCGTGCCGGCCCATTGTCGGCCATGCGTGAACATATCCACGCTCGCCCTAAATATCCACGTCTGTTTCCACATCATAATGATACATTTGTTTACATACCTTGCTCGCGTAATAAGGTTTAAAACAGTTACCGTTAAAACGTTCTAGAACATTGTTAATTTAATTAAAAATAATTTACAATGTCACTGCCAAAATCCTAATAAACAAATTAAGAGCACTGACCTGCAACAGCGTCAAGTTGTCAGCCTAGATAACTACTTGTTAACTAAATTAATTCAATTCCGGACGGACGCGGCCTTATCAACTAGCAAGTTAACACCATTACTGGGTAACCCGCTGACCTTATCAATTTTCACTTAGGCACAGAATAATTACATGCAGAAGTATCACCTGCACTGAAAGAGATTACAGTGGTTCAACAATAGAGTGCATCGATTCTTAAAATTGTAACATTTATATCTACGGGTATAAGGTTTGTTTTGTTGCTTAGAAAACCGTTTGCAGATTCTTTATTTTTCTTCGGTACAACAATAAGCAGGTTCAGTCGGTCCGTGATTTTGTTAAACAGTCATTCATTGAACAGTGTTGGATCTCGGCGCTGCGCCTGCAGATCGCCCGTCAACGCTGCTCTTTGAACTTCGCAAAAGCACATGAGCGCAGTGTTTAGATGAGAACAGTTTTTGTGTGGGATGAGTAAAAAACTTTCAAGTTGAAATATACCAAATGTATTTGTATTGGTTCTACCAGAACCGAATGTAGAAATTCTGACGATTCACCGATCCTTGGTTGATGTTTTTTTATTGTTCCGATTCTAGATATTGATAATGTTGTAAGTCTTTTTAAGATGGACTCTATTATTAAGCTTAGTCAGCAAGAGATCTAGAACAAAATTAATTAAATTAACAATTTGACTCTGGTTCAATTCTTAAAACAATGTTCAGGAAAATCCACTAGTGAGTTCCATTAAAAAACGATTTCAGTTCCATTAGTCTGATGGATGATATTGTTGGCGACGTAATTGCCGGTCGCACTCGCATCGTGCACCAATTCGTGTCGCAACTGCCACCATTTGGCAACTCCCGCAACTCCATCATTGCCACCTCTTGCTCAATCTTCGGCAGAACATTCTCCCCGATACAGTCTCTCACAATAACTTCCTGTTTGGTGTTTACTTTAGCTCCTCCCATCTCTTTGATATCATAATTATATTTACTTCGTTTATTTGTATTATTGCAGAAGGTTGAACAAACGGATCATTCAGATTTGTCGTATTCGAAACTAGGACAGTTATTATTAGACTCAAAAGACAGGAAATTGTCCATGTCCACGTTTTTATCTCATTCTGGTCTTTGGTCAAAATTAAAGGAACTTCAAACAAAAGATTTCTTTGATATTTGAAATCTTTTCATGTGATTAGAAAACGAGATAGGTACATCTCATTCGCAACGAGTCTGAATGCGAGTGCTGAGTTACCAAGCCGACGAATTATTGCCAATAACTCGAACGACCTTACAAAGCTGTTACAGAATACGAAAAAATATATCGTTCGATGCGATCACACGATAACAGAATTACGTTCGCTTCATAAAACTGACCAGTAAGCCAGGTGAAAAATGAAATGCTTGCTCCATCTGTGGGTGGGCTTTTGGAGATTTTCAACCATTCGCTTTGGTGCTCGATCTAGTGAGCCTGTTACATACCCATATCTACATGTATACGTAGATGTCGTGGATGCGTGGCGGGCGGCGCGTAGCCAGCGGTTGCCGAACGCCACCCACCGGTCCGACCGGACCTTGCCGTTGTGTTCTTTATTTTTCTCCCGAACACGACGCCATTGCCAGTTTTATATTATGGACCCGTGTCGATATTACGTATTAATGCGTAGTCTGGCCGCAGAGACCAGACAGTAAAATAAAACCATACCTCTACTGCATATAGATATAGCTCAAGTCTGTGGGATCTGCTTCCAGACAAGGTTGTCATTTGATATTCGTTAGTCGATTGACACATGGCACCGCGCACCGCCGCGGTAGGCGATGAAGCGGATCTCATGTATGTCGCATTGGTCTCTACTAAATCCGTAGATGCCTATCACACGTACACCGCCCGGCCGCGCGCCTTAACGGTGTTTTCACCGCCACCGCCTCTCCGCGCTGCCGTCCGCGCGGTGTGGCGGCGCCTCACACCCAATATCTCTTACTTTTTTCTTTCTACGCCATAAAAGCCAGTGCCACCACTTCAGCGTCCATTCTTGCCAGTGTCTGTGATCAAACTGGTCAAAACCGTGATAAATCCATCCACGCGGACTGGCGCGTAAACCGCCTTACTGCGCGGGGAACCGCTACGAAATCCGATTTACCGCCACCACCGCCTACCGCGGCGGTGCGCGGTGCCGTGTGTGAATCGCCTTTGGGTTCTAGTAGGCATGTAAACTATTATATAGTTACGGCACAATTTATAAGTGACAGTGTCTTTGTGACTGGTTGAATGTGAAAACTAACTCAACGGACTGTTTTACGTTTATAGCTTTATGGATTATAGAATCAGGCGTTACTTTGCGGAAATCCATGACATTAAATGTTATGAAAAATATCTAGTTTTAATTCCGCTACAAAAATCCAGGCTTCATGCAGGATGCAGTCCCACCCTCCCGCCCTCATGCATATGCACATGAAGCAAAGGTCCCACCCTCCCGCCCACATACATATGCATACGTGCAAGAAAAATGGAAAAAACATGCCATGCAATCAAACCTATACCCTATACTCGACACGTGTTTCGCCCCTCCACGGGGCATCCTCAGGAGATGTTGACTCGACAAGCGCTCGGCCTCGGTTTCGAGGCCGAGCGCTTGTCGAGAGGGTGGGACCTTTGCTTCATGTGCATATGCATGAGGGCGGGAGGGTGGGACTGCATCCTGCATGAAGCCTGGATTTTTGTAGCGGAATTAAAACTAGATATTTTTCATAACATTTAATTTTATAGCTTTATGTTTCCGCTGCACACTTGCACAGCTTTTTACAATGAATATTGATCAGACATCGAAGCCGTTCCATGTTGCAAACCAAATAAAAATTCACTTACTATGCACTGCTTGCATATTCACGACCTTCGGAAGGAAGAGGAAGCATAATTTTGGTGAAAAAACAGTTTGTAGATTTTTTTTTTTGTAACCAGCCTTTCCAAACTTTTGTATCACATAAAAGAAAAAAATCGCCCGTTCCGGCAAATAAACGAATGATTACCGCACTGCACAAATACAGAGACAATAACTCGGATAAACCGCAAACAAAACAGTCATGGCGACGATAAGCCATAGATAATGAACACGTGACGTCATTCGTTAAGAGCAGCTGTCACCGCGCCATGTCACTGTGGAGGCTTGGTGACCAGGCGGTGGTTAACCCCTAATTGGCTTTTAATTGCTGCGATTTGGATGTTAAAGTGATAAGCCCACTGTGTTCATTAGGGAAGCACATCACAGACCACAAATTTAAATTGATTTTTTATTATTTTATTATCATAGTAAAGGGAGAGGAAGACGAAAGAAAAGATGGATAGATTGTGTGTGAGTAGTAAAAAATGAACTGGTTTGGGGGATACTGAGTACCGTGGGGATGAGGGCAGAAATATAAGATTCAGAAGGAGTAGATGTTTACGAGATCTTATTACCTGCAATAATCTAGTTAATATCGATAATTCAATTTTCCAATGCAACAAGGATAAATTCGCACGCACACGTAACGTGTCTATCAGTCAATACTAAATAAATAACAAACTTTGTAATCCAGTTCACCTCATAATTAAAAAAAAATACTGATAACTAGTTTTCCTATGAGCACGTATTACCTAATAGCACAGCTAAATAAACAAGACAAGCAGGAAATAAGAAAGGTCGTCGACTCCAAGACCTGCGACCATTCGAACACGTACAAACGGTACTTGCTGACGACTGCAAGCCACGACTCAGCGGGCTGCGTTTTATACTCGCTCCATTGATTCCTAATTCCTTACTCCTGCTCAATTGTCTAAACGCAATTGCAATGGGAGAACTTTGGCTATGAGAGAAAGGACGGGGGAAACTTCTATTAATTTAAAGTTTAAGCTTTTCCCTTAGTTGATTGAGAGGTGCACATTTACAAGTGTTTACGCTTCTTCAAGTAGGTATATTCAATTGCTGATTAATTACTGTTATCGACTTTTACTGCTGATCAGGTTCTTATGATAAATTATACTCAATGACTTACGTATAACAGTTCCTAGAATAACCTACTTGAAATCTACATACACTACAAATTTTGCAATAACGTGCTAAAATTGTCTTACTCTGAATTACTTTTTTACATCTTACTGTTTGCAGAAAATTAACTGCATAATAAAGAGATGTTGATATAAAACAAATAGATACATATTATGTAAACTGTTAATATGGTAATAGGCGGGTTGTAGGTTATCACTTCAAGTAGTACAGGAGATCAAAGGAGTATCAATTCGTTCACCGGTCCGCATTCGTTAGCCGGCTATTTCGAACAACATCCGCTCTCCGCTGCATCACCCACCACGTTGTTCAACACCTCTATGGATCCATGATACAGAGATAAATCCGTCGCATGGAGGATGTGTCACATATCTGTTTGTAACTGATATTTATAACCTGTTTTAACATACGCCCATTTATTTTATTGGAACACTGTTATTTGTTTATGATATTTCCTGTTGTGAAACACCTAAAATGTATAAAGTAAACAAACAAGGAAAAAAATAGAATATACTGCATCCACAAATATTTTAATATGGGTATAATTAAAAGTGCATGATTTCGTTGTGGTTAAAATTAAAAAGTTGAAATTGGCGGATGTTATTATCGGCGACCATAATAAACTGATAACTCGATACGTAACGGACACGGCGAATTCGATTATAAAAATTAAAGTAAATTGTTGACTGATAGTGAAATAATGTATGCAGACAGTTTCTTAGATCAAACATAGATAGTAAAGTATGTAACTATGGTATTAGGCCCTTGAGACAGCACACGTGCGTGGCGTGAGCGCAAGTCAGCCGTGCGGTGTGCGTACGCGCATAGCTCACGATACTAATGTCGCCTTTATTATGATGAATGGACACCGCTGTGTCTAAAGCAGATTAACGCTTTATAGGTATAAGCTTTTTAATGTTTGAATCATACATACCATACTATTGATATGAAACAGAAACACTAAGTAATAAATAATTGAGTATCAATTGGAAATTAATGAAGAGACCTGATTAATCAATCAAAGGCTCATTTACATGAATCGGATGTTTTACAAAAGACAGGGTTTCATTATTTTGATACACGGCCAAACAAGACGTTATCAGATGTGTGTCATTGTGAAGACTTACGTCACAGGCATCCAGTCATATTCATTATATGACTGGGTGGACTGGATCGCTGCTGATACTGTGTGGATACTTCAAATGCGCTGATAAACTCCAATTCATGCTAATTCGTATCGATATAGAATATCTTGTAGGTATATTACGTCCGGAAGGAAGCGAGTCAGGAGAGTGACGGCGCCGGAACCTCACGTTTGAATGCTGTGCGGAAATAGAACGGGCGCCGGGAGACAGGTGCGACGCCCACGAAACCAAATTATATGAAAATTAAACGGCACAGCTCTCGCCGCCCGCTGTTCGCGAAATTAATACCACGAGTCGAGGGCTCCAGTTTACAATGATTGTTTGTAAACATCCTACACTATTTGTAAACTGTTAGGAGTTTCGAATATGATGTATGTTGCGTAGATCTGTTATGTCGGTTCTGTATGTTTTGCTACTGAACCAAATATTTTCTCTCATTGTGTAAGCCTGTAGAATTCGACAAGACACGTCTGTTTATGTGTCCCATTTATAATAATGGCTTCGAACACGTTGGCGCCGTCACCGCCGTGGGCGCCAACTCAGTTACACAAACACAGCAATAGGTACTGATGTTTTTCAAGCCTAATCGCTTTTCTTGTTCTCAGAACGGAGATTGTTTAGTTTACCCGCAATACAAACAACTTTGATCAACGTTTGATTGCACCAATTAACCCTAATTCGTTCCAAACAACGGGCGTAGAAGAAAGAAACAAGAATCCGCGCAAATTAAGATTTATAACTTCCTGCTGTAAGTTTTGAGACAAAGGAATGACTGGCCACGGCCAAGGAATGTGATAAGCCCAATTTGCGTATGTTGTGGGGTCGATGGTCTTAGATTCATACGGGCTGCGAGTGAACGACCAGCCAGGCAGCCACTCACGTCACCTGGCTCAGTCTCACTGTTGAATTTGAGGCGCAACCCTCATCTGTCTTCACGTCTTGTCTTCTTTACAAGATGTTGCTCTTATTGAACATCTCCGTTCGTCTGGCCAACGGTTAGGAAAACAGAAGGTGAATAAAGTTGAAAAAAAGTACCGACTTCAAAACAAATACAAAAAAGTTTAAAATAACTTTTCTTTCGGAAGTCGGTGGCAATAGTCAATGACACAACAAAACAAAGCCACCGACTTCCGAAAGAAAAGTTATTTTAAACTTTTTTGTATTTGTTTTGAAGTCGGTACTTTTTTTTAAAAAGTTTTTATTTTACCCTTTTTAGTTTATTTATTACATATTCAACCCAAATTCTTGTAAAATACAAAATTTTTCTTACATATGCACTAATCTTGTAATCCGTCACAACATAAAAAAATCCATATCTCTAAAACTACTGAACCGATTTTGATGAAACTTGCAGTGTACCCTAAGTTGAACAATACCTAGTACAACAAAAAAAGAATTACTTAAATCGAACTTATAGTTTCGGAGATATGCGTGCACAAACATAAAAACATACATACATACATACACTTATGAAATTTGACACATTTGTTCAGACGCTGATATAGACTAACATATATGAAAACTGGGCAGTTCTGATAATATTACATACATACATACATACACTTATGAAATTTGGCACATATGTTCAGACGCTGATATAGACTAACATATATGAAAACTGGGCAGTTCTGATAATATTACATACATACGGGTTGAATTGATAACCTCCTTTTTTTTGAAGTCGGTAAAAACAGAGCTGTCATTGTTCTTGATTACTTTACTTAATTACTGCTTTAGAATTCATTTCACAATTTGAGTTTGATTTTAAAAAGAAGAACACTAAAACAGATGTATAAATTATTTAACTAGCCAAAAAGAACACTAGGAAAACGGTTCGCTTGTTGTTTGCTAGTCTAATCAGTTCTAGAAAGTACTGGAACATCTATCTAGTTGATAGTATCGGTACTATAAAGCAATCAATTGTAGGTTTTGCTCGTTCCCTCAATTAATGGCTAGTCGCGTGATCTGGCGTGCTCGTTACGTCTGTTGCCAAAGAATACTCACTGCGTAGCCTTCATCATAGACCAATGGAAATTGACCATTGTGTACCTACTCAGATGGTCTCATTGACAATGAAATTTTAATGTCTTCAGAAAAGGGGACATTAATTTATAAAAATGTATATATTGTCTCATATTATTTCATATAGTGTTCATTACAGAAGCGTATTTTATTCACGTCATTTTCGTGCAAAAATTTTCCGCGTGAAATGAGAAAATGAAAACACGCGCTGAAACCACTAGTGCGGTTGATGACTGATGGCTTAAATAATTAAAATGAATCGTTCACCACCGCGACGGATAGGGTTGTGAATATTTCGCGTGAACATGGAGCTTAATGATAGTTGGGAGAGAAGCGCCGCCATGCCGGAGGCTGGGGTTGATTACATTAAAGACGCCTACCTCCGGCCGTTCACCCGTGTCTGGGCTTCGAGCTGCCTACGCAACAGAACACTAGGTATCTTCTAGTCGAATGTGGACTATGTAAGAAGTATGAACATACTCTTGGTCAAGTTGATCTCAAACAAAGAATACCCAATTATACATGGGTACTAAAATCATAATGACAATAACAAGAATTGTAATACTCAGAGACCCAGAGGTAGCTAATCGAGGCGCATCCCCGTGGGAAATCTCTCAATGTTTACCAAAGTCCTTGATCGACTCATCATCACAATTTTTTCTTTCAGTTTTTTATAGTCTTACGCCTGCTTATTATAGTCCATAAAATAAGAACTCGTTATTGAGGACTTATTCAATCCAAGCCAGAGACGCAAACAAGTCTGTCGTTTACGACATCACTATTCTAGACAGCTCTCATAAATTGTAGCCTAATAAATTTTAGATGGACAATAAATGTGCGCTCCATAAAGCTATAATATTACAGGCTCAATAGTAAACACTGCCTTTTTCGTTTTCTTGCCTGTTCCAGCAGACGTACTATGCTTTTGAAATAGTACTACTAAAGCCTCCTGCAGACACACGCGATTAATCGCGCGGGGCGACATGTCGCGGTCCATTCGCAGTACATTTAGAGTGGAAATTAGCTTGGCTCGTTGTCGCAGCGCGATTAATCGCGTGTGTCTGCAGGAGTCTTAAGTCCTACTCGACTCTCTATCTCAGTAAACCAATCATAATTAATGTTTTTTCACTTTGTTTGTTGTCATTCATAATGAACTTAAGGTCATTATGTAAGTAATTAATTAGTATGTAATGCACCTTGCACCTACGTGGTGGTCCTTCCTCGCTTTCCACCGCACTGCTCATTGAACAGAACGCCACGATCAATGGGCGACGGCGACGCAGCCCTCATAATAAGCAGTAATGTCCGCTTTGTATTAATAACACATCCACTTTATTCAATGAACAATATCCATAATAATGCCATTCATAAAATTGTACTTGAGTTACTTGTAAGTGTATGTCACTGCGCTATAGTAACCTGTCAACTATCAAATCTTACCACGTGAATTGAATTAGTGCGAATGTAAAGAAAGCATACAAAATTCTTCACCATAACAGGAAATACCCACGACATAATTTCCTTTGTAACTTCAGTGTACAAAACTTAATTCCAGTAGCGGAGTAAACAATACACCGGAGTTTCCTCCGTGCCTCGGAACGCACGTAAAGCCGGTAAAATAAAGCTGATATTCAGCTGCATCTGATTCGACTGGAAGCCCCAAAGGAAAGGGCTAAGCAGATGGTGATGATAAAGTTAAAACTAATAAGAAATACAAGAAAAAATCAATGAATAAATCATAAACACAGAGAAGTAACAAGAACATTTTAATTAACATTGTTGATCTTGTAAGCTGTAATTACAAAAACATAATAGAGATCATAAAGCTTGTGTACAAGCAATGAAACTCCTTTCACTGTAATTCCCCAGGGATCTTTATCCCTGGGCTTAACTGCGAGAAAGTAATCAGTGGAGCTGAACCGAGGCTTTCCGAGCGACGCAGTGAGCTCTCCTATCAAACTAGAAACGTAATAAGTTTTCAGATGAGATCACAACACGAAGTCATGGAGTAAAAAAACTTAATATAGCATTATGTATCTTGACTTTAAAAAATACGAAGAAGGTTGAGTGTCTCTCTCTGGTTGAATCCAGACGCAATCCGCAAGGCCAGCAGGGCGTAAAAACGTTTAGAAGAGCGAGCGCCATTTCTGTTTGCTCGCTACTAATTGTGTTTACGTTATCCTGGACCGGGGAGCGAACTGTTATTGCTGTGTATTACAGTACATACTTGTTTGTTTCTATCATCACATCTTGTATTTGCAGATAAACATATCTCATCTGCAACCATCTGCTCACGGTTGCTGTAATATTTGTCACGAGGTGCTTGTAAATCAACCTTTTACTATTCCTAATTATGATAATGTGTTTAGAGAGATTCAGTTCTATTAATGATAATAAATTATTATTAGTTTTTAATGAACCGATGTCCTCATTTCACTAAATGATCCTTGGCTCGATAATAATTCCGTACGATATTCTGACATTTCCATTTGAGGTCAGCTTACTGTTGACGGACATTATTACAAATTAATGCTTGTCTTCTCCCAATTTCCTTAGAAGTGAGCTCATTGTTTGTGTTAGATTCTAGATTTTGTCGGGTTCAGCAAACTTTCGCTATGAAAATTCCCCAATTTAGTTTACCTACGTTATTGTTCGGGAGCTTATGTAAATATCTGGTGAAGAAAGCTATTCACTTAGTTTCGATATTATAATATTGGAAGAAGCATGAAGCTGGAAAATTGACATAATATTTCAAAAACAAACGAGTAGAAACCAGATTTGTTTATATTTCACCAAGAAGTGCAATTTGAAAGAAAAAAACCAATCGTTTAAGTTAAAAGCGGATTACGTATAATATGTTTTACGCTTCGCCGACGCTGTTTACTCGGATGAGTTCTCAGATTCGCTATACATTTTTCTCAATACTTTGCGTTTCGCAGAACACGTCATTTTCTTGTCGAACTTACAGAAAAATGCGGCTGCGGGTTTTCCTGTTCAATGTGTAGTTCTGGGAAAATCGTTATTACACTACCTCTAAATCTGGATGTAAACGGTTTTACACAAATATCTACCTATTGGTTTTTCTTCTCCATAAATCACATGAACAAGTATGAAAAATCAGTAAGTATGGACTGCTTACTATAATAACGTAAGATATTGGTGTCATTAGTGTTGTTGTCAACGACCGCTGGGTCAGGCGCTGACCTTGCGCGCGGCTGGACAATGACGCCGTGCAGCCGCCCACCACCAGTCCACCACACTCCGCGCCTTTGATGTTCAACGTCCTCATTTCCGGCACTCGCAGCCGAATTAGCTCTTTTTACTTTCATATTGCTTGAATAACGTACCCTGTTTTATAAGCAACTTCGTGTGCCTTCTAATTTATTTTGCACATCTTAGAATTTGTTTTTTTTTTTTTCAAGATTATTTCGTAAAACACGTTCAACGTTCCAGTAATGAGGACATGATCATGTTTACTTTTATTTTTCAAAGATTCATGTACGGTTTTTGTATGTATAAAAATACTAGTTTCGACAAAACTTGAATTTGTTTGAAGTTATCATATCAAAAAAACTCATATTATTTACAGATGTTATTAAATGAGTAGCCTTGAACAATAATGAACATAATATAACAGTAGACTACGCATTATATTGTAAGGAGGAAGTAGATAATTGGATTTAAGGGCCTGACATTGACGCCGGTCGGTATGTTCCAACGCGCGTTACTCAAGTGGACGAAACTGGTCTCCTGATCAATGGACACGTGAGGACTAAGCTTATCATTACAGTCTTTACCTAGGACTAATATAAGAAAGTTATAAATGATAATTTCGATGCAGTTGCTTCGTTACAAATGTTGATGGAGAGCAGTACGTAGAGAAAAGCAAGACCTTACAAGGCGACCCCGAAACTTGAAAAAACCTCAAGCTGAAACTGTGTTTGCGCTACTATTTAGTTGCGACTTGCGACATTTGTGTTGTTCTGGCGTTGGCACGACATGTAGGCAGCACGTGGGTACGTCGGGGTAATTAATACACAGCTCCTCTGATGAATTGGATGAGCGAAGGACAAATCTTCAGTGTGCGTAGGGTCATGTCGCGTGTTTCTAATATTTGCACGATTCTTTAAGGCTTCTTCGCGTGTGGAATAACATTATCCCTTGTATGTAATACTTGTTTATATAAGTAGTGACGTTATTTAGTGTTGTCATCAGCTTAGAGTTCATTCGTAACAGATGAGTGGGTTTATTTCTTGAGGATAGGATAGTTGATATTTCACCAATTACGGAACAGAATCCTGGTATTCCTGAAATGTAATAAAACTTGCTTGCTTGACTTGCTTTAACTTACAAATGTAGATAAGACAAGTTTATTAAGTCATTTATTTAAACGATTTTTTTTTTTTTTTTTTTTTTTTTTAGGGTGGCAAAATCATCAAATGAGTGGCGGGAGGGACTGTCAGACTCTTACTGACTAAAATCCACCCGTGTTCCGTCGGATGCCCTTTACGTTCCGGGGCCACGGTATCCTGGATTAAGAAAAATCCGCGACCCCGGCAGGCATTTGGCCCCATAAGGGGCCCCGTCGGTGACGCGTGAAACACGACGCGCCACCGACCCGGGCTTGGTCCTTGGTCGGACGGCGAGCATACCCATTACTCACCGTCCGCAAGCCCGCTCCGCCGCTGTGCCCTCTGCTGTTCAGAGGGACACGCGTTGGAGCGTCCACCCGACAGGCTATTTGCATACGGGCAAAGAAACCCCTTAGGCACACAGTGCCTAAGGAGAGTTTTTGCCCGCATCCCAGGGCGCACCGGCCCGAAAAACTGGTCTTCCCCCCGGACGTATCCGAGAGGGAACTCCAGTCCACGGGCGCACGTGGAGGTTTCCTGTCTTAGCACCCCATTTATTTAAACGATAAAGGTAATTTGGAAATACCCTTGCATACAAAACGTCATCTATTTTTTCCTTATGCCTGCAGGCTCTGCAGCTATACGGAAAATAAATATGGCTAATGCTAATAGCTGTCGCTATGCCAAACAAAACCCATGGAATGAATCAAGCACTTAAAATTGTTACCAACACAAATCATGAATAATTTGTAACAGCACCTTTTTCCTTTACTTACTTAGTAATTAAAAATATATTTTGTATATTTTGAATGTAACATATTTTATACATATTTTGAATCATTTAATGGCACCTTCCTGTAGGAAATACCATCTTAAGATGTGTGAAACGAAAGTGACAGGTGGGAACCCTGCTCGTCCCGCCTCTCTATAAATAGACAATGACAACTCAGCGCCAACAGATATTTTAGCCAAGCGTGGGATCCTCTGATTCATTTATAAATGTTTATCATTTGTGCTGCAATCCAACAAAAGTCTTGTTTAATTATTGGCTATTCATTAGATCATAACATTGCATTAGTTTGATTGATGAGTTTATAAAGAAAATATTTTTTCTCATTGCCCTGCAAATAATCGAAGACTTGTTATGGTGACAAAATCTGTTCACATAATTCTTTCAGTACCAAAAACCAGCGACCTCGCTCGGCAAGTCGGCACCAATGATTCCATTTTTTTCTAAGTAAATAATTTTCATCATCAGCTGAGTACTCTCGCCCTGGGTAGAGCAGGAAGGACTGTCAGACTTTTACTGACTGAAAATCACCCATTCCTTCTTTCCAACCCTTTGCGATCCAAGGCCGTGAAACAGTCACAGTCCTGCGACCCCAGAAAATCTCGTGACCTCAAACCCAACCACTTGCGATAACACCTAAGATATCAATTCAAATTGAATTGTGTTTAGTTAGGGTTTTGCATTGAGGAATATAGATGGATTTTCGAGAAATGACTTCGCACACAAAATGCTTCCGTTGCAGTGCGCCAGCGCATCTCATCGTAACACCTGATTCGCCAGCGGCGCAAGGTCATGCAAGGCCGTCAGCGCGCACTCCGCCCACAACCGCAGGTGAAAGGACCCACACACGAAGTGCTCTTTCCACGAATTGGTTATTTTGCGGTTACGTTCGCAAATATTGTATCAGCATCTCTTTTGTTCTATTATCTCGATTCACCTCCAGGCAGCACAGGTTAATGCTCAGTTCTGCCGTCGGTTTTATGTTGGATAATTTTTACGTCACCAGCTCTATTTGTATTAGGTAAGATCTTAAATTGCGACTTTAACGAGCAGCCAGCTAAATCGATTGCTCGACGGTTTTCGTGACAAGAATAAATAAGTTGTGTACATTTTAATCAGTTCGGTTCGCTAGTTACAGCTTTGGGTTCAAAGGTGAATGCAGAAGTTTGTAAACACGGTTATAAATAATCGTAGGTCAATTATACCAGGGCGTTTGTTTACGGTAATTACTTAATGTCATACTTACTAGAGACATTCACGCATTCACTCCCATTATCAGCAATTGTAACTAGTTAATTTAGCTTAGAAGATGTAACTTTGGCTTTAATCTATTGGATGGCCATTAAAGGGCTGGGTAAAAAATCCTAAATTAATTTTGCTCATGCAGACTAAGCTAACAACTGATGTACAACATCTGCTCAAATGTCTTGTGTAGGAGTTAGGAGCTACATTTTGTGTGCACCTACTAAATCAAATAATTCCCCGGACTTAGTCATGAGCTACAATCAAACTCCACTCATCGGAAAAAGTTGTGTTAAAACAATAAATGTTGAGGGAGATGTGGGAATCACCTCAATGATGTGTTCATTTGGCAAATCGCCTCGTTTTGCTGCGTTAGCGGACCAAAACACACATGAGATGGTGATATCAGAGCGCAGTCATTTGTTTACGTAGACGACGTCATCGTTGTTAACTGCTGCTAATAAACCTGTAATTGTTTGTGGTTCTCATTGATCGGATTACGAACTAGATTGTGTTAGCAAGTGTTAAGTTGATTAATTTCGTTTCTGGCTTGCGTATTGAAGGCTGTAAAAACAAGGACTGTCTACAAAACAACACAGAGAGGCTCATAAAATTTGATTTGTGAAGTTTCTTTGAGAAGACTGTTTTATTCCTTGAGTAACGATGGTGTTCTTTGATTTGAAACGCAAATGATTGTTGTACGTACAGCCACAGGTACAGCTTGTTATATCTGCATTGCAACTGACTGCTATTAATTTAATTACTTAGTTACGCTTACGACGACGTTAGATGCTTATGTCATTGTTTTATTCTACACTGTTTCGTACATTACTATTTATTTTATTGTTTGTGCTGAATTCATGATTTGTATTCAACTGTTTTAGTATGAACGCCCCCTCTTTTGTCATGTATTGTATGTTTTGTATTGTGTCACTCATTGACATAGCGTGGCAACACGTGATCGGAACCGCGAGGAGTGTTGGCTCGTCACTGCGACACACGTCACCCATAATCCCGGCTGCTCTCTGATGCTGCATGTGAAACATGGATATTAACGATACAACAATATAATTACCAGCCTGTCACGACAGCAGCACGCGGACACAAATCGTGTCACACCAACTCGTGAACGTTAACTCTGTTATAGTTTTGACACGATGTAAATTAATCATCGATGTGTTCATTACTCATCTTCTGTTGCTATCAACTGCAGATCAAATATTATTGTATCACTCTAACCATTTCGTTAGTTTACATAAACTGAGAGTATGTATAAATATGAGATACATCATTTGGTCGTAAAATATTATATCAAGCGGTCCAAATAATTTTCCCACACTGTCACTTCATGAAGTAAATCATAATTTAAACAGGCCGAGAGGAATGCCCGTTAAGATGAACCAGCAACGAGCTCGTCTGGAAACTATTGGCTGAGCCATAAACCGAGCCGTTCCCGAGCCGGCAGTTAATCATGATTTATTTCACCATTACTCTACTACGGAATACAATATAATTTGGAGCGGTAATAAGGAAAACCGTTGCATCAGACTTTAAACAAGAAACCAAGTTGAACTAAATATTTCAGTCCAAAAAATATCGTTGCCTTTTGATCCGCCTCTGCAATCTTTATAAAGAATATCCGGCAATGAAGATCTCAGAACAGCATAATGGATAGCCCGAGGCCCAGACGATTCAGCAGTATTGAAAGTTTGAGACATGTTGGCGCCAGAACTAACAGACCGTTCTAAATGAACAGCAGTTTGAAAGTAGGGATATAGTAGAATACAATACTTTTCAAATGTAAATCGAAGTTCGGTAATTATATTGTCGCATCCAATGTGCAGTATGTTTGTGTATGTAAATACATAGAGTTGTTGTATACATATTGTTGCCGGTTCACAGTGCCAGTGCGTTCGCATATGTGCGCTTCATCCGATGGCTAATAAAGCAACAGCGTATCCTGTAGCTGCGCAACGCTTCCTCGCGGGGCTTCGACCCCATTCCTATCCAACACCGGTTACACCGACTGTTTCGCTTGATCGTCGGTTCACTGCAAGCCGTCCCTAATGGTCGCGACCACACTTGTTTGTATCAACAAGTAATTGTTGTTGTTGTTTCTGTACGGCAACGACTGTTGTTTGGTTTCAGTGCGAATTGCTTCGTTTTAGAATTGTGTTTTGTTTTCAGTGGGTACGTGTTGTTTCTATAGTTCAACTGGTGGAAAACCAAAACAAACTGAAAATATTTTGAATATAATTCTAAACTCGTCTGAGTGTAATGTAAATACGAGCTGATGAACTAATGATCGCATAGTTCTCTCGCGTCTCGTAACATGTACCGCAGACCGCAGTGCTGGTCGCACGTCGCTTCATCGAATGTCAAACATTCTCCGCATTGATTGGCATTCAATTAAGCAGCCTGCGTAGGCGTGAACATTACGAGCGCGCGTTATTCCTGGATATGATGTTGTCGAGGGAAATGGAAACCGACATTCATACGTTAATGACTTATTGCCTGCTCAATCTATTTTTCATCTACTTCATTGCATAACATAAAAGACCTTGTTATTTCTGAAACTTAACTACCAATAGCCTAATTTGTATTGTGCCACATTCCAGATAGGATCTGCATGTGAAATTGGGGCATGTATTAAAGTAGTAATATAATATTATACGATCAGCGGATATTGCTCTCGGTCTCAATAGCCGTTGTGGGCGATTACTGGAATGCTCTGAGAAGCGTGTCTAAATGCAAGCATGTCGTAATGATGACAGAGCTGGTCGCTGGTCGCTGGGCGCTGCGACGTCATTGAAACTAACCAAGTGGAAATACCGCGAGGTGCGTATCAGACGCGGTGACTCATGATAGTAAGGCCAATATAAACATAAGAGATGGCACTTTATTGCAATCACGTAGGAATGAGTTTTATGCCTGACTATATCAAAGTGAACTTTGAGATTTTCGGACTTTTGATAAAATCCTACAATACAATTAAATGCAAAAACCCAAGAGAATAAAAAGAACCCAGACGTACTTGTAGCTGTCTGTAAACACATATTATACGTTTACATAGTTAACTCACCGCAGATGAAACCACAAATATTTTCAAATAACAATTTGTTTAGCTCTGTCCATAAAAGGCGAAAATTATCTATACATATAATAAATCTGTCTTCTTCTTCTTCCTGCCCTTATCCCATTCTATTTGGGGTCGGCGCAACACGTTTTCTTCTTCCATTCTCCCCTATCAGACGTCACAGTATCATTTACTCCTTTTTCTTTCATATCATTCCTTAGACAATCCATCCATCTTTTCTTTGGCCTTCCTCGTCCTCTCCATCCATCAACATTCATACTCATCACTTTCTTAGTCACATGGGTGTCATCCCTCCTCATCACATGTCCATACCAAGATAGACGATTCCGTTTCATTTTTTCTGTAACAGGCGCCACTTTCAAACTTCCCCTTATAAACTCATTCCTTACTTTATCCATTCTTGTCACTCCACACATCCATCTCAACATCCTCATCTCCGCTACATGCAATCGTTTCTCATCCATCTTTTTCACAGCCCAGCATTCCGATCCATACAATACGACAGGTCTAATCACGGATTTGTATATTTTCCCCTTTAACTTGAGGGGCATCCGTGGGTCGCAAGTTGTTCCGGTGACCTGTCGCCATTTCATCCATCCCGAGTTGATCCGGTGTGTTATGTCCCGGTCTACATCGCCGTCTCCTTGGACAAGCGACCCGAGGTACCGAAAGTCGGAACAGACTGGTATGGGCGTTCCTGCAAGAGTAATGGGCACAGGACTGGAGAGACCGCCAAAATCGCAAAACAAATACTCTGTTTTGGTTCTGCTCAATTTCAGGCCAACGTTCTCCAGTCTTTGCCACCACACCTCCAATCTGTTCTGGACCTCTAGGCCGCTCTCGGCAATCAGCACAATGTCATCGGCAAACAGCATGCACCAGGGGGCCTCTTCCTGGATGTCCGACGTCAGAGCATCCATTATCATCAGGAAGAGGTACGGGCTGAGAGCCGACCCTTGGTGCAAGCCAACCGCTACAGTGAAGCTGCCGGTAGTGCCCGCTGTAGACCGGACTTGGGTACTGCATCGACTATACATTGCACGGATCAACTGTACATACTTTCCAGGTATACTTTTCTCCTTAAGGGCCCACCACAGAACCTCACGGGGCACCCGGTCGTATGCCTTTTCCAGGTCGACGAACACCATGTGCAAGTTTTTATGCGCACCTCTGTATTTCTCGCACAGTTGGCGGATAGCGAAGATGGCATCCGTCGTACCCCGACCAGGCATAAAACCGAATTGGTTCTGTGAAATTTCGCTCTCCTCTCTCAGTCGCCTTTCAATAACTTTCTCCCAAACTTTCATACTGTGCGATATTAGCTTTATTCCTCTATAATTATTGCATTCCAGCACATCACCTTTGTTTTTAAAAATGGGCACTAGCGAACTATTACACCATTCGTCAGGTATGGCTTCTTCCAGCATCAGCTTATTGAAGAATAAAGCTAACCACGTCCAACCATCCATCCGCAATATTTTCCACACTTCAACAGGTATTCCGTCCGGTCCTAATGCCTTACCATTCTTCATTCCACTCACCGCATTCCTCACTTCATCCACACTTATTCTTCTTACTAATCCCTTATTTACTGGTTTACTTTCAAGCACACCACTCCAGTCATTCTCCTCATTCATCAGTCTTTCAAAGTAACCCTTCCACCTATTCTTAATTTTCTCATCTTCCGACAGAATCATATATATCATCATATATATAATATAATAAATCTGTAGAAGGGTCAATTCTGTACATTGAAAATATTGAAAAAATAAATAGCGGGGGGTGTTGCTGGATCGATACCAAACCCAAATATGTGATTAAAAAAATTTTTGTCTGTCTGTCTGTATATGCAGGCATCACGTGAAAACTAACGGTTCGATTTCGATGAAACTTGGTATAATTATACCTTATTATCCTGGGCATAAAATAGGATACTTTTTATCCTGGAAAAATACGGAGAAAAAAATCTGTAACAAACCTTATTATGGAACCACGGCGACACCTATTATCAAGTAGAACATTACGGGTAAGTAATATATGATATAACTACAAAATCTCTAATATTTACAAGAGATAACAACTGAATATATAATTTTATTTGATATAACAATCTTTTAATATAATAAACGATTGACATAATTTTATAATGACTAATTTCTATAATCATAACAATCAATGAATATAAAATCGTTTTGTATACCACTCAAAAGACATAAAACTTATTTGGTCTAATTTTTTTTTCTTCCTGGTATGTAATCTAACTCTGATGTACCTAGTAATAGTACCACCTACCATGAATGCTCGACGGAGCCCCGCTTCGCGGGGCTCCTATTTCTGAGTGCAAGGTTTAAAGTAACCTAACACGAAGGAGATGGCGGGGTCTTTCAGACCCCGCCATCCCCTTCGAACCTAACCTGTCCGTGTCGGGGTGCCCCAAGTCCCGAGCTCGCTTCGCTCGCTCTTGCATCCTAGGTCAAATAACTGATTACTACCTGTCATGCTGGCTCGACGGAGCCCCGCTCGCGGGGCTCCTATTTCTGCGTGCAAGGTTTAAAGTAACCTAACACGAAGGGGATGGCGGGGTCTTTCAGACCCCGCCATCCCCTTCGAACCTAACCTGTCCGTGTCGGGGTGCCCCAAGTCCCGAGCTCGCTTCGCTCGCTCTTGCATCCTAGGTCAAATAACTGATTACTACCTGTCATGCTGGCTCGACGGAGCCCCGCTTCGCGGGGCTCCTATTTCTGCGTGCAAGGTTTAAAGTAACCTAACACGAAGGGGATGGCGGGGTCTTTCAGACCCCGCCATCCCCTTCGAACCTAACCTGTCCGTGTCGGGGTGCCCCAAGTCCCGAGCTCGCTTCGCTCGCTCTTGCATCCTAGGTCAAATAACTGATTACTACCTGTCATGCTGACTTGACGGAGCCCCGCTTCGCGGGGCTCCTATTTCTGCGTGCAAGGTTTAAAGTAACCTAACACGAAGAGGATGGCGGGGTCTTTCAGACCCCGCCATCCCCTTCGAACCTAACCTGTCCGTGTCGGGGTGCCCCAAGTCCCGAGCTCGCTTCGCTCGCTCTTGCATCCTAGGTCAAATAACTGATTACTACCTGTCATGCTGACTTGACGGAGCCCCGCTTCGCGGGGCTCCTATTTCTGCGTGCAAGGTTTAAAGTAACCTAACACGAAGAGGATGGCGGGGTCTTTCAGACCCCGCCATCCCCTTCGAACCTAACCTGTCCGTGTCGGGGTGCCCCAAGTCCCGAGCTCGCTTCGCTCGCTCTTGGATACTAAATTTTTCTAATAACACTAGCATTCGTGAAGGCAAACAATCAAAGTCCAAAGGATAAGCCAAAGTCATCAAAGAAAATGGTTTAAACGTTAAATTATATGTTTCAAACGTTATCATAATGATTTTCGCTTAAATAAACGTTATATCAAATAAAATTATATGAAATGAGTTTTAGAGTAACACAAACATTATGTGTAAAGAAATTATATCAATCGTTGGGTATTTCTCACGTTGATTATATCATGTGAACGTTATTGAAATGAAAATATATCAAATAACTTTATATGAAATGAGACGCACCCGAACATTACACCACGCCTGCCTACATTGATTTCTAAAAAGGTTCCACCACTCACCACTAGATGGCGTTGTGCCTATGACGAGCATTTCTGAATCGCGGTGTTAAGATTCTCCGAGAGTTAACGACTACCGCGACTTTCTTATTTTTCTTTGTGACTGAATTAGCAGTGCACTTGCGGGCTACGCGTCCTAAATGGAATAGCTACACAAGGCTCGGCTACTAAGTTTTATCACTTTTATCATGAAGTTAAACAGTAAGTAATTCATTATAGGCTTAGCCGTATTTGGGTCCAATAGATATTTATAAGATGTCATTGTCAGAGTTACTCAAAATGGAGAAATAAACCATCCACGCGAAGACCGACATCCGCGCGGACGGAGTCGCGGGCGGAAGCTAGTGGGAAAAATAAAACTGTCATTCTGTTGAATCTTAAAACTGAGCTGTATAAATCTTAGTGGTTTGGGAGCAGTTCGTAAAACTTAGGAACTACGATAAATTGACTCGGAACAATATTTTAAATCAGTATCTGGTTACGCTGCGCAGAAAGAACGGTTAGGTCTTTTATCTATAACTTCATGTCATTGAACGACTAATCTGATTGGCTGTGAAAGGTCCTATCTCTATCCTTTCCCCGCACATATCTTCTCGCTTTAGTACGAGGGAGATCGCTTATAAGCGGCCGCAGTTGACACTCGTGGCCAATCGGTTACTCACAACGCGCACCTCACGTCAGAGCGCTCCAGTTGCCTGCTGTCGACAGCCGGCCCTCACCCGCGAGGACGTCTCCGGAGAATTAAGGTATTGTGCATCCTTCCTATATTTCGATCTGCATTCTGTCTTGTGTTCCCGGCAGAACGTAATTTCCATGTTTTATTCACAGCCAATTAGCAATTAGAAAAATTTAGCATAACCCGCGCTTCCAGTATCATCATCATCATCATCTCAGCCATAGGACGTCCACTGCTGAACATAGGCCTTCCCTTTAGATCTCCACATATACCTGTTGGAAGCGACCTGCATCCAGCGTCTTTCGGCGACCTTTACAAGGTCGTCTGTCCACCTCGTTGATGGACGTCCTACGCTGCGCTTGCTAGTCCGCGGTCTCCACTCTAGCACTTTTCGACCCCATCGGCCATCTGCTCTGCGAGCAATATGGCCTGCCCATTGCCACTAAATCAGTATAAACTTTTGTATTTATAAAAGAATCTGTTAAATATGGATTTTATCAGAATCGTTTGCATATGTTCTGTTGTAATTAAAACTATTATTATTATTATCAATAGTTTACGCCCTGCGCTTGTATTACTTTGAGTCACGCACATTCATAGTTCGTACATTCAAGAACCTCTTGGCCTGTATTCGTTTTGGTTCTTCAACCCTATTTATTATTCAGGGACCGCATTAAGCTCAACTAGTCATTAGGGCCCACAAACATTTCCAATTCTGTTTTTAGAATGTTGGCTAGTCTTCGAATGTTTGTAGGTGTATTAGACATGCTAGTATTTACGTTGTATGTTCATGTTGGCTACCTTTACACCGGGCTTCGCTCGTAAAAGAGGATAGCAACGGCAGAACAATTTAAACCCTCGTTTATTGCTCGTTCCGCTACATCGAGCCGTACGAAGCTTTTATTTTACACCTTTTGCTGAACCCTGGTTCTGAACGGTGTGAATGGAACGTAAACCGCAACCATGTGGAATGCCGCCTACATAAGACTTTAAAATTATCTCGTTTGGCTTGGAAATGTCTTGAACTGTAATTTAAATGGTTTTGACATAGTTTTATCCTGAACTTTTGATAATTAAACATAAACATACTTCTTTACAACTTTAACATTTAGCTTTACCACTTTCCACATTACCAGTTATGAATGTAATTAATATTATACTTACCTTCAAACTTTATAACCAGGAATTACTTTGTCGACCCTCGTCCTTCACCGGGCTTTAGCGGAGGATTATGATGATCCTTTTAACTGACATGCCGGCTGACGTCAGGAAACTTACAATGGCTTAAACATTCACTTAATCATCATAATACGTAATACATTTACCAAAGCGTTTTGCAAGGCCGACGATGTAAGGAAGAAGGGACGAAAATCTGTTTAAATTAAACTATTAGTGAGCTATATGCATATCGTATTGCATATGGAAATTCCCTTTCTGGCGTTTTTCAAGATAGACCACAAGTAAGTCATGCAAAAATTCAGGCTACGACCTATTGCCATAGCATTTAAATGATTTATTAGTCACTTTTCTGAGAATTAAAACCAAAACCGCAAACCAAGACCCCATTAGAGCCTGAAGCATTGTTTTGTTATTAGTAATTCAACTTGAAGTACTCTCTAGTAGCTTCTTTCCCAGCCGTAGCTAACTAGTGGCAACAGAAAGTAAAGTGGTGATGATAACAGTTGTTTACCTCTCACAAGTTGTAAACATGTGCTTCAATGAGTGAGCACAGTTCCATGACCATAATGGTTTCACTTGAAGTAACGCTCACGAGCCATACCGTTGGCACACCCAGTAACCTCATACACTAGTTGGATTCTTGCACACTACACACCGTAAGCACTTTTCTTCTTCACAAAGTTGTAGTCTGAAAATAATTGCTTTAAATACTCGTTTAATTAGTCGAACCCTTAAGTAAATAAATAAATAATTCCAGCTAAAACTTTTGCGCTAATTCCAAATAAGTTTGCCTAACCACCTGGTTTGATTCGGGTCGACGTAGCGCGTTGTGTTTCACGCGCGCCTCAAAGGGTGTCAGCATAATGACGGGGCCTCCCTTTAGAGAGCCAAAGCCTGATTGGGTCGCGGGACTTACCGAATTACCGTGACGTGAAGGGCTATTGAAGGACACCGTGGATTTTAGTCAGTACGAGTCTGACAGTCCCTCCCGCTCAGCCCTGTGTGGACTCATTTGATGATTTTACCACGATAAAAAAAAAACACTGGTTTAATTGGCAAGCTTGTCTGGTTGCAAGCAGTGTCGAGTGTCGCGGTGCGGCCATCTGCCCGACATCGACACCGGACACCGCGACATCTGCCGACCTTGCTCTCCTTACACGCCGTTCCTTTGATCTGCGACTGCACAATACACGCAAATAGTTCATGTCACGTATTGGGTCATTGGCTGGCTATGATTTGGAAGTAGATAGTATAATGCTTAGCTATCAGTCGGGAATGTGGATGTCATAATGGAAATACAGATAACTGAAGTAACATTATGGACATTCTAGTAGGACGGCATTTATGGTGCGGAAGACGAAATGCTATCCTGTTGCAAAACAATCTATCTCCATAGCTTCAATAGCTTGTTTCCTTCAAAAATTCCTGTCTAGTTTATGATAGCTCTAACTCTTCGTCTCGCATCACGTCATAAAGCATGGCTGCGCTCGCGCAGTGCGGCTCGTAAACTGAAGGAATGGGGCCGGCTGTTGCAACGCGCACATCTTCAATACGCTGGGTTTAGTGTGCCTCGTCCATTATGCTTGTTAATTGTTATTCCGTTCTACCCGGTATTTCTTTCAAGATTATTTTTAATCCTGTTTTGTAAGCTTCACCGTCAGAGTTATGAATATTTCGTTGATGGATATCTGTGTTTTCTGTAAGTGATTCAAGAAATCATCAGAAACAGCAACGAAGTCGTTACTGTTGTTTTGTCGTTCTGTTATCCTTATTTTCAATTGAATCAGTAAAGCTAGCCTTATGCTCAAAACCAGACTTCATCAGAACTAACTTGCTCTATTTTAAAGCTGTAAATTCACACACCCACTTCTATTTTGGACAATCTTCCACTTAAACTGTTTAAAATGGTGCAGTAATTTTACGTGTAACATTCCTTCCTGAAACCACTCAATACAGACCATTAACCCCGTATAGTCGTAGTATTATCGACAGGCTTGTTGGTCTAGTGGTTAGTGACCCTGACTGCTATGCCGGAGGTCGTGGGTTCGATTCCCACCCAGGACAAGTGTTTGTGTGATGAGCACGATCATTTGTTCTGTGTCTGGGTGTAATTTATCTATAATATTATGTATGTATGTAGAAATATATAAGTATGTTTATCAGTTTTCTAGTACCCATAACACAAGCTCTGCTTAGCTTGGGACTAGATGGCGCTGTGTGATAGTTGTGGAATATTATTATTATATTATATTATTATTAATGTATGCAAAGTAAGCGTATATCGTCCATCACGCCACATCACGCATGGCAGTGCGACGTACTCTCACGCATGACGCCATTAAAATATCGCTGCGTCTTAACTGTCAGTTTTATTTGCAGTAATGCGCGTGCGACGCTACATAATACCTCCGTAATGGAATTATTATAAACAATTTGCATGATGTATAGAGCCACTAATGCAGTTTTCGCCGACCATCAGGCCCTGGAGCGTGAAGTTTCACTAATTAACATTGTGTAAATACTCGTACTACAGTGCTCGGTATTAATATGTTTCGTAAAATGATTAATTCCTTATTGCTTTTTTAATGTTGTGTTGAACGGCAATTCCTTAGTTAAGACACGGGTTTTGATTACAGAATCGTTTTTAGGTTGAAAGCTGAAGTTTATGTTAATATGCTACAATGTTTAGTAGCAGCTAACCGCAGATTTAATGGGCGCATCATTCTGTCATCGTTAAAATTGTTATCGTGTCTACTTTAATACACAATGTGCTATCCAAGTGCATTCTAAACATCTGGCGGCTACAGTCAGTGAAATGTGGCATCAGCATGCTTGACTCGACCCTTATATTATATCACAATAAACGCTCTCACTCTTATGAAACTCATAATTATCACATTATTTACTATTCATTTATTTACTTGTGAAACTGAAAGCTGATTTCCACACCATTTCTTAGCCACGTGGAACTGATGCAAACTGTGGGCAGACGTTAGCATCTTAGCAGCACCTTTTTTTTTAGGGTGGCAAAATCATGAAATGAGTCCTCCCGCCCTGGGTGGGGTGGAAGGGACTGTCAGACTCTTACTGACTAAAATCCACCCGTGTTCTTTCGGATGCCCTTTACGTTCCGGGGCCACGGTATCCTGGATTAAGAAAAAATCCGCGACCCCGGCAGGCATTTGGCCCCATAAGGGGCCCCGTCGGTGACGCGTGAAACACGACGCGCCACCGACCCTGGCTTGGTACCTGGTCGGACGGCGAGCTTACCCATTACTCACCGTCCGCAAGCCCGCTCCGCCGCTGTGCCCTCTGCTATTCAGAGGGACACGCGTTGGAGCGTCCACCCGACAGGCTATTTGCATACGGGCAAAGAGACCCCTTAGGCACACAGTGCCTAAGGAAGAGTTTTTGCCCGCATCCCAGGGTGCACCGGCCCGAAAAACTGGTCTTCTCCCCGGACGTATTCGAGAGGGAACTCCAGTCCACGGACGCACGTGGAGGTTTACTGTCTTAGCACCCCATCTTAGCAGCACCTTAGCATCTTGACTTGTAATGATCATCTTTGTTGATAGTTTCGTGTTATATGTGCAAATCTCAACCTTATTGTAACAGCTGAATTAATCGAAAGTGTTCTCGTAATCCGTTATACATACTTTCATGCATAGTAATTGATCACGATCGCGATGCGATACATTATTTAATTTATCTGAAGTTTTCAATTTTTAATAACAGTTTTCATGATAATAGTGACTACTACTAGTTATATATTAACAGTTTTCAATTGTATTATCCAATTTCCTTAATGGAAAGTCCAGCCAATTATAAAAATGTTTGACTGTTGAATAAGTTTATGACTAGATTTTATTTATTGCAGGCCTTGACGAATATAATATATTATCTGATTAAGTGTTTATTGCATATAATTCGTTAATATATGACTCACTTATTTATCTACATAATGTTCACCAAAAGGAAACGTTAAGGCTATCCAAATACAATTTTCATAAAGCGATTACTCAGGCTCATGTTTCAAAGGAGGTCATTGCTCCTCCCAAGGGCCCGATAAACTTTAGTAGCGACTGTTAGCCTCACCGTATAATATAATATGTAACAATATACATATAAGGCACAATAACCGGCGCGTGGCTAACTAAGAGAAGGTTATAATTGCTAATGATTAATTAGCGGTCAGGTGCGGTGTCCGTGACGCCTAGCATTCATATAACTCTGCTAGGGCCGACGCGGCCGACCGTAGAGATTGTATCGGGTGGGCACCTTGCACCAAGATCATTATAGCACGGTCAAAAACCTCCGCTACCAAGTCCCCAAACTTGAAAAATACGCACGCGAGGGGAACCACTCATATTATTTATCCTTTGTTCCATGAACTTGCCATAATAATTTTCGTTGAACAGAAGTACAACGAAAATTATTATGCACCGCTTTGGAACTAAAAGAAACTATAAAAAGATTAACCTTAGATTTAGAAAGCGCACACCAGGAGATTGATAATTTAAACAGCGAAAATTTCCGTCTTAAAATGGACATTGGTCAGTATCAAAAAGTTATTGAAACATATAAGAAAGTAAACTTGATGGAAAGAAAAAGTATGACACCAAAATCTTCACGTCGTCTTCACTTAATAAGGACAAGCTGTTCTTCGACGCCTACAAAGATAAATTTATCTCAGGAGGTGATTAACTATCCACCTAGTACTGGTCAACTGGCACAGAATGCTAGTGATAGCTGCGAAAATTCATTTAATTCTGCCTTATCTGGACGTATTGCTGAGGAAAACTTGGAGGCAGAGGCACTGAAAGATGTTATCTGTAGTTCAGTCACGCTGGCAGCCAACTCAATTCATGATTCGCAACACGTTGCTGAGTCTATGCCTACATCGAAGACAGACATTAACATTGGGTGGACTCCTGCTGAAAACCAGCAGTCGATCATTACCTCACAAAGTCTTTCGCAAAAAGAAGCTACTCAAAGAGTCGTGATCTTCGCCGACCAAGCTGGATATGGTGTTCGAAAAAACCTGCAGTACTATTTGGGGTCAAAGTTCTTCGTGACGTCATTTATCAAGCCATATGCAACTACTGAGCAAGTTTTGAAAGCATGTGCAAGTATGTGTAAAGATTTTAGTAAAACCGATTATGTTATAATATTAGCAGGCTCAAATGATAACAATCCCATGAATATTCAAACTTATTTGTATTATACCCTGTGTCAATTAAAATCCACTAATGTTCTGGTAGGTCAAATTTACAAGCACAAATCACTGAATGTAAATAAAGTGAATAAACTTCTTAAATTTGTGTGCGGAAATTGTTCAAATTCTACTTTTATATCGTTACACACTGATCTTTTCATGCCTTTTGTTAATAAATTACATGCTTGTAGATTGATACATAGACAGATTCTCCATATGAATTATAAATATAATTATCAAAGTTATATTGAAACTCTAGTTAGTCAGAGTTTTCATCAGTCTATAAGGAATGCTACTGTAAGAACAAAAGTTTTAAAAACCATTGGGATTCAGACTGACGATGTCGATACGGTGATAAAAACAAAAGAGGTAACTCTACAATCTGGTTTTTTTCGAGATTAGCAGAAGTGATACATCAGTAAATTGTGGTAGCAATGTTATTGACCAACCAACCATCTCTGAGCCTCTTAATAAATTTATATCCCTAAATATTTTTCATCAGAATTTATGTGGTATAAGTAGCAAAAAAGATGAATTAGAATTATACTTACAAGACATTCAACAGGAAAATCTATATGTGTGTGTGACGGAACATTTCTTGACTATTGAATCAGCTAATCTGTTTAAAATGGACAATTATAAAATGGTATCCTTTAATGCTCGAAAAAATAAGAAAAGGGGAGGTAGCCTCATAATGGTGAAAAATAATGTTGTTTGTGAAGAAGTACCTTTTTGTAAAAAAATTTATTCAATTGAAAGCTTCGAAATATGTGGTGTTAAAGATTCTAAATCAAACATTTATATCTTCTGCTGTTATAGAAATCCTGTTGATAAAAACTATGAAACATTTATATCTAAGTTGGAACAATTGCTAGAACACTTCTTCAGTAAAAAATGCGTTATATGTGGTGATTTCAATATTGACTTGCTTAAAAACGACAAAAAGACATCACATTTTTTGACATTATTGACATCTTACAATTTTAGGCCACTTATAAACGAAGTTACATATAAACGGAATAATGCGCAATCATGTTTAGATAATATTTTGACGAATTTACCAGACGATTTTATTAATGAGCAGTCCGTTGATCATAACTGCTTGGCTGACGGACATGCAGCACTGCTCTGTGGCATAAGAACTGATTTAATGTTGCCAAATTGCGAACAAGACTTTTTAAACATAGTGAGTAGGCAGTTTAGTGACAGAAATTCAAAGAACTTTAGACGACGTATTTTAAAAAATAACTGGACTGAAGAAGGCATAAATGGCTTCTTAAAGAAATTTGCTCAAATATTCCACATTAGCTTTAAAAAAAGGGAAAGACGGGTTAGGTTAATGAAATGTCACAAGTCATCTTGGGTTACGAAAGGATTGAGAGTTTCAAGTAAAATGAAGCGATTCATAATCCAAGACATAAACAAGAGGCCTTGCTCTGATAATATTAGGGCGTATACAAAATCATATATTAGAATTTATAGACTAGTCTTAAAAAAAGCCAGACGAATCGCGGTCAGGAAAGAACTAATTGAAGCAAATGATTCTACAAAGGCTATATGGCGGGTTGTAAACAGACATAGAAATACAAAATCGAAAACCGAAATTAATAAGAATATATTGCTTAAAGTAAATAATAAAATAATATCAAATCCCCAAGAAATAGTCGACATTTTTTCAAACACATTTGATAAAGCCGAGACAGTCAGCGGATCTTATTCTTTCGATCAAGCGCTAAGAACTCTGCAAAATAGCGTTAACAGAGTAGACAAAGATATGACCTGCGACCTAACTACTGCACATGAAGTAGTAAGCATAGTTAAATCGATGGCTATAAAAAAATCTTCTGGTCATGATGAAATGCCAATAAAAATAGTAAAAGATCATATTGACATACTAGCAGAACCTCTAGCACATTTTATCAACACGTGTATAAATATGAGTATATTCCCTGAACAACTCAAAATAGCAAGGGTCTTACCAATTTACAAAAAAGGTTGCAAATTAGATCCAAATAATTACAGGCCAATTTCTCTGCTACCAGTCATTTCAAAAATTTTTGAGAAAATACTTAAATTAAGACTTTTAAGGCACTTGAATCGAAATAAAATTCTTGATCATAGACAATTTGGATATCAGAAAAATGTGGGGACAAATGACGCAATTAATACATTAATGGAGAAAGTAGTTCATGGGATTAATGATAAATTAAAAGTTGTAGGGCTGTTCCTTGACCTCAGCTCCGCTTTTGACACCGTCAATCACAAGCTACTATTAGCAAAAATGGAACATTATGGAGTACGAGGACCGATTTTATCCTTATTTAAATCATACCTACAAAATCGGAAGCAATATGTAGAAATTAAAGTGAATGAACGAAATAATAATAAAACTTATAAATCAAAGCTCAAGTTGATCACACAAGGAGTTCCACAAGGATCAAACTTAGGGCCAATCTTTTTCATTTTGTTTGTGAATGATCTGATTAACTATATGCTGAAACACAACGACATTGAACTTGTTCTTTTTGCTGATGACACTAATGCTATTTTAGTCGCCAAAGACTTAGATACTCTCAAGAGGAAGGTAAATAACGCTCTGGCTCTTTTTCATACTTGGTTTACTAATAACAACCTTAAATTGAATGCCAGTAAAACAAGTGCCATGTTATTCAGAACAACAGCAAAAAATAAAGACACCATGGAGATTATACTTAATGATAAAAAAATAACATTGGTGGACAGTGTGAAGTTTCTTGGTATTCACATTGATGAAAGCCTTAACTGGAAAAAGGAGCTGACAGCTATAGAAAGTTCAATTAGCTCAGCTTGCTATGCCCTGAGAAGTCTCAGAGATGTGGTTAGTATTGAACAATTAAAAGTAGTATATTATTCGCTTGTAGAATCGAAGCTTAGGTACAGCATCGTTTTATGGGGCGGTAGTTACGCCTACAATGTAAATACTGCTTTTGTCATACAAAAAAGGGCTATAAGAACCATGGTGAAAATCCCACAGTGGGTGTCTTGTAAGGAGTATTTTAAAGAACTTCAGATTTTAACGGTCCCGTGCTTATATATCTTAGTACTACTCACTGAACAAATGAAACAGCTACGTAATTTTGAAACAAATGAGGAAAGAAATAAGCGGGAGGCAACAAGGCGTAGGGACTTGCAATATAGGATCCAGCCACATCTGAACGTAGTCAGTCACGCTGCTGTATATCAGTCAATTAAACTTTTTAATAAACTTCCCATACATTTAAAGTCTATATATAATTTGAGTCAATTTAAGCATCAACTTAAGTCATTTCTTATAGAAAAGTGCTATTACTCACTTGATGAGTTTCTTTGTGACACTTACAATTAGATTGTTACTGGCTCCTTTAAGCTGGCATTATTTTTACTTTTGTGAAAAAACTATATGATTTGAATGTGCATTTGAAATTGTAGATTTTGTCTGTGACGTTTATCTATTTACATTATTATTGACATTCTATTTTATTGTGACATTTACTTTTACTCCTAAAATTTGTATTGATAGAATCTGAATTAATATTGAATTGACTTTGTATTTTTATTTGGAATGGTGTTCGTTATCTGTGACATTTGTTAACATTACTGACATTATATTTTTAATCTTGACATTTATATTGGTAGAATCTGAATTATTATAAAATTGATTTGTATTTTTGATATTATTTAAAATGGTGAATTTTCTCTATGACATTCATTGAAAGTAGGCTTGATTAATATGGTTTATTTATTTGAAATTCTATTTTTATTATTGAGAAGTGGATATTGAAATGTATGGTTTTACTTTATTATTTTTATCGTATTTTTTTTTTTTAAATATATATACTTGATTGTTGGACATCTAAATACTATAACAATGATAATGCATGGTTGAGAATTGAAGTAGCAATGTAGTAGTTTAGCGTGAATTATTGTGTTGATTGTTCTGTAATCAGTACCGATTTGTTTTGATTTTGTGTGTGTGTAGTAATTTTCGATACAATGTAAAAATTGTTTGGAATTAATAAATGAATGAATGAATGAAAGTCGACTTTGACGAATACGTCAATTATTGTCTTGAAAAGTCTTGTCTTTGCAGATTGATGATTATGTCTGACCGCTGATGTAAGACACCTTGATATTGAATAAATAAATTCAAGGGCCACGTTAGGTGACAGTAAATACAGTACATACATATTATTATACAGTATATGCTTAGGTAAATCACGTGAATGCCATTTACCGCCGTTCTGCTCCTATAAAATTAAAACTACTATATATTTTACTATAAATATCGAACAAGTACAAGTATGTCTTGTCTCGAAACTTAGATCATCCAAATGGTTAACATGCCTCCTCAAAAATCCTCAACCTTGAGACAAGATTCGAGAACGTTGGTGGATCTAACAAAAAATCAAACAATGGTGTAACCACATTAATTAGTGTCGGTTAAGAACATCGGCGTATTTCTGTCATGGCATCGATCGAGATAGACATTCTTTGTCCACTTAGCAGAAACGGTATTAATCTTGATAAGAGAAGGAGCGCCCTCCTCGGTGCGGGCGGTGCGCGGCAGTTCGGGGAACAGCCTCGTAAACATGGGCTAACTAGCCACATCGTTGTTTAGGTGAAGCCACCGCTGTGTTGCTGTGCAGACAACGATCACTGATGATTCATAAAGAACGGAGGAAACAATGCATTCAGACTAATTATTGTTATCTTAAACCGTAAATCTTTTGTAGACGTAAACGTGTGACGCTGACGACTTTTCGTAAGACGACTTTGTCTTAACGTGATAAAATCTCTCAGCACCTGAAGGGCAAAGCTCCCGAAAAGTTCACTAAAAGAAAACTTCCATTATCTTAAGTAGGGGCTGGATTATTACAGGGCCATTAGCGGGCGGAAGTGGCCCCGTCCGGCACGCGAACATTCTCATTACCATTTAGGTACATCAGTGACCGCCGGAATTGGGACGCCACCACTATGTGGGACAGTACCACCATACGTAGGTCAAGTCACTCTGACATTGTACTTACTATTTGGAATACAAACCGTTACATGATTGGGTGTGTACTTTAGACTACTTTAGAGGACCGGTTCTCGAATGTTTTAATCTATATCGTACGACGATTATTTCCGCTTCGTCTAATGAAGGTAAGATCAGACTCTAGCAAGACTGGTTTAATTTTTTTGAAACATTGCTGGTAGCGTCACATAAATAGAATTAAATCGTAGCGATTCCAGCAATCTAATAGTGTAAGTGCTCACTGCATTTGTTTATGCTATAAGACTTAATTCGAGCCACGTCACGCTGGCACATTTCTCCTCACCCACAGACTGTTCGACTCGTCGGTTTATCTCGAAGTCTTCTTATGTCGGGACATGTCTACAATAAATACACAGCTTCGTTTATACGTCCGATCGAGCCACTTACTGTCAGAATTCGTTGCCAGACCGATGTGTTTGTTACATTACACTACGCCCATCAGATCGATATTTATTTAGGCTAAACTTCAGAAGCGTGCGTGACTGGGGTTATTATACAAACAATTACTCAAATAACTAACATATGGCTAATACACGGTGTTAATGATAACCGGCAAGTAAACAACAACTTAATTGAACTGTATTTTTTTGGAAGTACCATTTAAACCAATTCAATTAGCCTTAATAGTTTTTCGACATGCGACGTTGGAAGTGTCGCAGTCGTCATTAACAGTAGGTCAGGAGCCGTTAGCTTCTCAGTTCACACCGAGCTGTTAGCTGTAAGTGCATCCACTCAGTCGTCCGCGCGCTAATGCTCATCGGCTGCCTCCGACTGCGGCTGTTCAAACGGTCTGACACACAAACTTGTCCACTTCGCAACCACTATAACGACTTGATGGCATTGCGTTAAGTTACTTTATCCATTATCCCACCATATAACATTGCTGAAGTTTTATTTTATTTTCTAGTGCGGTTTACCCATTACAATGATGCCCAAATATTTAAAAAGTTCGGTACTGGCTATCGTATCAGTGTGTCCATCGCTTAGTTAGTAAAATATAATTTCGTTTCCTCAATTTGACAACGGTTTGTCGTGAGATAAGCTGCGGGTCGCTCGTAAACATTGTGTTAATATCTCACGACGAAGACTTGCCAGAACGACTTTCTCTATATTTCTATGTTTTTTGTATTTTCTTTATGCAGCATTGCATAATGCACCGCAGTATATTTCTTAATCAGAGATGCTGCTGTTGCTCAAGCGCAGCGCGATGACGGTGGCGCGTGCGACGATGTCTCGTAAATTCTCGTTATAAGTAGTAAAAGTTATATAGTTGTTAAAGGGGTGTTAATGGTAGCTGGTGTTATAATCAATACTTTTTATAAATTTAGATACTTGAATTATCTTTGAAATCAGACGAAATCTTCAGATGAATTAAATTATAGGCCAGGGGGATGCAATCATATCATTAAGAAGTGAAGAAGAGCGCTTGCGTTTAAAGGGACTCGTGTGTTATTTCGACTTTTCAAATGTTCTAATTCTCAGCTGTATTTATATGGATTTTGTCATGAACCATACATTTTTGGATTTCAATCTGAAACGTACCATTTGAAGTCTTCTTGTACTACTTATATTTGCTGTAATTCCACACATTTTTACATTGTCTCTACTCCATGATTAACGGTAATCTGCTGCATTGTCCACAGAGAGGAGGTGCGGAACCACGCGGTGCGGTGGAACGCACAGTTCTCGTTCGTGTGCAAGATGTGTGCCAACGCCAGCACCGGCGTGCTGGAGCCGGCGCTCATGAGGGTGTCCGTGCGCAAGGAGTGCAAAGGTAACATGTTCCTCAGTATCAAAACCTACTTGTTATAAGTTTCCTCACTTGATCCTCTATCCTTCCTTATCCCCGTGAAGGAAGAAGAGAATAAAGTGTCAGCATTCTAACGCAGATTATGGTCTACCCAGTACCTTTGCCAGATCACATCGGAGCCCACATATAGGCATGAAGCAAACCCAAAAAAATCTGGATTCTCCCAATTAAATCTTACCACAAATTGACCGCTGCTTTCAATTATATTAATGAGCGCGCACACTAAACAAAGTAAACCTTTGTTAATTTTAATGAGCACCACCGCAGCTATCTGTGCTCGCAGCCCCAAATTAATAATACACAACCTCCGGCCACCGCCCACGTGACACGGGAACGCTGACAAAAGTATGGACAAACATTCGCGTAAATCATTCTAACGATTTCGAGCTCCCTTTGACCCGTTTAAATGTTTTTGTGTAAACTTTACCGTTGGGATATTGAACATTCAAAGCGAGTGCAACTCGATAACGTTCATATATTTGCAACTCGGTGGAACGTGCGCTCGCTCACGGATTCAAACTCGCTCGCTTTGAAAATATTTGATGAAGCCGAGTGGCGCGCGTTTATTATGCAATCGCAGCGGACCGACTCTTTAACTTAGATAAATCATGAATGTTACCGTTGCTCCGCCGCCGCCGCCGGGAGCCCGGACGCTCCTTTCAGTTTTACATTTCTTTCGAAGATAACTTTTATTTATACTCAAGAATTGCGACGTTTATGCATTTTTGCGTCGCTTTAACTGTAATCTGAATTGCTCGTTTATTACTTGCAAACTTGGTTCTTTCAGGTTGTAAATAAATAACAGTCTAGGTTAATGAATATATTACAATACTTTTAAACCTTTGTCACCATGCCGATTATAGGACATCATTTGACATCAATACCAGAAACAACTGCATGTGGATGGCGGTGACCACTTAATATCTAGTCTTTCGACTTGTTGTCGTCCAATTACATAGAAACAATACAATATTCCAGGTGGCAGGTCATACCAGAAGCTGGGCTTCTGCGACGTGAACCTGGCGGAGCTGGCGGGCGCGGGCGAGACCACGCGGCGCTGCCTGCTGGAGGGCTACGACCCGCGCCGCCGCCAGGACAACTCAGTGCTGCGCGTGCGAATTAAGATGAACATGATCTCTGGCGACCCGCTCTTCAAAGTGTACGTAACATATTTCTGGAAAAATCTTTTGTAATTTGTTACTAACTCAAAATGAAAATCGTCCTTGCTACTACGATATAATGATGCAATTCGATTGACTTAATTGACGTCGTCGTGGCGAGCTTGTTTTGTTTTTCATCTTCCCGTAGACAATCGCACGTTTTATGTCATTATGTCGTAGTGGTAAGGATGATTTTCACTTGTAGTAAGAATCGGTCGAATCGCGATCGCGCATCGCGTCACGGGGAAGCTCCCTTAGCCTCATTGTCAGAGCAAACTTGCGAGGTTGGGCTTTGGAGTTAATGCTATAACAGTAAGTTGTATGGTTCCAGTCCAGAGCGAAAGCAGGAGGTGGCTGAAGGTCTGGCGGGCGGTGACAGCGGCTCCGAGAGCGTGGCGGGCGGCACGCAGCCCGACGACGACTGCGCCTCCTCCACCGCCTCCTCGGGCTTCGGCTCGCTCACCAAGAAGAAGAACTACGGTATGTTGATACGTCGACGTGACCTCATGACCCTACACATCATTTGTGAGCAAATAAAACATGGCACTAGTCTTAAAAAAAAGGGACATTGTAATTGTAATAATTTTGGCGATCTAAAAAGAGTGTGTGTTCTTGCCCGTTCGTCTTCATAGAGATCTACTCCTTGGAATCTACGGAACTTTCACAGTTTTTATGTCTTGTGACTGGGACTGTAGCACCGTAACTTTGTATGTATTTAATTAGTATTAGTATTTACTTTGTCATTGACAATTCATAAGTGCCTGTAAATGTCCTACTTGAAATACACGATTTGATTTGTCATCTTTGCACTCTCAAATGGAGAAGACCTGTGTCCCAGAAGTGGGTATATGATAAGCTAATTATTATTTGTCTCTGTCACCCGAGCTGTCACAGCCTCGTTGTAAAGCCCCGTTCCTGTAACATAACACTTGTATTAACTTCTGTGTATGTGTGTCCAGAGGGCAGCGTATCGCAGCCCCTGTCGTTGATGCCCTCGTCTGAGCTGCCCACTCCTGACGGCGAAGACTCGCCGCTCGGCACCTCAGCGCCCGACCATCCCGGTAAATGGCTTCATATATACGACGATAATCAAAATGGAAATTCCCTTGTTTAAATGTGTCAAAGCTAAATAAATATTGTGTTTATTTTTTGCCCCACACTAGGAAAATCTCCTGTATCGTGGGTCCGTTTTCAAACACAGAAACTCACGTACACAAACACCCAGACCAGAAACAACTACTTGCAGATCATACAAATATTTGTTCAGTGTGGGGATCGAACCCGTGACACGTTGCGCAGCAGTCGATTGCACAGCCACTGCGCCATTCGCACTGCGTCAATTTTGACCCAATTTTCAGTCAATATTCTAGGCTACGATCTAGTTGTAGGTTTTCATATGTCATTTGCCTCGTTCCAGGTCTAACAATGCTGGCGGCAGTGGGCGGCGGGCCAGGCTCGCTGGGCGCGGTCGTGCCCGCGTCGTGTGCCTCCTGCATGCAGCAGCAGCAACACACGCACTCGAGGAACTCCTCCAACACCTCCGGTGATATGAGCAGCAAGGTACGGATTTGTTCATCAATAATAGTGAGTAAGAGAGCAATCGATTGACGTCAACCGTTGTCTCAAATAATGTCACCTACATACTGCATCATCAGCCTATTTAATGTTCCCACTGCTGGGACACAAGCCTCCTCTCTGTGAGAGGGAGTGGGCCATAATCCACCACGCGGGCCCAGTGCGGGTTGGTAAATGTCACATGTCTTCGAATTTTTAGTTCTAGGACATGCCGGTCTCCTCACAATGTTTTCATTCACCGTTTTGAGAGCAGTGGTGATGGAATAAATTACGCAAAATAATGCGCCTGGCCGGGTTCGAACCCATGACCCACAACTCGTAAGTCGGGTCCGACACCACTGGGCCACCACTGCCTAGAAGAAGTAAATTATGTTACATGTCTTTAAATAACTACAATCTGCTTGAAAAGAACATGAATGAATTTGCTCCTCAGAGTGGAGTTCTTTTTAGCCTTTCATTATCGTTTTATAATGTGTATGATTGTGTTCCAGGCGTCAGGCTACGGCAGCTCGTCGGCTGCGTCTGCGCACTCGCGGCAGAGCTCGGAGGGTGACTCAGCCGGCGACCCGGGCCGACCTCATCACAACAGGTGAACAGTCCTCCGTGCACATCAACTGTGGCTAGCTGACACTAGTACCCTCCGCCCGCTGGTGACGGTAACCGGTGCCGCGACCTAGCCTTACCGCTTGTCATTACCATAAGGTGTTTATTATTACCATTGTGTCTGTGAATTGTGGTGCGGGGCTAAATTATGATGGTTCAACGTTCCGAGGTACGATGATGTTTGGCTACTACCATTGTGAACGGCAAGTGTATACGTCTGTGACGTCATCTCAGGCTGCATGGCACGCGCGTGCGCGACTCGTGCGCAACTGTACAGTGTCCATTGTTAACGCTTCATGTTCATTTATTAACATTGTGTTACGCACGGTAACTAACTTTATTTATTACGGTTCGCCACTTTTATTTATTAGCTTGTATTAATTTATTTTTTATGTTTTCGTTGGTCCCCTCCCCGCCTGGCCCGCAGTGTCCGCACTGAGCGCTCCACGACCAGCACTTGCACCACTCTGTACGTCCCCTCCCCGTCCTGCAAGCACGCCGGCCGCACGCTCACCAAGCTGCTGCTGGAGAACAGTGCCAGCGACAGTGAGGAGCTGTACCTCACAGCCAACTGCACGCTGACCGGCCCGCCCGACGTCATCCCGCGACACGCCATCAGCTCGCCCGCCAGCGACGAGTACCGCACGCCCGACGCCACGCTCGTCAACGGACACGACGCCTCCTTCGCCATGCCCACGTACTTCGACAAGAAGAAGAAAGTGGCCGCGACCATCATCAGCGCCGCCGTCGAGCCGCTCACCAACTTCCAGATCTTTAAACAGAAGTCGCTCAACACCATCCCTGCTCTGCTCGAGAAGAACAAGAAAAACGAAGAGTTGTTCAACAACTTTCCGTTCCTTACGCCACTGGCGCATCGGAAAAACTCGCTGGTGTCCGCCGCGCACAGACTGTCCGGCTGTATAGAGGACGAGTTCTACTGCGTGCCCTCCGACCCCGAGGTGGACCTGGGCTCGGCCGACTGCATCGACATCCGCCACCGGTTCAGGAGCCTGTCGAACCAGGCCCTCAACGAGGGCTCCGTGCTCACGTCCACGCCCAAGGAGCAGGTCCTGGGGCAGCTGGCCCGGCGCCTGGACGTGCCCACGCTGCGCCACAGCTACACCGAGCACGTGAGGTGAGTGCCGCCGCGCTGCTTGCTCCCGTGCCTGTGGCCTGTCCCGTCCCGTCCCGTCCTCCGGTAACGTCCGCGCGTACTAACGGTTGTGGGTGGTTTCGGCGAGCTATTTATTCTGTTTTAGTTTTTCTCCTCTGTTCTGTCTTCTAACTGTGAATGTTCTTCCGTGTGCCGCGATCTTCCTCTGTTATAAGTATGTAGTCGGTAAGATAATGTACTGTCAGTATCGGGCTAACGTCTGTACCATTGTGTATGTAAGCGAAGGTTGAAGTAGTTTGTGGGGTGTGCAGACGAGCCGGCGCGGGCGCAGAGTGCGGCGCGTGCGGCGCGCTGCGGGAGGCGGGGGGCGCGGGGCCCGGCGGGGGCGGTGCGGGGCCCGGCGGGGGGCCTGCGGGGCCCGGCACAGGGCCCGGGGGGCCTGGCGCGGGGCCTGCGGGGCCCGCCCCGGCCGCGGGCTCGCTGCCGCGCCGCCCCAGCTCCGCCCTGTTAGTGCTACAACATCTACACACGTACACAATGCGGACGATGCACGTGTCCCCACACTCGCACTCGTACGAGCTTCTGTTGTTTATTCACATTTGTTGGATGTGACGTACGAGAGCGATGTTCGTGTGACGCGTGGATCTACGTATCCTTAGATGTTGTTTCGTGTCGATGTTATTATACTTACGTATCTATGTATCCCGGCTTATTTGTGATGTTGTATATTCGTTAGATATTAAGGATTTAATTTTTTTAATAAAACATTATTTGGTAATATTTGAGCATATTTTCATTCTAGCTTTATAGAACATAGATTTTTTTAATATAATTGAAACGTTAAAGATGTATTAAATGTAGAACTATACAATAAGGTTCTTAGTTGTATCCATTGACAGATATTGTATAAAAGCGGTGCATGACTATTTTCAGTCTACTTTACTGTCTGTATATACTTATATAATATTGCTTTATATAAAATTAATGCTGTATATGCATGCTGAGGGTGCCAATAACATTGAAATGCATGGGTTTGCATTGCATATTATTATATTTAGTGTGCTTCATATAAAATGCATTTAAACATTATTGGGTCATATAAACATGGTACTACCCTTATTTTATTAGAAATATTTAATTATTATGATATTATAGTTGGGGGTATATTTGGTAGTAAATCGCCTAAATAGTGGTACTTACAGTTTTCGTAGCAATTGAATATACACTATATTGAAAAGGCTCTACACACCAATGATTTTATCTTTAAAATAATAATAGCTAGTTGTTTGCGTTGTAATTCTTCAACATTATAATTGAGATTCATGTCATTTACAATAGGCATTTATTTATCTTTTTAATCTCCTATACGAAAAGGGGGTTTGACGCGTCTGGTTGTGTGATCTCTCTAAAGCTGTCGTTTTCGAGATGGTTTTTATCTAATTAATTTATGAAGATCTGCTCAGAAGCTTTTTAATTTTTATAATATAATTTTTAAAAGTATATTTTTAAAGATGTAGGTGTTATAATAATGGTCCGTAGTTAGTATGGTGTGTGGAGCGGTGTGCGTGTGGCGCCAGTAATAATAGTGTGTGTGTGCAGGAACCCGTCGTCGGGCTCGCTGACGGCCTCGGCCTCCGAGGGAGGGTCGCTGGAGCGAGCGAGGGCCGCCCGGGAGAGACGGAAGAGAGCGCCTGCACCGACCACGGACAACGATGACGCGCAGGTATTATCTTTTCTTATTACGATATTCGTCTCATGTTTTTTTTTTTTATTATTTCTTCACATATTAATTTGCTCTTAATAATGGTTTCACTTACGCTGTCTTATATTTCTATTGACTGGCGTACCTAAGCCAGAAGGGGCCCGGTATCATAACTTTTTGGGGCCCTTTTAATCTAAATGGATAGTTTTGGAGAACTGGTTGAACGAAAGTAAAGTTTTATCCTCAGTTTTCATTTAAGAGTAACATTTTTAATGCTTTTTTTTATTCCAAACTTAGGGGCCTCGCTACGCCCCTGTTCTTAGTATCGATTTTTTTAAAATCAAAAACAAGATAATAAAATAGACTCTTTTGCCGTACCTGTTGTAAGGTATGGCATTTAGTTTTATAAGATTGCTCTCATATAATGTACGTATTGTGACGCACGTATAGTAAATGTTGTATTGTTTGTGTCGCAGCACGTGCCGTCTGGTCGCGTGGAGAACACCCGCGTGAACCCCGACTCCCTCATCGACGAGCTGCTCGCAGCCACCGACCTCAAGCAGGCCGTCGAGGACTCCGCCGAGAGTGAGTACACACACCACTATAAATTAATTAGTTTTCGTCTCATAGAGGGGGAAATGCAGTGCGAACGTAACTTATATTAAATCCAATCTGTCCAAATAGTCTATGAGTTCAGTTCTCGTAAACTATTCGGTGTACTGAATCGGAAGGTCGCAAGTTCTTTAAATCTGTATGATACGCGACGCAAGCGTTACAGAGTACAAAAACAAGTCGTAAGTATATTTTAAAAAAACATGGTCTAGCCAATTTCTTACCCCACATCTTTATAGGTCTTTCTGCATTTTGTTCATTGGCTTCTACTAAGTATATTCCCAACTGTATATTGAATCCACGGCCAAAGTGGACCACTGGTCATCGGTTTTGTCAAGCTCACCCCGCCATCTACGAGGTCTGCCGCGACGCCTTCTGGCTCCACAAAGTGGTTATTATGGCCCACAGCTCATTGGGTATGCGGCAGACGTGGCCGGCCCAAGCCCATATTATGCCATATATTATTAATATTAAGTATTGTTATTCCAGCGTCAGGCCTGCAGTTGTTCATCACTCGCGACGGCACGGCGGAGCTGGGCACCCGGCAGCGACAGCAGCTGGCACGTCGCGACTACCAGCGGGTCGTGCTGCATCCGCACGACAACAGGTAGCGACCACACCACTAGCCTCTAATGTTTCTAGTGCTGGGACACACTCAATAATTATAAAAAAATAGATATATGTCCAGGAAATTACAAAACAGTAACTTTCCCGCACATATCAGTTGGTATTCTGGCCAAACGAATGACTGACGCGCTGCGTGTCGCGGTTTCGATTCTCGCCCAGAACAAACATTTGGATGATCTTAAAGTAGTTTTTCCGGGTCTGGTTGAGTGTATGTGTGTTTTAATTGACGAGAGACGCCAAGAGTATTTTTACTCTGCAGTGTGAGGTTATGGGGGAGACCTTTGCCCAGCAGTGGGACAATATACAAATAGGTTAAAAAAAAAAAAGTGTGAGGTACAAGCCTTTTAGCTGACTAGGCTTGATGTGTCTTACAAGCAGACATGTAACTGTTATTGTGATATCCTCAGGTAGCCAACGGCGTGAGAGAGCGACGTCGCGCGGCCGGAGGATGCCTGAGAGTACGTCGTGTCGCGCCGTGTCGTGTCGTGTCGTGACGTGCGTCTGTGATGTTGTTGTGGACAGTATTACAAGAGATTCACACCGACCTGCTCTTAACTGTGTATTAGCTTTTATATAAATGTCCCGCGGGGACCACGAGCAATGCATATACATATATTTATTGTTTTTATGTAATATAAATTATGCCATAATTGTTTTACGACTCGTAATTTAATGTTAATTATTATTATTCGGTAGCAGTTCTACAGAGAATGGTTGTGTTCGTGCAATCCGACAAGTTTTGTATGATTTACATAATTTTTATTTCTTTTAATGTAAGTAGGAATCTTTTCAATTTAATGACGACCTACTCGACGACTGATTGTTCCTATATTTTGCGTAGCGTCTGTGCTTCCTCCACTCTCTGATGTTCTGTGAGCGCGAACCTCGTGCGACCAGACATTACCTCATTGTGCGAACTTCCAGGTAGCCTTGCCTCTCCCGGTCAGAGTCACTAGCCGACCGTAGGAAGCGTGGGCGGCGCGACTGGAACGTGTGGCACGCGTCACACGTTGGGCACGTGTCTTACGTGTGGCACGCGTCACACGTGTCTCACGTTGCGCCCGCGCCTGCTAGTGATGTTAGCGTAACACTCGAGTGCTCACAAGTGGTGCTACGTAAGCGCGCGTGTTGACGCACGAGACTGCGAAACGCGCGAACGTTTATTATTGATATACTGATGTAATTATTATTATTGATTAAAATTAAACATCCATTATGTGAACCATGTAATCGAAGCAGTACTTCCAAATCCCTCCATGTATATTTTCATTGTGAATTTTGTATAAATTGTGTTTAGTGTGTGGTGCCAAACAATGCTGCGCCCGCGCTAGTGGGGGAACTAACAGATGATTCAATAGTGCGAGGAGGTAAATCTAAGTCATTCCTTTGCGTAGCTTGAGCGCGTGGCTTGCCGTCGATCATAGATCAGAGGTCGCGCTCCGTGTGGGCCGCGGGCGCCTCAACTGATTATCAAATAATTTCATGTTGAGGATAGTGATTGTACATTTAGCCTGAATATATCATGACAATACTTATCTTACGTCGAGTGTTCGTTTATAAAGCTCGGCGGCGCCGCAGTGAGCGCGGCCCGGTCGCCGCTCGCATCGCACGTGTGACACGTGTGGCACGTGTGACACGTGCGTGCGGCGCGCGGCTACTGATAGGCCTCAGACTGAAGTCAGCGGGCAGCTGTGTGGCGGCGGCACGGTAATAGGAGACAGCTTGTCGGTAGTTTTCTGCATCTTTGACCACGCCTCTACCGCCCCGCTGTCCGCTAGCTTCAAGTCGGAGGCCTCACGTGCTAACATGACCAGTAACTGCAGCGCAGTGATCGCGCGCAGCAGTGTCGCCGCGCGGTGCGCTCGCGCCTCAGTAGGCACGCGTTGTTATTGTATCATATTCTATAAAGCCTGTACAGTATTTGAATAAAGGACGTGTCTAGAGCTGTTTTTGTTTTTATTTATTCCTTTGCGAGCATTGACTTGACTCGATTCGTTAACTAAAACTACACTTTATTTCATAAGGTACTTTCTGATTTGCGGCGGAGCCTCAGTAGTAGGCCGCGGTAGCCGTCGGCAAACAGTATAACTTTACATATCAGAATGATTAAAACATTCGCTCCATTCACTCTCACGAAAATTTGTTCAAAGTTGGTAAAAAATCAGAAATCTTTTTAAAATGTAACTCAAAAGCCATGTCACAGAGTCCTGTGGTATTCCAAAAGGCGGCTTAATTAACTCTGACACCAGAGGGAGGCCACATACACACATAAATCTGTAAAAAATTGAATTCAGACTTTAGTACATCATATTCTAATAGCTATCTCCACAGAGCACATTGTATATAGGAGTAATCTCTCTCTAGTCAAACCTAATAACATCACTTTATTCAAAGCGTCACGGCGATCGGCTTCTCTGTTGTTGTTAGCGTCAGGAAGACGAGTTCATGACCTTACTCTGTTTCACGTAGTCACTAATTTATCAGGGCGACCGTACCATTCTGTATCGTGTTTGGGTTAAAGCCACTGACACTGCAACGTACAGGCAGGTTAAAAGTATCTTGTCTTGATATCGTAAACATAATTATGTCTAGTTAATAATTGGTTTAGGGTGTTTTTAGGTTTGGAAGACCGAGACATACAGCCGTGTTCGCGCATTTCCCACAACGCCTTTGGATTATTCATTAACGAAGGTGAATCATTTGGGATATTGCTAAGTGGCCCTTTTAGGCTGCCTGTCCATTGAAGCGGAGCGAGCGAGTATTACGGAGCTGAGTTGCAGACTGTGTCTGTCCACTGATGCGGAGCGGACCGAGCGGACTGTGCGGAGCGAGCGAGTGGACTGTGCGGAGCGAGCGAGCGTACTGTGCAGTGCTAGGGCGTCGAACGATGTCAAGGGCAATTTTATTCAAAATTAAATGCTTGTGAAGATTAACGTATTTATTTGGATAAGGATTAATATCATGTTAATGAAAACACCTTCGCAAATAGTGCATAACTATAAAACAAACATGAGGAATAATTCCGTAGTACATAATTTTTGCGTATATTTAACCGTTTACGCAGCGCACGCAACGGAAGCTCTCAAAATGGAGTTCATTACCCGACTACGGCAAAGCCAAAAGGAGGGTTATGATTTTGTCCGGTATGTATTTTTGTCTGTTCCCTCATAACTTCTAAACTACTTATCACTACATGACAAATGAGGTGTCGTTAGAAGCGTCTCAGTTGTCCGCTGGTTATAGGGTAGGTGACGTGTCACCAAATCCAATATGGCGCCCTATAGGGGATGTAAAGTCGTAACCGGAAAAAAAAATATTTTCGCACAGTATCGACATGGGTATGAAATTAAAGGGCTTGATGAGCACATTTTAATTTAGATAATATAACCCCAAAATGGTGTAAATAAAAAATAAGTTAAAAATAACTAAAATCCGACTACGAAAAAAATGCGCACTGAAAAGTATAAAACAAGAACAATATTCATTTGACCGATATTGTGCTAGCCGTGGTCGTATGCCACCTGCGGTTGTATCACACAATCTTTACTGGTGAGGTGGCATACGACCACGGCTAGCACAATATCGGTCAAATAAATATTGTTTTTGTTTTATACTTATCAGTGCGCGTCTTTTTCGTAGTCGGGTTTTAGTTATTTTTAACTTATTTTTTCCCCATTTTGAAACATTTCTCATTGCTGCTCCGCTCACATTGGTGATAGCGTGATTTTATATAGCCTTCCTCGATAAATGGACTATCCAACACAAAGAATTTTTCAATTCTAACCAGAAGTTCTAAGTTGCTTTATAATATTACATAGTATACGAGTAGAACCCCGCTCCGCCAGCTCGCACGCGCCGCTTCCAAAAATGTATGAGTTTTAAAAACTAGCTAGTAGACCCATGTCCACTGGAGCGGAGCGGAGTTTTTATGCTATCCTATTGGTTAATATTTCCTCGTTTCTCCGCTCCGCCAGCTCGCTCCGCATCAATGGACTGGCAGCCTTAGACCCTCAGGGGGGGGGGGGTATTACGTCTCAAAATCAAAATTTTTTATTTCACATAGGCCCATGAGGGCACTTATAAAACGTCGACAACAGGTGCTCGGTTCGGGTTGGTCGATTCCATGGAGAAGAACCGGCAAGAAACTCCATGGTTACTCTTTTAAAAATGTGGTATGTTTTACAAAATGATTGTTACAGTTTTGAATAGGTACATAAATTATGTGTGAAAAACGTAGGCCTAGTAACAAGGGAGAAGTCCTTAAGAAAAGTAGCACTACAAAAAAAGAAATACATAGGTATACACAAAAAAGAAGTATGAAAGAATCTATATAAAAAAGAAAGCTATATAAGCTGCGTAACTTCTATACTATCTTACAAACTGTAACTAGTCTGAACAAAAAGAGTAAAACCTAAGGCAATAATCTATACATATGTATAATAAATCTGTAGAAGGGTCAATTCTGTACATTGAAAATATTGAAAAAATAAATAGCGGGGGGTGTTGCTGGATCGATACCAAACCCAAATATGTGATTAAAAAAATTTTTGTCTGTCTGTCTGTCTGTCTGTATGTGCAGGCATCACGTGAAAACTAACGGTTCGATTTCGATGAAACTTGGTATAATTATACCTTATTATCCTGCGCATAAAATAGGATACTTTTTATCCTGGAAAAATACCTACGTAGAAAAAAAATCTTATTTTTCAGTTTTATTCATAGACGTTGTTCTGTAGAACCGCGAACACACGTTGCATTACCCGCAGTGGATTCAGCGCCGTAACCTGTAGCGCCAAAAGTCGGATTTGGCTTGAACCGTTTGCGGCACACGCGGGCCACGCCTCCCCGACTCCTATATAAGGAGCCGCGTTCCGCGCCGTGCGATGCATATAGATTCTGAATATTGATGCGAGCGGACGTGTCCAGTGTGGCGAGCGGTCGTCCGTGGAATTAATATTGTATGCGTGTAATTTTAAACCGTGCTTTTCAGCGCGACCTTTTTGATTACTGTTCCGATCAGTTATTTGTAAATACAAGGTCGGAATTACTATGAAAAAAATATTTACTACAGAACGCGAGCTCAACAGCAGTAGCTCAATAGAGGGATCTCCTTAATTATTATAGGCTTAGCCGTATTTGGGTCCATTAGATATTTATAAGATGTCATTGTCAGAGTTACTCAAAATGGAGAAATAAACCATCCACGCGAAGACCGACATCCGCGCGGACGGAGTCGCGGGCGGAAGCTAGTATATAATATTGCAAAACGAACACAATAAAATAAAAAATAAAAAACTACCTATATACAAGAATAAAATAAAATAGAACAATGTTATCCTAACACGTGGATTATAGAAGTTAAATACCTCAAATAAGTGCTGCTGCTGAGCTGCCAGGGAAGCCACATGTGCAGAATGTACTATTGCCACACATCCTTGTCTTCAACGTAGTCCTTAATTTTGTAATATGCTTTTTTGATAAGGACACGTTTAATATGGGTTTTAAACTTTCCCTCAGTTAGTTCAGTAACTGACTTAGGCAATTTGTTATAAAAACGTATGCTGTTAACAAGGAACGACTTGCTCGTCTTTGCTAGTCTGAATCTAGGTATTACAATTTCGTGTTTACTGCGGGTATTGATATTATGAAAATCGCTTCTAGTCTTGAAGAGTCCTAGATTTTTGCGAACATACAGAATATTCTCTAAAATGTACTGTGAAGGCAGTGTTAAAATATCAATTTCTTTAAATTTCTCCCTAAGAGACTCACGGGCCCATTTTATAAATTGCGCGGACCGCCCTCTTTTGTAATATAAAAACTGAATCTACGTCCGCTGCGGAACCCCACAGCACAATGCCGTACGACATAATACTGTGGAAATAAGCAAAATATACTAGCCTAGCTGTGGCTACATCAGTTAGCTGCCTTATTTTCCTTACCGCATATGCAGCAGAGCTTAACCTACCCAATAGTAATACCCAAGAATACAGTTTCTGCAATAGCATCGAGTTTATTGCCGTCAAGTTTTAAATTTAGACCCACTTGTTGAACATTTGGTAACGAGAACTTAAGACACTTTGTTTTGTTCGCATTCAGTAATAGATTGTTAGCTGCGAACCATTTTGAGAGAACACCTAGACTTTCGTTTACATGTAAAACATCCGTATCTTTTCTATTTGTTTTAAAAATAAGCGATGTGTCATCAGCAAAAAGAATTATATCTGATAAGTTGGCCATCATGAATGGAAGGTCATTGATATAAACTAGAAATAAAAAAGGGCCAAGAATTGAACCTTGAGGCACGCCCATCTTGACTAGAGACCCAGATGACGTCGCCCCATTTACATTAACTTTTTGCTGCCTGTTTGATAAATAGGAAAGAACAAGGCCAGCAGCTTTACCACGAATTCCGTAATGATGTAATTTACAAATGAGTGTATTATGGTCGACGCAGTCAAACGCTTTGGAGAGGTCACAAAAGATACCAATGGCATCCAGAGATTTCTCCCAGGATTCCAGGACGTGACTGATGAGTTTAACTCCCGCGTCAGTCGTCGACCGACCTTTCGTGAAACCAAACTGCTGACTATGCAGAATTCCATTTGAATTAAAATGTGACAACATCTGATCCAACATAATTTTTTCATAAATTTTACTTAATGCCGGGAGTACAGATATGGGTCGGTAATTAGAGGGATCACATTTACAACCTGATTTAAAAATTGGTACTACTTTACTATGTTTCATTAAGTCGGGAAACTTGCCACTATCCAAACATTGATTGAATATGCCCATCAGGACAGGAGCAATTGAATCAATAATATCTCCAAGCACCTTGACGGATATCCCCCACAAGTCTTCAGTATTTTTAATATTTATAATTACTATTGAATGCTTTTTTAATGGTAGCAATAGAAATAGCTGTGAATTTAAAGTCCGGTATGTCCTTAGTAAAGTTGTCTTTAAGAAGGGCCTCAGCTAGCTTTGGTGAGGAGGGGAGAGATTTAGTGACTTCAAGCGGTATGTTTGTAAAGAAATGTTCTAGTGTCTCAGCGACTTCTTGCTTATCAGAAATGGATTTATTGTCTATTTTTAAAGACATTTCATTCTGATCTCGATTTTGTGACTTACCAGTTTCTCTGTTAATGACCTGCCACACAGTTTTTATTTTATTATTGGAAGCATTAATTTTATTACTTATTAATCTTATTATTTGAGATTTAGCTTGAGCGCAAACTTTTTTGAATATTTTTGAGTATTTTCTGACATAATTATGAAAAACCAGATCTGAAGTTAAAGATTTTTCATGATATAAATTATATAAGTTATCTCTACTTTTTCTTATTCCCGGAGTGGCCCATTCACTAAATTTGGATTTACTATTAACTTTAACTTTTTACTGGACATGTTTTATTGAATTCCTGACAAACGGTTGGAAATAATATATCATAGTTTTTATTTGGGTCTTGTGTATCAAAACGAGCAGTAGACAGATTGCTAAGAACATTATTATTAAACGATTTTAATTTATTCTTAGTAAGAGGTCTATGGGCAGGCCATATTGCTCGCAGAGCAGATGACCGATGGGGTCGAAAAGTGCTAGAGTGGAGACCGCGGACCAGCAAGCGCAGCGTAGGACGTCCACCAACGAGGTGGACAGACGACCTTATAAAGGTCGCCGGAAGACGCTGGATGCAGGTCGCTTCCAACCGGTATATGTGGAGATCTAAAGGGGAGGCCTATGTTCAGCAGTGGACGTCCTATGGCTGAGATGATGATGAAGAGGTCTTTATTCTATTGTTCTAGCTAACTTAATTTTTTGATTAAACTCTAATGATACAAGTTGGCCAGTATGGTCTGACCTAACGCCACTAATTAAACAGGAATCTTTAACTTTACAATTAGTAAAAATATTATCTATGCATGAAGCTGAAGTTGCTGTTATTCTTGTTGCTTCATTGAATAAACATTCTAAATTAAATGATTTGAACAAAGATACAAGCTTTAACTTATCTGGTGAGTTGATTAATAGATCAATATTTAAGTCACCACAGACAAAAACTAATTTACCATCTCTAAAAAGTTTCACTAATATTTCTTCCATTGTTATTAAAAATAATGCTAAGTTGGATGATGGTGGTCTATAGACACATAGGATGGTATAGCCTTCGACCTCAGCACATGCTACCTCACATAAGCGATCAACAGAGCAAGCAGTGATATCCTTCCTTTCTTTATATCTGAAACTGTTATTACAAAGAATCATGGTACCACCACCTAAAGTAGATCTGTTAAACGCACTGGCAACTGAAAAATTATTCACATTAAAAAGCATCCTATCCGGTTTTAACCATGTTTCACAAAAACATAAAATATCCATTTGGTATTTATCTACTAACAACTCCACGTCTAAAATTTTGCCAGAGAAGCGATTAATATTCTGATGATAAAGTAAAATATTCTTACTATGCTTCACTATTGTCGGCTCTAAAAGTTTAAAGATTCGGATACAGTATTATTTGAGATACAGGATAACACTGATTCATCACTTAACCTAGTCTCAGTTAAATTATCAATAACTGCGTGTAAAATATAAACTAATAAAGAAGCCAGAAAATGCCGACTTCTTCTCGGAAGAAACATAAAATTATGTTCCCGAATCAAAACAAAATCTCTAACAAAATTGTTAGTATCAAAAAACAATAAACAAAAAAAAAAATGCATCAGGAATAAATTCATTCTCTTGACTAGATAAATTTTCTGAGTATGGTAAAGCACATAGTATTAATTTGCTTAATTTTAACTTAAGTAGGGTATCAATACCATTGACTATGTCCCTCTTTGAAATACTCAAGCTATTTCCAATAAGAAGTACTACTGTGGATTGCTCATTCAGTTTTGTATGTTGAATTTTGTGAATTGATTTTGTGAAAACCAGGCTTATTCCAGCGAGTAAACGAGATGGCGCTAGACGGTTTGTATAGTTTTGTCACTTTCATTCGCCGCAACAAGCCTGGTTTTAAAGGGTTCTGAATCGTGTAAAACTTTCCGTTTCGTTTTTGATACAATATATTATATGCATTTAAGGGTTAAGACGTTGTATAGTACACGTCACGTAAAAAGAACGCTGGAAGAAAGTTGTGGGGATGTGTTTGCGCATGGGCATGGGTACAGTCTCGCATGTGCCTATTGGATGTGGATTCTGCGCGGGAAGCAAAGCTCAACTGACGAACCAATAGCGCACCGGCAAACATGCAGCGCGTGGCTCACCCGCCCCGCGCCCTACCTCAAACCACCAAATAGACCGATAAATCGTCTATGCGCAGCTTGACCGCCAGCGTTCTTTTTACATGACGCGACCTGTAATATCCCCCAGGTCTGCATTTCTGAGTTTAGGGGTAATTGAACACTTATTAGAAAAGTTTTGAGTGTGCATTTCCTGCTATTATGATTTTTGCTGGTTTACGCTGTCATGATTTTTGCTTTCTTTAGGGCCGAGTCACACCGAAATGGCAGCGGCCGCGGGCGACGCTACCGGCCGCCAGCGTCGCCGCGGGCAGGCGTTGGCGGCCGCTGGTAGCCTCGCGCGACCTCCAGACCCCGCGCGCCTGGTATCTTCTTGACTAGTTTAGTTTCTACATTCGGGGGTGAGGAGCGCGCAGCCGCCCGCGGTGCCGCTGGCGGCCTCGCGACCTTTTCAAGCGACACTGGTCTTTCAAGTATGTAGTTAAAGTTTAAAATTATTTCACACTGAAAGTGCTCGCCGCGTCGCTGCCGGCCGCTGCTATTCTGGTATGACTCGGCCCTTAGCGTCATGGCCAGCTCCGATTATTATTTTTCAGGGGTTTTTAATAGAAATTCTTGTCAAATGAAAGAAAACAAGTTTCATATAGTATATTCGTTTATTGAGTGAGACCAAAACGCTCTGGTGCTGTACACTAGTGCCCCGACGTCGCGGCTGTGGACGGTAACTGCCGCGCGAGTGCCACTGTGGGTCACTGGGGCAGTGGGCAGCGCTGTGAGGGATACAACAGAGTGAATACAAGCATCGAGTACAGACTAGGCTTCATTACTGATTTAATATTTTCGATTAACACTGTTTTGGAAAGGGAAATATACATTGATTTAAAATTCCTACCTACTTAAATTACTGATAAAGTTTATTTTATATTCACTCTGCAGTCAATAAAAAGAAACTCGTGAGTGTACTTTGAGTAATACAAAATGTACAATAGTTCGATAAAAGGGTAGATCACTATACTATACAATATAATTGAATACATTTAACGGACGGCCGAAATCTATAAATACTGATTTGGAACATTTCTCTACATTTACGAACAAACATACGCAAACATAAGAATATAATACATAAACCGACGCAACATTAAAAAAAAAAACAAAAGTTATCACAAAATGGAATAAATGTAATGGAAGTCACAGTAAACAATAATTTGCTAAATATCTAAACAACGAAATCAAAATATAAAGATGATCGCTGTCGGCAGCGAGTTGAGCACGGTAAGTACACGAGTAGAGCGGCCGGCCGGACCGGGCCGCCTGTCAGGCACTATTAACTATATGATACACCTAAATTACATGTACTTATAGTCTAAAAGTATATGAATATGTTTTGTTTAGCATTTAGTACCGTCGTTACATTAGTGTATAGAATTCATAAATATACAGACTTCTGTTGTAAGGCACGGACGCCTCGCCGCGGCCCGGCGCACTCTGCGCGCGCGCACTGCTACTGTACGGTACATTATAGTGGACTAATACTTGTGTCACTAGTGGTCAATCAAAGAGCTGTCTTACTCGAAGTGTTGCTCTATTAATAACTAATAAGTAAAGTGTGAATACTACGAGTAGTGGCTACAGACTGGTGTCGCACACGACAGTGGCGCGCGAGTGCGGGGCGAGGGTGGCGGACGAGTGGCGTCTTCACTATATTGTAATTTAGAATCTTGCACGCTTTCAATACCACTTATTTAACGACTTATAGCTAATACAATACAAAATGCTAGTAAACCGAGCGGTTTGTGCGAGCACAGAGTAGAACAGTCAAAGGTGACGTCGTTTGTGACTCACCGATACAATGACGTTGTTCCCAAGTGAGGTGGAACATTCAGTTACTAATTCACTAAATAGTATGTAGATATCACAGCGTAATGTCTAAGTGACAAACTCCGAGCTCGCTCGCACCGCTCCGTTCACCGCACTGGCAGTAATACCTCGCTGGTGAGACATTCGTTATTTTATCGCTGTAATAAAACTTAAATTTTGCTTCCCTTTGATCCGATTTCGACACCAAATAGTTTTTATTTAATCTTAAATAAAAAAAAAAAGTTTTTATTGCAGAAACTTGTACAACTTTTACAGTAAATCTTACATAGTAATCTCTATTATATAAAAATCAATTGCTGTTCGTTAGTCTCGCTAAAACTCGAGAACAGCTGGACCGATTTGGCTAATTTTGGTCTTGAATTACTTCTGGAAGTCCAGGGAAGGTTTAAAGGTGAGGCGGTACGAAGTTTGCCCGGTCAGCTAGTCTTATATATAAATTAGATGCTGGACCGTGGTCTTAGTACTACTTCGCAAGAGTCCACTTTGATATCAATTGCTGATCGAGAGTTGTCAAAATTCAAGTGTATTTGGAATGTATTGTGTGGAATGTTTCACGTAACAACGAGGGACTCATCAGCGAAGTGTTACTCTTACAAGCTACTTACTCGCTACTCGCTAGGGAGCCCGGCGGCACACGAGGCTCACCGTAGTAATAAATATTTCTTATCTACATCATGTGATAACAGTACACGGACACTCGCAGATCTCCTATTGCTTATTTATCATCCAACTGTGTATTGCGATTTAAAGTAAAATATTACTTAAGTTTCATGAAATACAATACATACCAAATTCATCAGTTACTTAGGATTACAATTCGAAGTTCCTTCAAGTTAGGCACTGTATATCAGTAGATTGCGATATATTTTTACATATTTATATATTTCATTATACGTCGCTCCTAAACAGAGTTGACCTTGCATTAAATAACTTCATATCAAAATTATCTAATTACCTTATTATATTATTTAAGACTGTATTTATTTATAAATTTGTCATTTTTATAAAAAATGTACACCTGCTGAACGAAGAGTAAGTCTACCGCGATAGCGCCACCGTCGCTGGAGATCAGTAACTACTCTGTATAATATAATATTTATATCAAAACACTATCATATGTTATAAAACCCGTACAAAATGGAGCCAACGTCTAGCTTATTAGTAATAGCACGAACACCGCTCGTGTTGTTCTCCGGTGACGTCGGCGCGACCGCGACTCGTCCTCATTCATAAATACTAATATAATTCGTATGCAGTGGTAAAGTTAAGTACATTTCACGGAGGTATCTCCGTACAACTTAAAGCTAAGTACATCTTAAGTTAGTCACGCACACACTCAAATGTATAAAACGTACAGGTACAACTAGAACACTCGTGACGCACACACACACACATACGTCATCACACACACACACACACAGCTATCATTTGGTTGATATGCGACGAGCTTCGTGTTTACTTTCTTCATGCATCTTCAATATTTTTGTTCGATTCAATTATTCTATTAGGGATCTGAAATTAAGAAAGAAAATCATTATTTATTATTATCGGTGGAAAGAATGCGACACGTGTATTCCCACATTTATGAATGTGTAAATGAAGCAGAAGGTATGTATTTAGTAATACATAATATAAAACCATTACAAAACTTGTTATTTCCGAAGAGTGCGGCAGAGGTGTATGCACCTAATAGTACACATATTTCGGCAGATATGTTTAAAGTCCCAGACACGATTTTGGGGCTGCTACTGTGATATTTCTGATGGAAAAGCTCAAAAATACTTTGCTGGGATTTTGAATAGAATCCAGGACCTCGTTCAGCAGTTGCGCTTTCGTCTACTAGACCAAGGAGAAGAGTATAAGTCGTTAGTAACGTACCTATAAAAGTCAGCTGGCGCGTCTCCGGGCCGCTATATGAGTCGTTCCTCTGGCGGAGGCTTGAGCGCGTGCTGCATCATCTCAGCCCTTGGGTTGCAGTACTCCTGCCCGGACGGCGAGTACGTCCCGCGCGTGGCCCGCTTGCGCCGTGCCTGCGCCCCCAGCGCCCCCAGTGCGGCCCCCGCCAGCGCCAGCCCCACCAGCGCCGCGCCCACACCGATCAGCACTGTGGACGAAGTGTCGCCGCCGCCCGACGAGCCCGACGATACCACCTGCACACACCACACACAATATTGTACCAATACTTATCATGTAGCATTTTTTAAAATTAAGTTGGTAGCCGATTGTTTCGACCACATTAAGAGCGAAACATGTTTAACATAAGTGTGGTGCACACTGTCGCGGGACTAACGAATACCATGACCCCGGAACGTAAAGGGCTATTGAAGGACACCGTAGATCTTAGTCAGTGGGAGGACTCATTTGATGATGTTACCACGCTAAAACAAAGTGTCGTGCACTCACCTGCTGCTCACAGTTCCGTCCTCCCCAGCCGTCCACACAGTGGCACACGTAGTCAGTGCTGGCCGCACAGCGCTGCTCGCAGTCCCCGCCGTGCAGACAGGGCCCCGTGCTGTTGTCCACGCCGGGCTGGTAGCACGGGTCCTGCATGGAGCACTCGTTGCCGCAGAACCCAGCCGCGCACAGGCAGCTGGAATAACATTATATCACGCTTGTAATATCAGTGGGTACTTGCAGTGGCGGGCCTAGGGTTTCAAAATAAGGCAAGCCCAATAAAATTTAAACAGATTTCAAAAAAAGAAAGTTCAGTTTTCGACTGAGTATGTAGGTACCTACGTATGTATCATCGCAATTTTCTCATAAACTACTGGTTAGGTACAATAAATTAAAAGTGAATTCAAAGTTATGGTAAGTAGTTGCTTGTTTTGTAACAGGACTAACAGGTTACAGACAAAAAAAAAACAAAACAGAAAGTTACAAAACGAAAGTTAAAAAATAGCTAGATGGAATGTAATAAGGAATTTAAATAAATTATTTATATTCTAATTGGAATCGTCTATCTGTCTTAAGAAATGATTTAATTACATCAGAGTAAAATGTTGGTGATCGTTTTAATTCCTCCAACAACTTTTATTCAATAGCTAAAATCGTATCCCCGTCCCAGTTCTGTGGGTTGTCGCACAGATCAGAAAACAACTCAATAAGTTTACTTTTTTGTTTAAAAACCGTGTTTACGACTCGCGACATGTATGTCCAACGAATTTTTTGCTGCAATGAGTATCGTAAAAAGCAGCTCGTTTTGTACTATTACTAAAAACATTACACAAAGCCTGAAGGGCTGAAAAAAATAAACTAACCTCTTGAATTCTATTGCATGATTTATACACATATGAAATATTCTTTTATGCGATTTACTAGTCTGAGAAATACACAGATTAGGCGTCGGCGTCGGGAAGAAATAAACTGTTTTTTTTTTTCTGAGCAGTTTAATGATTTTACCTTATCTCCGCCAATCAAAACTTGAACGCATTTTAAATCCTCACAAGGTACAATTACCTCCATTGTTGCAGGTAAGTCACCAAAACAATTGTATCACTGAGAAAATCTAACAAAACACACAAAAAACTTTAACAACAAAGTTTTCCCCACTCAAGCAAATAAAACTGAAGTGAGCTACTTACGCAGAGTAACAGTGTTGTCATTTAGGCAAAAAAAGTCGCCAGGTATATGAACAATCTAGCGAGAGAACTTCATACGCATGCACGGCTTAAATCTTCCATACTGATCGATTTGTAGACGCACCAGGTTCTAACTCGTTATACGGCACAACGCTTTAGGCGCGAAAGGGACAGAGATAGTATTTGAAAGCCCGGTAAAAGCCGGTACGTGTAAGCGAGATAGCTATATATAGATGTTGCAAATACGAAACTGGGCGCGAACAATTGCGATGTAAAGTGTGTGGCGTGGATAGTTTGTGTTATTTTGATAACAATTAAGCGCGCGAACTTTTAAATAGTTCGGGTTTGATTATGATTCTCTGTCGAGCATTTTTAATAAGGCATTTGCCGGGCCGGGCTTTTGGGCTTGTATGAAGGAACCGCCACTGGGTACTTGGAATACACATATTTCGTTTCTTTTTTTAAATTATGTTTTATTAAAATTCATAAATGAAGCGTAAGGGTCAGCTCAGACCGAGACGTGACGCTGCGCGCACATATCAATAGAGCTACTCAAAATCAAACTCTATTTCCTACACCAAAAGTTATTATTATACCTTTCGCAACGCAGTGTGGCGCCGCGCTGCATTTTAATAGCGACTCAAAATCTAACTTTATTTACTACACTATCGTGTAGTAAATAAAGTTAGATTTTTTTTATCAGATACACATTTGCAGTATCGTTGCGTTATGTCGCGCCGCGTCGAGTCTCTGGTGAACTGACCGTAATGTGATAAAATTTAAATATTCTATATGGTCCATGAGCACTGGTCGTTTGATAAAACAGTAATTATTTGGTCGCTGAAGAACAAAGTAATTAGAGGTGTGCTTACGTGTAGGATCCATTCAAGTTCTTGCACTCGCCGGGCCCGCAGCTGACCAGGCCGTCGGCGCACTCGTCCACGTCCACATCACAGCGCGCGCCCGTCCAACCTGCGGAGGGGACACGACACAATTCAATACATTTTCGTTTTGTTTATGTATCTTTAAAAAAACATGATGAAAGCAGTAGAAAAATCACATTGGTAGCATATCACTATGAAAATAATTTCAGTAATGCATTTTGATACACATCATAATTATTATGTATTTGTTTAAATATTCGTGTTTTTATCGTATTTATATTTTCTAAGAAAAAGCGTCCATGCTGACTAACAACAATTAGTAATGCAATAACCTCAATGCACAGAACTAGAAACATTAATAATCTGCAAGTACGGTCAACTGGGTTTTTAATAGTTCTAGTCAATTCCAGTGCTTTGAAGACTTTTTTATCCTTAATAAAAGATCTTTGTAAACATCTGTTGACCACTACTAATTTAATATCGTTTTTATACTCGTATAAAATATTCTCACATAGTTGAGTTATTGTTATCATGAGTTCTAATTGTATCGCAGTGATAACGTTATCAGTTAACAATGTTAAGGTTCTTTCGCTCAAACAAACCGATATCCTTCGACGGCACCGTTACAATGGTGTGACGTGGTTCATAAATACTTCCAACATTAATTACAACAATAAAGTAAGGAGTGAGCTCAACACTCGCTGCGGTTACAATCTCTGGTTTGGATAGGGAAACGAGGAAAACGTGGAGCGAAATATATAATAGAAATTATTATAAACAGAAATAATTCATTTCAGTTGGATTGAATAAATCTTGGATCGGTTCTGTAGATCTCAGGCGCATGCCAGTCAAAGAGCTTACTATAACTCGAGCAGTGATGCGGAACTGATCCAATATTTTTTGTTTATCAGAAGAAACCTACAAACAGTGACAATGGGGAGCAGGAACTACCCGCAGGGTCACTTTTTATGTATCAACAACAAGTGCTGCTATTGATCTGCACTTATATTATTGATGGCTGTATTATTACTTTTTACAGAATATAATTATGTCCATAAACACTTTGTCCGTTATATCACTGTTGGTCCAAAGTATTCTGAAACTATTTCGTTAACATTAATGAAGTATAGTAGTTACTATTTTCTCTGAATTAAATCTAGTACATTTGTATTTGAGGTTGTTATCCTTCCTTGTAACAGCTTCTCGTGACGCGAGAGGAAAACATAAACGACGCGGTACATAAAGTAGGTATTAAGAAACATAACGTATACTAACTGTATTGTTAGTGATATTGAAACCAACGTATAAATTCTGAGTTAATTATACGCTTTTTACCGCATTCCTGATTATTTCGTATGATGGATTTATTTGTGTAACTATTGTCAAGAGCACAATACATAGTTAATCATAGTCTTGATAATTTTCAGAAAAATGTTTAACAAATTCTCGTCTCTTCAAAAAAAGTTTGTTATCATCTACGCCTCATGCCTGCCGGGGCCGCGGGACTGTCTTATCAGTTTACCGTGACCCTGGAACGTTAAGGGCTATTTAAGGATCACCTTGGAATTTAGTCAGTACGAGTCTGACCGTCCCTTTCGCTCCACGAAGGGTGGGAGGACTCATTGGATTACCAAATAAAAAACCACAACAAAGTATGGCCGACCTATTATTTTGTACTCGTGCAAATCTACCTTTCCTATGCTACTATTAACACCATAAATCTGGCAGAGTTTTGTACTAATCTAATTTAGTATAGAATCACAGACAAAACGCAAGTTGACGACCATTTAATTTCAACAACATCTTTAAACAATTGACGCTGACGGTGAGATAATACTCTCCTACCATAACTTTTAATTTATAGATTGCATAAGTTTATTAATTTATATTTAGTACTATTCTTGCGATTTTGGCGGTCTCTCCAGTCCTGTGTGCCCATTACTCTTGCCGGAACGCCCATACCAGTCTGTTCCAACTTTCGATACCTCGGGTCGCTTGTCCAAGGAGATGGCGATGTAGACCGGGACATAACACACCGGATCAACTCGGGATGGATGAAATGGCGACAGGTCACCGGAACAACTTGCGACCCACGGATGTCCCTCAAGTTAAAGGGGAAAAATACAAATCCGTGATTAGACCTGTCGTATTGTATGGATCGGAATGCTGGGCTGTGAAAAAGATGGATGAGAAACGATTGCATGTAGCGGAGATGAGGATGTTGAGATGGATGTGTGGAGTGACAAGAATGGATAAAGTAAGGAATGACTTTATAAGGGGAAGATTGAAAGTGGCGCCTGTTACAGAAAAAAATGAAAGGGAATCGTTTGTCTTGGTATGGACATGTGATGAGGAGGGATGACACCCATGTGACTAAGAGAGTGATGGGTGTGAATGTTGATGGATGGAGAGGAAGGGGAAGGCCAAAGAAAAGATGGATGGATTCTCTTAGGAATGATATGAATGAAAAAGGAGTAAATGATACTGTGACGTCTGATAGGGGAGAATGGAAGAAAAAAAACGTGTTGCGCCGACCACAAGTAAAATGGGATAAGGGCAGGAAGATGATGATACATTTAGTACTATTCTTATCCTGTGTCTTAACGATTACCCTCCACTACTACTGCCAACAACAATAGCGATAGTGACAGGAATGGGTCACATATTTCCTGGACCTATTGTACTATCAAATAGTATACTCAGCCCGGATTCATCCGCTGTTGGCTGAAAGTCTCTCCATTTTCCTGCTTTAAGCCTGATTCTTACTCCCAAGAACCAGGTCCCTCTCTGGATATTGTATTTATTCCCGAGTGTATTATACCGCGCGGAAAACTAATGACACATTCTGTTTATCTTTCCTAGGGCCACTATCACGGACATCAAACAATGCAATGATATCAGATGTGTTGTCATCAACAAGCTGACGAGCAGTTACTTATTGAGCAATCAATTATTCCTAAACAACTTTCTCTATTTAGAATGAAAAGAAAACACAGTTATCACCTGTCGCAGTTAGTTTTACAACATAACATCACACATGACAGTTATACAATACCTAGCAACACGATAACTAGCAGTCTGATCTTCATCTCGTGAACAGTATCATCATCATCACAACACGATCACTTTTGTCTCATCACATGACACACTTCGCGAGATATAATACTATATTATTAATTAGCTATAGTCCACACTGGCGGCATGTTCGCGACTGCCGAATAGCCTCGCCCGCCGCCTCGCTGAGGACACTGATTCACAAAGTGTGACGCGCGCAATTTTCCTGCATCTGCCGATACCGACCAATTAATATTGTGAAGACGTTCTATTGTAATTCTATTAATGATCGCGCGGGTCGCTCCCGCCTACGGAACGTTCAGACTATGTCGTGTCGTGACGGGGACCGTGTGTGCACACTGAATTATATACATGTAGTCAAATGTATGCTGCTTCTATTAACTTGTCTTACGCATACTTGTGTGCAATCTTTAGGCTATTTCATTTACTCACGATCATAAACTTTATCATAATGTCAACATGGTAGTTTGGTAGTCTCAATATGTACAATTTTCTATAAATTTAGGGAATTATAATTATAACGGAAGTATGGAAGGTACGCATAAAGGAAATTTACATTAACAAGGACATCTGTGAATCATGACGATGTCATATAAAACAACGTTGTACTTAGGCTGGGTGAGACTATAGTAATGTTAATATTATAGTAAGCGGCAGTTATTGATTTATAAAAGTTTGCGAACCGCGGTCCATGTTATCAGCGCTTATCAGCGCGGTGGATTGTCGCCATCGTCGGCGATCGCCCGCATCTGATAACATACACGAGCTCAGGTGGAGGTGACCGTACACACACACACACCGCGTGCATGTGTGTGTCCACACTGGGAACTGTCACAGTGGAACATCAATGATATCAATATTTGGACCATGTCCTACATTCAATAACAAACACTTCTTACTGTAAACAAACTTACTTTCACTTTTTGATAATTTTGTAAGTTATCTAGAATACATATTGACTAAGCGCCATGTTTAACTAATTCGTTTAACAATAGAGTTAGGTATGGTTAAATATTGTGTTAATTAACAAGTGTCGCGCGTATGTAAAGTAGTTGGAGTGTGAGAGGACACCGTGCGTGACGTCACCGCGGCCACTGAGTCACGCGGCGGGGAGGCCGGCGCGTACGCAACGCCTTGTGCAAACCTTATTTGTACCTATTGTGCATTTATATTCGTGTCTCGGGGGTATCCTGGTGGCACGAACTCAACTCATAATATTCGTAATCATCACATTTTTGTTACTGTCTTGTAGGGCAATAGCGCACTAGAGGCCAGGCCGCAGCGGCCAGACGCGCCGTAGGGGGGACGGCCGTAGGGGTTGCGATTTGTAACGCGGCCAAAACTGCGGCTACGATCGTCAGATGCTTATACGGCGCGCTTCAAAATAGACTTTGAGGAAATAGCAGTGCTTTTGTATCTTAGTAAGAAGCAGAAAAAGAAAAGGAAAAAATATTGGGTTCATCCCTTCCTACGTGAAAGGCGAACAAAGGGATTATTTCATACTTATTTCAGCGATCTTCAGCAATATGATGAAATAGTATATTTCATTACAAGTGCGGAAAGGCTGTCGAAGGCGAGGGTTGACAGTCGGAACAAGTTGCAAAGACGGTTCCGCACGTGTACTGAACGACTATTTTTAATACAGTTGCGAAAAAATGAAGCAATTTAATAAATAAAAAAAAAACATAATAAACTAAACTCGCAAAGAAAATTTCTGGAAAATGACGCCAACCGTAGAATATAAGCAGAGTTTTTTTTCTTCACCCATTTTGGTAGGCAAAGGGAACGCCCATATAGCTTAGTCTTCAGTAGATTTTTTTTATTGATATGAAATGAAAATCAGATGAAATGAAATCTAACCTCATTCAATTAAATCATTAAATCTGACATTGAAATAAATTAGTAGCTTCTTTTTAGAAACATACGTTTTTGTATGAATCACAAAAACTCTTTAGTAAAAACTTCATGGTTGATTTTTCTTTTTAATAGACATTATTTTGACAGTTGGGAAAGAGAACGCACTAGTGCGTAATAGCCCACTTTCCGAGCGCTATACGTCCCTGCAATATGCTACTTTTTGAGCAACTGTATTAAAAAGTTCTTTAATTATTTCCGGATGAGCAAGTTTTCGTTTGAAGAACTGTTAAGAAAATTAAGTCCATCAATGACATGTCCCACAACGTCCTTGTCTCAATCTCGGTTATAAATCTTTCCGTGTCGAAAGACATTGCAATGATTACAAAACACGCTGTAGTTCCACAATACGTGCGGCCGCCGCGGCTAGTGCGCGCACACTGCTTATTTAACTACAAAGCAATTGATCTCAGTGGCCGCAGCGACCAGCGACCGAACACGGGCCGCAAATGCGTCGCTTCGATCTCGCTGGCCGCTGCGGCTCGATGTGGCCGCTGGCCGCTGCGGCCAGGTGCGCGTGCTTTACGGCGATTTCATATAATGGTTTCTATCTCGATGGCCGCCGCGACCTTACTTGGCTTACAATGTTCTATTCCTGTCATGATTTTAATCAGTCGTTTGTGTCTTTTTTAACTAAATGGACTCGTAAAAAACACACACAAGCAGGCGACGGAGCCCCCGGCCTCCGCGCACACGTAGCTGTAGCACGTCCTAGGTCCAGCTACATACCGGTGCCGTCACAGTCGCACACGTCGCTGTAGCACGTCCTAGGTCCAGCTACATACCGGTGCCGTCACAGTCGCACACGTAGCTGTAGCACGTCCTAGGTCCAGCTACATACCGGTGCCGTCACAGTCGCACACGTCGCTGTAGCACGTCCTAGGTCCAGCTACATACCGGTGCCGTCACAGTCGCACACGTCGCTGTAGCACGTCCTAGGTCCAGCTACATACCGGGGCCGTCACAGTCGCACACGTCGCTGTAGCACGTCCTAGGTCCAGCTACATACCGGTGCCGTCACAGTCGCACACGTCGCTGTAGCACGTCCTAGGTCCAGCTACATACCGGTGCCGTCACAGTCGCACACGTCGCTGTAGCACGTCCTAGGTCCAGCTACATACCGGTGCCGTCACAGTCGCACACGTCGCTGTAGCACGTCCTAGGTCCAGCTACATACCGGTGCCGTCACAGTCGCACACGTCGCTGTAGCACGTCCTAGGTCCAGCTACATACCGGTGCCGTCACAGTCGCACACGTCGCTGTAGCACGTCCTAGGTCCAGCTACATACCGGTGCCGTCACAGTCGCACACGTAGCTGCCGGTGACGTGTCGACAGCGGCCGCCGTGCAGGCAGGCGGCGGAGCCCCCGGCCTCCGCGCACTCGTCGCGCTCCGCCTCGCAGTAGCGCCCGCTGTAGCCCACTGCGCACACGCATGTCGCCGTCTGTAGGAGAAACATGGGGTCAATCAACAGTACAACAGCTACCATTCACTACATTGTTCACCCGAGACCCGCAACACTGGCTTATTTTAAATTAATCTTCAATGCCATAAACAGAGGCGCATGTCTCAGACGTAGTAGTGCTGGTGCTTGCAATATGAAATGTGTGTGCAGAGTGCGGTACCTTGGAGTCATTGACGCAGGTGCCGTGCACGCAGGGCTTCACCTCGCAGAAGGCGTACTCGCAGTACACGCCCTCGAAGCCATCGTTGCACACGCACGTGAAGTTGTTGCCCGTCGGCGGATCTGGTGGGAGGCGACGGGTACAACGGTTACTATCACATTTAACTTCTCAATGAAATAGCACATGTTTGCTATGCATTTGTTTGTGAGGATGAATAATGAGTTGAAATTGTTTTTTTTTTTTGCATTACTCAGACTGTTTAATGACACGTAGAGAATGGAAGACGAGAGACGTATGTACTCACCCGGCTCCACGTCGGTGCAGTCCCTGGCGGCGGGCGCGCACGGGCGGTGTGCACACGAGCGGTCGCGCGGCGCGGCGCACGTGGGCCCGCGCCAGGCGGGTGCGCAGGCGCACGTGAAGTATGAACAGTGTGTGTACTCACCCGGCTCCACGTCGGTGCAGTCCCTGGCGGCGGGCGCGCACGGGCGGTGTGCACACGAGCGGTCGCGCGGCGCGGCGCACGTGGGCCCGCGCCAGGCGGGTGCGCAGGCGCACGTGAAGTATGAACAGTGTGTGTACTCACCCGGCTCCACGTCGGTGCAGTCCCTGGCGGCGGGCGCGCACGGGCGGTGTGCACACGAGCGGTCGCGCGGCGCGGCGCACGTGGGCCCGCGCCAGGCGGGTGCGCAGGCGCACGTGAAGTATGAACAGTGTGTGTACTCACCCGGCTCCACGTCGGTGCAGTCCCTGGCGGCGGGCGCGCACGGGCGGTGTGCACACGAGCGGTCGCGCGGCGCGGCGCACGTGGGCCCGCGCCAGGCGGGTGCGCAGGCGCACGTGAAGTATGAACAGTGTGTGTACTCACCCGGCTCCACGTCGGTGCAGTCCCTGGCGGCGGGCGCGCACGGGCGGTGTGCACACGAGCGGTCGCGCGGCGCGGCGCACGTGGGCCCGCGCCAGGCGGGTGCGCAGGCGCACGTGAAGTATGAACAGTGTGTGTACTCACCCGGCTCCACGTCGGTGCAGTCCCTGGCGGCGGGCGCGCACGGGCGGTGTGCACACGAGCGGTCGCGCGGCGCGGCGCACGTGGGCCCGCGCCAGGCGGGTGCGCAGGCGCACGTGAAGCCGCCCGGCACGTCCGTGCACGTGCCGCCGTGTGCGCACGGCTGGGACGCGCACTCGTCCACGTCGTGCTCGCAGCTGGTGGAACACCATGTCGTAAGTTATTGTGACAACTTTAAATGGATAGCAGAAAGTTAAGGCGGAATAAACATGTAAGTAAATATCACACACCACCACTTATATTGACAACACAACTATGAAAGCGCCTTTGTGAGGTTCTATCAATAATCTATGGATACTTCACCTGAAGTCGCCGCCCAAGCTGTGGCACTTATTCAGGCCGGACACAGCCAAAGAAACGTGAGTGCTCAACTTAATTTAAGTCGATCTGCGGTCCGAAATGTTTATCGGAGGTACCTAGAGACTGGCGGCTTTGTTCGTCGCCAAGGAAGGCCACGATCTCGGGTCACCAACTGAAAGGCAGGATCGATTCATCGTGACGACCAGCTTGAAAAATCGTCACCTTACCACCATTGAGATACAAAACCAACTTCGCGACTTCCACGGAGTATCTGTGAGCGCTCGAACTGTTCGGAGAAGGTTAAAAGAACGCGATATGGTACCACACAAGCCAGCTAATGGGCCCAAACTAACGCGAGCCCACCGAACAGCGCGCCTTCATTTCGCACGCAGTCATTTAAATTGGACACAGCAAGATTGGAGCCGTGTACTCTTTTCTGATGAGTCTAAAATTGTGTTACATGGCAATGATGGAAGGAAGAAGGTCTACCGACGTAAGGGAGAGCGTTTCGCACAATGCTGCTTTGAAGAGAGGGTTGCTTATGGCGGTGGCTCATGGACTGTCTGGGGCGGTATATCCGCGAGCGGCAAAACTCAACTTGAGGTTGTTACAGGACCACGGCTGCCAACATTAAATGCTGAAAGGTACATTCGTGAGTGCTTAGAACCTCACGTGATACCATACGCGGACTATGTGGGCCCAAATTTCCTTTTTATGCATGACTAGCTGTGCCCGCGACTTCGTTCGCGTGGAGGTCGGAACTCAACAATGTATTTTTTTAGTGCTTCTTTTTAACAACATTGGCTGTAAACCATAATTCTGGAGCATACATAAATATGCGTACGTAAATCATCAAATGAGTCCTCCTACCCAGGGCAGGGTAAGAGGGACTGTCAGTCGTATCCCATATCCCATCGTATCCCATCGTGTCCCATCCTATCCCATCGTGTCCCATCGTATCCCATCGTGTCCCATCGTATCCCATCGTATCCCATCGTGTCTAATCATCGTGTTTTTTTAAAAGCTTTTGAAAACTGGTTTGGTACAAATAATTTAAAAGTCAATATTAATAAAACAAATTGTATATTATTTAAGTCGACGGTGCAAAATAACGCTAAGATTGAGGTGATATCATGTGGTAAAAAAGTCGAAGTAGTTGATAGCGTTAAATTCCTAGGTGTTCACATTGATGCACTACTAAATTGGAAAGCTGAGATATTGTCTTTAACAAAGTCTATCAGCTCAGCATGCTATGCAATCAGGACTCTGCGAGACGAATTAACTTTAAGTCAACTAAGAGGGGTGTACTTTGCGTTGGTTGAGTCCAGACTCAGATATAGTATTGAGTTTTGGGGCAACAGCTACAAATACAATATCCAGTCGGCATTTGTTATTCAAAAAAGAGCCTTAAGGACAATGCTTCGCATGAAACAGACAGACTCGTGCAAGGATCACTTTATTAGACTAAAAATTCTAACAGTGCCATGTCTTTATATTCTAGTTTTGTTAACCAACTTTGTTAGGAATTTGCACAAAATGGAAACGGAAGAACAAAGACAAACTAGACATTTAACTCGTAGAAAAGATTTACCTTACACTATTCAACCTAGATTGAAAGTGGCTAGTCATAGCACAAGGTATCAATCCGTATTCCTATATAACAAGTTACCAACAGAATTTATGACAGTAAATAGTATAAACGTCTTTAAGAACAAACTGAGAACATATTTATTGAGAAAAAGCTACTATAGCATTGACGAATTCTGTAATGACGATCAATAATTGACAAAACAATGTAATGACGATCATGTAATTGTATATTGTTTGGATTTTTAAATGATTATATATCATATGGGTATTAAATGATTATTTACTTGTTTGAAGAAATTATGTAATCAATTTATTGTTTTTTTTATGTTAGATATTTTAAATTAATATTTATTCATTGTTTTCTTAAATTATTTTTAATTCTCTTTTTTATTTATTTAACATCATTTTATTTATGCAATCGTTTAATTAATTTTTATTTTACACACAATATTTAATTTTTATTTTACACTTGAATCTGACATTAAGGAAATTATTATTTTATTAAGTATTATTGTAATTAATGAACTAATTTTTTTTTTCAACACAATGTATTTTGTTATGAAATAAATGACTTATGACTTATGTCACCATCGTCCTATCCCATCCTATCCCGTCCTATCCCATCCTATCCCGTCCTATCCCGTCCTATCCCGTCCTATCCCGTCCTATCCCGTCCTATCCCGTCCTATCCCGTCCTATCCCATCCTATCCCATCCTATCCCATCCTATCCCATCCTATAATATTAGGTTATTATTTGGATTAATATTGTGTTAATGAAAATACCTTCGCAAGTAACGCATTACTTTAAAATCAAATTTGATTTCCATAAAAAAGGTTATAATGACTTAACCTTAAAAGATAAATGTATGCTCTCGCGGACTTTATTTTAGAACTTTTTATCAGGAATAATTCCGTAGTACATTATTTTTGCGTATCTTTAACCGTTTACGCAGCGCACGCAACGGAAGCTCTCGAAATGGAATCCATTTTCCCGATTTTGAAACATTTCTCTTTACTGCTCCGCTCCTTTTGGTGATAGCGTGATGTTATATAGCCTATAGCCTTCCTCGATAAATGGTCTATTCAACACAAAAAGAATTTTTCAATTCGAACCAGTAGTTCCTGAGATTAGCGCGTTCAAACAAACAAACAAACTCTTCAGCTTTATAATATTAGTATAGATAATGCAAGAGCCCATGCGGCCGGCATTGTCAGGGAATATCTTCGGGATGTGAACATCACAGTTATGGACTGGCCAGCCAGAAGCCCAGACATGAACCCCATTGAGTACATGTGGGACGAGCTAAAAAGACGTGTTAGGGCTCGTCAGCCAGTTGCCCAGACGATACAGGAGTTGAAAACTGCCATAGAAGAGGAATGGGAGATGATCCCTTAAAATTTCATAGAGCGGTTGATAAACTATGCCTAATCGTATGAGAGCTGTGGTGGATGCCCATGGAGGCAACACGCGTTATTAAATTAAACCTTTATTTGATAAAACAAGTTTTTAATCAAAAATCAATTGCCTTTAACAAGGCGCATATCCGACTTTTTAGGCGTAGCTCCATGTCGTATGGTATTCTGAATTCAAATTTAAAACAATACGATCGAAAAAGATGGTAAAATGTATCAGGTTTAAAACTGCATCAACAGTTTTTGTTCAATCTAGCAATCATATTTCGGTAGGAGCCATCGAAACCTAAACTCTAAGGTGGGCCAATAGATGTGTCCAGAAGTGTAGTAGTAAGTTGATATTTATTTACGTAATTCGATAACGTCACTTAATATTGATATGTATACTCACAACTTGCCGTCGTAGCCCACGGGACAGATGCAGGTGTAGTCAGCGATGCCGTCCTTACAGGTGGCGCCGTTCTCACACTTGTGGGTCGCACACTCGTCCACGTCGATCTACAACAACCATAGTGATCAACAGGTTGGAAGAGATTCACAAGCATCTTGAATATGACAGTATCATCAATTTAATATTTATTGACATCAGAATAACATAGGCGAAAGTTGGAATTAATTGTAAAATTGTGAGTGGAAATGACATTCTAACAAAGTTGGTAATTTTAAGTTTAACGTGCCAGAAAGTACATCAATCAGCATTATGATTATTGTAGAAAGGTTATATTTTTGTGAAAAGAAAAAATTGATTACGGCAAACGAACGTGTTGCGAAAAAAAAAAACTAAAATTCGATGGATGGTATTTAAAAGTACTTCAATTTATTCCCATGTTCCACCAAATATACTGAATGTGCACCAAAATATGTTAATTAAAATATGTCATAACGAGCATCTATTTAACAACTGACACCAATTCATAGATTTATAATACTTAGATCGGCAATAGATTCAGTCAGGCGAGACCAAAATGAAATTAAACTAGTGTGCGTGTAACGTGTATGTGAGCAAGACCAATAGTGATGCGCATGCAGTACTCTAAACTGTAAATATCGATAAAAAATTACGTGAGGTATCTTCTGTACCTAGTGCTGATAACGAAGAGGAAAAATAAAACCACATAATATATAAAATGAATATGACTTTTATTTGCCACAAAACAGAACTAATTTGTTATAAAAATGTCGCAAACTTTCTTTCGATGTATTTTCCAATTTAGCTTCGTACTTTATTCTGATTGCCAAATATATTTCAATTATTGCTTTTATGAGCAAGTGTTTATGATTAAATAATACTGGCGAATCATACATATGACTGTCAAGTACTTACTTTAAAAAAGTTTTTACATGTCACAAGACAATCGTTTACCACCTTGTGAAACTGGAATTGGTCCATATTTTTTCCTTTAATGCTTTTACGGAAAACTCGTTCAGATTGAATACCTACATCATAAACATCTTGCGAAGGATAAATCAGGCCACCTACGTCCTTCGTATATATAAATGAACCTACTTTAACGTCGCCGTAAAGTACAGTCACGCATCGCTCGCATTTAATTTTTTTTGTGATTTTTTTTACCACGTAACCACAAATGTATTCAACAATAGACGTTATTACACATTCCATTCCTTCAGGCACCCACGGCATACATGATAAGAAATCAGAATCATCATCGATTGACTGGACTTGGTCAACAGGCATATCTTCGTGTGGCGTCAGTATTGCACTAAGACCTGTTGTACTATTTATTGTGTCAATTGTATGTGATCTTTGTGCATTGAGAATACTGATTGTCTCTAAAGGCAAACAATTGGCTTTATCGCTAATTTGCACTTCTACGTGACAGAGAAGGCGTTTATATGCTACTGTAAACTGTCTAGCAGTAGGGTTGTTATTAAAGCCCCCTCGAGAGCGCACTGCACTGAAAAAAGTTTCGAGATGGTCTTGAGAGAGCTTGTATGTCGGAAGAAACTTCAATTTTCCTGACTCTATCAGATCGACATAAATCCACTTCAATGCCACCGAATTTGACATAAAACCAACAAAACCAAGTTTTCTCCGACTCTCCGTTAAAGATTTCCCATTGAATTTTAAGTTTTGTATGTATTGACAGACTTTGTCACATTCAGCTATCGTTTTCTCAAATTTTTTTGTATTCAAGGGCTTCTTAAAATCATGGCTAAGGCAAGCAAATTTTTTGAGTTGAAAATATCAAATAAGTTATTTATATTTTTTAGGAACTCTGTTGTCGCTTGGCAATTTTCAAAGCAAGGTAATTTTAAATTTTCGTTGCAGAACTTCAAACTATTTGCAACGGAGTTGCTCAACAATTGGGCTGCCAAGCGTACATTCATTTTGTGATTGACAAAGTTTACATGTTTAGCGGTTATTTTGTTTGCTAAATGCAAACCGATATCACTTTGAAGTTTGTATAGATTTTCAATGAATTCGTAACTAATAATTTCGTTGTTATGATGGAAAATTTTATATTCGGCAAAAGTATTTCTAACTAACTTTAATAAATGACATGCATCTAATATTGTATAATATTTTTTTTCTCTGTAGAAAAAGTATGGTCTAAATGGTGCAATGCTCAAATTGGCCCCTAAAATTGTTGCCATATTTATATTAGACGCTATGCCGTCAAAAGTAACAGAGATAATCTTCACAAAATCTGACAAGGCATCTATGCATTGTTTTAAAAGAGTTGCTTTCTGTGTAGCAGTAAAACCTCTTCCAAAAAAATATGCAATTGGAATTTTCCAAAAAGAATTAACTGCCACTGCCATTATTACCAACGCCTCTTTGGCCTTGTCTACGTGATCTCCGTGAATATTATTTCCTACATTCACATATCCGTGATGATTACGACCGTCGAATTCTATATGTTCACGAATGGACATTTCGTCGAACATAAGGGTAATGACCAAATCCGTTTTTTCTTTGGCTACGAGTTTTATGGTTTCAATGGCCTCCTTAGTTATGCCTGGTCTACAGTCGACATTTTGATACCAACCTCTTAGTGTTCGGGGATGTGGTAGGCAAAGGTCAAATTTTTTTCGCATGTAATTATAGGCCCTAGGGCTATAGAAATGCAAAGTTAAAGCAAACGTCTTGAGTTGCGCATCATACTTTTCTTTCATTTTTTTATTTTGTTTTTTTTTATTCACCCTATCAATGAGATTCTGTAAGAAATCCATTGAACAAGACCCCATTACAGCACCAACGTCGTTCTGAAGCGATGGAAGACTTTTTAAATTTTTTATCACTTGAGATAATTTTGTCACTTTTTCGCACGCGCGTTTTTTTTGAGCCCTTAAATTTTTTAGTTTTTGTTGTTTAATTTGTAACCGTTTCCTAAGAATGTCAATGGTTTTCTTCATCTTTTTCTTTCTTGGGGAATTTTCCAATGCAAGAACGTTCGCTGTAGAGGTACTGGGAACCGGAGATATATCTCTGTAAACATATGACGACACTTGACGTTTTGGTTTCAAAACAACCTGCAACCAAAAGTTAATCCATACATCACTTGTTATTCTGGTCGACTAGAGGTTTAAAGGAGTAATGCGATCTAAATCGTGACATTCGTGACTCTATGGCCGCACATACAGCTGCCGTCAAGTGAAAAATAAACTCAAGATAAATAATTATCAGTTATCTACCATCCTCCAAGATTCATCCCGCGGGATTCTCATCATCCACACAGTAGCGAATACACACCCAAAATACACATATTACCATTTAAGTACAGCTGTAAAAAATAATACATACATATTTGTATTAGGTAATAACTTACAGGCATGGATAATGTAGGTATTGAACCAGAGCGCAGCTTCACTCTTTGAGAGCCTCTATGAGAAAAACATTTTTGAGTTCAGTATTTATGGGGAACCCAATCTTCTCTATTTATCATTTTAAGCCATTTTTGTCGAACATCATTATTTTTAGGAAATCTGAAATAAATTATGTCACACCTTAATTTAATTTATTTAACGATATGTTAAATAAATGTAATATTACGTAACTTATTTATCGCTAAGGATGATAACAATATTTTTTTAAGTCGAGCAATAAGAACTAATAAGGCTCTATGTACGGCATATCTTTGCCAGTCAAGTTACATATCGATATGTGGTTTTCGATATTATGTCAATCACTATGAATTGAGGTTAGAAGTAACAAGAAATTCACGTATTTGATATTTCGCTGAATTCAATTCGTATGCATTCAGAGCATGAATATATTAAAAAGCGATATTATGATCTATTGATTTGTGCATAATTTCTTTTTCAGAGTTCTTAAACAGAGCATTTTGAGAACTAAATCTTTCAGTTGTACTTACATGTGAAATGAATAATTCTGTGGATTTTCTTTCTTCGAAGAATTACAACCGGGTACTGCACACGTAACCATAACTATTTACGTCTATTAAATCGCAAATTTCCAATTTTAAACGCGAGATTAATTAAAATAAGCCGGATTTGTTTCGTACACAACTGACGTCGGGCCGATACAGGCCGCTAGCGTGTACGTGAGTGGCCTCGGCTATCTGTCTCGCTCTAACTCACGATTATCTATATTATATCCCTCTCGTATCACCGATCTAAGTATTTTATATCTATGCACCAATTAATGTCCAATGTAGCTTTATTAGTAAAGTAGCAGGTCGACGGATCCCCGCTTCGCGGGGCTCCTACTTCTGGGTGGTTTAAAAAAAAAAAATAACCACGAAGAGGATGGCGGGGTCTTTCAGACGCCGCGCCGCCATCCTCTTCTAACCTAAATTGTCCGAGTCGGGGTGCCAGCGAGTCCCGAGCTCGCTTCGCTCGCTCTTAGAACTGCAGTCCATCATCAAATTTTGTGTAACATTCAGGAATATTTAGTGCACGACCAGTATTTTTGGTGAACACAAAAATATTATCCAAATTCGATTGCGACCAGTGCAATCGAGTTTTAGAAATATTTTCTTAAAGGGAATAAAAATTGAAAACAAAATATTGGTACTCTTCGCATTCGCAGGGTGGCTGTTGGTACCATGATGAGCACATACCTGGCAGTAGTCCCCGGCGTACCCGGGCGGACAGGCGCAGGCGTATGACGAGCGCACGTCTGCACAGTGTCCGCCCGAGGCGCAGTCCCGCTCCAGACACAGCACGCAGCCCACGCCCGCGCCGGAGCCCCACGGACGACCCGCACTGAGAGACACAACACACACTGATCATATATTTAGAATGGGGAAATAACTCATGAGGAGACTATTTTTTTATCGTAGTAAAATCAAATGAGTCCTTCCACCAAGTTCGGGCCGGGAGGGACTGTCAGACTTGTACTGAATAAAATTCAAGGTGATCCTTCAATAGCTTAATCTTCCAGGGTCACAGTTACCTGATGATACAGTCCCGCGACCCTGACAGGCTTTGGCCCTCTAAGGGGGGCTCTGTCAGATTGCTGACAGCTCTTTGAGGCGAGCGTATAACACGAGGTGCCGTCGACCCGGGCGTGGTCCCGATCGGACGGCGAGTCACTCATTCCTAACCGGCCGCATGTCTATGAGGTGACTATTTAGAGTATGAGAGCGAGGTAATAGCATGATGATGGGATGACGTATCGTCTGTAGGTAATGACGAGTACTCACAGCAGTGCGTAATGTGGCTGTGCGGCCAGTAGCGCGGCGGTGGCGCCCACGAACAGCTCCTCCTCCGTGAAGAACGGCAGCAGCAGCCCGCCCACGTGCACCGCGCCCATACAGCCCTGAGATAACCACACACATGTACTACTCAATACTCCTCCGCAGCCGCCAAGTCCAAGTGGACATCAGTCATTTACTAGAGAAGCCAACGGTACAGGTATAATAAAAAAAAATTAGAAAGTATCTGAGATTAATTTTGAAGGTGTGATCCTCAACACCTTGTCTCCTCAACGTAACACGTCTTTTCTCTGTACCCCGTAAATAAGCTCATCGCCGTCAAATGCCAATGACCTAGGAAGCTACAGTACGGGTCCTTCGCACCCAATCCACCCGTGGCCGAATTAATAATACGCCTTACGCTATGCTTTTCTCGCTGCGCTATTCCTAGCTGTTCGCTTAAATCCCCTGGCCACGCGGCGAAGAATCTTCGGGCATGTGCACACATAACCTCTAATTGTAAGCCACCACGATGGGTGAGTCTTCCTCCATCCACCTTGCTTTGGGCTTACGGCTAGAGAAGGGAGACGCACACATGACGGAGGCTTGCAGAGATCTGGCACAACGCTTACGGGAGCACCCGCCCCGCGCTGATTCCAGGGTTCCAGTCTTGCTACCGCTGTCAAACGTCATCGCTGCCTCCGCTCTACCGCTGGAGAGACGCAGACACGCGGACTACCCACGCGGCCGCTACCGCCACCTGTACCTGCCATCCACGTGGTCGTGGATACCCGAGACCCCACGCCCGCCACGTGTTGAGGCCACTTGCCTCTACTGGCCACCTGCCTATCTAATGCACTACCAGCCTGCCCACTCGCGAACGCGTCTGACACGCGTTCACCTTGTGACCTCTGAGGTCGCTCCTCCGCTCTGCTGCCGCCGTGTAACCTCACGTCAGCCCACGTGCTGCGGCGTAGCCTTAGCCCAGAGCAGTACCTTTCTTTCTTACAAAGTGACCAGTGAACAAGTGATTAGAGAACTTAGAACCCCATTTCCTTTTTTTTGTGTCTCGTGTCTCACTTATAAATAAATTAATGTGTAAAGTGATCTATGATTTCATTTCCTAAACCTACCACGAAACCCACTTGCCACACTAGAATAGTTTCTCTGTCAGGCACGTCTGTGAGTTATGTCCGCGAGACTCTATTCAAGCAAAATCAGAGACGTCCAGAAGATAGTTGAATGTCAGTTAGTTCTAGTATTTGAGTTATTGTGTTATTGTTCGAGTAGACTTTGAGATTGAACATTATCTGAGCTACTGAGATATAATCATCAAGTTTACCTTGAAGTACTCCCCGGCCTGGTTGTCTCCGGTGACCTCCTCGCCCTCAGAGTACTCCCACACGTTCGAGTCCGTCGAGCTCTCACTCTGCACAAACAAATTAAAAAAAAAACCTTAGCGATCATTTCTTGGGGTGCTAAGACAGGTAACCTCCACGTGCGTCCGTGGACTGGAGTTCCCTCTCGGATACGTCCGGGGGGAAGACCAGTTTTTCGGGACGGTGCGCCCTGGGATGCGGGCAAAAACTCTTCCTTAGGCACTGTGTGCCTAAGGGGGTTTCTTTGCCCGTATGCAAATAGCCTGTCGGGTGGAAGCTCCAATGCGTGTCCCTCTGATTAGCAGAGGGCACAGCAGCGGAGCGGGCTTGCGGACGGTGAGTAATGGGTAAGCTCGCCGTCCGCCCAGGGACCAAGCCCGGGTCGGTGGCGTGTCGTGTTTCACGCGTCACCGACGGGGCCCCTTATGGGGCCAAATGCCTGCCGGGGTCGCGGATTTTTTCTTAATCCAGGATACCGTGGCCCCGGAACGTAAAGGGCATCCGAAGGAACACGGGTGGATTTTAGTCAGTAAGAGTCTGACAGTCCCTTCCGCCCCACCCAGGGCGGGAGGACTCATTTGATGATTTTGCCACCCTAAAAAAAAAAAAAAAAAAAAGCGATCATTTCTTTATTTTTCAAGAAATTACCATTCACATCAGTACCCCTCTAAAAAAAATACGTAAGTAGTCGAACTTATTTTTACTACTTATTTTACTGTTCATCATAAATAATGTGATTATTTTTATTTATGATAAACAGATACCCCCTTACTTATAAAAACTTGTGTTGCTTAGCTACCGATTAAATATCACCTGTCCTTGTCATTTCTATTTTAATGAATAGAGATGGCAAGTGACTTAAGAGCTATTTAAGATAAGTAACGTCTAATCAATGTTTATAAGTAAGGCCCTTAATAAATAATTAATATAAGTTCAAGTCATAAATAAAATCCCAGTAATATTTATTTCTGTTAATATTGGAGATGACTGTTGTAAGAAGATAAGTCAATAAGTACTGACCATAGTGGTGAGCATGGCAGGCGTGGTGCTGGTCAGACCGCTGTGTCCCATCCCGCCCAGGGTGATGTGTCCCTCCAGCACCAGGGACTGCCAGGCGCGCGTGTCCAGGCCCGCCGTCAGACCCACCTCCTCGTGACCGTTGGGGTCGATGAACGCGCCTGCAGCACACAGATACACACTGTTTAACAGCTTTCTCGAACAAAACTGTTATATCTTTTAGTTTGGTTTAGAAATCATAACTCTTCCCGTCCTGAGTGGAGCAGAAGACGCTGTCCTATTTGTACTGACTAAAACCCACACTATTTCTTCAATTATTCTTGCCGTTCCAAGGCCGTGGTGACCAATTACTGCCACTCAGGCGCCACTGCACCGTCACCTGCTCCTTGTATGTAAGTGTTAGTTACCGCGCAGCTGGTTGTTGGTGAAGGTGAAGCGCAGCGTGGTCCAGTGCAGGTGTGAGTGCGCGCGCATGCGCCGCACAACGGGCAGCTGCACGTTGGCCAGACGCCACTGCACCGTCACCTGCTCCTTGAACACTCCCACTGTGAAGGTGCTGCTGCCGTCCGCCAGCTCCGCGTGGAACAGGGTCCCACCAGTCTTGCTCCTGCGCACCAAACAAAAGGATAGTGTTTAGAGCCCGTGTCTCACCAATACGCCGCCTTGTGGAACTATATGCAGTTAGTTGTACCTGTATGTAATGGTGAGTGTCTCCGGCAGATCCAGGTCCTCATCAGTGGCGATGCTGGCGGAGCGCGGCACACGCAGCTTGTACGTCAGCGTCGTGTTCACGCCGTCGAACGTCGCGTTAGACACGCACTCGTACCTGACACATTACATATTCATTTCATTTCTACACAGGGGGAATTTTTCAACCAGGCTTGGATGGCTGTATCCAAAACTATGAGGAATATCGAAAAATGCTGAAAGGAATTTCGAGGCCGATTTTGACGAAAACTAAAACTGCATCATTCGATTTTAGAAAAATCAATAATCCTAGCCAGGGGAATCGAACCCGTTTTTGGGAAAAAAAATCACACCCTAATATATTATTACGCTATTCGATAGTGTCGCTAACAAGGATCAAATAATTACTTTCCTTAAAATCGACAGATTTTTCGTAAACTCTAATTAAAAATTAAAAAAATTCCTGGCGGGTACTAAAAGGTCCCTAAGCCGACTACCTAAAAAAAATTTTATATCCATCTGACCTGGACCACCCTGTATATGCCACAATTGACGAAGTTGCGACCTCGAATACGCATTTCTTTTCATTTAATCGAGTTTTTTATTCGGCAATACCTTAAAATATGAACTGAGATAAACAATAGGTACCAAAACAGTTAGTATAGTGCACTCACCCTGCGTCCAGGTTGCGGCAGTGCGAGTTGAGCGGACAGCCCTGCAGCTGACAGAACTCCACCTCCAAGCACGTCTTGTAGCCGCGCGGACAAAGACAGTTAGTACAGTGCACTCACCCTGCGTCCAGGTTGCGGCAGTGCGAGTTGAGCGGACAGCCCTGCAGCTGACAGAACTCCACCTCCAAGCACGTCTTGTAGCCGCGCGGACAAAGACAGTTAGTACAGTGCACTCACCCTGCGTCCAGGTTGCGGCAGTGCGAGTTGAGCGGACAGCCCTGCAGCTGACAGAACTCCACCTCCAAGCACGTCTTGTAGCCGCGCGGACAAAGACAGTTAGTACAGTGCACTCACCCTGCGTCCAGGTTGCGGCAGTGCGAGTTGAGCGGACAGCCCTGCAGCTGACAGAACTCCACCTCCGAGCACGTCTTGCCCTTGTAGCCGCGCGGACACTGGCATCTGTTTGGACATGTAAACATACAACATGTAACACAACCTTGTCAACATCACAGAACTGCTGCTATTTGACCAGCGACATATATTTTTTCTTTACAATTTGATCGTCCCATGCTTCTCTTCAATTGTCTTATAAGTCTCCAAAAACTTGTATGACGAGTGATAATTAATATTGGTTGTGTGTGGTGCTCACGTGAAGTCGTTCCAGGTGTTTGCGCAGGTGGCGTTGTGCTGGCAGGGCCGGTCCTTGCACAGGTCGTCGGTGACCACCCCGCGCAGCACGCCGGCCGGGTCCAGCCACACCTCGCCGAAGGGCGGCGGCAGCACCAGGCCCGGCACCGCCAGTGGGAAGAACTCCACGATCGTCACGTTCACGCCGTTCGAGATCTGTAACAACGGTAGAGTTTTACTTAATGGCTCCCAGACGGTGTCGTGACTGATGTTGTGATAACGAGCGGGATGATAAACGGGTCCACTACGATACTGACTTTGTATAATGGGATCATTTGAAAATCGGAACTTCGAAATTCGGAATAACATATTTCAGAGTAATGGGTGTTGCCATGATATACGCTTTGAATTCATTATTTGTGTACATATTTTTTTCAGAACTGATTTCTGACTGTATACATTATGTTTAAATAAGAAGTAATATATCCGTATGTACCTGTACGTCCTGTATGACGCCCTTGAAGTAGGCGCTATCGTCGGGTTCAGGCGCTGTGGGCGACGTGGGCGGCGCCGGGGTGGTGGGGGGCGGCGCGGGGGCGGCGGCGCCGGCGGGGGCGGGGGCAGCGGCGAGTGGGGCGGGGGCGGGGGCGGGGGGCTCCGTGCCCGGGGCCAGCAGCGGGGGCGGAGGGCCGCCCAGGTACAGCACCTGCACCACACAACACACATTTGTAAGATTTCAAAACATCAATAACATTTCAATAACATCTGCAATACATTGAATCTATCGTACCTGCTAAACTTACCCTATATTTTACTGTATAAACAAATTGAAAATCTGTTTGGTCTGTCAGTTAAATTATTACAAATAATAATCACATAATTTTTAAATCGTTGAATTTTGACACAGATGTAACAATTCTAAATTCGAGAGTGGTGCGTCATAACGCCTGTAAAATTATACCGACCGCGTGACGTTTTGTGATTTTTAGAAGCACTATACTTTCGTCAATGGGAGGTTTTACACAAAAGCTCGGCTCAGAAGGCGCTACCAGCGCATGATGTCATTTACTGTATGATTATGGGACTTTATCCATGACGCGATGCGACGCGATTCGACCGATTCCAACTACAAGTGAAAATCAACCTTACCACTACTAAGAAATAGTGATGCAATTAGATTGACTTGACGTCGTCGTGGCGATCATGTATTTTTTTCAGCTACACGTAGATAACAACGTGTTTTATATCATATGTCGTAGTGGCAAGGTTGATTTTAACCTAACTTGACATACACTACACCACAGATAATATAACTACACACTTGAAGTTGTTTACGTTATGCGCTTGTAGCGCCACTGACGGCTAAAAGTCAGTGATTTTGAGAGAAAAAAATACGGATCAAATATTTTTTTGTTAATCGAACTAGTTTGATTTTTTGGTTACACAAGCTAATTTCCAATTCCGAACACAGGTTCTCAAAAATAACTGCCTGCAAAACGATCAGAGCAAATTTTTAAAGATGTGTTATAGTGAACAGTATGTTAACCTGTGCGTCGATGGTCTTGGCGGCGGAGATGGATTTGCGGAAGTACTCGGTGCCGTTCAGCTTCACCTGCACCAGGGTCGAGTTGCGCACCACCTGCACCAACAAACGGAACTGATTACGTCATTATTATGTCCACGTGTATACGTATGCGGCCGAGAAGAACCAAAAAAAGTTTTGAATGTTGGTGCTGCCACTTATGGAACACAGATTATAAATTATCTTCTAACGAGAAGTAGTTCGTACAGTACGATTCCACCTAATAGTGTGCGGTACATTTGTTCGTGCACATTTTGTGCAGAACTTCAGCAGTGCACGTACACAACTGATATCGCGTTTATCCTCAGTGTCCACCGGTAAGTCTGTGTTACTTTGTGCGCAAACATTTTACGTGCGTACACAAACGAGTCCACTACTCACGTGTGCGCGCACATGTGTCTAGGTGTGCACGGTCATTTTTAGAATGTTTGCGCTCAAGACAAGTCGCTCGTGTTTTCTTGAGTGCGTAGAACAGAGCGCATATTGGTGCCGCACACTGGTGAAATCACATCTTTTATAAAGGATTATGTCGAGCCCATCATATTGTTTTAAAGTCATGGGTAACTAGTGTCCAGTGTGTATTATACCTCGATGAGGTGCAGGTATCCGTTGTCGAGGCGCGTGCCGCCCACGGTGTAGTTCTCGGGCGTCTGGTTGAAGCGCAGGTGTAGCAGTAGCTCGCCGCCCTCCAGGGACGCGCCCACCTGGGTCTCGTCTGTCTGACCGAACCTACGAGTGAACATGCGCTTAGTTAATATCATGTCAGTATTACTGAAACCTTGGGTCGAATTTAATTGGCCGTTGAATCTTTGCAGCAGTGGCTAACTGGAGTTTATGGCTCTAAGTTACTATATCCTGATGTTGATCAACCTGTTGGTGTAGTAGTTGAAATACTTTGCAATAGATAGCACGAAACGTCACCGTAAGACGTTACAAATGGATTGAAGAATTTGACGTTTGTAGGTATGAACCTCGATGGCTCAGTTGGAAAGAGCGTCGGATGCACTGAATCCGGCGGTCGCAAGTTCAAAACCTGTTCGCGGTTCGAATTTTCTTTCCATAGAAATATTTGATCCTGTCATTTCAATAAAAATATTAATTTGCTTCTGTTCCCAGAATATATTTACGTGATTAAAAACAAATAAAAAAAAACAGACCTGGGTATGGAGCCGAGGTAGAAGATCTGTCCGGTGGGCTTTCGCGTGCGGATGAACATGGAGATGTCGAGTGCCGCGCGCACGCCACGCCGCGCCGCGTCCGACACAGACACGCGCACCACTGAGCGGGGGAGGGCGGCCTCCTGACCGAACGTCGCCGCCGTGTAGTCTGAGGGAGGATGATCGTATGAATGAGGAGACAATTCTCGTATTAGTTGTAACTTTAAATAATCCTCGATTTCGTAGTATAAGTTCAATAGTTATATTATACTTATATTATAAAGCTTAAGAGTTTTTTTTTTGCGAATTCAGGTGTCGCCCAGGTGCGGGCGCGGGCAGGTGCACACGAAGCTGGTCCAGGCGGGTTGAGAGGTACTCACTGTACTGGCAGGTGTCGCCCAGGTGCGGGCGCGGGCAGGTGCACACGAAGCTGGTCCAGGCGGGTTGAGAGGTACTCACTGTACTGGCAGGTGTCGCCCAGGTGCGGGCGCGGGCAGGTGCACACGAAGCTGGTCCAGGCGGGTTGAGAGGTACTCACTGTACTGGCAGGTGTCGCCCAGGTGCGGGCGCGGGCAGGTGCACACGAAGCTGGTCCAGGCGGGTTGAGAGGTACTCACTGTACTGGCAGGTGTCGCCCAGGTGCGGGCGCGGGCAGGTGCACACGAAGCTGGTCCAGGCGGGTTGAGAGGTACTCACTGTACTGGCAGGTGTCGCCCAGGTGCGGGCGCGGGCAGGTGCACACGAAGCTGGTCCAGGCGGGTTGAGAGGTACTCACTGTACTGGCAGGTGTCGCCCAGGTGCGGGCGCGGGCAGGTGCACACGAAGCTGGTCCAGGCGTCGTCGCAGGCGCCACCCGAGCGACACGGGTTGGGCTCGCACTGTGGTGTGCGCGGACACTGTGCCAGCACTCCGTGCAGCGCTGCCCGCGCCAGTGGACTGTCGTCATCGGCCGGCTCTAGCGAGGTGTCCTCGCCGGACGCGCCTAAGGGGAACTCGGTCGTCGTCTCAGCGCCTGTTGCGTTTGAGTCTTCGGGTAGCACCTGGAAAACATAAATATAATTAATATTAAAAGCTATCACGAGGACTGCACACAATAAAATACGTAGGCTACTGACCCACTGTCCGTTGACGACGACGTCCTGGAAGCAGCCCACGAAGAAGTTCGGTCCGTGAGTGAGCGTGGAGGTGGAGGGTCCGTAGGTGCCGAGCCTCGTGTACGGGAACGAGGTGACGGTGGAGTTGTACGCCTCGTTCTGACTGATGGGATAGATGGTCTGCTCCTCGTTGGCGGCCAGCACCAGGTGCGACGAGTTGATCGTCACGAAAACCTGCACGTGGCAGTCAAACACATCAGTATTAAGCACGTTTATTAAATGTATGTCCAAATACATACAATTAGTTCATCTGTTAGATTTTCAAAAAATATTTATTTATTTATTAAAAGCAGATCTACGCAGAAATATTTGCTGAACTAAACACAAACTTTTTAGAACATTAAAAAGATGTACTGCGCCTTCCCCAGCAAAAGAAAAATTGGCCAATCTGCTATCTCTTTCCTATAACAGAAATATAGAGCCAGCTCTTCGATTCCTGTCTTTCTAGTTGAGTGGGGTCAATTTTAGGCAGCTATTGCGCAGTCCATACTTTAAGTCTATGGCACATTACCTTCTGCCACTTGCTATCATTGAGGTTGGACCCGATGAAGACGCCCTCCCACTTGTTGAGCAGGCTGGAGTGCAGGTTGAGGCGGCCGCTGGACAGCTCCAGGAAGAAGTAGGTGAGGCCGCGGCCCATGGCCAGCAGACCGTTGGCCAGCGTGGTCTTGAAGCGGAATGAGATGTCGTAGCCCTCCTCGCGGCTCGTGTTCACCTCCGCGTAGCTGCTCTTCTCCAGGGACATCGTCGTTATCTGGGGGATGACGCCGTTTATATTCTACCGTTTATAATTACGGAACTTTCATAAGGCCTGGTTTCAATGTTAAACCAAAATATTGTTTTGTTTTGCCTTATACACAAAATTGTTTTACTGAGAAATCTTAAACTATATAAAATAACACAGAGAAAGTATAAATAGTTTACAGATCAGTGTTCCTGGATGATGGACGAGCGTTAAACTGACGCCAATTGGTTTTATCTTTATATTTAAATTAAATCTTCTACTAATATAATTAGTGGAAATATACCAAAAAAAATACAAGTGATCCTTGTACGTGTCATGTTAAACCGTCGTACCTTCTCGCAGGTGGTGCCGTAGTGTCCGGGCGTGCAGGTGCAGTTGAACCGGTGCTCGGTCTCGTGCCGCAGCCAGGGGTGGCAGCTGCCGTTGTTCCTGCAGGGCTGGTCCCGGCAGCCCTGCAGCACCACGGAGCAGTTCTGTCCGCCCCAGCCCGGCGCGCACACACACAGGTACGTGGCGCGCTCGTCGATGCACTTGCCGTGCGCGCACGGGGAGTATCTGACCGTAAATACCACCCTTACTTTCTATTTTACACACCATCATTTAAGACACCTAACAACTAGTCAGCTATTTAAACGTTATATATTATACAGATATTAAATGTCTAATTTCGGTGTTCAAAATAAAACGTAACGTTTTTCGTGAAACCACTTTTTTTATAAATGAGTGAGTGAGTACCATGCATACATTTGAATGTTTTCCTTAGACATGTTCATTTGTTTTACGTACGAATTGAACGAAGCGAATAATTTTTCTTCCTTTTTTAGCTTTAATCAGTGACCTACCAGGAATCTGGATATTTTATAACCTAAATTCATGACAGTTTTTGTATGTGCAGGCTGTTAGTGTGTACCTCTGACACTCGTCGATGTCGACCTCGCAGTGCTCGCCCTCGTACCCGGCGGAGCAGTCGCAGGAGTACCCTCCCACGTCGTCCACACACTTGCCGTTCTCACAGGGCGAGGAGGCGCACTCGTCGATGTTCACCTCGCAGCGAGGACCCGCCGTGCCGCGCACGCACACGCACTCGAACCTGCCGGGACAGAAACAAGGGACATGAGGATCATAGCGTATCAAAGTGGACAAGCGTGTAAATAATATAAATGATGATCGTAGGATTTGTTTTTTTTTTGCGTTTACTAATATAAGAGTTTTTCTATTAGAATTTCTCGATGACTAACAATAGCAGTCCAGTGTTTGGAAGTTGGCAGTATGATACCCCTTGTCTCAGAAAGCACGTTAAGCTGTTTGACTCTACGCCTGATCTCTCCGGTCGTGTCGGATTGCCGTCTCATCGCACTATGACAGTAAATGAACAGATTGTGCACTTGGGTCTGCGCACACACTTGTGGACTATATTATCTTCCGCACTGATGGCTGATATTTGCTAAAATTGGCCGCCGTGGAATCGGTCAGGACTATTATGTTCCAATGATGTGTGGTTGTATGCTCACCCGCTAGCGGTCTCGAGCGAGAAGGGCTGGTAGAAAGTGCGCGGCAGCAGCATGTCGGGCTGCCAGCCCACCAGGACCGCGGGCGCGCCCTCGGGCCGGTACAACGACGCGTTGGAGCGCTCCAGGCACACGCCGCCGAACTTACACGGCTCACTCTCGCACTCGTTTATGTCCACCTCGCAGTTTTTGCCTGATACAAATATAAAATAATAAATACCGACAAATGTAGATTTAGAAAACGAGGTAGTTAAATACATATAACACATTTGTTTTGTTTTTTTTTTTAATTCTTATTAGGTGTGTCTGTTAAAACATAGATTAAAATGCCTGACTCAATTAATCCGTCTTAGTGCGATTATTAAACTTGAAAATAAAATTGTAAGAAATAAACTTTATTTTAAAGGACAGATTTAGCCACACCGCGGTCGCTCGTCACCAGTAAGAAACATGCGAACATCCGGCCGATAGTTCGTATTTAACGCGTTCAGAGTAGACCCCCAGGCGACTACAACTATGTGACAATGTGTTCTATGAGCAGCTAGCTCGCGTCGTACTACTAGTGTGGTAATACTGACCAGTGTAAGCAGCGTAGCAGTTGCAGTGGTAGTCGTTGACGTCGTCGACGCAGGTGCCGCCGTGCCGGCAGGGCTGCGAGGCGCACTCGTCGATGTTGAGCGAGCAGTCCTCGCCCGAGTAGCCCGTGCCCGCGCACTCGCACACGAAGCTGTTCAGGCCGTCCACGCAGCGCCCGCCGTGCTGGCATGGTGCCGACTGCAAGTTAAAAAACAGCGTGAAAATGCAAATTAATGCTAGTCTCACTTAACCAAACTCCTTGCCGGATTACTGCCCTGGGATCTGGAGGCGACTGCCCTCCAGCGCGTCTATGAGTGGCGCGTGGAGGCGCGGCGCCGGGGAGAATTCCCGCTGCCCCGACAAGTCGAGGCGCGGCGGGAAGAGGTCCGGCGCGATCTCAGGGCAGTATGGAGGGGACGACTGTCGCTACCGAGGTCCGGGCACGCCGCAATCGCGGCGGTAAGACCCCTCTTTGAGGAGTGGCTGGAAAGGCGTCACGGCGTCCTCACCGGACACGGAAGTTTCGGGAGGCACCTGTGTCTGATAGGGAGGGAAGAAACGCCCGGGTGTCACCATTGCGAAGATCGCCCGGAGGACACAGTGGAGCATACGGTGCAGGACTGCCCCGCTTGGGCAGAGCACCGCCGTGTCCTCACGGCGGTGATAGGCGGAGACCTCTCGCCACCGTAGGCTCGGGCATGCGGGCGGTGAGTAATGGGCAACTCGCCGTCCGATCATGGACCATGCCCGGGTCGACGGCGCGTTGTGTTCCACGCGCGCCTCAAAGAGCGTCAGCAAGATGACGGGGGCCCCCCTCTAGAGGGCCAAAGCCTGCCGGGGTCGCGGGACTTATACCATTACCGTGACCCTGAAACGTAAAGGGCTAATGAAGGACACCGTGGATTTTAGTCAGTACAAGTCTAACAGTCCTTTCCACCCTGCCCTGGATGGGAGGACTCATTTGATGACTTTACCACGCTAAAAAAAAGTAGTCTCACTCAACCAGACGTCTCGTTATAACAATATGAATAATTAACACAAATATTGCATTGAAACTAATGATGTCGGCAGTCAACAATACAGCGCCGGCCTTGGCCGATCGATTACCTCACAATCGTCGATGTCTATCTCACAGTTGAGGCCGGTGAGTCCCTCCTGGCACACGCACGTGTAGCTGGCGATGCCGTCCACGCAGGTGGAGCCCGACGCGCACGGGTTCGCCTCGCACTCGTTTATGTTTATTGAGCAGTCTTTGCCTGTAAATACATAATTTACCATAACATAGGGGATGGATGTAACTGTAGTCATAAAATTATCATAGTTATCTGGCGACCTTCGAAGCCGTCCATGCAGGTGCACTCGTAGTTGTTCTCCAGGTTCTGGCAGGTGCCGCCGTTCTTGCACGGCGACGACAGGCACTCGTCGATGTCTTGCTCGCAGCTGTCGCCCGTATAGCCTACATAACAAAATCATTAGTTTACAATCATATTGATTGATAGCTAACGAGGGCAATGCACTTACCCACATTCGGTGACACATACCTGGCCTGCAGTAACACTCGTAGGATCCGGGAACGTTGACGCATACTCCGTGGTTACATATTTTCGGCATTAGTGCACATTCATCTTTGTCCATTTCACAAAATCGGCCTAAAACAAAAATATTACATATTTTTATTATAATAATCTCAGCATAATTATATTTTAATTTTAACATCTTAATAAATTCACCTTTAAGAAATGACAACCATAATAAAAGAAGAATTAACATAATAATCGATACCAAAATCAAAATAAATAAACCACTTTTAATTAGTACTCATTATTTATTACTATCTCGGAAAATGAATTAGTCACAATGCATGTTTCACAGAGATTTGAAACAGGTGTATTGACCAACAGCAGAAATGAAACTGAAATAATATGTTTCTTAACTTCTTTACGACTTCATTGTTCATTATTACTTCATTATTTTAAATAATATAATATTAAAATAATAGAATGCTAATTAATGTAGATTAAATTAAATATCAATTAATTTAAAAACCGGTAACGAAAAACGTTTATCCGGTTACACCGGTTAAACCAGTTTTTCCATTAATTTGCATACGACACTCTGCGAAACATGACAATTTAAAGGCCTTGAAGCCATGCCAGAAATATAAAAACGGAACATGACATGACATTGACAACTAAACTGACAGTTACTTTCTGTCAAACAGGTGTCAATTCAGTGAACTGTTGTTGTTGTGACCTATTTCGTGTTAATTAATAATGAGAACCTGTTATTTGTGTAATGAAAAAACGATCATTTTGTTTAAAACGCAGATTTCAACGTGTTATAATACAAGTGTAAAGTAGATGAACAATCGCCATGCTTTATTCAATGCGCAATGTTTTGAGGTTATGTCGGACACAAAAGTATTTACAAAATAAACATTCTCATCAAGTGCGGGCGATAACCAGTGTCGAAACTGAAAAAACTGTAAAGAAACATGATAAAAATAAAGATTTCTCCCAGTTACTGCAGAAATATAAGGATAAAATCATATTCAATTCCTACTTGGAAAACGACAAGTTGAAATTCGGTTATTTCAGGTATCACAAGAAAACTGTGAAGGAAGCAAAGGCTACAATAAGGAAAGAGTTAAGGGAAAAGAGTTTACCACCACTACCAGTATCCTTACAGTACTACGTCGACAAAGATCAATTGCTTCAAGATGAAGAGGATACAACTACTACTGAACCTGACAAAGAATTCCAACTGCCTTTTGGCTCTTCCTCAAAAATTGAATATGAGGATACTAAAGTAGTTCCATTTAAAAAAGCTCCCAACACTGGTATAACAACAGAGCAGGAATTTGATCGCTCAAACATTAATCAATGGATGACAAACTATGAGTATTTTGATGACACTAAAATTGCTTCTGAGGAGTTGGAAGATGGAGGAGAAAATAAATGGTTAAACCAGTATGGTACTCCTGACCCTACAGTAGGTGTCAGCAGAGTGCCATGTGGGGGCTGTGGTGCTCTGCTGCACTGTAGCGACCCTGCCATCCCAGGGTACCTGCCCAGCGAGCTCTTCAAGCACAGAAAGGTGGAGGAACTGAAAACGATGGAGTGCCAGAGATGTCACTTCCTCAAGGAGTACAACATTGCGTTGGATGTGAGCGTGCAGCCTGAGGAGTATGAGAAACTACTGCAGTTTATCAGGTAAACAAACTTACAATACATGTGTGTACAGGTGCACTTATAAGTCATATTGTTTACTTTTAACAACTAAAGACCAAAGTGATATTTAATCATTCAATAAGGCAATAAATACAAGTTTGAATATTGAATCAGCCCAATTAAATATTCAAAATTGAATTTATTTGCACTACCTGCTTGTGTGAGTATTTTTGTATGTTATTATTTAATATTTTTTCAGAAATGTCAAATCCCTGGTGCTACTGATGGTGGATCTACTAGACTTTCCTTGCTCTATTTGGCCGGGCATTGTGGACATCATCGGCAAAGACAGACCCATCATTGTTGTTGGCAATAAGGTAACCCACTACACAAAAACACACTGCTGTTTTCAGATTTATTCTTGATACTTGATTTTGATGACTTGTGAAAATATTTAATTGTTTAGTATTTTATTTTTATGAGTGCCTCACAACTTGGCTACATTAGTCATCAGTTGTCTGCTGTAACAAGTACTAATGATGAATACATGTTATGTGATTGGATTTTCAGTAATATTTATTCAAGTTGGGATTTTACTCCTGGACAATTCAATTTTTCACAAGCCTATGTTACCTGGGATAACTTATAAAGCCAAATGATACCAAAAAAATTGGTTATAGCATTTAGAAGTTACATAATTTTGAATATGTATGTAATTATAATAAACATAACTTTCTGTTTTTGGTATATCAAAAAAAAAATTGGTTAAAGCATTCAGAAGTTACACAGTTTTGAATATAATGTAATTTTATAATAAACATAACTTTCTGTTTTTGTGCGGTTGTGTAAAATTTTGTTTCTTTCTCAGGTGGACCTTTTACCTGGCGACAGTTTTGGATATTTAAAACGCATAAAAAAGTCCCTCAATACAGAAATCAAGAAGACAAAACTAGGTGAAGCTAACATCAAGTACATTGCTCTGATATCTGCTAAGACTGGGTATGGAGTGGAGGACCTGATCTCTGCCATGTTCAAGCTGTGGCTGTACAAGGGCGACGTGTTCCTCGTCGGCTGCACCAACGTCGGCAAAAGCTCCCTGTTCAATGCACTCCTACAGTCCGACTACTGCAAAGTCCACGCTATAGACATCATTAAACGCGCCACAGTCAGCCGCTGGCCAGGAACTACACTCAACCTTCTCAAATTCCCAATAAACAGACCTTCAGGATGGAAAATATATCAACGGACACGAAGATTGCAATCGGAAGCCAAACTCTACAGAGTTGAGAAGGAAATCAGAAACGCTCAGTTGCAAGGGAAGACTCCAGCTGAAGCCCCCGCATTGATTGGGCACATTGGTCGCTCGTTCTCAGAGCATTACGATATCGACAACCACGAATTGGACAAACAGAAGATGATGGTGTTAGACGAAAATCACAAACTTTTCGCCAACAGCAAGTGGTTGTACGACACTCCCGGCATCATCCACCCTGATCAAGTGCTATCTCTCTTGAGCACCGAGGAACTACTTGTCACCATTCCAAAACAGTTGATAAGACCACAGACATACTTCATGTACCAGGGTTCCACTATATTCATTGGTGGTTTGGGTCGGATCGACCTCGTGGATTGTGCGGAACCTTGTCGGTTTACGATATTCTGTTCAGAGAGTTTGCCGATCACTGTCGCGAAGACTGTGGACGCTGACCTACTCTATGATAAGTTTGTGGGCACTGAGCTGTTCGCTGTGCCGAGTGGAGGCGAGGAGAGACTGAACAACTGGCCAGGGTTGCGGCAAGGAGCAGAGGTACTAGAGTATCCTGGTGAAGGGCCCAAGACCGTATGTGGAGATATAGTGCTGTCGTCAGTGGCCTGGGTCGGAGTGACGGCTAAAGAAGGCACAGTTTGCAAAGTGCGCGCGTGGACGCCTGAGGGCAGGGGCATCCACAGGCGGCACCCGTCAGTTCTGCCATTCTCTATAAACTTGAAGGGCAAAAGGCTGCGGGACACGCCAGCTTATCTAGTAGGAAAGGTTTTCTCTGAGGAGCCATAGACTGGATTGTGTATATTATGCATTTAAATACCTAAATTAAAGACTAAGTAGTAAATAAACAAAATTCAAAAGAATCCATTGTTGATTTTTGCATCTTTCCTGCTGTCAAATTCTACTGATTTTTGGCTTTGAACAGCATTTCAGTAATAGTAATGTTTAAAAAATAATGTGAATGGAGCACGCACTGACCGTTATAGCCGGGCGGGCACTGGCAGCGGAACAGTCCGTTGTCGAGCGCCAGGCAGGTGCCGTTATGGCACGGCGAGGAGGCGCAGGCCGAGTCAGCGGCGGCGGGGGCGCAGCGCCAGACCGGCGAGGCCTCCACGCACTCGTGCTGCGGCGCGCACGGCGCTGCGCGGCAGTCCAGCGCCAGCTCGCAGGCCGGGCCGGTCCAGCCCGCGCGGCACTCGCAGTCGCCGGACTCCCGGCACACGCCGCCGTTGGCGCAGCCCCGCGCGCCGCAGCCCTCGCCCGCGCCCACGCCCGCCACGTCGCAGCGCAGCCCCGACCAGCCCGCCTCACACTCGCAGCGGAACCCTGTCGGCTGCACAACGCGACCACGAGATATTGTATCATTTACAAACTTGGTGCAGAATTATGTGCAGTAAAACAGTGATGTGAAGTGTTAAATCCAAATAAACACCGTGAATAGCTTTACTTAATTGTACGTGTTATCAATGTGATTGACTAAAATGTGAAAGGTACTTTTTAAGAAATCAATATAAAAATAAGTAATAAAATCTCAAATACAATTTTAATTATTATTTTCATGTATTTAGCCTGTGAAGTGTAAAGCATAGTTACTAGAACAGTATTGTAAAAAGCAAGTATGGTCACAAACATGCAACAAATAAAGCCTGGAGGCGGTATACTCACGAGCTCCTGGCAGCTCTTGGCGTGCAGACACGGCCCGCTGGCGCAGCGCTCGGCGGCCTTCAGGTCGGACAGCGCCTTGCCGGCCGCCTGCTCGCAGTACACGCCTACCACATGCACACAAGTAAGCGACGCACACACACACGACCGCGACACACACACCGCTGGACTTCCTCACTCTCTTCTCAGACATTGTCGTAGGGTGCCACACTTATTAACGTGGAATCAGCTTAAGCCGGGTAGCAGAAGTTTTTTCTATGGAATTAGGTATGGAATAGTTCGCTTGACCTGGCTGACGCGTCATAGTGTTAGCATATTTATTGCACTCTTTTTTCGCAGTAATAGAAGTGTTATTGATGAGACTAAGCAGATTCCCCGTTAATACAATTTATGTGGACACCCCTTACAGCTGGTCTATTGGCGATGGTTGTAGTCAAAATTAAAATTCATGCAAACATATGATAAAAAATATTGTTATGACTTCAGTAATGCTAAGGTTGCATGAGTTTACACAAACAAGGAAAGCGAATCATGGGTAGGGGTATAATGCAAGAGATCACTGAGGGTCATGAAACAATTCACAATACATCTAAACAGGCAGACAACTACAAAGAAACTGGTTGTCATACGAACAGTAAGCGTCGTCGGCGTTTAGTTAGGACGGAGTTTCAGACATACTAATCACACAAATTCTAGGAATCTATGATGAGATAGGCAACCTTATGGAACTTAAATATTTTGTATTATGTACCATATAGACTCACGGAGAAAAACCCCGATAACACTCGAAAAGTGTAAAATGTTATAGAACATAATCGAGTAGCTAACAAAATGAATCATATGAGTGAAGTTTCATCAATGAAGGACAAAAGTCCTTATGTTCGTGTCATAGAGTTGCCTTTCCATCGAGTCGGTGACAAGAGCGCATGTTATGAAGTGGTACCTTTGTACCCGGGCGCGCAGGTACAGTTGAAGTGGTCGGCGGCCATGGTGCAGGTGGCCCCGTTGAGACACACGCCGGCCTCGCACGCGGCCTCCAGGGACGTGCAGTTGGGGGACACGCCCGGGGCGCCTGGGAACAACTTGCTCTCTTAAGAGGTGCTCTTCCCTACATTTGGACGATTACATGTACACAAAATGACAATCCAGATACTAGATGTGAAGGTCAGATAGGCATTCGCTCCATGTAAAATACTAATATTCAGCTGGAGCGCCGGAAATAGGGGGGACATTCTCCAATTGTTGAGGATAATGATAAATGATAAAAAAAAAAAATAATAAAATTAAGGATAATGAAAAACAAATACAGAAATTATTTTAATTACACTTACGTTTAAATGTAATTAAACAAATTTATAAAATTTATTTTTCTTAATTTTATTATTATTTTTTTTATTTATCATTTATCCTTATCAGCAGTCGGTCGGCGTACGCGCTCGCGAACGGGTCGAATATCAGTACCCACTTACTCCGGCGATAATGTCTGTGAATACGTTAAAATGTGTAAACTGTAACATTGTGATATGTGAACTATTATCATTTATACAGAACAAGATAGATGTGATAGACAATGAAAGCCTAATAAGAATCTGTGTATCTGCATTTCACGAAGAAGAGGTAGTCAGTGCCAAAGAACTGCTGTTTAGTTCTATAAAGACTAACCAGAAGAAGATATCCAGGCGTAAAGAAGGCAAAAAACAAAGAGACTTAGAGGACATCATATGTGTGTTTAAAGTCACCGAACCAGAGCTTATCCCGATCTTTGTGGCGCGTGACTTGCAAAAATTACCGCCCGTTACTTTTGACCACGTCGACGTCACCAAATTATTAAAAGAACTACTAATTGTGCGTGCGGAAATTAATGACATTAAAGACAATTATGCAACAGTCCATCAACTGGATGAGCTGAAGAAGGATTTAGGGTGTAGCAGGCTACCAGCATCTTTATTAACCCGCAACATCAATACAAATAAAAGAGGAGGGTATTTACTTGATAGCGGGCCGATTGGTTTACCGCCGGCGGACAACACCGCGATGACAAGGTGTTCGAGCTCCGAGCGCAGTGACTCACCGAAGTATCGCTCTCTTGCTCACACTTATGTCGAAGGAGAGAAGCTTAGTGCACGCGCACCGGTTAATTCGACGGTATTGGAAAGTGAAATGTGTACGGAGATTGAGTCAGCTGTTTGTCATACTGAGACGAAACAAACAATTAAGCCCACTATGGCGGAGACTGTGAGGAATGGCGAGTGGAAACCGAGCAGGAAACCAACTGACGAATGGATAACAGTGCAGAATCGAAGATCTAGAAATCGTTTTGCTGGCAAAATGGGTAAAGCCGCAACGAACTTTTCTGAGAAATTTAAAGCGGCAGATATAAAAGTCCCTCTGTTTATCTCTAACGTAAACAAGGAAACGGCGCTGGAAGATATCTGCCAATATATCAAAAAGAAAACGGATGAGGTGGTCTCACTTGAAAAAATTGCTATGAAGAAGGAAAAGCCGTATAATGCATTTAAGCTATTAGTGAATAAAAACAAGTTAGAAACTTTTTTAGATGACCAGATGTGGCCAGATGGCATCACATTCCGTCGCTTTATTCATTTCAAGAATCGAAAAGAAGACAGAAATGCTACAATTTCTGAAAAGGACGGAATAAATAATGCAATTAATGAATAATACATCAAAATTGAACATTATAACATTTAACTGTAAGAATGTTAAAAGATCTATAAACTGTGTCCGTTTCCTATGCAAAACAGCTGACATAATTGTGTTACAAGAAACGTGGTTATACCCACATGATTTATCATTTTTGGAAAATATAGATCAAGAATTCAGTTACACCGCGAAGTCGTCAGTCGACACTTCAACTGGTATTTGTAAGGGCAGACCATTTGGAGGTCTTGCAATATTGTGGCGAAAAAGTGCTTTTGATAGCGTGTCTGTGGTGCAGTGTGACAATGTCCGTATTTGTGCAGTTAATATAGTGACAAGTAATCGTTATTTCATGGTTATAAATATGTATATGCCAACAGATTGCAGTGATAATTTACCCCATTTTACGGAATGTCTAAGTGAAATGTATTCTATCATACAAAATAGTAATGTTGAATCAGTGTTTGCATTGGGAGATTTTAACGCTCATCCCGGTGAGTCATTTTGTAACGAACTTGTTAGTTTTTGTGCAGAACAAGAATTATTATGTGCGGACATTGACTATCTGAGCTTGTCATCCCAAAGTTACACTTTTATCAGTGACGCACACGGGTGTAAGCGCTGGCTGGACCACTGTCTTGTAACACAGTCGGCAGCAAAAGCAATTGTTAACATTGAAGTTATTTACGATTCGTTTTGGTCGGATCATTTTCCTTTGAAAATAGAATGTGATATTAATGTAATTAGGGTGAAAGCGAAGGGAATTAAATCATCATATAATGGGGTATGTTGGGGGGACCGACGTCCAGAGGAAATAAGTCAATACGCTTCAATTTGTAACGAGAAATTAAAGAACTTTGATTTTCCTAAGGAATTTGAACTTTGTGCTGACAAATTTTGTGATAATACCCACCATAATTTTTTATTAGATCAAATGTATGGACAAATTGTGTGTATATTAAGTGAAGCTGCTAGTAGGAGCAGAACCCCAAAAGGCATTATAAGAAAAAAAGGTATAAAAGGGTGGAACAAATATGTAAAAGAATTTCACACTCAGGCAAGAATTAAATTTAAATTATGGATGAAGTGTGGTCAGCCCAGTAGTGGTCCTATTTTTGAGGATATGTTATTAACACGTAAAATATTTAAATCTAAACTGAAATGGTGCATTAAGCACCAGGAAAGAATAGAAATGGATGTCTTGGCTTCACTCCATTCAGAAAAACGTTTTTCTTCATTTTGGAAAGGCACTAGAAAATTAAATAATGCTCCAAGCTTATCAGTTAGTGTGGATGGTAAAAAGGGTGACGCTGAGATAGCGAACATTTTTAAAGAATATTTTAAAGTGAGTTCACCTCTTAAGTCTGCACCGCAGGTGCACGATGCTGAGACATGTCGATCAGGATCACCACTTTGGTTTTCTTGTAAAGAAATAAAATCTGTCATAAAATGCATGAAGAGGGGTAAGTCGCCTGGACATGATGGACTCAGCATCGAGCACCTTCAAAATGCTGGCATACATCTGCCGAGAGTGTTGACTATGTTTTTCAATTTGTGTTTAGTACATTCCTACTTACCTCAAGAGTTGCTAGATACAATTGTTGTACCTATTGTGAAGAATCGTACAGGGGATATAGCAGACAAAGGTAACTACAGGCCTATATCACTAGCAACTGTGGTAGCCAAGGTATTTGACAGTGTGCTCGACTCACACCTCAGTAGGTACATCCAGTTACATGACACACAGTTTGGCTTTCGTGCAGGGCTATCTACTGAGAGTGCTATATTTGCGTTGAAGCACACTGTCAAATATTATACAGATAGGAAAACACCTGTGTATGCTTGTTTCCTGGACCTTTCGAAGGCCTTCGACCTGGTTTCTTATAATGCCTTATGGGAGAAGCTTCGGGAGGCAGGTGTTCCTTCTGCCTTAGTGTCTATACTATCTTTTTGGTATGACAGGCAGAGGAACTTCGTCAAATGGTCTAATGTGTTGTCTGACTCGTATAAACTTGAGTGCGGCGTTAGGCAGGGAGGTCTAACTTCCCCGAGGCTTTTTAATATGTATATCAATAAACTGCTTGTGGAGCTCAGCAGCACGCATGTCGGATGCCATATAGATGGAGTGTGCTTGAATAACTTAAGTTATGCTGATGACATGGTGCTGCTGAGCCCTACTATCAGTGGGGTTAGAAAGCTACTCTCCATATGTGAAGAATATGCCAAACAGCATGGGCTAAAATATAATCCTACAAAAAGTGAACTGTTGGTGTTTCGCGGCAGGAATAAAAATCCAACTTTTGTTCCTCCTGTAAAGTTAAATGGGTCAGTGTTGCAGAGAGTTGCCCAGTTTAAATATTTAGGCCATATTGTAACGGAGGAATTAAAAGACGACCTCGATATGGAAAGAGAGCGCAGAGCATTGGCTGTGCGGGGAAATATGGTATGCAGAAGGTTTCATGGTTGTTCAGTACCCGTGAAAATAACTCTTTTTAAGGCCTACTGCCAATCATTTTACACTAGCAGTCTTTGGCATAATCATACCCTAAAAGCAGACAATGCTCTGCGCATTCAGTACAACAATTCCTTCAGGGCGCTGTTGAGGCTTCCACCTTACTGTAGCGCGTCAGGTATGTTCGCTGATGCGCACACTGATGACTACTCCGCTATAATGCGTAAAAAAGTTGCCTCAGTTATATTCAGAGTGAGGGGAAGCAACAATAGCGTTCTGAAGGTGTTTGCAGAGAGGCTGGATGGGCCTACAATGGGGAGGTTTATCAGGCTGCATGTTGGCAACAAAGCTTGAGACAACCATCATATTTTAATTTTCTTTGACTGATTTTATTATTTTATTTTATTGTGATTTCTATTTTATTTGATTGTTATTTTATTTTAAACATGTGATTTTATTTTGATCTTATGACTTTTCAATTTTTATTTTTCGAATTATGTTAATTTTGATTTTTATTTTAATTTTAATTTAAAAGTTTGAGTTTTAATAGTTAATTTTGATATAAATTTTGATTTTTATAATTTTTACTAAAACAGTTTAAAAAAATGTAATTCTAACACCCTATGGGCCACGATGCCTGATAATAAAATATTTTTATTTTTTTTTTTTTATCTTCAACAATTGGAGAATGTCCCAGGGGTGTGCCAACGATGGCCAGCTATAGATCGTAGAAATGGCCCAGACCAGGACCACAATTGGCCTACCCAAGGTGCACTTTAAAAAAGCGCACTAGGCAAAGGTCAGATTGGAACCCGACCCCAAGATAGTTGGAAAGAAGTTACGCAGATGATGAGATGAAGATAATGACACAAAAAGGACAATAGTTTTTTTTACTGTACCGTACGTACCTATACTACCTATTAAGACGTTTACGGTGAACAATAACTATTGGCACCGTGCACGACTTTAGCGCCACCTAGCGTTTGCACTGTTGACGGCTCTGACCGTTCTAATTGAAATCAGATTTCTTTACAAAACACATGGTTTTGGATTCCATGGCGATCCATCAGCTCTGAATAAAATTTAATAAACATAGGCAAAATGTATTCTATAAGAAAAATGTCAAATACAGGATTAAAATGAGGATTATGATTTATTTACTTTTTTCTCTTCCCGGCAGCTAACCATCTCCTGCATTGCTCATCTTTCCAAGAACCGCTTGGGAATCAATAAAATTTAAATTTACTATTTCTGCTAGTATTCTTGCAGTTTACAACACAACAACTGCTGTGACCTATGTTTTTCTGGCAGAATAACGCGATTATAAAAATTACGTACAGATATGTCTGACAAATTGATTCGAAATTGACAGATGACAGAGTTCAATGAACTCTGAGACAGAGCCGTCGTACTCCGACTGCTCCCCATCACCTGCCGTTGAAGAAACTACGATATCTCGTCAGATATTCATTGAAATCAAATGATGTCAAGGGAAATTTTGTTCAAAATTAAATGTTTGTAATGATTAACGTATTTATTTGGGTAAGGATTAATATTACGTTCATAAAAATACCGTCGCAAGTAATGTATTATTTTAAAACCAATTTGATTTCCATAAAAAAGGTTATAGTGAGTTAACCTTAAAAGATAGATATATGCTGTCGCGGACTTTATTTTAGAACGTTTCATGAGGAAAAATTCCGTCATACATAATTTTTGCGTAATGTAAACCGTTTACGCAGCGCACGCAACGGAAGCTCTCAATAAGAATTTCCCGATTTGACAACATGTTTCATTGCTGCTCTGCTCCTATTGGTCATAGCGTGATGTTATATAGCCTATAGCCTTCCTCGATAAATGGACTATCCAACACAAAAAGAATTATTCAAATCAAACCAGAATTTCCTGAGATTAGCGCGTTTTTAATAGTTGGCATAGGTGAATGTGCTCTTAGACAATCCCACATTAGTTTTACTTTTCGCCACCATGGGCGCTGCAATCGAATAGTACTACCCCCACCTAGTACTTCGCACCCAGCGAATAGCCAAGTTAGCTGATGTCGCTCAAATGTAACAGATTCCGGTGCACTCCGAAGAAGGTCGGCTAGAAGAAGAAGGAATGTCTACTTACCGTAGTATCCGATGTCGCAGACGCACATGACTTGCTTAGCGATCACACCAGTTATCATCATGTTCGGCATACCTGGACAACCAATATTTGATTAATTTTAAGTTTTAATATAACACTGTTAAAAGTCAAAATCCAATAGACTTTAAGAATATAAATAATTTCATTATACTTTTTAAGGAGGTAAGGAGAAGGATAAGATTTCTCTATGAAAAAGCAGGTTGTAATCCTAAAAGAAATTAGTATTTTTCACAACGATTAATCGCTGCAAATACCTACTCGCCGCGAGTATTCGCTGTATGTGACAGGCTCTCAGCGAATATTCGCGCGCGCACACGCAGCGGAAGCCGGCGCCGCCCGCCTCCTCCACGATAGTGAATACGTACAGTGTGACTTGGGCGGGCACACGATGTCCTGGCAGGTGGCGACGTGCGCGGGCGCAGGCGCGCAGTATGGCGGCGCGAACCCGCGCGCGCACACGCAGCGGAAGCCGGCGCCGCCCGCCTCCTCCACGATAGTGAATACGTACAGTGTGACTTGGGCGGGCACACGATGTCCTGGCAGGTGGCGACGTGCGCGGGCGCAGGCGCGCAGTATGGCGGCGCGAACCCGCGCGCGCACACGCAGCGGAAGCCGGCGCCGCCCGCCTCCTCCACGATAGTGAATACGTACAGTGTGACTTGGGCGGGCACACGATGTCCTGGCAGGTGGCGACGTGCGCGGGCGCAGGCGCGCAGTATGGCGGCGCGAACCCGCGCGCGCACACGCAGCGGAAGCCGGCGCCGCCCGCCTCCTCCACGATAGTGAATACGTACAGTGTGACTTGGGCGGGCACACGATGTCCTGGCAGGTGGCGACGTGCGCGGGCGCAGGCGCGCAGTATGGCGGCGCGAACCCGCGCGCGCACACGCAGCGGAAGCCGGCGCCGCCCGCCTCCTCCACGATAGTGAATACGTACAGTGTGACTTGGGCGGGCACACGATGTCCTGGCAGGTGGCGACGTGCGCGGGCGCAGGCGCGCAGTATGGCGGCGCGAACCCGCGCGCGCACACGCAGCGGAAGCCGGCGCCGCCCGCCTCCTCCACACACGCACCGCCCGCGCCGCACGGACCGGACGCACACGCCGACACCTGCACACACACGCACGAAGTCAGACCGGCTGGCGGGTGCCGCACAAATACCCCGAGGATCGGACGTTTTTACCTAAGCTCAGAAAGTGGTGCGTTTCAACATTCTAAATACCTACCTGACAAAAACTCTCAAGTGACAATTCTTTATAGTTTTGGAGAAATCTGATTCCAAAGTTGATTGATTTGATTGGAATTCAATTGTATTGTACAAACGCCAGCAGGTCAACCTACTCGAATTTTACCAATCGAACAATTACCTTCCACTATTGTGACAAGGCTGAAAATCTATTAAAGAAATTTTACATAGGTTGATGTGCTGGCGTCTGTACAATCGATTCCTTCCAATGGTTTCAACACAGTATTTTTTACAGAAACGCCTAATGAAAATTTCATAGCAAACGAACGCATCACTTTCTAAGCTTAGCTAAAAATGTCCGATCCTCAGTGTTCTTGCAGCACTGTTGCGCTGCTACTCACGTTGCTGCAGCGCTCTCCCTTGTACCCGAGCTGGCAGGCGCACACGTACCCGCCGTACGTGTCGTAGCACACGCCGTGCCCGCAGATGTTGCGCTCCTCCTCGCACTCGTTCACGTTCAGCTCGCAGCGCGCGCCCGTGTAACCTGGGGACGCAACACCGTAACATATACGTTACAACCAAGTCTAGATCGGTAAAGCAACCTCAAGGGGTAACTACTTCGGGTGCTAAGACAGGAAACCTCCACGTGCGCCCGTAGACTGGAGTTCCCTCTCGGATACGTCCGTGGGGAAGACCAGTATTTCGGGCCGGTGCAACCTGGGATGCGGGCAAAAACACACACACACAGTGCCTAAGGAAGAGGCATTAAAAAAAAAGGCGTAAAGGGCATTCGAAGGAACACGAGTGGATTTTAGTCAGCAAGAGTCTGACAGTCCCTTCTGCCCCACCCAGGGCGGGAGGACTCATTAGATGATTTTGCCACACAAAAAAAAGGGGTAACTAGTTGGATACGTGTGTGGAAAGCGCGAGCGCTTGCTCTTGTGAAACAGTATCTTGGGGAGCTTAACCATGACGCGATTCGTACGAGACTTAGGGTTTTACTCCGTTAGGGACTTTGATCTATACGCGCGTTTAAGAGTCATTTCGATTCTGCATTTTGGCAAATATCACAGTATACTGAAGCCTTATTCAGATGAAGTTAGGTTGACATACCGGTACCCGTACAATCGCAGGTGAAGTTGTTAACAGCGTCGAGACAGCGGCCGCCGTTGAGGCAGCGCTCCGGGGCCGCGGCGCACTCGTCGATGTCCAGCTCGCAGTCGCGGCCCGTGTAGCCTAGCGTACCACACACATTACTACCATCAAACTACGCATATCATGCAACAAGACACTTTTGTGTTATTTAGCAGAAGATGACATGTAGCTGAAAGATCAGTCAACTTTTGAAATTGCTTTTTCGCCATTCCAGCCATTATACACTCGAGAGCAATGAATCCGGGTCACTTAAAGAATCCTAAAAATCTCGGAAACTAAAAATGTTAGGTTAATGCAATAAATTGTATTTAATAGACAATGTAATACTCCTTAAATGAAGGTATTAAAACTTCTTAGTTATTGTAAAGTTATATCATAAAAAAATCAAATTTGAAAAAGGGCCACTTTCGAAGATGGAACTACGAAATTACAGCATTTGGTTTTGCTTTTGTTTGTAATCTGTCATTTATGTGGGTACATAAACCATGTTGATAGTGCTCTATATTCATTATTCAAGCTGAAATTATGTCGCTTACGCCTGAAGAATGCACCAGAATACTTACAATGCTGGAAACCGGCCGGAGTCAGCGCGATACAGCCAGGACTGTCGGTGTGTCGCTGTCAACAGTACAAAGAGTTCTCCGGCGTTACGAAGAAACTGGTTCTAACCTACGCAGACCAGGAACGGGCAGAACCAGGTGTACCACAGCACGAGAAGACCGATACTTGGTGAACACCATGCTTCGAAATCGCTTTCTCACAGGAACTGAACTCACCAATCAGTTTCGACGCCTCGGAGGAAGTAACCCAAGTGCATGGACAGTAAGACGTCGGCTTGCTGAATCTAACTTAAAACCCCTTAGACCTGCAAACGGCCCTAAACTGGAGCGTGGGCATCGTATTTCAAGACTAAGATATGCCCAGAGCCACGTAAATTGGAGTATTGAAGATTGGTCAAAAGTTATGGTCTCCGACGAATCAAAATTTATGCTCTACAAGCACGATGGAAGACACAGAGTGTATCGAAGACCAGGGGAAAGATGCAAGCATGCATCGAAGAAAAAGTAGCCTACGGTGGTGGGTCTGTACTTGTGTGGGCCGGAATTTCTTCTGAAAGTCGCACAGAGCTGGTGATCATAGAAAACGGCTCTTTAACTAGCGTAAGATATGTGGAAGAAATCCTCAATGATCACGTTGGTCCATTTATGGTCAATTTAGGGGAGGATGCTATATTTATGCATGACAATGCCCCACCTCATACAGGTAGGATTGTGAATGACTACCTTCAAGAGATGAACATTACTCGTATGGAGTGGCCAGCGCGCAGCCCGGATATCAACCCGATCGAGCATGCTTGGGACGAGCTAGGCAGATGCGTAAAACAACGAAACCCTCCCCCAATCACGCTTCGTGAGCTCAAAATTGCTCTCACAGAGGAATGGGAGAATATTCCCCAAAATCGTATAAGGAACTTGGTGTACAGCATGCCAAACCGCGTAAACGCAGTAATGGAAGCACGAGGAGGCAATACGAAGTATTAAAATTCAAGAAAATCGTAATACAAGTTCAAAAATTTCATGTTTCCTATTTTTGTTTTAAGGAGAGATCAGCAGTTTTTTTTCTTTATGTAATTTTGTGTTAATAAAATGTATGGTGACTCATATTTTTTTTACTTTCATTTAAGGAGTATTACATTGTCTATTAAATACAATTTATTGCATTAACCTATCATTTTTAGTTTCCGAGATTTTTAACATTCTTTAAGTGACCCGGATTCATTGCTCTCGAGTGTAGTTGGAAGCATTACTGTTGCTCCGAGAGGGGAACGCTTCCATTGATACGCCATAAAATTGATTCATTATAGAAAGCAAAGCAAAACAATAAAAGAACAACTTGCGTACTACTTTTAAAGAAACAAGAATGATTTTGATGAATATTTACTAAGCTAAGCTGTATGAATGAGTGGAGTTACCGGGCGGACAGTCGCAGACGTATGTGTCAGCGCCGGGCGGCACGCTGCAGCTGCCGTTGTTGCGGCACGGACCTGCCACGCACTGCGGGTCCAGCGATACCTCCAGCTCGCAGTACATGCCTGCCATAAACGATCATATTACTTACTATATAATACCGTTTATAACAACACAAATGAGCAGGACTATCAGCCCATTCACGACTTTTAGTCTAAAACGCGAGGAGTTTTGCCACTGGCAGCGCCTCGTGGCGTACTTCAAACATTTGATTTACCACTCGCCACACCCGCGCTAAGCCAATGCTCACTGCGGCAAAAGTTGTGAACGGGCCGTTAGGGTGGGTTCATATCTGACGGAACATCCGTCACATATTGTCGGTCGCGGAACGCCAGAGCAGACAAACGTATAGAAAAACAATTGACCGTTCACACTCAGCGACAGATGATCCGCGACGGATCGTGGAAGTGGTGCATCACTACATAGTAATGTATGGCAGTCTCAACCAAAGTGATGAGAAGAAAGGAAAATCGCATTGTGAAACTGACATCCTGCTGTGAAGCGTCATTGGGAGCTTCCCAAGAGTAAGACTGAATTTATATAATAAAGGACGCAGGTATACACTGAAAATAGAAAAAATATCGAAGTGAGCCTAATATGCCTTTTCAGTGTGTGGTATAGGTACCATGGTAATTGGAGGGACAGTCGCAGGTGTAATCCCCCCGCACGTCCTCGACACAGCGCGCGCCGTGCTGGCAGGGAGAGGACGCACACGGGTCCCCTGCGTCCACCTCGCAGTTGTTGCCCGTGTACCGCGCCGTGCAGTGACACTCGTACCTGATGAACAAAAAGACTATCGTCATTCTTGACTATCCTATCATCATCGTCATCATCATAACAGCCGTAGGACGTCCCTTGCTGAACTTAGGCCTCCCCCATAGATTCGTAATAGGACCGGATGGAAGCGATTTGCATCTCTTGATATACCTAACCTATTTCTGTAACTCAGACATAGGTTCGTCAAGATCCATTCAGTTGTTCTAACGTGATTGAGTATCAAACATCCATTCATCAATCCGTTTAAATAATAATTTGTTTTAGTTTGATTTGATGGTTCACAATTTTGGTGTACTAGAGGACCACACCTCTGCCTTATCTTCCAAGGATGACAGGCATGTTATGTGTATATTAACAAGTCAATTGCTTCAAAATATTAAACCCGATACCAAAATAACAAGCAACTCTGTAACAAATCATAATAAAAACATATTTAGTCACGCTGACCATACAAGCACAACACTTGAGCCGTAAGTAATGGTAGTCAATGTGGAACGCGCTTCGACAACAATCAATGAAACATTGAACTCGCTAACATAACAATAAGGTTTGTTTTGCTGTGACTCACTATAATTATGTAAACTACACTACAATGGTGTGCTTCTGTTAGTTACATTTGTGCTAGTCAGGGGCAACCAATCTTACTAGCAATAAAAAACTTACTAAATACTCAGACGAGACTCCAGTATTGAGATGTCTACCGCCTTACTACAACCAAAGTTAAACATCATTCTGTTGAACACTTGTCTAAAAAAACTGTCAAAGTCAAAACGGCATTTGACGTTTATATAAGCGCCGTTTTGCAGTTACACTTTGAACAGTATTCAACAGATGTTTAACTTTTAGTATTAAGACAGAAACAGTGTTAACGATGTGGACCAAAACCATAATGTCTTTGATACTAAAGGCAAGCTGCCGCGACGCTGAGTCCTAACAGAATAGTCCTACATGACATGATGAACCCAGACTTTTTTCCTTATTTTACGTTAGGTTAGTTCTTAGCAGAGGCCGCTGTATCAGCCATATCCATTATTCGAGGCCCCAAAGTGTCAAGGTTTCAAAAATACAAAATGTTGCTCTTATATGAAAACTTATCGCGGCCATAAAGCTCTAATTATCGAACTCCTAACAACTGTTTTTTTTTTTAAAAAAAAGGCTATATGTAGTTGTTATAAATGAGCTACGATCAGTCGATCAGCATTCTCAACATTCGCTCTTTCTCAATTAGCTCCCTTCAAAATTCTCTTAGTAACATCAGTAATAGCATTAGTTACATGAGTCAGGATGTTATTGTCCTTATTCTGTAAAACTATACACTTAGATTAGAAGGGCCCAAACAATTTTTGATACGGGGCCCCTTCTGGCCTAGCTTCTTCTTAGGTATCACAATATTAGATGCAGTTCGCGAGAGCCACCGGGGTGTGTGTATGTAACATACCTGTCGTGTCGCGATATGCAGGTGCCGTGTCGCATGCAGGGCTCATTGTAGCAGTGGTCCTTGGGCTGAATGCGCAGCACATCCTTCCTGTCAATACCTGGAAACGAAACACAACATTTTATTACTATTTTTTTGTTTGGAAAATCGTCAAATAAGTCCTCCAGCTCTGATTAAAGCGGAAGGAGCTGTCAGACCTGCCGGTTTCAAACGGTCTCTATAAGCAAGATAGTGATTGACTTCTCAATTTTCCAGCAACGGCAATTCATTCACGAAGTAAATCATTCGCAATATTGCTAAGTGGCCTTTTTAGACCTGCTGTTCCTTAAGGAGACCTTTGCGTTCCGAGGTCGAGGTAACCTTTAATAGCAAAATGTTATTACTGGACTGGACTTTTACTGGCGAAACATACACGTACAGTATTGATTGATGAAATACAGAAAGAAAAATAAGCGAGGGGAAATTTTAGGAAGTCTAATTTATTGCAGTGATTTTTACAACGAGGAAGTAAGATTATTCATAAATTACATAAATATAGTATACAACTGACTTCCTGCTGCAAGTTCCATTGTTATTTGTTTGGAAGAGGAAAACAATTAGCTATCGGATTAAACGTCGGTCTGTAATCACAGCTTCCTGTGCTAAAAGATTATGTATTAATTCAATAAATTAATTAGTATTAATTTATACACTTTTATAAATGTTATGTTTATTAATGTTTGACTTTCCTGTTTCATAGCATTCAGTAATCACATCATAAACTTTCTTTGGACGTCACAAGTCACATCGTTAAAAATGAAAGTAAGCTTGAAACTGTACAAATAAAATATTATAAGTCTTATAATTATGGCCGCAGGTGGAACTCTTTATTAATAACATATTAATTTTTCTAGAGTCTAAGTTTTTTCCTGAAAGTGTGATACTCAGTAATTTTTTTACGTGGTAAAATCACCAAATGTGGCCTCCCACCCAGGGCGGGAAGTCCAAAAACTTGAATAAAATCCACGGTGTCCTTCAATAGCCCTTTACGTTTGGGGGTCACGGTTACCTGAAAAAACAGTCCCGCGACCCCGGCAGGCTTTGGCTCTCTAAGGGGGCCCCGTCAGATTGCTGACAGCTCATTAAAGCTGAGAACATATTATCGGACGCGTCCGTCAGCCGCGGCTGAGGGACGCGGCTTAGCAGTGTGCACGGTAGTTCGGACGACCCTCTTCGGATGCACAAACATCCAGCCGGCCAGATTCTGTTCGGACGTCCGAACGCTCAAGGTCACGTCCGCGTCTTACGACCGACAGTTTGCACAGTGTAGTATTAAATGTACTGGCTAGATAATGAGTAAGCCGCGTCTTTCAGCCGCGGCTGACGGACTCGTCCGATAATTTGTTCGCAGCTTAAGGCACGCGTGGAACACGTCTCGCCTTCGATCTACTCATACTCACAGTCATCAGTGGTGAGCGGGCAGTGGTCGAACTGCACGTTGTGCGACTGCGAGTTGGCGGAGTGGAACTCGAGCTGCGGGCCCTCGAGGATGCAGCCGCTGAACACGTTGTAATGATACTCACAGTCATCAGTGGTGAGCGGGCAGTGGTCGAACTGCACGTTGTGCGACTGCGAGTTGGCGGAGTGGAACTAGAGCTGCGGGCCCTCGAGGATGCAGCCGCTGAACACGTTGTAATGATACTCACAGTCATCAGTGGTGAGCGGGCAGTGGTCGAACTGCACGTTGTGCGACTGCGAGTTGGCGGAGTGGAACTCGAGCTGCGGGCCCTCGAGGATGCAGCCGCTGAACACGTTGTAATGATACTCACAGTCATCAGTGGTGAGCGGGCAGTGGTCGAACTGCACGTTGTGCGACTGCGAGTTGGCGGAGTGGAACTCGAGCTGCGGGCCCTCGAGGATGCAGCCGCTGAACACGTTGTAATGATACTCACAGTCATCAGTGGTGAGCGGGCAGTGGTCGAACTGCACGTTGTGCGACTGCGAGTTGGCGGAGTGGAACTCGAGCTGCGGGCCCTCGAGGATGCAGCCGCTGAACACGTTGCCCACCAGCAGCACGGCGCCGCCTGCCTCCAGCGCGCCCGGCGACAGCAGCTCCGGGTTCCACGTCACGTTCGATATTATCTGCAGCGACAACTAACATTACAGCTCAACTTTATTTCAACAATGAAAGTAAAGTCAAAAGTAATTTATTCCGTTTTGATCAAAAATTAGAACGTTATAAACGTAATTTTTTTTGTTTGCCTCTACCATTTGTTTTACCTGGGCAAAAAAGTATGTATTGAAAGGTGCATACGGGCAATATCATGACTGCAACGTATGACTGCGATACAATAACGGGCAATATTTCAAGCAATTACAGCCAAACCTTGCAATATGTATATGACAATAAGGCCCGGCTATATAGCCACTCATATTTGGTCTGGCCGTAAGGCATAACGTATGAACCATGCTGTTTCAGACATATTGCCGAGATCATTAAAATGTTTTTGATGCCCGGAAATGTAGTAGCCACATATTGCAGTAAAATATTGCTCGTTTAGACGCACCTTTAGGTTAGATAAACCATAATCATGAAGCCGGAATACGACCACAGCTGGATATAGGGCAAAGCTGCCCATCAATGCCACATCTACAGGTCTTTTGCAGCCCAATGTCACAGAGTCAGAATTATCTCTTCTTTGAAACTCAAAGCTTGAGGTTCTTATAAAAACTACTACTAGTTTAGTCATCATAGGACAATGACTTGTGCAGTTATTATCGTCAATTATGTTAACAGACCGTTAATAGCGGCAGAATTACGATCTATTGTGGTAATACTACCGTATAATACTATAAAAGAACAGTTATTATAACTGAAAATGTATAGCATTATAACTACTAGTACTACGGCCCTAAATAAAAAATGGAGGACCAACATGGGGTGTTAGTGTTAGTGACGCTTCAAAAACATTATAATAAAGAATCATTCATAACATTATAATGACAAGACAATAAAAGTGGGCGTTAACTAGCTGATACGACACAGTTGTTAGAGATGATATCATGATACTCTGTTGAAAACCCGAGCCCTGTGTTTGATCCACACAAGCGCACGGCGGCTGCGTCACTTATATCAACAGTTTCACACAACATCCAGTAGTGAGACATTCTTAGGAATTTAGAATACCAACATTCTAGAGGTGAGGTGAGGTACGCGAACCCCTAGGGGTTCGCCATTCGACGGCAGGGGGTTCGCGACAATATTTAAGTAATGGTGGTTTGATAACTGGCAGGCAATGCAAGCAACATACTTATGTGAGAGTTGGTTTTCACACCTGGCACAGAATAATTAATAGTACTATACGTACAGAAGGACTACTCCAAAAAAAAAACAAACAAATGTAAAATCTATATACGAGAGAATAAAGTACATTTTAACTGGCAGCCGTACCGCCCACCTACTTTTATAATAGCCTAAACTTCCCGTGCGCAAGCAAAAATGTACTGAATGGTTACGCCCGAGAGTTTATTTTGGTTTATCTGACGCCAACGACATTAAAAGGTCACTATGGGTCAAGCTCAATAGGGTTGCGACTTGCGAGTTTAGGCACAAATAGGTAGGTACCTATGCGTATTTTATGCATTTGCTAAATTACATTATTACCATAAATACCTATGTTCCTCAAGGAATTTTGTTTTTATCATCAGCCTATATATTTTTGGTTTCGTCATCGATTACTACATACATTATTGATTGTTAGCACAGAATGATAATAGTAGGTACTGTAATGTCTCGGGGGTCAATAAAACACACTTTTTGTCACTCAGGTTATCTGATCAGGATACACTGTATGCGCAAGTCTAAAGACGTGCTCACTCGCCTACGGCTGGTAACCGACTGACAACGCCAATGCGCCCGCACATACACTACATCCCTTCTTTATTTTAATTGAATTGAAATGTTTCAAAATTACAATATTAGATTAGGTTTTAATATTCCGACCTAAACACCTATAATTGGTGGATAACTAATCAAATGTTTTAAATATAATTATTTCAGATTTACCGCAAAGTTTTACAGAACAGCAATGATTTACTTAATTTTAAATCTGTGTAACAAATCTTAAAGACATAGTTGATAACAGTAAATAACAATACTATAGTACAAAATTAACAAAATTATTTACTATTTACGCTAGTTCATCATTTTCTCTTAAATCACTATTACCACTATTTTGATTTTACATTACGACGATATTCTTTCCCGGTTTCATCATTCCGATAACATCGCAACCTCTCACGTCCGTTACTGTATGCGCAGGATTGAAATTGGGGGTCAACTTATTATCTTTGATTAAATTTTCCACCAATACTTTTTCTCCTATTTCCAAGCCTGTCGCTTTACTTTTGAGATTCCCATGCTCCTTCCCTTTTTCCTTCATTTGCAGATCTCTTTCTCACTTCTTCTTCTATTGATTTGTATTCCATGTCTGGTGCTGCCCGGATCTTGTCTCTAAACTGTCTTTTATAAAACAACTCTGAGGGAGATTTGCCTCTTCTTGTATTCTTTAAGATCGGGAACTATTGGCGACACCCACGGAGAGGGTCCATTTACTTCCTCGATAATATCCGCATCCTTCAGTTCCTCTAGTTTTTTGGCAAACTTTTCTTCTAAGGGTATGGGAACTCTTCTAAAAATTATTTTTGGCTTATGCCAAAACCCGATTCACCTGTCTAGTATTTTTGTGTAAAGAATCTATGTGCAATGGAATCGAATCAGTTACTTATTCTGAACAAACTATATTCAGGTTTCGCATATACCAAAAATAATGTTGTATATGGTTGAGTGACTGGTTTTACTGTTCGGCCTTTTGGAATCTGGACAGTCACTCCTTTGAAAACGCTTTCCCTAACGATGTCACATTGTTTAATTCATTAAGCCAAATTGAAGCCCAATTTTAAGCACGCCTAATAAATCGCGTGTGCTGTTTCTGATGACATAAGCAGTACACTTTATACTTTTATTTTTAATGACTGAAATGTCCACGTCAAAGGAGCCTATAATATCCAGGAGTTTTTTACTGCCATAGGAAATAAGTGTCTTATTAGGTTTGCGTATCTGGTTGGAAACTTACACATTATTGACTATTAGAAATTGTTATATTCTGTCTGTAATAATATTACATCTACTTCTTGAATCTATTAGCATATCAACGGTGACTCCCTTAATATTGCATTTCATAGTTTCGCCGTCATCCAGGTGGAAAATATAGTCAATTACAGATTTATTGGCATCATTTTTTATTTCTTTTCTTGGTTTTTTTTTTTTTTTTTACAGTCCTGTTGTCTGGCCTGTTGTTGGAAAATTGTCTTTTCTGTCGAGTCCTGCAATGTTCTCGGAAAAGACCAATGAATCCACATTTTAAACATCGTTTGTCTTTTGCGGGGCATTTTGTGTCTTCGGATAGATGGGTGGAGTTTCCACATCTACTACATTTTGTGTTCGATGATCGTTGTCTGAACGGTTTGTTGATTTTTTTTTTCTTATCTATTTCATTTATTTTTGCTTTGTTGTAATAAATGATAAATTATAATTATTTGTTCAGTAAATTGGTTTTGGCAAACTCTTTTACACGTCAAAAGACACTATTTTACACTAGATGAGGCCGGTGTTTCGTACCTGACTACTCTGAGAAGAAACATCCGAAACAAACTCAGAGGTCACAGTCTCTTTTAAAGTCCAGACAATTTTCTATTGTTCAAATTATATGGGAACCATGCAGTGTAATTATTCGCATCGTTTGTATTTACAGTTTTAAATTGTTCTAATCGCCTGGCTACAACTTCTAAAGCATTTGCTTTACTGATGATTTCGTCTAAACATATTGTATCCCAGTATTCTTATTTTTTTTTTTCGATTAATCGACACTTTTCCGTGATTTGATCGATAATATGCTCTTCTTTACTTTGGAATTGACATTTATCGGCATGGTTTCTCAACCTTAATAAAAATCTTTCAAATTGTTCTCCTTCCTCCTGTTTCGTGAGTCGGAAAAGGTATCTTTCATAAATCCGACTTTGTTTTGGAGCAAAGTAACCCAACAAACAAACTAAGCTCATAACATTAAGTTTATAAGGTCTAAACCCTTAAACTGATTATAAAAGAGCATTCATTATGCCAATATTACTTTTAGTGGCACATTATTAGAAGATTTGGCTTAAATTACCTTTAATTTTATATTTTGGCTGGGTAAACGATAATAAATCCAATTTATACGGCTACAATAAGGGCTCGAAATTGTTTTTCTTATAGAGGCTAGTTAAATTGCTTTTTAGCCACATAATATTCAAAGTCATATAAAGGCTTTTAGTATGGTCAATTATTCATAGGAAAGTAATGCACAAGGTAACTATGATGCTTTTAAACTTATAGGAGCATTTTATAAGACGTCTATCCAACAAATGAATTCTAGCATGTTATATGATGTTTACACACACTACCTCTACTCTTATGGTACTACAAAATGACCAAGCCGATACTCACGAATCAGCTAGTGGTTCCGCAGAGGATTATTTTATAGAAAATGAGATTGAAAAGGAAACCAGTGAGGAAGAACATAATTGTAGCGGTAGTGATAGTGATAAGGACATATAGATATTGCTATCAAGAGTCGGAGAATATTGATATTCGTAGTGATATAAGAGAATGGGTAGTGAAATTCAACATTTCCCATATCGCTTTAAGTGACTTATTATTTGATCTTTTCTCTTTGCAATTAATTTTCCGCCAGTTACACGAATGTTCAAGTTTTCTTAATTTATTTTCATTACATTATGACCAGCGCAGAACGCCATCTTTTTCCCACTTGCTCGGTACTGCGGACAATTTTGAGTGTCCTAACAATTTTGTAAGGCGTTAAGTTACTATTGTTAATGAACCTCACTATTTTTAATAATATGGTTGGCGTTTTTCTTTATTTGCCAAACTGTTGCACAAAATAATGTAAATCACTGAGAAAAAGACTTATTGCAGACGGCTATAAGGGCCGTCGGATTTTTATGAGCCTTTAATTTGCTACAATAAGTTTAAATAACCTTGTATCGGACCATAATAAAATATGTATAAGGGTGATCGCCCTTATCAACGCTCTTCATATCATTCTCACAGGGGTATTGGCTTTGTTGGAGCACTTTTCTTGCCATTATAAGTTTAGTTTGAAACTATAAAGCAACTATAAGAGGAGTATAAGGGTTTTGCCCTTATAAGTTGTGCCCAAACGCTCCCTTATTAGCGATAATACTGCTGCTATAAGAACATTATTTTTTGGCATTCTAAGCCACTACAAAGAAATTTTTTTGATTGTTTGAAACAGTCTAAATTATTTAGAGCTATTGCATAATCATCGACACCTGCGCCTTCTTCAGCATGAGCTCCAGGAAGGTTTTAATACACTTCTTGAATTGCTATTCCCCCAACGTGGAGAAGAGTAGCTCTTTTTTTTTACGGGAGTGTCGATGTTGTCATTCAGTAAATAAATTTCAAGTGCCCTCTTCCATTTCCTCCAGCGAGTGCCGACAGATGTCGGATCGCTTTCGCAATCGAAATGTCTAAGTTGGGAACTATGGATGATGCACGAGTCATTTTGGGTAGCAATAAAATATTGACTCTTATTTTTGCATGGCTTTTTACTGAAAATCAGTAACAGTATTACAACTTTACTTATTTCAATTTTATTTCGATTTTATTTCAATTTTATTTCATATTTATTTCAATTTCATTTCGATTTTATTTCAATTTTATTTCAATTTTATTTCAATTTTATTTCAATTTTATTTCAATTTTATTTCAATTTTATTTCAATTTTATTTCAATTTTATTTCAATTTTATTTCAATTTTATTTCAATTTTATTTCAATTTTATTTCAATTTTATTTCAATTTTATTTCAATTTTATTTCAATTTTATTTCAATTTTATTTCAATTTTATTTCAATTTTATTTCAATTTTATTTCAATTTTATTTCAATTTTATTTCAATTTTATATCAATTTTATTCCAATTTTATGTCAATTTTATTTCAATGTTATGCAAATTTTGTATCATTTTTTTAATTTGTTATAATTGAAATTGTATAAATGTAATTAATTGTAATTGATAATCAAAATATGTTTTACTAACACAAGCTGTTTAAGAAAATTGTTACTAACCATTTATCAGCTCTGAGCTTGAATTAAAGATTTCTCGAGTACTCATTGCGTGGACTTCATTATATTTTTGTAAATGTTTGTTTTTTTTTTTAATAATTTACAGTCCTTTTAAAATTGTTACTTATTTAATCGGCGTGGCCCTTTGTTATTTACTCATTGCGTGGCCTTTTGTTAGGTACTTATTTAAACGGCGTGGCCCTTTGTTATTTACTCATTGCGTGGCCTTTTGTTAGGTACTTATTTAAACGGCGTGGCCCTTTGTTATTTACTCATTGCGTGGCCTTTTGTTAGGTACTTATTTAAACGGCGTGGCCCTTTATTATTTACTCATTGCGTGGCCTTTAAGTGTACCTTTATTATAACTATTTTCCGAATATGTATAAATTGTGCAAGCATAAAAATAGTTAGGTTAGGTTATCTACCTAATTTAACTATTGTGATGTAATTGTTCTTCAAATAAAACAGTAAAAGTAGAATATGTATAGTAGTATAGTGTAAACACAACATACGTACTTTTGCTATCAACACTTCCAAATTCAATAAGTCTATTATTAAAATGACATTATCTAAAGCTATTTATTAATAGGTTTTTACTAATGAGTATAACAAATCCATAAACAAAATTAATTCTGTAAGTAATAATATCTTTAAGCGAGCTGAAATAACTAATTACCTATCCTTTCTACTGTGTTGTGAACAGTTAGGTAAGTATTTCTTATTATCTCGATCATAAATCTCATTATGTCGATAATTACGTTTGGTTAAACTTTTTTACTAATTGTGGGTAGTTACCGTTAGGTCGCATACTTGCACAATATTATATTTTTGTAGTATCCTTGCGTGGCCTTATTTTCCATCTAATACGATGCATGGCCATTTACAATGAAGGATAGTGGTATGAAACTGTTTATCAGTAACAATTGCTTACGTATTGGCTCGATTCATATGTGATTTTGATTTAGCTCATAACTCAATGTAAAATGAGTGTTCTATTCTATTTTTCTCAAATGGCAAGTCAAGACGATGTCGACTATTCTGCCAGTGTCAAGAGTGACTTGGAAAAACAAGTGTGCATGCCAAGTCAAAGTTTAAAAACTAAAAGAAGTCGATTCATCGATTGATATAATCGAACACAACGTAGATCTTGTTGGGTTAGTACAGGACTGAAACAAACAAAAAGATAAAAATAAATATATACATTATAATTTGTTAGTACATAAAACACATATACCACATACAGCCGTGACAGATTACAATTTTATATTGTTCTGGCGGATGAAGATCATCAGCGCCAGGAGTAGTTCTGAGGAGGAATAAGTCAATAAGGAGGGGAAATTAATTGGGAGAGGGATTTTGAGTTTAGGTAGGTGATTATATAAATCTAGAGATGGAAGGTTGTTTCTGCATTCAAAAAAGATGTGGTCCAGGGTGCCTTCGTCCAAACCGCACTCGCAGAGAGAGGAGTCACGAACACGGATTTTGTGCAGAAAGACAGGAGAGCAACAAAAACCTAATCGGATTCGGCAGAGGACTGATATCACTGTTTTGGAGACTTTTTTATGTGGAAAGAACCAAGGTTTAGGCTTTATGACTGGCTGAACCCCATAATAAAACCTCCCCTTTCGTCTTCCAGAGATATCCCATTGCTGTTGCCACGCAGATTGAAGCCTATCTTTTGGTGGGCTCAAGAGGTCATAACCCTGATGGGTGTTATGGGTTAGATCAGCCACTGCTGATGAGCAGGCATCCTTCGCAAAAGCGTCAGCGCACTCATTTCCCTTGATACCACAATGACTAGGTATCCAAACTAACTGAACCTCTTTTTGACAGTTAGCACAAGAGAGTAAGGATTTTTTAATTTCTAAAACTAGAGAGCTGTGCAATTTACTTTTGAAGGGATTCTGAACTAGGGCTTGCAGGCAACTTAGAGAGTCCGTGAAGATAACAGCTTTGTCGATGTTGTGGTGTGACTCTATAAAGAGACAAGCCTCTAATAAAGCCACACACTCACCAGTAAACACAGAAGACTCCCTAGGGCATCTGTATTGCAGAATAATTCTGGAGTTTTGGTAGTAAACTGCAGCGCCAGTGTAGCTGATATCATTAAGTTTTGAAGCATCAGTGTAAAATCTCTGAAAACCTATCCATCGTTCTCCCACCACCGCGTTGAATCTCGAATCCGCTGAAGGGGAGTTTTTGAAGATGCCGATGTCAAAAAGGATTTTAGGGATAAAGCATAAGACATCGTAGGAAAAGTTAAAGAGGGGTAATGAGGAATACTGGACTATAGGACAATCTAAATTTTTGATATGACGGAATTCTTTAATGATGAGAGGGATTTCTTTATTTTTCCAATAACTTGAGTTTCTGCATAAGGCATCTAACTCAGTCAGTTTTGTTAAAAGGGGATGAGAGGTTCTAGGAATTACCCTAGCCAGAAAACGAGAAGCTAAATACTGTCGTCTTAGAGCCAGGGGGGGATCAGCACATTCGACCTGCAACGCGTTAACGGGAGAAGACTTCATACAACCAGTGATGATCCGAAGGCATTTTGACTGGACTCTATCTAACCCAGCCAAGGCACCTTTGTTGCAAGGAACTAAATGGAACGTACCATAATCTAAAATACTACGAATCAATGCGTTGTATACCAGTTTCATGGTATACGGGTGGGCACCCCACCATACGCCTGAAAGAACCTTTAAAATTGAGACCACTCTTTCACATTTTTGTATTATTGAATTTAGATGATGATGACCTTTTAATTTTGAATCAAGGATAACGCCTAAAAATTTTACTTTATTAACAACCGGGATAACATGACCTGAAATGTCTACTGATATCTGTGGGATCAGTCTTTTGCGAGAAAAGATCACTGCCGAACTTTTTGGGGCTGATAATGTCAGGCCGTGATTTAAAAGCCATTGATTCAGGGAGTCCAGGGAGAGACAGAGAGATGACGCCGCGTCTATGATAGAGGAATCTGACACATACAGAGCTAAGTCATCCGCGTACTGTAAAATGTGACAGTTACTGTTAACGCAGGAGCCAATATCTACAGTGTACAGATTATAGAGAAGTGGGCTGAGTACGGAGCCTTGTGGAAGCCCCTTCCAAGTCTGCCTTGTATCAAAATGCTCTCCCTGAACTCTCAGATCTAAAGAGCGTGACGTAAGCAGTCCACATATGCAATCTATTATCTTCACCGGAAGCCTCAGCTGTTGCAGTTTCTGCCTGAGTACGGGAAGAAGGACATTGTCATATGCAGAAGAGATGTCGAGGAAAGCGGCCACAACGGATTCGGTTTTTGAGAACGCTAGACGAATATCGGTAACTAAAACACCAACGCTATCCATTGTGCCGAGGCCTTTCCTAAAACCAAATTGGTAGTTCGGCAGTAAACCCCTCGATTCGACTGCCCATTCTAGTCGGTTTTTAATCAGGTGTTCCATTAGTTTAACCAAGACTGAGGACAGAGCGATTGGTCTAAAGCCATTCGGATCATCTACGTGTTTGCCTGGCTTCAATATGGGAATGATGGTTTGAAGTTTCCACTGATCTGGAACCCAACCATGAGAGAAACAAAAATTAATGATATTCAGGAAGTACAGTTTAGCGTTCTCACCAGAATTTACAAGAAAAGAATATGGCACTCCGTCAGCTCCAGGGGCTGAGTCCCGGACATGCCTGAGCACCACATTCAGTTCTCCCAAAGTAAATGGCACATCTAACGGGTCCTCTGAAGCAATTTGCAGGGACATGTTGGAGAGTTCAGAAGAGTGGGGAACATATGGAGGGGCAATTCTATCAAAAAAGAGTTCAGCTGTTTCCCTAGTCATTGGTGAAGAGATTGATGGAGAACAGCCTCGTCTAAACCTATTGATCTTTTTCCAGACTAATGAGGCTGGAGTAGCGGGAGATAAGGAGGTACAGAAATTGACCCAACCCATGCGTTTCTTTTTACGGAGGAGACGTTTCGTTTTAGCATTAATCTGCAAATACGTGAGGAGATTCTCAGTGCTCATATCTCTATTATAACGTCGCTCTGCTTCTTTCCTTTCTCTGATTGCAGAAGTGCACTCTGGATCCCACCAAGGAGGAGAGGGAATCTTATTGCGGGCACTGTTCTTCAGAGGGAAGCAGGCATCCGCAGTGGAGGTAATGGCTGTAACAAATTTCTCGTAGCAGATCTTGGCATGGTGGTGACCAGAAGGATCTAGGGAAGTGGAATTTAAATTTGGAAGAACAACAATTTTATCATCCAGTAGTGAAGCAAACCTAGTCCAATCAGGTTTGGACAGGTTATACTTCAGTAGTGGAGGGGAGGTTTTCTCTAGATATGTCTTATTGACCAAGGATATAATAATAGGATAGTGGTCACTACCATGCGACAAGGACGTACATTCCCAATTGGTTGAAGATGCTAACTCAACCGAGCAGAATGTTAAGTCAACGCAACTCTTTTGTTGACCAGGAGAAGTTCTGCGTGTTGGGCAACCATTATTGAGGATGCATAGGTCCAGATCATCCAAGATATCAACCAAAGCTGTACCAAAGGCATCACAGCGCTCGGATCCCCATCTGTAATGATGACAATTGAAGTCACCCATGACCAGAATTGGTCCATCAATATTGGAGAGTATGTTTCTTAAGAAGGCCAAAAATTCTTGCTTAGGGTGAGCGATGTAAACTGAGAACACTGTGATGCCTTCGACCCTTCCTGCTACAATACTCATATCACCTGTGAGCGAAGGTAAAGGAAATGGGGAAAGAGAAACCCGATTATTGACTAGGAGAGCCGATCCTCCATAGCCATCAGATCTGTCACATCTGAGAATATTAAAGTGTGGCATACGAAAGCTGAGACTTGGAGTCAGCCAAGTCTCAGCTATGGAACAAGCCAGCGGCTTGTACTTATTTAATAGGAATATGAGGTCGTGCTTTTTATGCCACACGCTCCTCACATTCCACTGAAGGAAGGTTTGGCGAGACGCCATTTTGAATATTTAAGAGAAGTGATATAATTTGGTCGGCAACGTTGGACGGTAATTGGTTAGAAGTAGAGGAAATAATAATAGGAATGAGTTTAATTAATAATTCGATAATAGTAGGACTACTATTGGAAGAGAAATTATTTTGGAGAGAACAGCCATTAGGCTGTGTAGGTTGGGGAGAATTAACTATCTGCTGATGAGCAGCTTTATCATAGGACGGGGAAAGGGGGGCATGAGTCTTGGGTTTAAGCGTAACAGTTTTGCGATATGACTGAGAAATTGGAGTTTTAGCAATGTTGGCATAGTTGCGAGAGACTGATGGGACAGTTTTATTAGCCTCAGCATATGGAATATTTTTCTCAGCCATAACGGTCTTAATTGCCCTCTGCCTACCATACTCAGGGCATGATTTGCTATTAGCATAATGATTACCCGAGCAGAGTATACAGAAGGCCTCACCCTCAGAAATGCTGCACACTTCACCTGAGTGATCGTGGCCGCACTTACTGCAGCGAGGTTTAGACCGGCACACATTAGCTACATGACCAAATCTACAGCACTTACGGCATTGGATTGTCGGGTATATGTATTGCTCGACAGGAAGAGAAGTGTAACAGCAGAAAATCCGTTTGGGGAGTACTTGTCCATCAAATGTGAGGACACAAGTTTCGGTTGGCTTCCATTCATTTGTACCGTCTCTTTGTGTTTTCCTACTAATACGACGGACTTTCAGAATTTGCGCACAGCCTGAGGGCACAGTTAAATAAGTGAGGGCTTCTTCTTCCGATATATCCGCAGGAACACCAGTAACAACTCCCATTCTAGTAATATTGAATGAAGGGATGGATGCTGTGTAACCGTGTTTTGACAGCATACTATTAACTAAGAAGGAGTTTGCATCCTGAGGGGATGTAAACTCTACAGAAACGCGGTTTCTGCCAACTTTGTTGACGCCCCCGCGAACAACGTTTGCAATGTTGTTGTTGAGTAGAAGTTTCCCAAAGATTACTGGGTGAAGGGTGGTGCCAGCATTTGTTTGATTCTCTATACGAGAAACGTGTACAACATAAGGAGCCTTATCGAGAACTGAATATTTTGTACGTCCAATTTGGCTTTTAGGTTGTTTCTTGGGGAGAGGTGATAAAATGTCGTCGTCACCGAGACGTTTGCGGGGAAGTTGAGAGGGTGATACCTCCATTTGTGTAACACTGCAGACCACATCCGCGAATTGGGATAGTGGGTTCGGAGACAATGGAGTGGACGGGCTTGGAATATCAGGGGGATCGGGATCTGGCGGTTTATTAATTTCCATCTTGGGTTACTTAAAACTAAACAAACAGTACAAACCTGTATACAAACACAAAGACAACACACTTATGTTATAACAAGTCACAGAAGGATCGACAATAACTCGGAAACACTCAAAATCACTAAAAATCCACAGAAAAACTCTAAACACACGTGTCTACCAAGAGCTCGTCTGTCAGAATCCCCAAAATGAGTGTTAATTTGCTAGTATTTTTTCTTATATAATAACAAATAATTTGTAATAGGCTATTTGGAACGAATCTACCCGCAAACAACTGATAGGCAATAAACAATTACTTATATTCCTTCCTTCATTTTATTTTGTTTTTAATGTGTCATGTACTCACTTTTATCCTCGTCGCCATTTGTAATGTCTCGGGGGTCAATAAAACACACTTTTTGTCACTCAGGTTATCTGATCAGGATACACTGTATGCGCAAGTCTAAAGACGTGCTCACTCGCCTACGGCTGGTAACCGACTGACAACGCCAATGCGCCCGCACATACACTACAGGTACCTACGGCACCTTACGTGAGGAATAATATTTATAATAATATTATCTTTTCTACCTATTATTGTTATATTTTGAACATTTATCTTACAAAAAAAAAGAATAATATTTAAAAGATTTTTATCGTCTATGGCAAAATAGCCAGTCCTTATTATTTTGCACTCAACCTAGTAACCGACCAATTACTATCGCATACTGTCACAGGCCCCGCGTTGCGTGTCTTTGTAGGTAGGTAAAAAAGTGGCGCAGCGATTTACGACCGCTGACCTTGAATGCGTAGTGTGGCCATTTTCTGAGTTAGAACTTTTAAACAACAACGCAAACATCTTTCTACTTTCTACCGATCTTAATTCTTAGTACTCAGCTTAAGGTGAGTGAGAGTGTCGTCTTTTTATCTTGGTCGTCCAGTAGGCTCACCCCCCCCCCCAATTAGTATCTCGCCTCATTTCCAAACTTGTAACCTCATGATTATGTATGATGATCAGTTAAGCCCATACTTCACAAGCAGGGAGATAATTTTGTTGATCATTACTAAATATGTACTATATATTTTTTTTTCTTCATAATAATATTGTGTTATTAATTTACCAAAAGCACCTAAAGCAAGAAACTTGTGCGTAACTACACGTAACGTAACAAAAATATTAAGGAGACGGAGCGCGTGCGTAACGGGTGGCGCGTGGCAGCCGTAGTGAATGGGCCACGACATAATGGCCCCGCAACTACTTGCAGTTTTATGCCTACACCGCGGAGTGAGACAGGCCTGCACCTGGTCATAAAAACTAAATACAGAAAGCGACTTGACACCGAGTCAGAATTAAGGTTAAAATTGTCCAAAATTACTCCTAAAATTGAATCCATTTGCGACAAGAAACAAGCACACCTGTTTCTTGTCGCAAACGCAACACATTCATATTAAAATGGATATTTCTTTTGGCACTTTGTTACCTTTTTTTATTCAAATAAAAACCTTATTTTCTTCAACAGTCAATTTTATTATTTTCTTTGGGGGGGGGGGGCGCATTTAATTAGTTAGGGGTTCGCTGTCACGTGGAAATTTTAACAGGGGTTCGTGGAGCCGAAAGATTGAGAAACCCTGTTCTAGGACATTAGAAACGTTTTTGAAATACTTCGTGTTCGTATAGACTTGCATATTGAAATGTCAAAATAATTCGTTAAGCAATGCGACAATAACAAAAAAGAAATACGTTGGGAATTATTGTCTCTTAATAGTTATTTTCGATACAAGTGCGAGAAGTCTGTCTTTATGAACGAGTTCCAACTTTTGAGCCGAGCCGTAGGCGAGGGTCAATAGCTGGAACGAGTTGTAAAGACAGATTCGCACGTGTATTGAACAACTATTTTTAATACAGTTGCGAAGAAATAAAAATTTTAATAATAAAAAATTATTTATTTTTTACAAAAATTATAATTAACATAAACATTAAAATTAGAACATTTTGTAATGTTGACTGGCGCAGTCTTAGGCGGTAAGTTTAGTGTTTGAGACAAACTATTGTTGATTTCATATGACGTATTTTCAGGAATAGGTGTTGTACAACGGCGGCGTTTGGTTGTTGATGGAGAGTTTGTAAAGTCAGTAGAGGTAGATGGTAAAACAATCTCTTCAATATTGTTCGGTGGAGGTGTTGATTTTATTTTAATTGACTGTGTTATTTTTTTTCCTGTTTCAAGCTTATTGTTAAATGAATCCTCAATGTAGCCTTCAGCCACTTTATCTGATTTCCACCCTCCTAGCCTTTTTATTGATGTTAAAGTAGCTCCAGCATCTGCAAACATAGTGGCAGAGGTCCGCCTGAAAGAGTGCCCGGTGTAACTCTCAGCATCTGGCAAACCGAGAAATTTTGCGATTTGTTTAGGCATGTTGCCGAATTTATTAATACCAATAGATTGTGCTGTACACTTGCCCTTTTGGTAATTTTGGAAGAAGCGATCGCTTTTTCCTTTGTGTGATCTTTGGGCTTCATACTTTTTCACAATTTTAAAAAATTCCCCATCAATAACAAAACTTCTTGAAATTTTATTTTTAGTGTTCGGTATCTTGATTAGCATCATATTTTCACCGTGTGTCTCGATGTCTTTTAAGGTTATATTAGATAGTTCTTCGCGGCGACATGCGCCAACTACGCCGAAAATCAGCGCAACCTTTGTTGCCAAATATTGATCATCTGGAGCTTCATTGAGAAATCTTTCGATATCATTTGACGTTAATATTTTGGATTTTTTGCTCTGAAAGCCATCGGATTTTCTTTTTAAAAAAGCAGCCAATGTTGCGTATTTACTTACATCCACGTTATTTTTGATTTTCAAGATACTTTTGATCATGGAAAATTTAGACCACAAGGTAGAAGGTTTGTATTTCGTAGACATCTCATAAAAGTAAGCTAAAAGTACTTTTTCAGAAAACGAAACTGCATTTTTATTTGTTTTCCAGGTTAGAAAATCTTCATATGCACTCATGTATAGGTTTTTTGATTTTTCCGGTAAAGTGCATTCACTAGCATTTTGGGCTAATAAATCCAATTCCGGTGGAGTGAAATCAAAAATATTTTCTTCCGTGTCACTCATTTTTATAATTATTTACTTTTTGCAAACAAAACTTCACTTAGCGTAGAAAATTTTACGAAAATGGCGCCAAGTATATTTTTTTGTCATCATACGCAAAGGCAGTGTACTCATACAGCCAATGTTTTGTTTATGTCGAATTGTCGATACTAATATTGCTTTATTATTTGAACAAATAAATAACAAATTTCTTTTTTTTTTGCATGATTATTATCAGTCTTGTAACGAAGAAAAAAATATTGAATTAATACTTTAGTAAAAATGAAAAAAGATTAGACTAAAGTCTCTTTGGTTGCATAGAGAGCCCATATTAATTTGTTATGTTGGTAGTACGGTTTTTTATTTAACTAGTGCGAGAAATTGCATTTTACGCACAGAAAACTCCCCCATAAAATGTCAATTTTCATGCAACTGTATTAAAAAGTCATTTTTAATTTACTGCTTACCTCTCCAGATCCAAGCCACAAGCCTGTATACATACGGATGGTGTTGTCAAAAGAATTTATAACATCGGTTTAGTAGTTCCAGAGATTACCTCCTACATACAAACAAACAGAATTTACCTCTTTATAATATTAGTATATATTACAGACCGCCACTGGTTTTCCATTTGCCATGTCTCGATATTACGACTCACATCATCTGTGTCAATATGTTTAGTGTGAAAAGATTCGTTTATTCAACTGTCCAGGACGGGCACAGGCACGGGTCATAATTAGTTAGTGACGTTAATCACTACACATTATAAACAAAGTCACCCGCTGCGTCTGTCTGTCTGTGCGTAATAAACTCAGAAACTTCGTAAAGAAGAAGTCTTCTTAAAGAAGTTTAGGTGTATTCTTTGTCAAACTTTTGTGAAAATCGGTTAAAATATAGTCATAGTTGAGCTAGTTAGCTAGCATAGTTGAGAGATTACATTGAAACAGGGTATAATAAACGTTTACATGTGATCTGAAATTAACTAGGTATTTGCCATACCTACATGCTTCAAGCATTTGCTGTATCTGGTGACTTTCCCAAAGTATGTAAAAGTTCAAAATAGATAACTTAAAATGCAAATAATCAGATACTGAATGGCTGACGTTTTGGAAACATATGTAATTTTAACGTTCCAAGCAATTTGAACAAGTGACTTTTGATTATTTAGAAACTTTCAATCAAAATAGTAAAACGCGAGCACAAACCTGTGTATCCTTATCAACTTCCAGCAGCAGTGAGGGGGGGTCGGAGTTGTATCGCAGGCCGACCCAGTGCCAGCGGTTGTCGAGCGTCTCCTTGGCCAGGCCCACCTCGCGGTGCGGCTGCGACGGCCGCGCCCACGACACCACCACCTGCTCGAACAGCGCCGTCACGTGAAGAGTGTAGCGCTGGAACCGCTGTGAGAACAGCTCCCCGCCTGCAATATCACCTCATATTATGTACGGAGCTTATGAGAGCGTTGAGAACAGCGCACTATCAGCCTTGTAAGAGTATTTTTTCTTGGTAGGTATTCTAAGTCTGTTTTTTAATGAAAAAACCAAGCATCACAAGAATACTAGCAGTACGTGTGGGAACTTCGTGAATACGGCTTCAGCGGAAATTAATCTCCGAGTTACGAGTAAGGCTAGATGTCCCGTAAACTTCATTGTGTGCGGTAACCTTTCGCCTCAAGCCCGCTGCACATATAACGGTTCAAAGGCCACGATCAGTAACTTCCCATGATGACATTTGGTCAATGGAAAATGAGACTTACCGACTAACGGGACAACACCAACATATACGAGGAAAGAACTTTTAAATAATGATAAAACTATGGGGATCTGGTGGACAGGTGCGGAACAAATGCTGTACGAATAAGCACTACAATTTCTCATTGAATGAATTATGTTTTACTTATACGGCATCAAAGGAAGGGAATGTCTCAAGCCAATCAACAAGTCCATCTGCCCTCGAAGATCTGCCCGGTGCAAATTATGTGTTCTAGGTCTAGCAATTTGTCTAGCAACTACAATGATGTAATGATCAAATACCTAATGTGGAACACGACGAATTCCATGGGTCTGTCGAATGAATGAAACATAATGTGTGAATATGCAAACATACAGGTGTAGGAAACACATCGGATGCAGGGCAATAGTATACTAGTGGAGCGAATCGCGAGTTGTACAACACGAGCCTTGTAATCGTTACACTACTATACAAACACCAGTGTTGTGATCTGTGTGGCCTACAACCCAACCGTTGGGCTTCATTCCACGTTCATCGTGCACGATACGAGCATAATTTGTCATATAATGTATTCTGCGAAGTCATCCATACATAATGTACATTGCAGGATCCCACTATAGTCGCATAACCAAGATTGCTTAATATCCAAGAATTGTTGTTTTCGCAATTTGCACAACGATAAGTAATTTATGCAAAAATGCTGGGTGTGTCTGTGTACTGTGTAGTTACAAGATTTATCAATAGATATTGCCAGGGACAACGATGATTCAAAGACGGCTCATTTATAAAAAACAATAACTCATTACTGCCTATACTAAGCCTGTATGTCGAAGCTCTGGCCAGGCCGTATTCCTTGAAAGGCCGTGATTCAACATAATCTAATCATGAGTACACGAGTCGTGCAGTGTATCAACTGTCGAGTGGGTGATTGAACCACCTTTCTCTCAACAAATCATGATTACAACAACGCTGTGAATAGCGACCGGTCCGGCCGGCGAGTGAACAGCGACGGAGCGCGTGTGTGATGCTGTGAGGTAACATAAGTGTCGCGGTAATGGCCGCACGATCACTCACGAGTGTCCGACTGCTCGTCGATCACAACACACTCTGATCAAACACACGGCATGCCCATTTGTACAATATTATCGTATGTTTTGTACGCATGGCTTGCGTACGCGCCGATGATGATTCAATTAACATTTTGTTCGAATGCCACCTAATTACCGATACGGCCTTGAATTCGTAGATATACAGATGTGCCAAATGGTTTTCTTTGTATAAATAAGTGTTTATAAACTTATTATGCGGAAACTGATTCATAGGTCATAATGACGAACTAAGGTTGCCTAACGTGAAATTAGGAGGACACACGGTGGACACTAGGCGTTAGTGACGTAAAGGATATAACAATAATAAGACAAGTCTCTAGTCAAGTCCATTAAATGAGGGAATCGATTTGCTTTTTTAATTAGAAGCCATCAAATAAATATCCAATAAAGAACAGCATCTGTCAACGTCACCAATCTACGATTCTGAGAATCACGAAGCGTGTTCTGCAATGCAGTAACGCGTGCACTGCACGTAATAATCAGCAAAAACGTTGCGATGTAATGACGCTCGGCTCCGGTGCGTTTTGATTGATGGACGTTCCATCGGCGCGCAGCAGCACACGAACTTTTTGTCCTAAGAATTACTTATTGGATTTTTGGGACATTGCCTTCCGTAACCAATGTGGTCAATGCAATCTTTGGAAACAAAACCTTACTTAATTTTTTGTTTGGAAGAGACAGTATAAATGTTCTACTAAATTCATTTCATATTTTATTAACTACCAATCTTCAGTAGCCTGATTGACTACTGTGAAAAGATTCATGAAGTGTAGAGTAGTTGACAGTAGAGTACATGAAGTAAGAGCAAGGTTCTCACCAACGCATGTCCGGAAGCTGAGCCCTACGAGTTGTTTGAGTGATACGGGCCTGGACAGCCTGATGTAGGAGCTGCCGTTGAAGTAGGCTTCGGGCCGGTCGGAGGGGCCGAGCGGGCCGGCGGCGCGGGCGCCCGGTGTTGATGCCGCGCACGCCGCTAGCACCACCCAGCAGGCTACAATGAGGAAAACATTCAAAGTTAAATTATGTCTTCTCTAATACTCTTCTCTCTCTCTGTATACTCTTCTTGAGAGCTTTACAAAGCCTTTGATGTACAAGACACAGTTATAGCTGGACTTGTAAACGGACCTGTTATTCTAGATACTGTCGCGATCTTGACAATGATCATAGTGCAACACACAAAATGCGCTCCCGACATTTCACTAGGAACGGGCGGGAGCACAGTGGAGCGGTGGATCAATCACAAGTACATGCAGAGAAGCCACTGACGTCAGTCGCAGAGTTATTGGTGTGCTGGCCGGCAGCAATATGTGTGCGTTGTGCAAACAGTTCGATACGAGGGAATAAACGCTGTGTTGCATACAGGCGCATACGTAGAGCCTCAATGAAACCAGGTCACTGCAGGTGGCACAAGACTCGCGAGACAGCGATTACAAAAACTAACTTTTTGAAATTAATTTTAACTAGATGTTTGCACGTATATTCTGTATACAAAACCAGGCCACACCGTTACAAATAGCCATAAAACATACCAGCTAGACAATGTTGAACTGTATCATTTGCCAAGATTACACAAGCAGTCAGTCTCCATTGAGGGAATGTATACGTATTTCAGCGAAGAAGCTTGTCTGGCCTACTGCGTGCAGACCTTTCACTAGTTATTCACCGCAGCTGAGATCTTCGACCACGTAGTTACTAGGTAACGCTTTATGATTTGAATGGCGATGCAACTCAACATAAAACTGCGTTTTTATAAAAACTGAACTCTTCTTACTTATCTGCAGCATCTTTCGTCATATTTGGAACACATTAAGATGCAGTAAGTGGTGAAATTTTGGCGCTAGACGGTAACTTTCCTTTTTTATGATACCTGGCGTTAAAATGTAGACCAGTGTATTAATTCTTGTTATTGCAATCACGAACGTTTCATTTCGTTTTCATCTGATTTTGGATAAGTTTTATGTCAGTAGGTACTATTTGAAAGGACTCCTGAACAGCTAGTGGCTTGCACCCCGCAGTGAGCGCCCGACATTCTCCCAGGGCTCCGATAGACCGCTGGCCGCGGTTCCAATTTATTACCTATTGCCGTACATACCTAGGTCGCTCCTGAACGTATTTACTGTTACTGTACTCTCACAAAACCCCGATCGAAACTTGGTGACCACGACTGAACGGACGCCCCGAGGTATTCTGCGATTGCATTGGCCCCAATATACAAGAATTTAGTGCAACGTTCCAAATAACACACATTTTGATGCTTATCACTTGCTCGCTTGCACTTTTGAGGTTTTTGATTGCCTTACGAATTTGGAGTAACTTCCTAAACTTTAATGCAATATGCTAGTCTACGTGTTAGCGCGGCTGGATCGATACGTAGCTCGTTTGCCTTTCATACTATTAATTAATTGTTTCGATCGTATAATTATGATAGATATACCTAGTTACGTTGGGAATGGAATGTATTTATGTCGGCAGGGGTTAACTATACGCTGTGTAAGAGTTTAAAATGTTATCCACCGAAATGGAGAACTGGTTCTGTTGTAGAAAATCTATTTGCTTACAAAACAACAAAGATTATATCCCTGAGAAAATTGAAGTAAAATACGAACGTTATGCTTTCATAGTTTTTGTCAACTGTAAGTCTGCATCATTCCTAGTAGATATCACAAAGCCACGCGAGAGAAACCTTATGAATAGTGGAGTAAAAGTTGTAGATAGTCCAATGTCAGTGTAGACTGAGTTCTTTGACCGTTGTTATAGATTATTGTCATGAATACATCAATCCAATTAGCGGCACCGGCGAGCAGAGCACGCGCTCTCCACATAATCGAGTTAGAATCGATTCGTCACGAGATCGAGTAGCTGTTCGCCACTCGCTTGCCACCATGGCGGTTTTATTAACTAAAATCAAGCTACAAACAATTTATGGGAAACTAACTGCGCACATTCTCTTGAAAGTATAGTAAGAGCTCCATACAGGAGCTTTCTCACACTTGAAATGTTTTTGTTGCACGTCATCTGAGACGAGCACGTTGGGCTCGCATAATCTGTGTGGCAAGTGTGTTCGCGTAGTCCCGGAAACACAGTAATTTATGTTAAAATTAGGATCTTCACCTTGAGAGACGAGCAAATCACTGTGATCACTAACCATGTCGTCAACACATTGTGGTTATTTACTAAATTGAAGATGATTTACCTACTCAAGTAACAGCCGCGGAGAATCTGTATAGACGAGGGCAATCGACTGCTTATCGTCTCGGTATAATTATACCTACGAGACGATTGAAAAAACGAGTTACTTAATGTACTTACTGAATAACATTTCCATCCACATTTTGTACTAGTTCTAGAGTCTTGATCTCAAACAGGATTAAAATAATAACGATTCATGTTACCAACTTCTTTTGGAAATATTATGGAGCTGATCTCGCAACTCTTTAAGTCGCAACTCTTTAAGTGTCCGGTAAAAAAGTTCTGTTCGAGTGATCACTGGTACGTACTAAATCGAGATTTTAGCTCTGAGAACAAGCGTAAGTTTATTGAAGCCATTAGTAATCTAAGTTTTGCAGAAGTATACAATAGTACCGACCCAGAACTAGCTTTTAATTCATTTCATGACCTATTTAAACTTTTTTACGACTTGTGTTTCCCGACTGTAAAAAAAAAGATCTCTACTCGTAAATCTCAGAGATGGATTTCTAAAGGTATCAGAAGATGTAGTAAAAGAAAGAGAGAAATGTTATGGCGGTATAGGCGATCACGTAGTATTGAAAATAAACAGTTACTTAAGCAATACTCAAAACGATTAAAAAAAGTTATACATTTGACACAAATATCTCAAAACAGTCATATAATTAATACTGCAGAGAATAAAACTAAAGCTACGTGGAAAATAATTAATAGATGTAAATCAAACTTCCCCTCTGAATCCGTAAAACAAATACTCAATGGTGATAAATTAATAAGTGACCCTAAAGAAATAGTTACGACATTCAATGATTACTTTATAGACTCAATTCATCCTGACATTAATTATAATACTAGTAATGCTATATCTTACGTAAAATATTATCCAAAATCTCTATTTATGACCCCAACAGACCCGTTGGAAATATTTAAAATTATCAAATCATTAAAGAACACAAATAGCGTGGGTTATGATGGTATAACTACAAAGATTTTAAAATCTGTGTCGCATATAATTGCACCTGTGTTGAGTTTTATTATTAACCTATGCATAGAACATGGCCACTTCCCTAATTTGTTAAAAATTACCATAATTAAACCACTGCATAAGAAAGGCGATAGAGCTGATATTTCAAATTATCGTCCAATAGCTCTGATACCGGTAATGTCAAAAGTTTTTGAAAAGGTAATTTATAAATCTATTAACTCATTCTTTGAAGTGAACGGTATACTGGCTAAAGAGCAATATGGTTTTCGAAAAAACAGAAATATTAATAAAGCTGTATACGAACTGCTAACAAAAATTGTTAGTAATGTTGACAAGAAAAATCCAATTGCAGCTGTACTTATGGACATGTCTAAAGCATTCGATCATGTAAATCACGAAATTTTACTGGGCAAGTTAGAACGATACGGCGTCAGAGGAAACGTATTAAATCTAGTCAAATCATATCTCACTGGGAGAAAGCAAGTCACTGTTTTAAATAGAATTTGTTCTAAATCAAAGATTGAAAATACTTATATGTCATCAACTAGAGATATAACATGTGGTGTACCCCAAGGGTGTGTCCTTGGGCCTCCGTTTTTTCTCATATTTATTAATGATTTGCCAAAATGCACCGATCATCCAACGGTTTTGTTTGCCGATGACAGTACACTTATTGTTCCATGCAAAAATATAGAAACTTACGAAGATGATATAAACAAGTCCATTCTTTGCATCATAAATTGGTTACATACAAATAAATTAAAAATAAATATAGACAAAACAAAGCTTTTTTTTTTTTTTTTTTATCGTGGTAAAATCATCAAATGAGTCCTCCCACCCCGGGCAGGGCGGGAGGGACTGTCAGACTTGTACTGACTAAAATCCACGGTGTCCTTCAATAGCCCTTTATGTTCCGGGGTCACGGTAATGGTATAAGTCCCGCGACCCCGGCAGGCTTTGGCCCTCTCGCTCTTTGAGGCGCGCGTGGAACACAACGCGCCGTCGACCCGGGCATGGTCCATGGTCGGGCAGCGAGTTGCCCTTTACTCGCCGCCCGCATGCCCGCGCCTACGGTGGCCGGAGATCGTCTGGCGACGTCCGTCGCCGTGGGCGTCCGCCACTGCGGGTGGGGCGGAGGGAGGACACTGTCCTCTCTCTCACGCGGCCCGCCTCCTCCTTCGCGAGCATGACTGCTTCGCAGAAGGAGGCGACCGCTTCCCACTCCGTCTCGCCCCGCAGCATGGCCGCAACCAATGCCGGGCGCGAGAGGTCTCCGCCTATCGCCGCCGTGAGGACACGTCGGTGCTCTGCCCAGGCGGGGCAGTCTTGCACCGTATGCTCTACTGTGTACAAAACAAAGCTTATGACATTTTATCAAAGAACAAAAAAACTTAACCTAAAGATATCGTATGCAGATCAAACAATAGCTGAAACAAGCAGTGCTAGATTTCTGGGACTTCACTTGGATAGTCAATTAACCTGGAAATGTCATGTAGAAACTGTTTGTAATAAATTAAACCAGTACTCGTATGCGCTCTATAATCTAGCAAAAATAGTTAATGAGTCCGTTGTCCTGGTTTCTTACAAGGCTTATGTGACATCTACATTACGTTTTGGTATTATCTATTGGGGAAATTCCACTGACAGGGAAATTGCGTTTAAGGCCCAAAAAAGATGTGTCCGTGCTGTGTTTAAATTGAAACCAACTGATAGCTGTGTTCCGTATTTCAAAAAATTTAAGCTCTTGACTTTGCCATGTATACAGGGTGATTTGTTATTCCATGCGGTCCTTGAAATGGGTGATACTAGACCTTATTTGCAACAATTTTAACCCCGACAATATGGGGTCTAAACTGACTGGTTTTAGAGATATCGAACTTTAAAGATTTTTCGAAAAATTTCCACCTCTCCCTCATTAAGTGCTTATTGTTAGAAATTAACGATAGTCACCACTTAGAATTTATGCTTTTCTGATAGAATATGAACGACTGAATCTAGTGAATACAAGTTTGTTATAAAAATAATCATATCTTCGGAAATTAAGTGTCATAAAGTTTCTGTTTTGAAGATTTCTGAAAACTTTCCTTGTCTTTCAAAGCATATTTTTCAAAATATATGTATGACACTTGGTGTACAAATTACAGAAAAAACTTTCTTGTCTCATCACCTTTCTAAAATGGTGCCACAGTATCCACTTTTAGTTAGTGTCTTACCAGAAAATTAGGGTTGTTACTGACAAAGTAGTAAATCGAAGAAAATCGGTTATAATGTTTTTTCGACCCAACATTTTTTTTCTGTGGTTTTTGTCCAAATTGCTGTCTGATATTAGCTTTTTGAGTCAATGCGCTTAATTTTGGTCGATCACATCAAGCAAAATCGGTCTTTATCTGGAGTATTTTTACCTGTCCTACAAGTAGGGTGACCCAACTTTTATGCACGCCAGTTTAGTTTTTTTTTGCGAAACCAGAGCTTATAAACATTCCATCATTGTACATTTGTTTCAAGTAGCTGTTTCAAATGAAAGAAAATTGATGGGTTGACTATCTGGTCCATAGGTAAAAATACTCCAGATAAAGACCAATTTTGCTTGATGCGATCGACCAAAATTAAGCGCATTAACTCAAAAAGCTAATATCAGATAGCAGTTTGGACAAAAACCACAGAAAAAAAATGTTGGGTCGAAAAAACATTATAACCGATTTTCTTCGATTTACTACTTTGTCAGTAACAACCCTAATTTTCTGGTAAGACACTAACTAAAAGTGGATACAGTGGCACCATTTTAGAAAGGTGATGAGACAAGAAAGTTTTTTCTGTAATTTGTACACCAAGTGTCATACATATATTTTGAAAAATATGCTTTGAAAGACAAGGAAAGTTTTCAGAAATCTTCAAAACAGAAACTTTATGACACTTAATTTCCGAAGATATGATTATTTTTATAACAAACTTGTATTCACTAGATTCAGTCGTTCATATTCTATCAGAAAAGCATAAATTCTAAGTGGTGACTATCGTTAATTTCTAACAATAAGCACTTAATGAGGGAGAGGTGGAAATTTTTCGAAAAATCTTTAAAGTTCGATATCTCTAAAACCAGTCAGTTTAGACCCCATATTGTCGGGGTTAAAATTGTTGCAAATAAGGTCTAGTATCACCCATTTCAAGGACCGCATGGAATAACAAATCACCCTGTATATATTTTTGAGATAGCAGTATTTGTCAAATCCAACTCCCATCTGTTTGAAACTTTGAGATCAAAACGACGCAACAAAGAGATATGCGCTAAGCCACATAGCACTGCTCTTTATGCAAAGAGTTTTTTGGGTATGGCACCAAGGATCTATAATAAGATCCCGAAACGAATTAGAGAAATAGACAACATACACGAATTTAAAAAGGCTTTACTAAAAATTTTAAATGAAAAGACATATTACACGGTGAACGAATACCTAACTGACATATTATAATTTCCTATTTATTTTTTATTATTGTAATTAATTTATTAATTTGACTATCTATACCAGAAATTATTATTATGATATGTGTTGACAATTTGTTGTATTATTGAATAATGTGTCACAATTTTTTAAGTTTTTTGTTATTTTATAATTTGAATGTTTTAATATTATATTCAGCATGCTTACCAAAAATAGTATTTGTACGCCGATGACGGCTAAACATAGCGTTCACTAATAATGATAACACCTGTACCTGACCTTACCTATGTTCAACAAATAAAAATATTTGATTTGATTTGATTTGATGTTAAGAGGAAAACAAATTCTATGAATTCAAAATCACCATTCTTCAAACGAATAGGTACTCGGCGGTATCTGTTGAAGAACCTACAGGCGTCAGAATATCAACCTACCCCAATCTTTTAAACTTTATTCGGTTTTCAACTTTATTACCGAACTAGAAGATTCATGTTTGACTAGGAAAATTTGACACTGTACCTACCAGTCAGCATCTCTATATCAGCCCCGTGAACGTGACTGTTGATTACTCCGTGAAATCATGGAATACCGCTCACTTACATAAAAACAACAAGAAAACCGTGTTACTATTCATTTACTCCACACAGTTCTGTGTTGGCGTTCAGCCCGCATTTCATACCCTGACTTGAAGAAACAGTATTATAAAAAAATACCGACCGAATTGAGAACCTCCTCCTTTTTTGAAGTCGGTTAAAAATGAATCAAAACCTACGAAGCTATTCCGGTAGTCGTAAAGTATCGCCAACAAAATGAATATATTTGTATGTCGGTTTTGCGGTTGCGGGTGATGGGAGAAATTCGTGAGCCAACGATCTAGAAGCCGAGAGCCCAAAATGGTGGCCATAAACTTAAAATTACAACTTGAACAACCGGGGCTCAGGGTAAGATAAATTAAAAATATTGCACAGATAGCTATTAAACTTTCATTTTTCGGACTAATAAAGCTAAAAAGAGACTTATAATAAATAAGAAGCTATTACACAATACAATTTTCACCTATCACGATGAGCACGCGACAATTAATCACGCGCTGCGCTAACGCATGGAAAGTGTTTCAGCGCGAAGATACGCAAACGCAATTGATCCAGTAATGCACATTACACAATGAGCCACAAGCACAACGCCCGCGATCGCAGCGCACGCGCAGCGGATATACCCGTCTGCCGGAGTGCCAGCACCGGCGCTTATATCGTAATCAAAGTAACATTCGGAAATTGGCACAACCTTGTACTGGACTTTTCTATTTTAAATCACTAATTTGAAAAAAACAATGTTGAATAGTCACGGCAATCGAATTCATTAATTTAATCAGAAAATAGTTTATGATCATTTAACATTTGATTGACTAGAAGTTGGCAAGTGCTAACAGTATACTGTTCATATTCGAATTTATTAAAAGACTCCTTCTAGTAGTCCGACATCTTGCTTGACTGTTAAACATACGAGTACAACCACCAACTTTTTAGCAAAAATCGATTTGTAATTTCAAATCACACTTTAGAAAATGTTTTACGTAGAACCTGTGACAATTTGTGCACGGCCACACTCTTCAACGTATTATAGGACATAGCATAGCTGGGCTATGAGTTCATGACAGTAGGAACTGAGGACCGTGACGTAATGACACGCCTTGCGCTATGCCCAAATAACGCAAGTGTCACTGAACTTAAGTACAGGTTTCCAAATTGTCCCAGATGATAAGCTCGGAATACTGGAGTAACATTAAGTTTAAGCTTATAACAGAGAATGGCATCTGACTCAAAAGTTAACTCAGATGAATAAGGAGAAGATGGAAGTAATTGAAATATAGGGAACAGAAAGTCTTCGATGGCAGGATTCAAATATGCAATGGAATAACTGTTGCATTAATTCATCTCTGTTGTGAATCTAGGTGTTCCACTCGCAGTAAGACCGGTAAAAAATGTTAATATTATACAAAAGCACGTAACAGCGGCACAGACAATGTGTGGGCGTCGAGGTTAATCTTGCGCCACTATCCCACTGCCTGAGATTCTCATCGCATCCACCACACAAATGTGGAACCTGACACGATGATTCAGAGTCCAAACTCAAGAAGCACAGTAAACAATAGGCCGTTACCGTGTGATTTCAACGGCCATCCGTAACTGCTAACCATATTAGAAGGTAGGTATTTATTTTGCATTTTCAATGATACGAGATAAGTACATTAATATTTGTGGTTGTGGCAAGTTTGTTCAGGAAGTTTAAAGAAGTTCTGATTCAATGTCAAAGCAGTCAAACATACATAAATGTATAATGGATGACGTTTTGAAAAGAAATATGTACTCTAGAACTTCGTGGAAAAGAAAGTTGTTATAGGACATCTGTTAACAATGAGATAACGTTACTAGAGCAACAATTACAAGCTCTGAGTCAGATCTTTATACCCGAAGTCCTAAACGTATAATAGATATTCTCACTGTTGTAGCCATTATAGAACAAAGCTAAATTCTTGAACAGTAAATTCTTAGCAACTCATAAAGCTGAGTTTGATCAGAAATTCATAACACACCATAAACAATGTCGGCACTGCGCACCGGTGTGCGGTGTGTTCGGTAGATCAATGCGCGTGCGCATAGCGGTGCAGTGACGTCACCGGTCGTCAGGTAACGACCAGTGACTCATAAGTCATAGTCCTTTGCTTACCAGGAAACAAAGCTCGCGGAAGCGGCGGACCAAAGGAGCAGATGACTCAAATTCGTGTAAAAGTACTTTCATTCATACGAATGACTATCTATCTTGTTAAGTTTACGTTTAAACACACACAACACATTTTGGGAAAACCGGATCCTCCTAAATAGATACTGACTGTTTAGTTCGTACAAGTTTATTTCATTGACTATGGCACTAGCTTTTAATTCGTTTTTAATGAATTTATTGACATTGGAAGAAGAAAGTATTTCAAACTGGTTTCATAGTTGTTTGTTTTAAGCACGGTATATCCTCGAAAATTCTTAAGCTTGCACGTGACAGATGCAAATGTGGCAACGCATTATACATTCGAAGCAGTTTCACAGACATTGTGCACCAGATACCAAACAAAGAACTTTCTACTGGACATGCTACGTTTGCCAGTTATCCATCGGTTTTCGTAACGAATTACAGTAAGCAATTGACATAACGGCCTTCAGCACCGAATCAAAATGGCGGCGAATCGCGCTGCCAGATGATATCTGACATACTGTGACTAATTACGACCAACGATTGCTGTTGGAAAGTCCGACAATCACAGAGATATACTGTATACAACAATAAAAACGTGCTCTCTATTTTTATGGAAATTTCATAACTGCAGAAGCGTAAGTGGTATAAGTGGAAGATGAACTGATATTACAGCCGTGAAACTAGTCAAAGATATGAATATTTTGTTGAGTTTGTTAGTAAATGATGAAAGGTCACTTCACCCTTCGATTTTAGAGGAATGTTTTGTAATCGTCGGCGCCGACGTATGCAGTCAGTTCATCCAAATAATCTTTGTTACCATAGTGTCTGGATATTATCAGTCTCAAAGCTTTAAAAAAACCCTGCTGATCTGCGAGTGAAAGACTTTCAATCGAGCTCTAATAGATCGATTGAAAGTCTTTTAGTCGCAGATCTCACTACGCTATTGCAGGTATTCCTTGTAAACCGAGCGACTTCAGATAACGGTGGTGCGGCGCCGGCGCAGACAACGCGTCACACGCTGTCGCCCAACTGTTACACCGTGATGCTGGGATTGAACTCACAAACCTATAGTCATTACTGGCCCAACAACATGATTTTAGGCAACTTTGTTACAGTAAGATGTTTTAGTCGAATATGAAATGAATAATGAATAGTACAAAACAAAAAAAAAAACAACAAAAAATATTCCAACCGTGGTCTGCGCTCTCATACGCATATACGTTATCTTCACAGTTTATGGTGTGGCATGAGAACCCGCTAGTGATGTTACCGTCGCAATTAACCCAGTGCGCAGGAGATCAATATCTGCGCTGGATGCGCGTGCGCACGCACTCGTTGAAGAGAGTGCGTCGCGTGACGACACGCCATAAGTAACAGGTTGCTGGTGGATGACACGAGGCGACGAACTTTAGTACTGCACCGATTCACACCAGAGCAGTGAGGGAAAAGTTATAAACTTTGTAGATAATAATTATGTTAAGTTATTAATTAAGTTGTCGTAATAGTTACCTCAGTAGTAACCAGTAAGTCAAAGTCAAAATGGCTTTTAAACTTGAAACTGTGAAGTTGCGACTCTTTTTTCAAGTGGAATGTCCGTGTCTTATCGTATGGAGTAGGTACTAAAGCTGTTGTTTAGTCAGGTAGATTCTGTCCCATTTAAAGCCATAGTAACTAGCCATATCGTCATAAAATATGTCATTCAAATAAAAACCGTGATAGTATTCTGAGATAATACTGGTGATGGTCTAATCTAACATGTAACCCACAGGTGTAACCGCATCGCTAACGTTTTACATAAATTAGAACGTTGCACAGTGTGTCATAGACTTGTCAGTCATGGCTATTTTCTGAATCACAATATGTTTAGAATCATTTTCAGCGTTCTGTGTATTAAGGGTTCCGTGGCTATCCTTCACTGTCCGCCTATCCAGTAGCTGTATTATCATGATCCGTAATTGATATACAGTTGAATGTTTCAGTTGCCATTAAAAAAAAACAATAAATATAAAGGGGGCTTCCCCTACTAGAAACGTGTCTGTCTGTCAGCGGGCTGTATCTCATGATCTGTCTGTAATAGGCAGGTCACTCTCGCTTGTCATTAATATTACTAACTGCACGAACGCTAACTCTGCTGAAACAAAACAATGGTTAACGTGGCGATAAAAGAAACATTACTAATAGGCGTTTCATTGTCAGATTACATGATTTGTGTTACATTACATATGGGTCAGCTGTGCGTGCAACTACATAATTACTTTGAAAGTTATTTACTTACAGGAATACCACAAATATTGTTAACCTAAGTTAAAAGTAATAGCCAGCCAATACTATACTATTCGAGTACGGCAAAGCTGGCGAGCGGTTTTGAATAGTAGCTTCTAACCGCCTTTGAATAAGAATTCCTATTGTTTGTAGCAAAGTGCTGACGCTCGCGCTCTATGCATACATCCGCTATGAACAAAAAAGTGAAATACCAAACCATCTAAAGCCACTTAAGCCCCAAATATTTCAGAAAAGTAACTGGTTTTTTTTCACTATTCTCAGGTACTCGAAACCAACTGGATGAGCTATCAAGTGTTCGAGGATTTAACAGCACTTGTACGGTATCGCCTCGGATCCACAAAAAAATACTTTTCTATGCTGTGAGAACCGTTTTTCCGTGCGCTATCGTGTGACAAACGTGAACCGTGAACGTTGTCGACGCATGGCGCTATGATCGTGACCCTCGACTCAGGTTCGCAAGTCACAATTTACTGAGCTCGTCGTGACACCAGATGTCATCAAACAAGCTTTGTTTCAAGGAAAACTTTGGGAAAACTGCTACGCTACATTGTTAATTTTAAAACTTTGAGAAACAATGCGTTCGGAGTATTTAGACACGGTAATTTAGTTTATACTGCGGTTCGGATGTTTCGAAAAAGTAGTCTAGTCAGGCAAAAATATGTTTTTTAATTGCTAACGAAACTAACAACATTTTTAGGACTGTATGATTGTTTGGTTCGAAACCGAAACAAATATGATGCTTACCTGCTTAAATTTTCGTCTCAGTGACCATTAAGTGACTTTTCACAATATTAGAGTTTAGTCTACAACAGCTCTAAAAAGCGGACAGTTATGAAAGTATGTAGGTATTATAAAACTGGAACGCTTTGCTCGAAGTGCGGAACTGTTGAATTTAAACTTAAATTTTGGTAAAACAATAGACAAGACGCTAAACAAACTTGAACAAGGTAGGTATTGTTTGTGCACAGCAGGAGTTTCACTGACCGAGCCCATTATTATTGTAGAAGAGAAGGGAACACTAGCGTGCTGCTACTTGAACTAGCCAGTGTTAGTGGCTGTTGGGGTGACGATGATGAAAAATATTACTAGAATGCGAATGGGGCAACGTTTAAAAAAAAAGATGTATCTGCGCAGCGTAACCATTCTCGCAATCCTAATAGCATTGGTTAGTTATATTGTGTATGACATGATAATCAATATCGAACAAATATTATTTGTATGACCTGCAGGATGTTGTTCCATAAAAAATCCTAGTAGTAAAAGTTCCTATAAAAAGTTATTGAAGCTGAACTCATATTACGTATTTTAGAAATTAATATAAATAATAATTGTTATACCTATTATTAATTAAGTAACTGAATAAGCAACAATTATGAGGAATAACCAAACCTATCCAAAATTTTAGATTTAAAATAATAATTTATGTTATTAATGCGGCATAGACTGGCAAAGTTTTGCGAAATATCATAGGTACTAACGTACATAATAGGTACGATATGCGCATTGGTTACGGTAGGTACATTCATTAATTAGAATAACAATCAAGTGTACTGAAATATCATCAAACAGCGTCCAACATTCACCCATCCGTTATAGCATTGTGATGAGGTTCCAATCGATATTATAATATTGTACATTTAATACACTAATTATTTAATACGATCATTAAATAACTGCTAATTACGTGAACTGAACAGTTACGGATAATTTGATTTAATAAATAACATACGAACATTGCAAAATGTTTCAACATTTCGAGCTCGCTTTAAATTCATCAAATGAGTCCTCCCACCCAGGGTGGAGTGCGGTGGGAGGGACCGTCAGACTCGTACTGTGTTCCTTTAAAGCCCTTTATTCTCCAGGGTCACGGTTACCTGTTCAAAAAGTGACGCGACCCCGGCAGGCAAAATTGGCTCTTTCAATGGCAATTAAACTTGAGTACTTGGAGCACATGAAGTGTTTATCGTTAGCGGCGTATTGAATGATTGGTGAAGATCCTCGCCTCTAGCGGCCGAGAGCCTGAGACTCGAGGTCTTCATAGAGGGGCTGCTGCCCCGGTGCCGTTCATTAGTGCAGACCCACCGTGATTCACTCATAGAGAATGCAACTGGTTAATTTTCGGTTTGTTTACTATATGTCACCAACTTGACACATTAAATTCTACTGGTATTTTGGTTAAGAATTGTGAATCTTACAAGTATACAACTTTAGACTTTTTGGAAAACAGATTGTCTCCATATGAGCAAATACATTTCAAACAATGAAAACTAGTGCACCAGGTAATACCTACAAAGTTCCCACGATGCGAAAGCTGACTTAAATGGATTACCTAGCTAGATGATAGTGATTATTACTAACAGCACTAACTGCTCCACATTGTTGCAGCAACAAGCAAGAGGCATGATTTAACGCCTGCTGTCTTGTTTATTGCGGACCGGAGCCTGGCCATTATGAAAAATATATTTTACAGTTACACGAAGAGTTGTGCTTCTCGGGATATAAGATAACTGGTGCCGAGGAGGTCCTATGGATCTGCACGAACGGATCTTGTAAACCCGCCCCCTTGTAGGAACCTCAACACTGTTCAGTATCACAAATGTTGTAATGACGTTTCGATTTGCGTGTAGCTAGGCCATTTATGAATAATATAGTGTATGCAGCGCTGCGACAGGGCGGGTTCAACGTTCGCCGGAGACGCCGTATCGGGTTCAATTATAACAGGACCTCGGTATCTGCCAGGTTCGCGTAACGCATACGTAATCATTATGAAATTGTTTACGCAGATACCTCAACAAACAGAAACGATGACAAGAAATGTTAAATGCGCTTTATAAACATTAGATTTCATAGTATTCCACATTATAGATACCTGGACAATAACAGGATTGTTTATTTGTGAAAAGAGTCAATTGTTATTTATTACACATCAAGATTCTGAAGAGTATGAAGAATGCGAGAATGTTAAACAAAATTATTGCAACATTGAACGTAAGGTAAGTAAATAAATAAATAGTGCATTATTTTCTAGGCAACAGCTATCGTGGGAAGTTACAGCTGTCATCATCAACGCATCTTTTGGCTGACGTTCGCAATCAACGATTGTTTTCTAGTTGTATTATGTATAAGAGACTGCAGCTGTCGCGGTGTCGGGTCGGTGCCGCAGGTCGGGGCGTCACGCACCGGTGACCGACACCTGCGCCCGCGCCGCACCTTTCTCGCGACATTATTACACGAGTACTATGAGTGTACCGACAAAATTTTGTTCTGAAGACCTGAGACTTTCGGGTACTCTCCTTTCTTTACTTTACCAGCACGCATGCTACGCATGAGAAAGCCAAGAGGCAAAGACCAATTGTATCTATGTATAATATTATCAAGAAAAGGCACAGTTATTTCTATACATATATGTATTTCGACATTTTATTTGCCCGTATTAGCACGACCAACAATATTTATATGTATAAAACACAATATTTTCTACATTATAAACATTGCCATACCCAGAACGAGAAATCTTTCAATTTTTGTAATATTTTTTTTTCCGTCGACTGAGTCTGTGTCGGGAAATGTTTTTAACCGGCTTCCAAAAGGAGGAGGTTCTCAATTCGGATGTTTATATTTTTTTTTTTTATGTTTGTTCGGGCATAACTCCGCCGCTTACCAACCGATTTGAAAAATTCGCGTCGTCCGAGCCGAGCCGATGTGAATGGTATTAGTAACACCCTTATTACGTTGATATAAAGGTTTTTTCGACCGGGTTAGCCGATTCCGCGTCGATAAATGTGGGAGCACCCTAAGTGGAATACCTACCTGACTTTTGATTATGTTTTTCTTTTTTCCTTAGTGAAAAATAATACCATACCTAATTATAAATTGTTTCCTTGTATCTTATGCATAAATACCTACCTGATTGGATTTTCCAACAGGTAAGGACAGAACCTTTTTTGGTGCTTTTGAGGAGGAAAGTTGAAATAATTGATCTCGTTGATCTTCCTTCTATCGTAGAATCTTCTTAGGGTTCCTTGTTATTACTCTTGGGGAGTATACCTACCTGCTGAACCTAGACTTTCTACGTGCGCTCTACGCATTGCAACTGTAACGTCGCCGCTTGCTACGACTAAATGAAAACGTCCATTATGTTTTTGTTTCACTTGAGGACCGTTCCCTCATTGTTTTAGATTTGACAGTTGACCTTAGTTCCGAGTGTTTTTACCATGTTACGTTCAGGCGGGAAAAAAAGTTTAGTGGCAGAAAGAAAGTGCTCAACAATATACCTACATTACCTACTACCGACTACCGATATTGAACTCGTTAAACAAGAAACCCTATAAGCGACTATAATAACTAGTAGTAGGATAAGATGTGAAGTCATTTAGAAGTTTAAGGCTGCTTTTTCACCAGAAATGTGCTATGCTACGTTGCTGTGGATGCGTTTGATATCCACCAATCATATTCATTGGTGCACATAACGTAGCACTGGTGGAAACGGATTCACTAAGATGTGTTTTTTATATGGAAGGATGCGTGCTATGGATGTGTGGTATGGATGCGTACTATGGAAGCGTTTTATGGATGCGTGCTACGGATGCATGCTATGGGTCGTCTTCCCTACTATCGATACTTCGCATAGCTCGAGAGCTGCGCATCTTCGTAGCGCAGCTACTTTGCGGCGGCGCATCTTCATAGCACATCTTACTCACACCGCTACATAGCGTAGCATCAGTGGAAACGGTAACATACTTTCGTAGCATGGCTTTTACATCCTCGCAGCTCGCAGCATAGCACATGTCTGGTGGAAAGGTACCGTTAACACCGTTTTTATCATATTTCATTCACGCACATTTTCTCAATTCGAATTGTAAGTGTACCTATCAGACCTTTACCTACCGATACCTACAACGCGACGTTGCTGTATGTGTCCCGACTACATCACAGCACGAAGGTTGAGAAGATCGTGGAGTATGTGAAAGTGAAAACCAACTGGACCTTAAGGGTCGTGAAGTTGCAGCCGCGTAATATTACAAATTTCAAGTCGTTTGTGGTGCGGGTTCCGTCACAGCATCTCGACACGGACCTCAAGGAAGAGTTTTAGCCGAAGGGTGTAGTCTACCGAGCTACCGACGTTTTCGCGGCAGGCACCGCGCAGTGTAACACGACACCGACACTTCGTGTGCCTTAGATTAAGTTATTGTAATGCTGTTATATGTACATATTAGTATATTGTTTATTTTTTGTATTGCATTTTATATGGTCCACTAATGCCTGAAATAAATGGAATAATAATAATTTACCTAACTATAAACAATCGTACTAGTGAAACGTAGGCGCCCTAGCACAGTTCCATGTGACAGGTCCACTAGCCACCTGGTGCGCTCCCCAGACTTGCACCAGTGTGTCCTACTAATGAGCGATAATGTCCACTTCTACAAACTATAGTTCTTAATATTTACTATTAATTTCACTATTTAACATTTTATACAGGTTTGGTTCTTTTTAAGCCCCACATATTCTACTATTTATCAACCCATTCAACAGACGTTTTGTGTATAATTAAGGTGGTAAAACAATGGTAACTTGACTGCTTCATTTTGTTCTGTTTACTGTTGTACTCACAAAATGTTGCACTTGGCAATGAGGACACCGTCTTGGCATCGATCCTTTCCTACATCTATCAGGTATGTAGGTACGTCTACTAGGTCCATTGACTGACCAAGTGTCAAAACAGCGATAAAACAATGAAGCTAGGATTTAAGCCTGTGCTCTGCTGTAATTTATGAATCACAGCTGCAGGACAAAAACCTGGGCCTGATCCTGTCAGACTCGTACCTACACAATTCGAAGCATGGGGAAGACCCCAGGGCATCCGTTATGCAATCTCACGCCGGACCAGCTCTACTCTTAACTCTTTTCGCTAACGGTGCACGGTGCTACGGTACTGTTCAACAAGTTTAGTATTTAATAATGAATTCTTGATTTATCTTTAACGGAATGTTATATAATGATAGCTGATTTTTATGGATAGACTATTGATAGACTAGCACCAGAATTAATTATGAGCTTTAGGATATAACTTAGCACTCTGAAGAGTGCGTAATCTTTAAGTAGGTACAACTAGATCGCGTGCAAAAAGTTTATTGAAACAAGAGGGGAGCATGACGGTACTAGCATAGCCATAAAGCGAGCTGCCTTCACCTCATTTCACTAAAATCTCGGTGTCAACACGTCGGAAACAATGCGAAAGTGTTGTGTGCGCACTTTCCACTTGCGAATGAAGCATCAGCACATTGCACCGGGGCACGGCATACGGCACACGACGAACAATGGCCTTTTCGTGTGTGCTGCTTTCATTCAGTGTGACTGTGTGAGCCTGAGGGGCACCAAAACTCGCGCGTTTCTCTTAACTAGAGGTAGGTAGTAGGTATCTTGCGTATTAGTGACTACGTGACTCATAACTACTCGTTTGAGTTACGAGATAAAAAAATACGTTACATACTCGGACGTGGATGTGGTAGATACACCTTCGAGATGACACCGTTTTCCTTCCAGACGTTGATGCCATCATGGTTTCGAGATTACGAGGAAACACATTGAAAATAAGTGCTTTGTTTTGCTTTTTGTGTTCTATGATTTACAATAAGTAGGTGTGTCAAAAGTCTGCGGTTTTTGGCTTTCAAATGCGTTACTATTTGTAAATACAATATTAATTTTCTCATAAGTGAATAACCTTGATCTGTTGCATGTCTTCCAAAACTCTCAAAGCCCAGGTTTGAGTAAATCGTTAAATAAAATATTTTTGTTGTATGTTATTAATTTCCCGAATTTGATCCTTATTAGCTACACTATCGGATGGTTTAATAATACCTTGTGTGTGTTTTTTTTTTCAAAATCAACTCACAGGAGTCTATGGCAGAAACTCAAATGTTGCAGTTTCGTTAAAATTGCGTTTCACCATCTATTCTAGGCCATATACAAACACCCAGACCCGGAACAAATACTTGTAGATCACACAAATACTTGCATAATGCGGGAATCGAACCCGTGACACGCAGCGCAGCAGTCCAATCGCTCAGCCACTGCACTTACGTTACTTTGGCATTACAATTAGATAATTTAATAAAATTACGAATTTAAATGATTATGATAACTAGAAACAGATTAATGTTGAGCCTGTGGTGTTTACCTTAATATGACTGTTACACTGTTCTAAACAGCTGAGGTGCTTATTTTGTTTAATCTAATAACACAGTTATAATCCCAGCTTAGTCTTAAAATAAGAAATTAAATATTTTCAAGATAATAAAGTATAACTTAAACATATACAGTTGTACCACAAAAAGTTAACATCTGTTAAACCTGCTTGTCTAAAAAGTGTAACTGTAAGAGACCCATAAATTACATGTCAAATGCCATTTAGCATAAAGCTAATCTGAGCTGAGGTTTACCTCACACTTCACAATATACTGAAATTATAACAATTAAGTTGAAAGCGCACGTAATAGGGGGCCGGCTATCGCCATTAACTCAGCAAAATTCAGAATCCATAGGTCATACTCAACATTTTGCTGAAACTGTGAACCTCTCAATCAATATGATATTATTATGTGTTTTAAATTTAACATACTTGGTCCAGTTACAATTATTACATTTTCTTTACAATCAGGGTTTTTATTTAAATTATGCAGTTATTTAGTTTTAGTCAAGGCTGCTAGTTTTTATTCAGATTCCTGGGAGGTATGACTAGGTCACAGATAATGATGGAGTTTCCATTCACTGACAGCAACAGTACACAAAATATTTCAGATAACAGATAATTACTTGAATGGGTATGGCACAGTCAACAAAAGAGATATCTATGCAGGCATATTTTGACCGCAGGTTTTTCTTTTTTAAATAGGTACCTACTATTTAATTATGATGTAAACATAGTAATATAAAGAAAACAATTAACTTGGAAATCAGAAGTTTTTAGAATGATGAAGTAGTAGGAAAAGAAAAACAATAAAAACCACTACATAATTTATTATTTTGTTGTGAATGGTCCTGGAAGTAGGTAGAGGTACACTCATTTTTGCAAGTGCTTGCTGAGGGCAATTTATCTATATACAAAATTATTATAGGAGGTAATGCAGAAGATTAACACTATGAATTCAAACTTCGTCCTTCAAGGACGCCCAGAGAAGTATTGAGGTACTAACAAGTTTTACCTTATCATATTATGATAATAATCTAATACCTATTTAATGTTACAATAAAGTAACATTGAGATTTTTTTTCGTTCTGTAACACAATTAAAGTAAAGGTGTTCGCACCAACCTGCTAGGTGTGCAGCGCCGTGTCGCCTCCAAACAACGTCCACCTTCATTATGTTGAAATAACAAAACACAAAAACTATTCACCTACATTAAATTAATAACTGTAATCAACTAATTCATGATGCACTTTCTTAAAGAAACGTAGTTAATAAAATTACACAAAATCATAGAACAAAACATAAAGCTTTTGATATCACGGAAATAAAAACATAAAAAGAAACATCACCACAAAACATAACCGTATGACTGACTGACGCGCACACTAGCGGCCAAGCTGGCTGGCTCACTGACAGACAGATGACACTTGACAGTGTAGATTGGAGCATGGTATAATAATATACTTCGCCAGGTATGGCACTCCGAAACACATTGGTCACGTGGGATTCACTTGCTTACGTCATCATCGCTATCAATGGTTCTCAAACTTTACAGTTTAGGGAAATTCAACCTAATAAAACATTGACCTAATTATTACATTACTGCTAACTTTTGCCCGTGGCTTCACCTGCGTAGTAGGTTTACAGTGACAAAAAGCATTATTTATCCATCCTAGGGTTCCAAGCCAAGTCTATTTGTGAGAACAAAGGTGCACACAGCTAAATATTATCAAGCTAGATACTTCCAGTATAAGCTGATACCGCATTTTATATGATTTCTGTACAATGGGAGGTCAGCTTATACTGGAAATATATTGCTTAATATGAAACTATACTAAAAACACATTGTGAAACAGTCGCCTTACGAAGTGTTTTTTTATATTGAAGATAGGTTCGCGTTAGACCACTATCGCGCGAAGATGTGTGATGTGGTCAAAGAAAAAAATATATCAAACTTGTTAGACGTTCACAAATAAATGTTTGGGAACCACTGTTCACACTGTCACTGAGCGAGACAGGCTTATGCATAAAACAAGAATAGCGATACACGACAAAATGGCGGAATGACAATGACAGCCCGTTCCTGTGTTACCAGTAGTGTGTGGTTATAACTCCCTAACCACATTTATTACCTATGCGAATACGATAAAACGTTGTGGTTTTATTTTATGAATTGTGTTGGTATACGTATTGAATTGTTTTGTTTGCTAGAATAAACACAATTTAAATGTTTTATATATTTTTTAAACAGAATGGTGACTGAAAATGTTTCCTCATTTTCGTATTTTGTTGCAAAAAAGTGGCAACTGGAAAGTGACGTAAGCAAGTGAAGCTGCGGGAGTGTCAGACCTTGTTTTTTTAGACCATGGATTGGAGCATGGTTGGAGTAGATGACCATTATCGGACGCGTCCGTCAGCCGCGGCTGAGAGACGCGGCTAAAGCTGAGAACAAATTATCGGACGGAACCTCAGCAGCGGCTGACGTACCACCATGCTCCCGATAATTTATTCGCAGCTTTATTCATTATCTAGCCAGTACATTTAATACTACACTGTGCAAACTGTCGGTTGTAAGCCGCGGATATGACCTTGAGCGTTCGGACGTCCGAACAGAATCTGGCCGGGCCGGCTGGATGTTTGTGATTGTGCATCCGAAGGGGGTCGTCCTGGGTCGTCCGAACTACAGTATTAAATGTACTGGCTAGATAATGAATGAGCAGCGTCTCTCAGCCGCGGCTGACGGACGCGTCCGATAATTTGTTCGCAGCTTCTTCGTACAACGATTATCGAAACGCTCGACGTAGCTGACATTTCTGGTCGTCTGTGATTGGCCGTCGCAGGCGCTGCCGCCATTTGTTTTTGTTTCATTTGACATAAGTCTGACATTCACTGAATGGCAACTCAAAGCTATTCGTAGATGTCACTGCGATCGTTGTCCCATAAGTCAGATTACTGTATAGCTTGTACAAAAAACAAACACGTATTTTGTTATAAAAATTGAGTTTATTCTAAAAAACAAATATGGGAAATTATTCGTCAATGCAAGTGCATATACTAAAACTAGAACTAAGACGCCGCGGTGCATCTACAAGAGGAAAAAAAAGTGATTTAGTTGAGAGGCTAGAAATTTGATTCCACTACATTAAACACACATTAACTTGTAGTTGGGATTTAAAATTGTAATTTTTAAGTAGGTATTACATGTGCTAGCATCTACAAAGAATGTAGTACTGCTTCTGACATTCTATATTGAGAAAAATGTCATCAAGTACAAACTCTATTACCTATACGAAAAGATGCACCTGTCACAACCCACAACGCTATTAAAATGCAGCGCGACGCCACGCTGCGCCGCGCCGGGTTGTGACAGGTCACAGGTGTATCTTTTAGTGTAAGAAATAGAGTTCGATTTTGAATAGCTCTATTGAAATGTGCGCGCAGCGTCACGTTTCGGTCTGAGCCGACCCTAAAGGTCACATCCGTGAGCGTCCGCGACTTACGACCGACAGTTTGGCACAGTGCGCTAGATATCAATAAGCCGCGTCTCTTCTTGAACCAAAATGTATCACGAATTCACGGGGGATTTTTGGCAATTTACTAATAGAATAGAATGCTTTTAGTCGTAGTCCGTACGAAACTAACATTATTTTTTATATTAGTGAAAAAATTTGATTTTCGGATTAATGCGCCATTCATGCGCCGTAGTCAGCCCGCGAAATTCAAATTTTCATGTGTTTTTGCAATTTGTTTATCAGTTACAAGTTGTAACTTGATCAAAATATGATTCGCGACAGTAAAAAGAGTAACTTTACATATCAGAATAATCAAAACATTCGCTTCATTCACTCTCTCAAAGATTTGGTCAAAGCTAAGCGAGAGTTCAGCAAGTGAAAGCGAATGGAGCGAATGTTTTGATCATTCTTATATTTAAAATTATTTTTGTTATTGTCACGAATCATATTATTATGATCAAGTTACACCTTGTCAGTGAGAAGCAAATTGCAAAATTAAATTTCGCGGGCTACTACCACATGAGTAAATATATATAATAATAATAATAATAAATTTCATTTTATTTTCTCCCACAAGATACATACACTAATTAAAATTTACAAAGCTTATACACCGTGTTCCGGACGATATACATAAACTTCGACCAGATGTTCAAACCACGGAATTAAGCATTTTTCATTATGGACACATTAATAAATTCTTATTTTTTATTTTTTGTTAATTTTCATACAAACTAAATACCTAGACGTAAATAACCCGATATGCATGCCTCTTTATCCGAATTGGCAACGTCGTATTTTCATTCATAACTTTTGGCGGGCTGAAACAAATGAAATGCAAATAGTATTTGATAGATTTCAAATTAAGATACTTTCTCACTGCATAGCTCAATTAAATTTCATTAAATGAAATTACAAATATCTTTGTAACGAAGCCTTTTTAAGTACTACTTCCTTTGTTGGATTTGATTTGTAAAAGCCATAGAAGTATTTGCTAAAGTTTATGGATAACGTGAAGAACACGGTGTATATGGAAGGGAGACAGGAGCCCAAACTAAGTAAAAAACTTGTGTTATGGGTCTCCCGTGCACGACTTTAGCGCCACCTAGCGTTTGCACTGTTGACGGCTCTGACCGTTCTAATTGAAATCAGATTTCTTTACAAAACACATGGTTTTGGATTCCATGGCGATCCATCAGCTCTGAATAAAATTAAATAAACATAGGCAAAATGTATTCTATAAGAAAAATGTCAAATACAGGATTAAAATGAGGGTTATGATTTATTTACTTTTTTCTCTTCCCGGCAGCTAACCATCTCCTGCATTGCTCATCTTTCCAAGAACCGCTTGGGAATCAATAAAATTTAAATTTACTATTTCTGCTAGTATTCTTGCAGTTTACAACACAACAACTGCTGTGATCTATGTTTTTCTGGCGGAATAACGCGATTATAAAAATTACGTACAGATATGTCTGACAAATTGATTCGAAATTGACAGATGACAGAGTTCAATGAACTCTGAGACAGAGCCGTCGTACTCCGACTGCTCCCCATCACCTGCCGTTGAAGAAACTACGATATCTCGTCAGATATTCATTGAAATCAAATGATGTCAAGGGAAATTTTGTTCAAAATTAAATGTTTGTAATGATTAACGTATTTATTTGGGTAAGGATTAATATTATGTTCATAAAAATACCGTCGCAAGTAATGTATTATTTTAAAACCAATTTGATTTCCATAAAAAAGGTTATAGTGAGTTAACCTTAAAAGATAGATATATGCTGTCGCGGACTTTATTTTAGAACGTTTCATGAGGAAAAATTCCGTCATACATAATTTTTGCGTAATGTAAACCGTTTACGCAGCGCACGCAACGGAAGCTCTCAATAAGAATTTCCCGATTTGACAACATGTTTCATTGCTGCTCTGCTCCTATTGGTCATAGCGTGATGTTATATAGCCTATAGCCTTCCTCGATAAATGGACTATCCAACACAAAAAGAATTATTCAAATCGAACCAGAATTTCCTGAGATTAGCGCGTTTTTAATAGTTGGCATAGGTGAATGTGCTCTTAGACAATCCGACATTAGTTTTACTTTTCGCCACCATGGGCGCTGCAATCGAATAGTACTACCCCCACCTAGTACTTCGCACCCAGCGAATACGTGCATGAGCTAAATGAGTAGTTTGTTGCTGAGGGAGTGAGAATGTGCATGCATATTACGAAGTAATCATGCATGTCTATAGGTGTGTGTGTGAGTGTGTTTATGAATTTTTGTGTATGTGTTTATGAGTGTTTGTGCGTGTGTGTTTTCAAGGCCAGCAACAACATTTCGCGGATTTTAGGGATACCAGATTCGCGCAATATATTTCCCAGACAATTCGGTCTGTACGATAATATATGAAAATTCAAAATTATTTTTTAACAAACTATCTACATGTTATACAGGATACAGGAATTTGAATCCGTAATAAAAGATACAAAAATAAATTGGTAGGAGACTTCAGCTCTTTCTCGATGTGTTTTTTTTGTGTTTTTATTTGTCCGCGAAAATGAGTGAGATAATATGTATTGGTGTTTCCCCTATTCATAGTTCATAGGTAATTTCTCGATCGACGGACCCGATAGGAAAGTCCCTATATCGCTCAATATGATATTACTACTAGAGTATTGATTAGAGTTTTAAATGGCCATTTTAAAAAGATCTAGTCTGGAAATGAAATATTAGGTCGAAACAATTTGAAATAATGTAAGGGCATTATTTCAATTTAATTCGAACTAAAAAGAACAAAAAAAAACTGTTTATAATAATAAAAATACTGTTTTTTTTACCACCCTGATATATTCCTAACATTCAAGGGTTGGGGTCACATCATACTCCACCTTGCATAATGTTGACTTAGTATGGCTTAGCAGGTTTCACAAACTTACGCCATTAAATTCTTCTCTGTACTTAATTAGGCAGATTAAGGGAAAAAGTCACATGCAATGATGTTTTCCTTCACCGAAAGGCAATTGGTCTGATAAACAGGTTATCCTTTTGACATATTATTACCCATATCGACCATTACCGATCACGCGTGATAATAATGTACCCGCTAGTCGGGTAAAAAGTTTGCAGTATGACAAAACTCCCCATTTGTGACGTCAACATTCTCTATCTCATGTGGCTACGCCAAACAACAATCTAGGGTTCCTTTATCTAAGAAATAAATACTCATGTGCTAATAAGGAGGAATCACTTTAATTTAGTGTCCGACCGAAAGTGATTTTTCAGCCGAAACCGAAACCGAACTTTCGGGGTTGCTCTCGGTTCGGCCGAAACCGAAACTTATTTAAACAATTAAAATCACGATTATTTAATGTTCTGATTTTTAACATAATTATTAACACTTTTTTTAGCGTGGTAATATCATCAAATGAGTGACCACCCAGGGAAGGGCAGGAGGGACTGTCAGACTTGTACTGACTAAAATCCACGGTGTCCTTCATTAGCCCTTTACGTTCCAGGGTCACGGTAAAGGTATAAGTCCCACGACCCCGGCAGGCCTTGGCCCTCTAAAGGGGGGGGTGGGCGTCATCTTGCTGACGCTCTTTGAGGTGCACGTGGAACACAACGCGCCGCCGTCGACCCGGGCATGGTCCATGGTCCGCATGCCCGCGCCTACGGTGGCCGGAGATCATCTTGCGACGTCCGACGCCGTGGGCATCTACCACTGCGGCTGGGGCGGAGGGAGGACGCTGTCCTCACTCTCTAACGGCCCGCCTCTTCCTTCGCGAGCATAACTGCTTCGTAGAAGGAGGCGAAATATTTATTAACACTTAAGAAAAAGTGATAATGAATCATTACTTCCCAGAATTTGATCTTTATTAGCAACACTATCGAATGATGTCAAGACAGAATGTGTTTTTTTCCAAAATCAGCAGGTTCGATTCCTGGCCAGGATTATTAAATATTCTAAAATCCAATGATGTAGTTTTAGTTTTCGTCAAAATCGGCCTCGGGACTCCTTTCAACGTTTTTCGATATTTCTCATAGTTAAGGATGTAAACAACCACGCCCAGTTGAAAAATTAGGCAGTTAAGTAGTTAATGTTGACAAAATAAAAAATAAATATTCTTGGCAAAAAACAGTAGAAAACCGGAAGTCGCCACTGTCTTCTCGCTACCAGCACTTTGAATGATTTTATTTTATTTATTTTCACCTATTACGTTAGTTTTATGGCACAATAATAAATCTTACAAACCTGCGTCTTTGTTTACACCAAATATCAAATATTTTAAAACGTTGTCAGCAAATAAAAATATTAGTTCCGTTTCAAGACGTTCTGGCCAAGCTGTAACAAATATATTTTTTTATGACATGAATATACAATACTTGTCTTGGAAGTAAACTTATTAAAATCCTGCCAGGAAGTCCATCCTTATAGTGGTGGAACCATCATGGTATGGGCGGGTATTTGGATCGGCGGAAGAACTGAGTTGATTTGGATCAGAGGCAACCTCAACGCTCAAATTTATGCTGAGACGATTGTATCAGACGTCATCGTTACTCTACAAGTGCAAATCGGTCCCTTATTTCAGTTAATGCATGATAATGCAACAACTGGGCATAAGAGGACTACCACTTACTCTTTTACGCAACTATCTGTCGAACAGGAAACAGAGGGTTAGAATTGGGAATTATATTAGTGAGGACGCTGACGTATCATTTGGCGTACCGCAGGGTAGCGTACTTGGTCCTACTCTATTTTTAATATACATAAACGAGCTCTGTAACTTAAAAATCAAAAATGCCAAAATCTTCTCCTATGCAGATGATACCGCCATCGTCTTCACTGGTTGTTCCTGGAAAGAAGTTCAACTATGTACTGAAGCGGGCATGGCGACCATAGCCAATTGGTTACAAAATAATCTCCTCACCCTGAACACATCAAAAACTAACTTCATGTACTTTAATATTAGTAAACGGACGCAACCTGCTGCGAATTTTAAAATTAAATTACACAACTGTGGTGATGTGACCAATAAATGCTGTAACTGCCCCATACTGAATCAAGTAACACATAATAAATATTTGGGAATAATAATAGACCACAATCTCACCTGGTATCTGCATTTGGAGCTAGTAGCAAATAGGATCAGGAAACTAAGCTGGTTATTCAGTACATTAAGACACGTTGTTCCAAAAAATATGATTACCCGTGGAAAAAACCCCAGAAATCTCTTAAACGAAATATATGTTGCTTTGGTCCAATCTATCTTGATTTACTGTATCCCCATCTGGGGAGGGACAGCAAAAACCAAATTCATTGAATTGGAACGTGCTCAACGTGCACTGATAAAAACTATGTATTTTAAAAAAAGACGTCATTCTACAGAAAACTTATATCAAATAAGTGGACTACTCTCTGTAAGAAAATTATATATTATACAGACAATACTAAAAAAACACAAAACCCTGCCTTATGATGCAACCAAACTCTCCAAGAGAAGAAAATATGCCATAGCACAAATCCCCCGCACAAAAACCTGCTTTGCATCCATTCAATATAACACACGATCAGCACAATTATATAATAAAATAAATAAAGAAGTGTTTGTTCATGCCAAAAAATTCGCTGACTGCAAAAAAACTGTAGTTGAATGGATCAAAAAACTCTCCTATGAGGAAACGGAAATGTTTATAAAATAATCAGCCTAACACAATCATACAGTCACACATACACAATCATACATACACTCACATACACCCACACACACACACACACACACACACACATGTACCAACATAATAGCGTAGATTAAGCCCCTGTTTTAAAATAAGTACCTATATATAAATTGTACCTATTATAATTTCAAAGTCATGTTTTCGTTTAACTTTAATTTTGAAGTGATTTCCTTAGTTATGGAAGAGCGGAGTCTTCTACTACAAGCTTTTTTCTGCTTAAAAGAAGGCTCCAATCACAATCTTATTGTATGAATATTGTTAACGAAATAAACTATTTTGTATTTGTATTTGTATTTGTAATGCACGACCGCACACCGCAAGAGTTGTAAGACAGACTCTCGCCGCAGCTAACATCAATGTCCTGCCCTGGCCTGCTCAGTCGCCAGACTTGAATCCGATTGAGCATGCATGGGATATGCTACAGAGAAGAGCTCTGCCGAATATGGAGGGTATCCAGTCGCAAGAAGACCTTTTTTTGTTGTTGCAACGAACATGGGCGGCCATTCCACAGCGTGATTTGGATGAACTCATTTTGAGTATGCCAAACCGATGTTCTTGTGTTGTTAGTGTTCGCGGTAGAAACACGGATTATTAATTGTTTAAGTTACCCAATAAAATTTTAAAGAAAACTGTTATTTCAGTCTTTTTTTCGAACTTTTGTGTTAGTGGTTCAAATGTCAAAAATCCCTTTATTAGGAAAATGGCAAATTTCTTTAAATTTATGCAAAGGTGACTTGGTTTATCGTTACTGTGACAAACGAAAACACTTTATTTGATGAATCCTTAAAGAAAATTTTAATTAATATCAATCAGGAGAAAAGTTATTGCAAAAATATATGTTGATCCCTAGACACTTTTGATGTGTGTATTTAAATACTTTTAATATCAGTTATTTCTTTTTATATTATTACAATCAGTGATTTTTTTTTGACACGATTGGCCGCCCCTAATATCTGGCCGCTCTAGGCCCGGGCCTACTGAGCCTTAGGGGAAATCCGCCATACTTATGTTTGGAGATTTTTATTATTTTTTATTTACCACTTTTATTAGGTACCTATTTTATTGTCAAATCTCTCAATGGGGAAGGCAAGTGTCAAAGTGAAAAGTGACATTTGTGTCCCAAAAGAACTGTCAAATCAAAGGAATTTTCTGAAAAAAAGCGTTTTATTGATGTAAAATGACTAGATGTTGTGTAAAAGGCTGTAATAATGATGGAACATACAAATTTCCGACAATTCACACTATCAAGAAATAATGGGTAGCTGCTATGACTGCTGTGAGACCAAAAAATGTATTTGTATTGTATTGTATAACGGGCTGGTATCCGCAACTCCACGTCATATGCGCGTATTTTGCGTGCCAAAAAATGTATTATCAATAAAGAAAAGCTATATAATAAACAAATATCTACCCTTGCGAAGCCGGGACAGGTCGTTAGTTGAATTTATTAATGAATTTCTATGATTATGAGACTTATCTAAACAATCGAATACACCTTTCAAAATAATATCTACTTTTCTATTGGAGGTTAAGTATTGCATCGCTCTTTATATCATGAAATGGTTCGTCTGGTGGAAGAAATATCACCGGGACTGAGATTTGTGATAGTTGTGGTGTTAGGAAGTTAAAATTCTTATCAATCTATAAAATAGATGTAAAATTAGTTGAAGAAGACAAACACAAAACTTGATGACATTTTTCTCAATATAGAATGTCAGAAGCAGTACTATATTCTTTGTAAGGCTAGCACATGTAATACAGACCTACTTAAAAAATACAATTTTAAATCCCAACTACAAGTAAATGTGTGTTTAATGTAGTAGAATCAAATTTCTAGCCTCTCAACTAAATCACTTTTTTTTCCTCTTGTAGATGCACCGCGGCGTCTTAATTCTGGTTTTAGTATATGCACTTGCATTGACGAATAATTTCCCATATTTGTTTTTTAGAATAAACTCAATTTTCCCACGTTTTTATATACTCACTTTTCTTGTTTGTTTGTTTGTTTATTTGTTTGTTTGTTTGTCGTTCCGGTTGGACTTTTGCAACTCAATTTTCAGGCACTTCCCGATAAGCTAGCAGGCTGAAATTTTGCACACGCTCTAAGTTCTGATGACAATGCATGACTAGCTAAGAAACGTCATAACAAATCCAATATGGCGGCCTCCCCAAGATGGCAGACTGGCTGTTTGAAATCCACCCCTATGATATGGGTATCAAATGAAAGGGTTTGCTGTCAGGAATACGAAAAAAATAGTCACGTGACTTAAATCCAATATGGCGGACGTCCAAGATGGCAGACAGGCTATTTGAAATGCACCCCTAAGATATGGATATCAAATGAAAGGGTTTGCTGTCAGGAGTACGAAAAAAATAGTCACGTGACTTAAATCCAATATGGCGGACGTCCAAGATTGCAGACTGGCTGTTTGAAATCCATCCCCATGTTATGGGTATCAAATGAAAGGGTTTGCTGTCAGAAATACGAAAAATATAGTCATGTGACTTAAATCCAATATGGCGGACGTCCAAGATGGCGGACAGGCTTTGAGGCACTTCCCGATAAGCTAGCAGGCTGAAATTTTCAGGGTAGCTTCAAACCCGATGAACAAAAATAAAAATAATAAAATAATTAATAGATTTTAAAAAATCTAAAAACCCACGTTTTTAAATGTCCTAAAAATAAGAAAAAATCCCTACGGGGCTGAGAGAGGGGCCACTCAAAACGTGGGGGCGTATCTTTGCTAGTTACACCCACGATCTATTACACGTCATGTAAATATATATCCCATAAATAATCCCTTAAATAATATACGCCCCCACGTTTTGAGTAGCCCCTCTCTCAGCCCCGTAGGGATTTTTTCTTATTTTTAGGTCATTTAAAAACGTGGGTTTTTAGATTTTTTAAAATCTATTAATTTTTATAACAAAATACGTGTTTGTTTTTTGTACAAGCTATACAGTAATCTGACTTATGAGACAACGATCGCAGCGACATCTACGAATAGCTTTGAGTTGCCATCCCCATTGCAAAACATAACCTAAGCCCACGATTAAATGGACGGCCACTAGCACGAGTTAGCTGCGAAGTTTAACGAATGACGCACGATAATTCAAGAACACTCGAGTTTATTTATATAAAACACTCGAGTTTCGGCGGGGCCGAAAGTTTCGGCTATATTTTGGCCGAAACCGAAACAAGATTTTGTGGCCGAAACTGACCGAAACCGAAACCGGGCCGGTCGATGTGTCGGTCACTACTTTAATTTTTTAATATTATTTTTGCTCAGCTACTTGGCCTTTGCGCCATTTGTGTAGCCAGGTGTTTCATTTAAAAAAACAGTTTCATCCAAATTCCACTATTCAATTTATCTAGTAGTAGCGTAAATCGTAAATAACAATTTGTTTTTGAATAAATCTGAGATCTACATACTATACATTTATGATTTTAATGAATTTTTCGAAAAAAAAATATATTAGACTAAAGAAAATACTAATTTTTATTTCAAACAATAAATTAAAAGTAAACTATTTTTTATACTATTAATTTTATATTTTAAGCATAAATTATTTTTTATTATTTGACACTTAATGACATTACAAAATGAATGTTGCTATTTTTCATAAAAAATGGCAGCCTTCATGTCGTAAGCTTTTCTTTTCTTTTCTACAAATGAAAAGTTTTTATTATCAATTTATGGAAGATTTATAATGCTATTTGAAGCGATCCAGATGGTCTGTCGGTTTTCTGAGGCACTTATTTAGTTGTAAATGTTGTTAGTCATGTACTTCTTATTGGCTGTAAGTACTACGTGGTTAAGATTCTTTTGTTGCTTGACTTAATTTACATAGGTGTATATTATTTTCCTCGATCATAACTCTGTTTGAAAGACCTTTATATACATCTGTCTGCCTGTATCTTTTCTGTATATTGTTATTCTTTTAGGTGGCGTGAACATCGAGCTGTATATTGCAAATGTTGAACGGATCGAACGATACAAATAGTTCTACTGTGACAACATTCAACAAAGATAATATCATGAGCGCCGGAAGTGTGTCGTTGGACAGCGAGCTAGCGAGCACGCGGCGTCTGCTGTGGGGCGAACATGTGAAAGAGGATGTGTTCCGGCGATGGGCACAGGGCTTCCAGTTCAGTCCGGACGAGCCCAGCGCTCTCGTCCAGCTGGAAGGCGGACCATGCGCTGCTATTGCGCCCGTTCAAGGCTTCCTGCTTAAAATACTTTTATCGGAGACACCTGGACACAGTTTTCAAGACTTGACATCTGAGAAGTGCAATTCTCTACTTGTTAGGGCTGTGTGTACAATATTAAGCCAGTGTGTAGCTCCTAAGTATATTGTAGCTGTGCACCGGAAGAATGAACCTGATGCTGAGACTAGCAGTAGCAATGACCATAATGTGGATGGGCAATCCAGTTCTGTGTATGATACCTTAGACCAGTTCCATCGAAGGATTGAAGTACATCCATTTCAGACTTTATCAGAAGTGGAAGCCTTCTACACAAGGAACATTCGAATATTGAAGGACAAGTACGGTGTTCTACTTCTGTTGTATAGTGTAATTCTCAGCAAGGGGGTGGCTATTGTGGAGGCAGAGCTTGCAGAACTGTCAGACCCACTCATACATTCAACATATGGCTATGGCTCACAAGGACTTATTAATTTAATGCTAACAGGAAGAGCTGTTGCACATGTATGGGACCATGACCAAGTTGTGGGAGGACTGCGACTGCAAGGCATTGAACGACAAAATGATATTGGATTTCTTACAATAATGGAACATATGCAATACTGCACTGTTGGGTCTTTCTACAAAAATCCTAAACACCCAGTGTGGGTGCTAGCCTCAGATACACATCTAACAGTATTGTTCTCTCTTGAGCGAAGACTAGCTGCACCTGAAACTGTTGGTGAGTCAGCTGAGCGGATTTTCCGCTCATTTGATCCAGAGGGTAACAACTTTATTCCTTCAGCTGCTCTACAAGATGTACTATGTGCTGCTGATCTGGTCAGTGAACCTGAATATGTGGAATTAATGAGACGAAAGTTGGATTCAGAGAATTTGGGCATAATTCTATTAAGTGCATTCATGGACGAGTTCTTTCCAGGCTGTGAACGTGGTGCACCTGATACTTTTACTTTGCATCACTACAATGGACTGTTGCGCAGCAACCCTGGCACTCGTGTTATGTATCGTACTGGCCGTGCCGCTCTGCTGGAGTGCAACATGCGTGCCGCTAGCACGGATGCTATGCTCACGTGTCTGCAAACAAAGTGGCCCAGCATTGATGTGATGTGGGATGATGGACAGTCACCATCACTCAACTAGCACAGGTTGCTCCCTTCCGATGACCCCTTGCTTTGAACTCATACTGTGACACAGTGAGGAATACGTCGAAAGTACCTTTAGATATGTTAAAATAATGTCGCTGAAAAATTCCATTACTTTATTGTATTAACTTATGTATAAAAAATTGTATTGGATGGATTGCGTTGAGGCTCCGCATGGATGATCCTTGCACTGGTAAAGGCAGCTATTTTGCATAAATTTGGCATCCTCCTAGGCAGGACATGGACACTGAGCCTCCAGCATGACAGCGCCCTGTGTTCTGTGCTCTGTCCAGAAAACAAGACTTATTATAATCAGTACAATGTTGTGAGAATAGCTCCAAGCTACATGTGTAAATGAGTGATCTGATAAATTAAGCAATAAGCTTTATGCAAGAGTAATAAATATTATAAAATGTAAAATATAATTTTACAGTGCTCTATTTTGTGTTGATAAAAAATTATTCATTATTTTGGACTGGGTAATAAACACAAATCTATTTTCGTATTAAGATTAGCTGTGACGAAATTTTGTCTAGGTCATGATCTAATTACCCAGAAGCAGTGCAGTGGTGAGTGATGCCAAGAATCTAGTGGCTAAGTAATGCTCATTGTGCACTTGAGGGACAATGCAACGCACACGCCACGTGGTACGCAACTAACAGAAGCACTAATTTGCACTTGTCTAATAATGATAAAAGTATAGTTTTGTACAAAGTTTTGTACCAACCTTTGTATGTAACTTTAGATGTTGTATTATTGGACAAACATGTTGTGCAGATGCAGTGGTAGGTACAGTCTTGAACCCAGTGGCTTGACCCTACCATCATAACAGGTGTGTACTACTGGTCATGGTCATGGTCATGGGTGATGGACATCTGTAAGTCTCTTAAAGCTGCCACTTTTTTATGTTGATTATGAAATATAATAATAGATACTTATAAACGTTTTCCAACTTTAATTCTGTATATAATGGTTTGCTAAAAACTATCTTGACTAATACTGTGAGGGATAGTAATTTTATTTTATATTAAATACCTAAAAATGCCTTTTACATTGTGTCTGCCATGCATTTGGATAATAAGTATTTTGGCAGATTTACATTGAGTCAGTAACTGACGTCAGTCCACTGATGTTTAGTCTGTGGTCCACTGACGAGTCAGTGCTGACCTGGCACTGCCATAATGTAAATTGATTTCTTGAAATACTGACCTCGTCTAAATAGCATGAGTCAGTTTTCGGCGCCAGCACTGACACCAGTTACTGACTCAATGTAAATCTGCCATTTAGTGTAATTGTTACTGGACATGCTGCTAACATGTTCTTACACTACATGTCATCATCATCATCATCATCAGCCGGAACACTGCATGTATCTTACACATATTGTTGCAAGGCTACTTTTGTTGTTTATATCAACAAACCGAAATTCGGTTTTCTGCCATGTAACTTATGAATGGGACCTAATAGGGGCTACTAAATATAAATGTTACATGGGTCTCTTTAAAGAAGTTTCCCATCAGCTTGTTGGGATTATTAACATACATTTTGTATACCTTTTTGTTGGTTTATATTGTGACTTAAACATTAACCAAGACTTGTTTTGTAAGTAAATATGTACATTGACTCAAATTATAAGAGTAATTTGTTCATCAGTTTTGTTTGTTTAACAAATGTCTGTGTAGCTACTGCCTGAGGACTATCTGCTGATACTTTAGGAATATAGAATGGCAACCACTTGCATCTATACACAAAACGGCCATCTTTGGATAGTCTTGTTTCTTAGGTAGTGATTATTATAGTTGAATTTGGTCAGATTAATGTAAAATAGCTGTACACATTAGTGTCCCGTTATGAAGAGTATATTGAAAGATATTTTCAGTTAGTCATAAATAGTGTAACATGCTTTTTTAATTACAATATGTTGGTTTTATTTTGTTTGAATATGTTCTAAGACTGGTCAAAAAATATTTGCACAATACAAGATTTGGTTAGCATCAAAAATCTATCCATGTGTTAATACAATTAATATGACCCAGAGCTTAATACTGACTTAGCCACGAAGTTCGTAGTTACCGACTTCAAAAAGGAGGAGGTTCGCAATTCAGACGATTTTTTTTAAATGACCTACTTGATAAACTCAAAAGACCATTTTATTTTATTTGATTACCTCATTTGCTTAGTGGTCGTACTATGCGTAGCATGAGGTCTTGGGGGTTCGATTCCCAAATCGGACTTTTATTAGATTTTCAATCGGCAATGGTAGCCACAGTGTTGATATATCTGCTTGGTTGTAGTAATTACCTTTCATAAATAACCCGGTTCATTGAAGAAAGGGATCTTAAATGGCGGCCAAAGAGATAAAGAACTATAGAGCGGGCATTGGGAATATTGTCATACAAAAATGTTGATGTCGGGCGTCAGTAGCGCTATCTAGCGTTGTATAGCAAAACCACGTATTAAAATAAGGCTGACGCTGACCCCACCAAACTATGGACCCCACATTAGGCGTGCGCGATCCTCGGGCGTCTGAGAAGCGCGGGCGACCCGCGAGCGCGCTGCGTGAGCGTCGCGTTTTGCTACCCTGCGGCGTGTGTGAAAAGAGCAAGCGGCGCGCACGCGGCGCTCGTGTCGCGTTCTTACCCCATCGTCCGTCTGACTTGATTGAAGGGGCTTAAACGCCAAAGCGAGCGCCGCGTGCGCGCCGCGCGCTCGCTGCACACACGTCACACGACGGCAACACGCGACGCTTACGCAGCGCGCTCGCGTCGTGCACGCGCGCGCCTAATGTGGGGGAGGCCTAATTCATCAGAATATATTTCCAGCCATTACACAATAGATGGCAGAACTGAGCATCTTGTGATAGGGGTGCAACATTTTAGAATGGCACAATTATCGATACATAAACATCGATAAAGTTAACTAGGATTTAAATATTAGAAAAAAATTAAAAAGTGTGTAAGGGCAGAAAAGAAATTAAATGATTAGTTATTAATACAATCCTATATTATCAATTTGACGATTATGTTCAACAGTATTGTTGTTAAACTATCGTCATTAACTTAGTCAATGAACAACACAAAAAAATGTTTTTTTTTCGCTCATATAATTTGTATGAAAACGTTTTTTGCTTTTGACCAACTTCCACCGTCTCGATTTTATTTTTCCCATATCATAAAATGATCCTTACATTAAATGTGTCGAACGGCATAAAAATAAATGTTTTAATTAATTTTTGTCTACTTGTTGCCGTTATCGAGTAAACAAGAGCAAAAACCTCTGGGCCCTCTTTTTTATCGTGGTAAATTCATCAAATGGGTCCTCCCATCCCAGGCGGGACGTGAAGGGGCTCTCAGACTTGTACTGACTAAAATCCATGGTGTTCCTTCAATAGCCCTTTACGTTCCGGGTCAACTGATAAGACAGTCCCGCAACCCCGGCAGGCATTGGCCCTGTAAGAGGGACCCCGTCAGATTGCTGACAGTTGTTTGAGGCGCGTATGGACAACGCCACGCTGTCGACCCAGTTATGGTCCATGCGGACGAGCGTGGGTATTAGAGCCCCCTTAAATATTATTTAAAAATTCATTTTTTATATTTATGTGTTATCTGCTCTAACAGTAATCGAACCTAGAATTCTCTAAAATCCTCAAATTTTGATGTACACACTTGTTTAAAGAAATAATATTTTTTTTACATGTTTGGATCACACTTAATTTTCTTGTTAAATTAGATCAACAGAACTCTTTCGGAAAAGTATGAGGAACTGTAGATATAACCGTCAGGAGACTAAATCAGTATTTAAATTTCGATTTGGAATAAATGATCTGCCGACGGAAGTTAGCAGAGCATATTTTAATTTTCATTTTATTCAGACAAAACGCCAGAACTATGTCTAAAAAGTATAGGGAACTCTAGAACTCAACCGCATGCCAATAGAACTCACATGTTTTCATGCTCTGCTGAGAAATGATCTGCCAAGTTCACCGACATAGCTATAGCGGGAAAAATCTTGTTCCAGAATCTTATGGTCACCCTACTAGAAAGAGACGGTTACCTCCAAATTAGCTCTCTCAGCTGGCACGTTTTTCGGCATGAGTACTCAATCCAGATTGTTATACATCCATCACAGAGCATGTAATTTTAAGAGTCGGAACTTAGAACATTTAGGTCATAACGAGTTTATAACGGAAGTGGTACCAATCACAAGAAAAAAACATGGCTACCAACATAAAAGTTTCACATACACAGAAATAGGGATGCCCAACGCATCATAGAGTTGTCATACCTTATCGATATCGATAAAATGCATACTACGCAGGTAGTAGGTAGGTTCCAAAATTTATTGATTTTGAAATAAAACTTGGTGAAATAAAACACTGATTTATATAATTTCAACATTTATTAATTTGCTTCACAAGGGTAAACCGATCGTTACCAAACCGCTCCTAAGCCTTCAGAGTGAAGGCACAACTTTGCAGCAAACACCTCAATAGCTGGCTTGTGGAAAGTATCTGAAATGAAACATAATAATTTGTTAATAATATTTCGGGAAAACGAAAAGTATCTTATAAGACTTACAACAAAATAAAAACAAACCGTCTTAAAAAAAGATAAACATCTCTTGAAAACTAAAGCCTAAAAAAATTGTCAACATCACAACAACATTTCATGTTGACATCTACGGGTTGTTTTGCAACTCAACTCTTTTTTTAGAAAACCCTTCAACAGTTGTTTATTTTTATGTGGTGATGCGGTAAGGCTTCACAAGTGTTATGAATGTGCTACAGAAACTCAGCTTTTTAAATATATTTATTATTAAAATATCTTTAAAAGTCTGTTTGTTATTTTTTAATTTTAATCAAATTCACATTTTTTTTTATAATTATTTACTTTTTGAGTCTGAATAGGTGTAATGATGTGGAAATTTTGATAATTGTCTGTCAGTGAGAGGTAAAGCGGTCAAATTCAAAGTTGGGATTGCATACCTTCCAACGGTTTCCATATTTATTGAAATCCTTTTTTCCGAAGAGTTAAGCACATACATTTTGCTGCACATGTTGTTTTACTATTGGTAGATTCACCGATTCTTCAAAACCAACAGCATTTAGCCTCTCATAATAGCTGGAATAAAAAATATAAAACATTACTTCTTACTGGCTGTTTCACTGCAAATTTATTAAGTGTGATTTAAAGAAAGCACTCTTTACACTATCAGAATAACTAAATGAATATATAAATTATTATGCTTGGAACATGAAATTCTAAGATTAATTATTATAGATTCGCAGTATAATGGTGTCACAGGTAGATAATGTCTTTAGACTCGACCAACATGAACCAAAATTATAATTTTGTATGTAGAAAAATATTTAAAACTTTTCTTCACTAGTTTCAGCTAATTTTGATTGGTGAGGGTTGTATTACAGATTTTGATGATGCTTTTAATTTCAAATTAGTGGCTGTGAGAGTAACTATGAGAACAAAATCACATCAGCAGATGTACTCACCGGTTTGGATACAGGGAAACCTTGGAAAAAAGTAATTTCCAGTATGCCAGGACTCCTTTATGACCCTAGTCCAACAAACTTCGAGTCGATGTCTAGTTTTATGTTCAACAGTTCTAAATTATTCATTTTCTCGTTAAAAATATGTGAGGATGAAATTGAAAAGCAAACCACTTCTAAGACGACGCACTGACTAGACACTCCACTCAACGTAACGTTAACACAATCACAGAAATTATTCTTGTAAGTTATATTCCCAAATCATACAGAAAAAGGAGAAACAAAATGAAAAACACAACACGAAGGCAGACATATTTGTTTCGGTCTCCATAATTTAGTCACGTGGTATCATTATTTAGTACTGTGATGTTGGTCAATATGATTTTCTGACGTGTTTTTGAATGTTGGCCATGGATTGGGAATAAATTCCATACATTGACCTGATTGTTCGGACACACACACCGCACACACGTACACAGGGCTGACAGCCCTGTGTTACTTAGAACAATCAGGTCAATGTATGGAATTTATTCCCAATCCATTGCCAACATTCAAAAACACGTCAGAAAATCATATTGACCAACATCACAGTACTAAATAATGATACCACGTGACTAAATTATGGAGACCGAAACAAATATGTCTGCCTTCGTGTTGTGTTTTTCAGTTTGTTTTTCCTTTTTCTGTATGATTTGGGAATATAACTTACAAGAATAATTTCTGTGATTGTGTTAACGTTACGTTGAGTGGAGTGTCTAGTCAGTGCGTCGTCTTAGAAGTGGTTTGCTTTTCAATTTCATCCTCACATATTTTTAACGAGAAAATGAATAATTTAGAACTGTTGAACATAAAACTAGACATTGACTCGAAGTTTGTGGGATTAGGGTCATAAAGGAGTCCTGGCATACTGGAAATAACTTTTTTCCAAGGTTTCCCTGTATCCAAACCGGTGAGTACATCTGCTGATGTGATTTTGTTCTCATACTCTCACAGCCACAGCACTAATTTGAAATTAAAAGCATCATCAACATCTGTAATACAACCCTCACCAATCAAAATTACCTGAAACTAGTCAAGAAAAGTTTTAAATATTTTTCTACATACAAAATTATAATTTTGGTTCATGTTGGTCGAGTCTAAAGACATTATCTACCTGTGACACCATTATACTGCGAATCTATAATTAATCTTAGAATTTCATGTTCCAATTTATCTTCCCCGGACTACCGACAGACAGACAACCATTTCTAAATTTAATTCAATCGCACCAAACATCAAAATTACCGAAAAAGGACTCTCTTCACCTCCTGGGGTCCCCAATTTTTGATGAATCATTTCCCACCTTCATTGAGAATAAAATTCTAAATTTTAATGATGTCTCGGAAAGGCTTTTTAAAATCAACATACATTCGGCCTTCACAATTATTCGATACTGTTGTTTTGGACCAAAATTTACCTATAGCCTTCGTTCCTCACACCTTTGGAAACACCCACAACTCTTAGAAAAAGTAGATAAAATCATCAGAAATACATTGACCTCCATCCTAAATGTGGCCCTGGACGACCGAGAGTGGCAGCAAGCCACTCTTCCTATCCGCTTGGGTGGTCTCGGCGTTCGCAAAATTTCAAGTTTTAGTTTACCGGCCTTCCTCTCCTCGGTCTACGGTACCGAGAAATTAACCAGGAACATTTTATCTAGTTCACTGGTCGATTTTGAGGTACCGTTTATGACCGATGCGTTGAACGCTTGGAAAATGGCTTGTCCCAATACGGATTTGCCCGACTACCTGTCCTCCCAAAGACGGTGGGACGTGCCGCTCTGCAGTATTGTACGGAATAACCTGTTAAATACGTCAACTAATGCTGCGGAGCGCGCCCGTCTGCTGGCTGTGGGGGAGTGGGAGTCGGGATTATGGCTTCAAGCACTCCCATCATCCACCATTGGTACCATGATGGATGATGCTTCATTTCGGCTCGCTACAGGCCTTCGTTTAGGCGCACCTTGTGTTGCTCCGCATCGTTGCCACTGTGGTGAAGCTGTCGACAACCTCGGGCATCATGGCCTGTCCTGCAGCAGAAGCGCAGGTCGCATAGCTCGTCACGCTAGCATCAACGACATTATTCGTCGAGCTTTTGCCTCCGCCGGCGTACCAGCGGTTTTAGAACCAAATGGCTTGGTACGGGACGATGGGAAAAGACCAGACGGTATGACGTTAGTGCCTTGGAAGGTAGGTAGGCCTTTGGTGTGGGACGCTACCTGTGTCGATACCCTTGCGCCATCCCACGTTGCAAGCACGGCGGGCTGTGCTGGTGCTGCTGCTGCGGCTGCTGAGAACCTCAAGCGGCGCAAATACTGTAAACTTAACGGTTGCTACAGTTTTGAGCCGTTTGGGGTCGAAACGCTCGGGTCATGGGGTCCGAGTGCGCGTCTCCTTTTTAAGGAAATTTCTCACCGACTGATCGACAGTTCGCGTGACCAGAGGGCTGGTTCCTTTTTTGGTCAAAGAATAAGCATTGCCATCCAACGTGGCAATGCTGCCAGTCTTCTGGGCACGTTTCCGGATGACAGCGATGCGGAGGAGTACTTTGACGCCTGAGTGTCTCTGTCTTTTGTGTTTTTGTTTTCTTTTAATTAAGTATTTTATTTTAGTTTAAGTTTAGTTGTAAATATATAGTTTTATTTATTTTTAGACTAGCTTTAGTTACCTAATGTATATATCCAAGCATAATAATTTATATATTCATTTAGTTATTCTGATAGTGTTAAGAGTGCTTTCTTTAAATCACACTTTATAAATTTGCAGTGAAACAGCCAGTGAGAAGTAATGTTTTATATTTTTTATTCCAGCTATTAGGAGAGGCTAAATGCTGTTGGTATTGAAGAATCGGTGAATCTACCAATAGTAAAACAACATGTGCAACGAAATGTATGTGCTTAACTCTTCGGAAAAAAGGATTTCAATAAATATGGAAACCGTTGGAAGGTATGCAATCCCAACTTTGAATTTGATCGCTTTACCTCACACTGACAGACAATTATCAAAATTTTCACATCATTACGTACATTATTCAGAGTCAAAAAGTAAATAATTATAAAAAGAAAAACGTGAATTTTATTAATATGTAAAAAATAACAAACAGACTTTCAAAGATATTTTAATATGACTGTTTTGCATTCCAACAAAACAGGTATTATGTGTTGAATAAGACACACAGTGTTTGCTATGAAGAATGCTGTTGTAAATTCGCCTTACCTTGGTTGTCTATGGTTAAAACTCACCAAATTGTCCTTGGATTTATACCTGTCTCTTTCTTTCACCAGCGTGCGTCCTTTTCTAATCGTGAAGGATGCTTGACAGGCAAGCTGTCAACTTCATAGAGTCTTCAAGGTACCAGCAAGAGACTTGCTGCAACACTGTGTGTCTTATTCAACACATAATACCTGTTTTGTTGGAATGCAAAACAGTCATATTATGTGCTTTCCTAAGACACACAGTGTTTGCTATGAAGACCTGTTTGGTATCTGCTGGTGATAAATACAAACGCTATGATGAATGAATTATAATAATGTTTTAAAGCATAAATAGGTTTAAAGATAGGTCTTCAGACCTTTCTTAAACCCTACTGTAACAAAAATTGTAACGTTTCTTTCTAATTAGTAACTTCTTCAGAAATCAAAATAATAATTGATAGAAATAAGATATTCAGGGCTATTTTCTAATAATCTCGATCTGATGTGAGATAATGAATTCTATGACCTGAGGTTAGCAATAATATTAGAGCTATAGAGCTATTCACCTAGCTATCTCAAAAGAAGAACCTGGATATAGAGTTCTTTAGTCAATTAAAAAGAAAACAAAGTAATATTGTAGTGTACCCTATTGGAAGTTTTTGTACTGCAAGCTTTAGCTAGTGAAATAGCTTCTAGAACTTTCTGAATGAAAGAATGTCTTGAGATATCTACCTCAGATGTTGCTCAGTAAGTTGAGATAGTAGATCTATGCAGGAAAATAGTTCTATAACCTAGTTTGTTTTCTTAAAACAATTTAGCCTGAAATCTTCATCAGCTTGTACACCTACAGGTGTTTCAGGGTTAATTTGATTGGTATCCCACCAGGATCACCATCTTGTAATTGGGGCTTTATATTGTTATATAGTATAATAAAAGTAGATGTCCGCCAGCTACTTTTTCAATAAGTCTTGTTCCACTAGAATTTAGGGAGAGACTTGGTCAGCCCACCCTTAATTTTACAGGCTAGGGGGATAACTTGTCCACCTGTGCCAAGCACTTGCCTGTAGTCCGATCTAAGACCTTCCTCAGGTTCTTTATCGGAATTTTGACCGCCTGTACAAGGCACTTGCGTGTATTCCGACCTAAGATCTTCCGCAGGTTCTTTATCGGAATTTTGTCCGCCTGTGCAAGGCACTTGCCTGTAGTCCGATCTAAGACCTTCCGTAGGTTCTTCATCGGAAGTGGCTCCGCTCTGGCTCTCGCTCTCGCTTGCAGATCGAGTAGTGAGAAGCATTTGGCGCACTTTGGCGTTAGTAGAATGTAGGTGCTATCAACAAATTTGAATTATGACCCCTTTTTGACAGTTTGTCGTTTAAATCTGTCAAAATAACAAAGATCAAGGTCGTTATTATGGATATTTATGTTTATGACTGTGGACCTAATTGTATTTGAATGTCTGTAAGAAAATAATGCTTCTGGTGAGTCATAATTCCTTGTCGATTGGACGATTGTGCCTTGTTCAAATGAGTAGTACATACTTCTGGTATTACGCTGGGTGGGGGAATGCCCAGCCCAGCTGATAGTCCCATTGTCGGCTGTAAACGTCGCATTTAACTGCGTAAGGTTTGGAACTTGATGTTACGTACTTTGGTACGAAAGCCGTTTCTCTTGACGTGAATAAATCTACGTCTGGGACGCCCCACATCTTTAACATGGCCTCCGCGGCTTGGGGTAAAAATGCCACTCTGGTACTTTGCGGCCCCTTGAGAGGTGATCCGCAATTTCTTTTTTCACAACTCCCCGGGAGTAAGTAGCTGAGAGAGTTAGATGCAACTGCTCTGCAAGTTTTTGGACCCTGTTTGTCAGCCTTAATATTGCAAGGGTATATATCCTCCCCCCCCCCTTTGTTTCTGAGGTATGCAATAAGAGTCCTGTTGTCGGACTTAATATTTATGTGTGCACTGTGTGCATATTTATGGCTGCAAATTTGGCATATGTTTCAAAAAGAAAATTTGAGCGCCAGGGTATCTGGCATGGAGCCCACCTTACAGATAGGTAAGTGATGTTTAATTGGGCTCCCTACCCCTAGTTGGGTGTATCCGTGGTCAAGAAGTGCGTTGCACTTTTCTTAACTCTCGGTATTGAGTTGTACTCTATGGCTTTAACCACCCTCGTTGAACAGGCAGAGGAAACTTACTTTTCTCTAGTAACCTGTTTTGATAGAACAATTTTAGAAACAGTTACATTTTGCAACAATATAGTTCTTTTGATACTGCGTAATTATCATAATTCAGTAAAACTAATAAAGTCCTAGCTTCTTGCGGACAACTGTTTAAATTGCTCTATCTTGTTAAAGATTAGTTTAATCTTTATTATTTTATTCGAGGATTGTTATACCCGGTTTTGCTGGGTGTCCCATACTAGGTCAAATATAAGATTTCCAATATTCTCAGCATTTCCGCAACCTGAGAAACGAAAACGAGTACTGTATAATCCTGATTAACCAGGAATAACAGTCTAGGTACACAATTATACAGAAACATTATTATCACAGGATTTCCGCAATCCAGTTGTACTTTGGAAAACATAATTGGAACCATAGATAGGCCAAATACAAAGGCTGTTAACAGCAGCACTTCGTTGTTATCTAGATCACAAGGAGGAGCCTCCTGTGTGTCTCTGTAATGTATGTGTAATAAAATAAGCATAGTAATCTATGAATGAATGTCTATCTTCAATAACCAATTGTTTGTGTACTTATAACCGGTTACATTTCTTGAAAATGTTTCACTGGTATTATGAGTTGAGACCTCCGCGGTCTATTTTTTTTTTTTTTCTTTTTCTCAACATTTGACATAGTAAACTCGAATTAGGTACCCATATGGTCACAGTAAACTCGAATTAGGTACCTATATGGCCTTTTGTTTAACTAAAAGATTATGAGCGCTATGTCTTTTGTTGTTGGGGTTGCAAACTTTTCTAAAAACATGTTTGACTAGATAGCAAGGAAAAGTTCCTTTATAAATGGAACATGGCAAGCTGTTATTAATTATGATTCAAAATATGATTGCTTGCTTCCTGTGGTTGCCCTGAATGAGCATGGTCCTTTAGACAACCCCCTCTAAATGTTTTGAATGGTCAGATATTCAAATAGTTTTTTGTTTATAGGTACTTGTTTAATTGACCATAAGTCCCTATAAAGAAGCTTTGATAGGGTGCAAAGCCTAAAACTAAATAGATAATTATGAGTACGAGGTTGGTGGACCAACAATAATAGAAATCTTTTTAAACTATGATTGTGTTAAAATAAAAATAATTAAGGTAACCGTCACCCACTTAAGCAAGTCCTGTAATGTTAATCAGTAGTTCTCTCAATTCCAAAATATTGTTGGATAATAACTACTCAGTTCTAAACAATCTTTGGTCTTAATAAAATGATACAATTCATCATTAACTTTAAGACCCATAAAACAAGGAGTAGCAATACAAGATTGTACAGGGGTTTTTCTAAAAAATATCAACTTTTATTAAATTTTGGATTTGCTTGTAATCTTTTTTTGAAAGTGTTTGGAATAAGCTGTCTTTCATCCAGCTCCATACTAAAACTTCACCGAAATAGACAGTGTTTTTTTTTTTTTGTGGCAAAAAATATGATGTGGGTGGAGTCAGATAGCCTTCTCGTTGTTAGAGGTAGCGATGGGTAGCTATAGCCATAACTAGCCAAATACCGGCTATGAGCAAACTAGCCACGGCTATGATATCCGCCAACACAATAGCTAGCTATCGGCTACTGGTTGGCTAGATAACTGACAGTTATGATATAGCCGCGTAGCCGCTCGTTACCGCGTAGCCGCTCGTAACCGCGTAGCCGCGTAGCCGCCACGGAGTATAGCTAACTGCTACGTTTTATAGCCGTCCCGGTATTAGGTAGCCGGGTAGCCAGAGTAGCCAAAATAGCCGATAGCTGTGTGCGCGCTCACTGCGCTACGCGTGTACGATCTTCATTGATATCGTCGATCTTTTTCTCACAATATTCACAAAATAGATTAGACAAAGAAAGAGCATTTTACTTAGTAATTTCGTTCGTTTAATGAACGAACTTATGAAATACGATGATTAGAAAGCTGGTTAGTTACCGTCAGGTTTAAAATAAATGAAAAATTGATAGTATTTTGGTTATTGTGACCTCTGAGAGGAAATAATTTCTTTTTAATTTAGGATCGAATTCAGATCGGGCAGTTGATGTTGCGTTATTTAAGTCCTACCTAGCTACACCGGCGCCGCTTAGTTGCGGCGCTAGTTACTAAACGCTATTGTTCAATAGCCAAGTAGCCAAATAGCTGGCTAGCTAGCTGGCTATTACACCACAAATAGCCGGTTAGCTAAGCTATTGAAATTTCGGCTAGTTACCCATCTCTAGTTAGAGGAGGTAAGTTAAGTAGTTAAATAACTAGGAATAAAGTCCTCTTCTTGAATTTGTCTCTACACGAGGGTTCGGACAAGTTTGGACTTGTTTGTACTTACGTGACTGCGTTTTCTGTTGGGCGGATGTGAAGCTATGCTCTCGTCGTTCAAGGATAAAGATGATGATGACCAGTCATCGTGTCTCATCGTATTTGAATGCTGATCTATCCCCTGAGCGTCAACATTCAAACCTCGTCACCTCACACCACACTTACCCACTCAATTTAGTCCGTAATCCTTCTAAAAAACTAATTCACAAAGGAAAAACGTGTCACGTACTCTAAATAAACGCTGTGTGCTAATTTAATACAATTAACTATTGTATTATAACACCTTTTTTAACTTTGGAAAATTTTCCGATGTTTTACCGGCAAAATTTACAAACGCTATGAAGTTGACAGCTTGCCTGTCAAGCATCCTTCACGATTAGAAAAGGACGCACGCTGGTGAAAGAAAGAGACAGGTATAAATCCAAGGACAATTTGGTGAGTTTTAACCATAGACAACCAAGGTAAGGCGAATTTACAACAGCATTCTTCATAGCAAACACTGTGTGTCTTAGGAAAGCACATAATAATAAATATGTTTAAAAAGCTGAGTTTCTGTAGCACATTCATAACACTTGTGAAGCCTTACCGCATCACCACATAAAAATAAACAACTGTTGAAGGGTTTTCTAAAAAAAGAGTTGAGTTCCAAAACAACCCGTAGATATCAACATGAAATGTTGTTTTGATGTTGACAATTATTTTAGGCTTTAGTTTTCAAGAGATATTTATCTTTTTTTAAGACGGTTTGTTTTTATTTTGTTGTAAGTCTTTTATGAAACTTTTCGTTTTCCTGAAATATTATTAACAAATTATTATGTTTCATTTCAGATACTTTCCACAAGCCAGCTATTGAGGTGTTTGCTGCAAAGTTGTGCCTTCACTCTGAAGGCTTAGGAGCGGTTTGGTAACGATCGGTTTACCCTTGTGAAGCAAAGGCGGGTCGCTAATAATTTATATAAATTAATAAATGTTGAAATTATGTAAATCAGTGTTTTATTTCACCAAGTTTTATTTTAAAATCAATAAATTTTGGAACCTACCTACTACCTGCGTAGTATGCATTTTATCGATATCGATAAACTAAATATCGATAAGGTATGACAACTCTATGATGCGTTGGGCATCCCTATTTCTGTGTATGTGAAACTTTTATGTTGGTAGCCATGTTTTTTTGCTGTGATTGGTACCACTTCCGTTATAAACTCGTTATGACCTAAATGTTCTAAGTTCCGACTCTTAAAATTACATGCTCTGTGAGCATTATATATATTGTAGTCTTTGTCTGTGAGGGCTGACATCCATGGTCAAGACTCAAGAGTTTCATGTTTCATGCATTTAATTTGTAGTTTTCAGTTTTTCAGTGGTAGTTTTTCCACATAAAGTTAGGTATTGAGTTGTCAATTTTAAAGCCATCCATTCAATTTTTAATTTGGTGGACAGTGAAATGTCTTGAAGATACTCTTTGTCTCACAAGCAAATAATAATATGGACAAAATTACCTCAAAATCTTCAAATGAAAACATGTCGCGGGAAGATGATTTCAAAAAATTTGCAACCGAATATGATCCCGTAAAAGTAGGGTCTATTGATGGTAAGTAGGTAGATTATTATACCATGGTAGGTAGGTACTTTAGTTTGCTTTATTACATGGTCTAAAAAAGTATATTATTATATTAATTAAAGTATATTATTATACCATGCTTTATTACAAATAAATTAAAATTTGAATATTACAGTCCTCGTCCTCGACGAGTGGACACTGCTGCAATGATTGTATGCATAGTTTACGGTAAATTGTAAAAGTATTATTTTTATATTTTAAAGTACAGCCGGCAGCAGGTCAACCTACTCGAATCTGTCAAATTTTTACCAATCGAACATTAACCTTCCACTATTGTGATAAAGTTGAAAATCTATTGAAGTTTGACAGCTTGGGGTAGGTTGATGTGCTGGCGTCTGTACCTGCAATCTATGCAAATAAACATTTTCTTTAATTTACCTCCCTCTGCTGAATAATAGAAGAAATAGAAAAAACTAACGATAAAGTCAGAGGCGAAATAATATGTGCAATATCCAGAAAGAACAAGAAACCATTGAATATGTTCTTTGTAAATGTAGAACCCAGCCCAAATAACAAAGAGCTAAAGAATATATCTGTCATACCAGAGTTAGAATTGAAGATCCAAGAAAATCCAACGAAATAACCCAATGCAGTAGATGCCAACAATATGGGCACACACAAAACAACTGCATGCGCCCTTATCGTTGTGTTAAATGCACAGAAGGACACAAAACTATAGACTGTCCTAAGAAGGATAGAAATACACCAGCTACTTGCACACTCTGCTCTGGTGATCACCCAGCTAATTATAAGGGATGTCAGGTCTACAGAGAGATACCAGCACAAAAATTACTCAAATGGTTCACCGTTAAGCCACATCGGATTTTAAAAATACTAATAACTAGTCTGTTCCGCCACTGTTAGAAGAATTCCCTCCACTCAAGCCACAAAGGTATCCAAAACATATTATAGATAACAAGACTGAAGTTAATAACGCACATAACCCTCACAATAACATGACATTCTCCAAAACTGTTAGATACAGGGATAGAAGAACAGAGGAATCACAGCCTCAGCCAACAAATATATTATTAGAACAAGTTATTATCAAGTAATCAGAGAAAATAGATGTACTTATACAGCAAATGGGCACCCTAATGGGTTTGCTAACAACACTTATTGCCAAACAACAAAAATGAAATTTCTATGCTTGCGACATGGAACATAAATGGCTTAGCTCCCAATAAGCTAGAAGTTGAATTGTTCCTCAATCACAATAAAATTGACATCCTTTTAATCTCAGAGACACATTTAAATGACCAAAAAATCATTAAAATTAATGGCTATAATGTATATTATAGTAACCATCCGGACGGAACGTCACACGCAGGATCTGCAGTCATAATTAAAGAAAATATAAAACAACACTCCCTTGGTAATATCAAAAACACATATTTGCAAAATGCAATAATTTCGATTGATGATTGGCAAGGATCTCTTACAGTTGCTGCCGTGTACTGTCCACCCCGTCATAAAATAGATGAACAAATGTTTTCCGAGTTCTTTCACAAACTTGGAGGTAGATTTATTACCGGAGGAGATTGGAACGCTAAAAACACTCATTGGGGTTCCAGGCTCACTACTATGAGAGGTCGAGAACTGAAAAAATCGATAGATCAAAACTCACTCTGCGCGCTTTCGACGGGAGAACCAACTTACTGGCCCACAGACCCCAACAAAACCCCGGATCTCATTGACTTTTTCATAACCAAAGGACTGTCGGAAACATATACAAAAGTTGAATCTTGTCTGGATGGCACATCTGACCATACGCCCATAATCTGCACTCTTAGTACAACTGTCATTTTGAGGGAACCAATTGAAACTCTATAATGGTAAGACCGACTGGGAGTCTTTTCGAGACTATTTTGACCAAAATATTAACTTGTCAATCCCACTCAAAACAGAAGATGATATAGAGAACACAGCTTGGTATGTCACTAATTTAATCCAAAAGGCAGCATGGCTATCCACACCATACGTGCAGTACACGGAAAAATCCCAAGATATAACTTGGTAAATTAAACAAAAGATAGCTCTAAAGAGAAGACTAAGGCGCCAATGGCATAGAAGTAAAAATCAGTGAGATAAAAGAGCCCTCAACAACGCGCAGAAGGATCTAAAGCGGATGCTAAGAGAAAACGAGAACAAAACTTTGCAAGATAAGCTGAAAACTCTCTCTCCTTATAAAGCTGAAGATTACTCCCTCTGGAAGATGACTAAAACTCTGAAAAGGCCGCATAAACACATTCCACCGCTGAGACGACCAGATGGCAATTGGTCAAGAAAATCTTCAGATAAAGCAGAGCTATTCGCCACGTTTCTAAAAGACTCATTTAATGACCCTGATCCTATGTGCAATGAAGAACACATTGATGAAGTTACAAATAGTGATCAACAGATGTTGCTGCCCTTAAAATTGATAACACCAGCTGAAGTGAGAAAATCTATTTTGAATCTAAAACAAAAAAAAAAGCGCCGGTTTTTGACCTTATAACGGCAGAGGTACTCAAACAGCTACCGAGAAAGGGGATGGTTTTGCTAACAGTCCTGTTTAACGCAATGCTAAGAGTACAATATTTTCCACGTCTATGGAAAATTTCCATCATACATAATGATTGCCAAACCTGGAAAACCTGCATCAGAAATCACCTCTTAAAGACCAATAAGCAGGGCTTGAAATACCGTTAAAAATATGGTATCGTTACAGCCTTTTCATGCAGATATCGTTATCTAATAAATAACGTTACGTATATTTAACGTTATATCTGGCACATTTTAACGTTAAACATATGTAACGTTAAAATCTACGCTATCGTTAATTTTATCGTTATGAGTTAGTTTTGTTACCGTCGCTCTCGTGTACAAACGCCACATTGCGTTTCGTCGAAACAACACACGTCACGCACTTGACGGCTCTGCGCGTGGTGTCCGCGTCCGTGGACGTCGCGCGTTGTTCGTTTAAATATCAACGATACCTATATGTATATACACGTGTATGTACGAGACATTTGTCGAACGACGCGTGCGCGCTCGGCCGGTATACGTAGAGTGTACCGCAAAGAGTATACATTATACTGGTGTACCGGGTCGTGCGTGTCCGCGTGCGGACGTACAAAAGGAACGCGACGGACGTGCGAAAGCACGCGCGCTCGTGACTCTTCGGTCGGGGTGCGACACACAAGTTTAGTGTCGCCGCGCCGTTACCAAGCCTGGCTCACTCCGCGGTGTAGGCATAAAACTGAAAGTAGATGCGGGGCCATTTTGTCGTGGCCCATTCACTACGGCTGCCACGCGCCATCCGTTCCGCACGCGCTCCGTCTCCTTAATATTTTTGTTACTTTACGTGTAGTTACGCACAAGTTTCTTGCTTTTGGTGCTTTTGGGAAATTAATAACACATAAATAGTACATATTTAATAATAATCAATAAAATTATCTACCTGCTTGTGAAGTATGGGCTTAACTGATCATGAGTAGGTAGGTTACAAGTTTGGAAATGAGACGAGATACTAGGGGGGGGGGGGGGGTGAGCCTACTGGACGACCAAGATATAAAGAGGACACTCTCACTCACCTTAAGCTGAGTACTAAGAATTAAGATCGGTAGAAAGTAGAAAGATGTTTGCGTTGTTGTTTAAGCACGTTCAAACTCAGAAAATGGTCATACTACGCATTCAAGGTCAGCGATTGTAATTCGCTGCACGACTTTTTTATCTACCTACAAAGACACGCAACGCGGGGCCTGTAACAGTATGCGATAGGAATTGGTCGGTTACTAGGTTGAGTGCAAAATAGACGCCATAGACGATAACAATCTTTTAAATATTATTCTTTTTTTTTTCTAATATGTAATGTTCAAAAATATAACAATAATAGGTAAAAAGATAATATTATTATAAATATTATTCCTCACGTAAGGTGCCGTAGGTACCTACTATTAACATTCCGTGCTAACAATCGATAATGTATGTACAAATACCGGCATGGATCTTGAGCGCTGACCTTCACCTGCGCAGAAGTGAGTTATTAGGTTCCTTTGGTAGATAAAGTGTGGAACGGGGGCGGGGAAAGTGTAGTGATTGGCCCGCGTAGCGTGCCGTAGCGCATCGCGTCATAGACGCCACTCGTTCTTTTGTGCGTTTTATTTGTTTTATTGTGTGTTTTATACCTCAGTGCCTCAAGACGAAAGTCTTCAATCAATGTGTGTTACCAGTGATGACTTACGGCACCGAAACGTGGTCTTTCACTATCGGCCTCATCTCAAAGCTCAAAGTCGCTCAGCGAGCTATGGAGAGGGCTATGCTCGGTGTTTCTCTACGTGATCGAATCCGAAATGAGGAGATCCGTAGACGAACTAAAGTCACCGATATAGCCCACCGGATTAGCAAGCTGAAGTGGCAATGGGCAGGCCATATTGCTCGCAGAGCAGATGGCCGATGGGGTCGAAAAGTGCTAGAGTGGAGACCGCGGACGAGCAAGCGCAGCGTAGGACGTCCACCAACGAGGTGGACAGACGACCTTGTAAAGGTCGCCGGAAGACGCTGGATGCAGGTCGCTTCCAACCGGTATATGTGGAGATCTAAAGGGGAGGCCTATGTTCAGCAGTGGACGTCCTATGGCTGAGATGATGATGATGATGATGATGATTGTGTGTTTTATTGTGCGTTTCATTTGTCGATAAGTGTACGATGCGCAAAGCGATCCCCACTCTTACGTCGAGCGCTCAAGAACCGTGCCGGTATCTATAGTAATCGATGACGAAACCAAAAAGATATAGGCTGATGATAAAAACAAAATTCCTTGAGGAACATAGGTATTTATGTTAATAATGTAGTCAGGGGAAACCCTGATGGAGGGCCGTAGCGATTCTGACGTGCAAATCGATCGTCGGAACTGGGTATAGAGTCGAAAGACTAATCGAACCATCTAGTAGCTGGTTCCGTCCGAAGTTTCCCTCAGGATAGCTGGGGTCGATTTGAACAGTCTCATTCGGTAATGCAAATGATTAGAGGCATTGGGGCCGAAACGATCTCAACCTATTCTCAAACTTTAAATGGGTGTGTACTCCGGCTTACTCGAACGATGAAGCCGGAGATCTGATGACGGTGCCAAGTGGGCCAATTATGGTAAGCAGAACTGGCGCTGTGGGATGAACCAAACGAAGTGTTAAGGCGCCTTAAAAATGCTCATGGGACACCATGAAAGGCGTTGGTCGCTCATGACAGCAGGACGGTGGCCATGGAAGTCGGAATCTGCTAAGGAGTGTGCAACGACTCACCTGCCGAAGCAACCAGCCCTGAAAATGGATGGCGCTGAAGCGTTTTGCCTATACACTACCGTTACGGGCATGTGCGACGTTCTCTGTGACGTCATTAAGCCGTAACGAGTAGGACGTGCGCGGCGGAGAGCGCAGAAGGGTCTGGGCGTGAGCCCGCTTGGAGCCTCCGTCGGTGCAGATCTTGGTGGTAGTAGCAAATACTCCAACGAGGCCCTAGAGGACTGACGTGGAAAAGGGTTTTGCGTGAACAGTAGTTGCTCGCGAGTCAGTCGATCCTAAGCTCAAGGAGAAATCTTATATCGATGTGGCGTGTTTTTTCAAAACGGAACGAATTCATTTTGTTTCATTATGATAAATAACGCCCTTTTTTTTTTTTTTTTATCGTGGTAAAATCATCAAATGAGTCCTCCCACCCCGGGCAGGGCGGGAGGGACTGTCAGACTTGTACTGACTAAAATCCACGGTGTCCTTCAATAGCCCTTTATGTTCCGGGGTCACGGTAATGAGATAAGTCCCGCGACCCCGGCAGGCTTTGGCCCTCTACAGAGGGGGCCCCGTCATTATGCTGACGCTCTTTGAGGCGCGCGTGGAACACAACGCGCCGTCGACCCGGGCATGGTCCATGGCCGGGCGGCGAGTTGCCCTTTACTCACCGCCCGCATGCCCGCGCCTACGGTGGCCGGAGATCGTCTTGCGACGTCCGTCGCCGTGGGCGTCCACCACCGCGGGTGGGGCGGAGGGAGGACACTGTCCTCTCTCTCACGCGGCCCGCCTCCTCCTTCGCGAGCATGACTGCTTCGCAGAAGGAGGCGACCGCTTCCCACTCCGTCTCGCCCCGCAGCATGGCCGCGACCAATGCCGGGCGCGAGAGGTCTCCGCCTATCGCCGCCGTGAGGACACGTCGATGCTCTGCCCAAGCGGGGCAGTCTTGCACCGTATGCTCTACTGTGTCCTCCGGGCGATCTTCGCAGTGGTGACACCCAGGCGTTTCCTCCTTTCTCCTTAGACACAGGTACCTCCCGAAACTTCCGTGTCCGGTGAGGACCTGCGTCATGCGGTAGGTCAGGACGCCGTGACTCCTATCAAGCCACTCCTCAAAGAGGGGTCTTACCGCCGCGATTGCGGCGTGCCCGGCCGTCGGTTGCGACAGTCGTCCCCTCCATACTGCCCTGAGATCGCGCCGGACCTCTTCCCGCCGCGCCTCGACTTCTCGAGGCTGCGGGGAGGCACCCCGGCGCTGCGCCTCCACGCGCCACTCATAGACGCGCTGGAGGGCAGTCGCCTCCAGATCACAGGGCAGTAATCCGGCAAGCAGGTTGGCCGATTCGCCGGCGATCGTGCGGTATCCCCGGATCATCCGGATAGCCATGACCCTCTGGCATGCGACCAACTTTAGTGGTCGCGTCCGGATGCTCAGGGCCCACACGGGGGCCCCGTAGAGGGCCATGGACCGCACGACACCGGCGTACAGCCTACGGCAGGAGGCGTTTGGCCCGCTGAGATTAGGCAGGAGTCGCCTGAGGGCGGCTGCTGCCCGGTTCAGCTTTGGGGCCAAACTCAGGAAATGCTCCCTGAAGTTCCACCGGCTGTCGAGGACGAGTCCCAGGTACTTCATCGTCCTCCCGACGCCGATGCGAACCCCCTCCACCGTTATGTGGGACTCGGACCGTGGCGCGTTAACGCGGCCATGAAAACACATGGCCTCCGTTTTGTGCAGCGCCACTTCGAGTCCCAGCTGCCGGATCCTATCGACGACTGTCGCAACCGCTTGCGTCGCCAGGTCGGCCGCTGCCTGGTGCGACTCTCCCTCCGCCAGGACGAGCGTGTCGTCAGCGTAACATATTACGCTGACGCCGTCAGGGAGGTCGCCGCACAGCACCCAATCGTATCCGATATTCCACAGGGGCGGCCCCAAGACCGAACCCTCTGGAACACCGCACGATATCTCTCGCCGATAAATAACGCCCTTTGAGCGAAAGGGAATCCGGTTCCTATTCCGGAACCCGGCAGCGGAACCGTTTCAATAATCGTTCCCTCGTTTTTACAGCGAGTGTTCGACGGGGTAACCCAAAGTGGCCTGAAGACGCCACCGAGAGGTCCGGGAAGAGTTTTCTTTTCTGCCTGAGCGTTCGAGTTCCATGGAATCCTATAGAAGGGAGATATGGTTCGGAACGCGAAGAGCACAGCATTTGCGGCGGTGTCCGGATACTCTCTACGGACCTCGAAAATTCAGGTGAGGGATGGACGTGGAGATTTCGCGCCGGTTCGTACCCATATTCGCAGCAGGTCTCCAAGGTGAAGAGCCTCTAGTCGATGTAGGTAAGGGAAGTCGGTAAATTGGATCCGTGACTTCGGAATAAGGATTGGCTCTGAGGACTGGAGCGTGTCGGGTTTGGACGGGAAGCGGATGTGGCCGGTGCCGGGCCTGGTCGATGCTCTAGCGTCTCTCGGGGCGCGAGGGCGGACTCCGGACCCGCGTTCCGGCCTTCCGCGGATCTTCCTAGCCGTAAGGCCGTGTCGGTTTCGTCTCGTGCGCGATCGGCGCGGTTCTGTACGACCGCCGTTCAACGGTCAGCTCAGAACTGGCACGGACAAGGGGAATCCGACTGTCTAATTAAAACAAAGCATTGCGATGGCCCTCGCGGGTGTTGACGCAATGTGATTTCTGCCCAGTGCTCTGAATGTCAACGTGAAGAAATTCAAGCAAGCGCGGGTAAACGGCGGGAGTAACTATGACTCTCTTAAGGTAGCCAAATGCCTCGTCATCTAATTAGTGACGCGCATGAATGGATTAACGAGATTCCCAGCCATCCACTCCCAGTTGAAAAATTCACCCTGCATAATACGAGGGCGGCACTGAAAATTTCGGGAATCAAGGAAGTGACACAACATTACTATTTAAAAATGTATTTATTGCTTTTCGAAGTATTCTCAACGAAATTTGACACATTTTTCCATACGATAGAACCAATCATTGAAGCAACCATTTCATTTGGAAGTTGGAGTTTCCAAAATGGCCGTTTTGTAGGCGTCCACAGCTTCTTCATGTGATTAAAATCTCTGTCCACGCAAATTATTCTTTATTTTAGGGAAAGTATAGAAATCATTAGGACTTAGGTCGGGGCTGTACGGCGGATGGTCTAATAATTCTGTTTTCATGCTCTAAAAACTCTTTTGTTCTGTGCGCGGTGTGAGAACTCGCATTGTCGCGATGGAGGATGATGCGGCGGTTGCAGTTCTCTTTACGGAGTTCAGAAACGACCTGTGGCAAACAAATGCTAGATACCATTCTGCATTAACCGTTCTATGCCCCCAAGCGGAATAGTCGTAACATGGCCGGTTTTGGCCAAACGTGGCCAACATTTTTTTTTGCAACACTCCGTGAACGAACAATTTTTGTCGCCTTTAACTCATTTTCGAACACCCAAACTCGTGACTGGTTTTTTGTTTCGGGTTCGTACGCGTATATCCAGGATTCGTCACCTGATACGATGTCCCTATCTTCTTGGGCGGCTGAAGCCGAACTGACACACTTGCTCGGCATGTGCGTTGCCGAGGGTACCTTCCCCGATGTGTGGAAGGACGGGAGGCTCATCGTCATCCCCAAGGGTAACGATAGGCCTCTGACCGACCCGAAGGCATATCGGCCCATCACTCTCCTCCCTGTTCTGGGGAAAATTTTGGAAAGGGTACTGCTTCTCAGCGCACTCTGCATTACGGGTAGCGTGTCGTCGAACCAACACGGGTTTTTTTTCAACCTTTGCTTTCACATGTTGTTATAAGAGTAATGTTAAATTACTTTAATAAAATGAAAGAAAGAAAGAAAAAACGTTTATTGGCACACGCCACAAGTGCACACAGTATCACAAGAAATAGAACTTAATGCTAAATAATTTTAAGGTAGGTAATACAATATTCTAAGCCAAACAAGAATATAGGCATGTATACTGTGTGACTCACGGCTGCGCAAATGCACTCTAAGTGACCTTGACAAATATACACAATGGAATAATAAACCAATAAACAAGGCCTTAAGTTAATTTTATCAGTAATCTCAAATAAAGATGACACTTAAATGTCGTATGCACATTGTCAGTATTCAACCCACTTCAAGATTTTTTATTATTTTTTCCAAGCTTTAACAATTTCTAATATGTAGCTTTGACCAATAGGGTCTTAGGTATAAATACGTTATAAATATGTTATTAAATATTAACATGTATATTTTGATTTAAATCCAATTTTAGATTTCGAAATTCCCACGCGCGGGAGCGGCATGGCGGCCGGCGCACAGCCGGCCACCATCCCGCGCCCGCGCGGCCTTGGACCGTTTACTTGTTACCGGTATTTTCACAATAACATTAATTAAAAATACCGTTAATTTTTAACGCAATTTTTAACGTTCTTATAATGTTATGCTACTAATTAACGCTACCAAATCATACCGATATGCAAGTATCTCTACGGAAATACCGTTATTTAACGTTATTTTTAATGTGAATTGGTAACGTTTTCAAGCCCTGCCAATAAGTCTTCTCCCGGTATTGTCCAAGCTTTTTGAGAAGCTACTTCTTCAACGACTCCACCCAGTGCTTGAACAACAAAAGGTGTGTTGAGTGCAGTGCGATGTGCGCTCGGATACGGACGTGTTCAATATAACGAATATTTAATTCTCGTGTTGCGCGGCTATAGCCGCTGCCCGTTGCCGTCGCTATGAGTTCACATCAACTCATAGCTAACGAGTTGTTGGCATTTATACAACATGCCATCGACACCATGGACGAGGTGAGCATCCTGCAGATCTGCAAATCCAACTTCAAGGAAGATGAGATAAGCAGTGGTAAGAGGCTGCTATTCCAAACACTTGGAAAACTCGACCAAATGCCGTCCCGCAGGAGAGATGGGACAGATAAGAGTATCCAGGACATCATCACCTTACTAAAGGTGACCGATCCAGACGACGTGCCTGCTTTCGTGGCGAAGGAGTTGCATCGGCTGCCCCCCGTCACGTTTGACCACGTTGACGTAACTAGGAAGTTGAGAGATATTACATCCCTGAAGACAAGTCTGGCCGAAGTACAGTCTAAATTGGAGGTGTCGGATCGCACCATAGGTGAACTACGTGCCGAGGTAGTGTTGTTACGCAACGCTGGTGTCGTAAGTAGGTCACCTGACCCCTCTAATGTGAACACGCGCCGCGGGGCGTTGAATGCATCCATCAGCAGTTTTGGGTCGGCGAATTTGAATACATCGCCGACTGTCAATGTTGCGGACGATGCATTACGTGCCGCCACCGACCGTCCCTCAACTACGGTCGAGGTTACACGCGTTAGTACGTTAACCCCGAAACGTGCTTACGCTGCTATTACTGCCACCAACAAACCAGCTGCGCCTCAATCTAAGCAGCAAGGGGATAAGCAGGTTCCTATTCAAAGGGATCTGACTCAGCAGGGTCCAGTGAAAGACCAGTGTGACAAGGACTGTTTTGTCAAAGTTGAGAAGAAGAAGAGGAGAAAGCCTAATTGTCGGAACCAGTGCGGTACCGCACCGACCGGACCGAATCATCTGCTGCGTCCTGTAGTACCAGCGACGCTGCTGTACGTGTCCCGGCTGCACTACACTACAAAGGTCGAGATGATTGTAGAGTATGTCCGCATCAAGACCAAGCTTACCCTGAGGGTCGAGCAGTTGCAGTCTCGTCACAACGTGAATTCTAATTCTTTTGTGGTGAGGGTGCCGACTGAACATCTGTCGACTTTCACGAAAGAGGAATTTTGGCCGAGAGGTGTAGTGTTCCGGCGATTTCGAGACCGGATACCTGACACCGAGCGACACACGACGCCGACTCTTCGTGTGAATTAGTTTTATTTTCGTATTGTTTATGTATTGTATTATTATTTTAGTTAAGTCATATTGTATTGTATTATAGTATTTTATATGGGCCTTGAAGCCTGAATTAAATAAATAAATCATCAGTTCGGATTCCGCGAGCATCACGGTACTATACACCGTGTTCCGGACGATATACATAAACTTCGACCAGATGTTCAAACCACGGAAGTAAGCATTTTTCATTATGGACACATTAATAAATTCTTATTTTTTATTTTTTGTTAATTTTCATACAAACTAAATACCTAGACGTAAATAACCCGATATGCATGCCTCTTTATCCGAATTGGCAACGTCATTCATAACATTTGGCGGGCTGAAACAAATGAAATGCAAATAGTATTTGATAGATTTCAAATTAAGATACTTTCTCACTGCATAGCTCAATTAAATTTCATTAAATGAAATTACAAATATCTTTGTAACGAAGCCTTTTTAAGTACTACTTCCTTTGTTGGATTTGATTTGTAAAAGCCATAGAAGTATTTGCTAAAGTTTATGGATAACGTGAAGAACACGATGTAGAGCAAATCCACCAAGTGGCACACACAATCCGCCAAACACTAGAGAGAAAGGAATACTGCTCTGCTGTATTCTTAGACGTTCAACAGGCTTTTGACCGTGTCTGGCATAAAGGCCTTTTTTTTTTTTTTTTTTTTTTTTTCGTGGTAAAATCATCAAATGAGTCCTCCCACCCCGGGCAGGGCGGGAGGGACTGTCAGACTTGTACTGACTAAAATCCACGGTGTCCTTCAATAGCCCGTTATGTCCCGGGGTCACGGTAATGAGATAAGTCCCGCGACCCCGGCAGGCTTTGGCCCTCTAGAGGGGGGCCCCGTCATCACGCTGACACTCCTTGAGGCGCGCGTGGAACACAACGCGCCGTCGACCCGGGCATGGTCCATGGTCGGGTGGCGAGTTGCCCTTTACTCGCCGCCCGCATGCCCGGCATAAAGGCCTACTTTATAAATTAAAACTGTGCTTGCCAAATACAGCATACATGATTCTAAAATCTTACCTGCAGGACCGCATGTTCCAAGTAAAGACTGGAGATTCTTTCTCATCTATTTGCAATATAGAAGCTGGAGTTCCTCAGGGCTCAGTGTTGGGCCCAATATTGTATACAGTAGACACCGCTGACTTACCCTATTCAGAGGAGGTAACGATTGCGACTTACGCTAATGACACTGCAGTACTCTCATGCCACAAAGATCCGAACACAGCATCTATAAAACTCCAAAGACACCTGGATGAAATTGGAATCTGGCTTAAAATATGGAGAATAAGAGCCAGTGCTGCAAAATCCACTCAAGTGACATTCACACTTAAAAGAGGAAAATGCCCACCTGTGAAACTCGATGCAACTGTTCTTCCTGAACAACAGACAGTGAAATATTTAGGAATGCACCTAGATAATAAATTAACCTGGAGAGACCACATCAAAGCCAAAAGAGAACAGGCCAATAAAAAATTCAGAGAACTGAACTGGCTAACAGGAAGGCAGTCCTCATTGAGTCTGGAGAACAAGCTTCTAATATATAAAAGCATAATAAAACCAGTGTGGACGTATGGCATTGAACTCTGGGGGTCCGCAAGTCATTCAAACATAGAAATAATTCAACACTTCCAAAATAAAGCCTTAAAAACCTTGGCAAGTGCCCCATGGTTTACAAGAAACAGTGAAGTACACGATTATTTAGAAATGCCTACTGTCAAAGAGCAAATAGAAAGGTCCTGTAAAGCCTACCAAGAAAGACTAGAACGTCATAAAAACCAGCTGGCTAAATCACTCATGGAAACTGATACTTGTATATCCCGGTTAAGAAGAACAACACTGGCTTTAATCTGAAGCTATTTATACTAAATGAGATATCGCATCATAGGATGTGCTTAATCTCCAAATCTTTTAAAATTGATCAACAAATTTAATTATAGCTTGTAGGCTGATGGTACATGGAAGAAGAAAGTAAAAAAAAAACCTCCCTCTTCTGTTAGGTGATTATACAGAGAACTGTGACTGTACGAAAGTATCTTTTACCTATGATCATGGCCTGGGACTTAGAAGGGTTGATCAGTAAGCCGAAAGACTTAGCCCATTCAATGATACTTTCCAGGTCACTATTCATGGCATTGACAGCTAAATCCGCATCAGCCAGTAGAAAATGTCGATAAAGCTACAAATCGTCTGCGTGGAGATGGAAGTTAGATTCAATAACCCTGGTAACAGTGTTAATGAAGATAGAGAAAAGGAGAGGAGAGAGAACGCCACCCTGAGGGACACCAGCAGTGAGATCACACCAATCAGAAAAGATCTCTTCTTGGCGGATACACTGAGAGCGACCTCGAAGATATGAGTCCAACCAGGCTAACACAGGGGAAGAAAAGTTAAAAGACTGAAGCATCCCAAGAAGTATGTCGAAATCCACTGATTTGAACGCACAACTAAAGTCGAGTAAAACTAACAAAAAGAGATTTGTTGGCCATACTTGTATAAATTTTTGTTAAAAATGGTTCGAGGTGACATAAAACGTCAATATTTTGTCTTCTTTCTACATCAATGTTCCAAGCAAGTCCAAAAGGTTTTAATCCACCACTACGAGTGCCATTTACAAACACTAATTACAGACAAAATTCGTACTTTGTGCGTGTAAGTGGGTATTTTAACAAGGTGTGCAAACAGTTCGACTTTGATGTTTATGATACGAGTGTGACCACGGCAAAAAATCGTTTATCTAAGAACTTTTTTAATGTTTAACTTCTTTAGACTTTGTTATTCTTAAAATTTATTTTTATACCTGTCCCACGTGTATTGTATTAGTTTTTTATATAAATTAGGTGATGGTCTTGACCTGTACCTATATATTTAATTTTTAGTTTTATGGCATTATTTGGCAGTATGTTCATTTTGCTCCACAGTTCTCTTTCTCTCAAACAAGTTCTAGACGTGAAGACTTGGAGGCGGGCCGTGAGAGAGAGAGGACAGCGTCCTCCCTCCGCCCCACCCGCAATGGTAGACGCCCACGGCGTCGGACATCGCAAGACGATCTCTGGCCACCGTAGGCGCGGGCATGCGGGCGGCGACTAAAGGGAAACTCGCCGCCCGACCATGGACCATGCCCGGGTCGACGGCGCGTTGTGTTCCACGCGCGCCTCAAAGAGCGTCAGCACGATGACGGGGCCTCCCTCTAGAGGGCCAAAGCCTGCCGGGGTCGCAGGACTAATCTCATTACCGTGACCCCGGAACATAAAAGGCTATTGAAGGACACCGTGGATTTTAGTCAGTACAAGTCTGACCGTCCCTCCCGCCCTGCCCGGGGTGGGAGGACTCATTTGATGATTTTACCACGCTAAAAAAAAAAAAAAAAAAAAGACGTGAAGACTTGTAATTGTCTGTCAGATTATCGTACTGTTATTTAGCACCATTGTATTTAGCTGTAAGTCTTCCATAGTCTTTATACACCGTGACTTTTTAGTCGTCTTACAACGGCAGCCCAGTTCATGTATCCAATGACTAGAACACGTTTATAATAAAAAAAAAAATAGGTATTTAAGAGATTTGAAAAATTTAAAAATAATATTTTATTTCGTTATTATGACACAAGGCGTAGTTAGAAACACCCTTGTCTCATAGAAAATGGAGATGGGATGATCTGCCTGACTATTGCGCTGGGTAGGTATACTCTACAGCTTGATACGTAAACATTTTAACAGGGCGTTTCATATTTCTACTGTACCTATTTATTAATAATAAAAATTATTATGAACGATTAAAAAAAAACTCGCCTAGAGGTATTTTAGGTCGGATACGTTAAGTCGACCACTTTTATAAGACGACTAAAAAGTCACTGTGTATAAATAAAAATATTTTTTTTTACTAGTAACATAATTTTCGGGAACAGTAGGTACTATTAGAAGTAGTCCACTAATTCTCTGAAGATCATTATTTACTTTGTAATTGCACATAAGTCACTCATACATAGGCCACCTCACTCAGGCTAGGACTTTCTGACCCGGAGATATGCACTTAATTTTTATACCACAGAACCTTATAATTTGCTAATATTTGAAAGAGAACATACAACTCGACCAAGCCAAGTTTGCGCCTCGCGTCGATTACTTCACACAGACGCTTCGGTACGGGCTATAAAAAAATATTCGCTATGACTCTTAAGCCATGTATTCTCTGAGGAACAGTGTTTCGGATACAGTTTCTGAAACAACACGGAGATGAGCGGGGAAGCGGGCGGGGCGCCGCATTCTAGCAAGGTGCAACCTTAGCTTGGTCGAGTTGTAAAAAAAAACTATATGGTCATGGCGCGCGCGTTCCTATACAAACAAGTCTTAGTTCCAACTGTGTGAGCAGGCACGGACACGGAGCCGCACGACCGCGCCATCCTGCGGGCGCTGCGCTCGCACTACTCCCCCAACCAGTCGGTGAGGGGTGACCCAGACCACACGCTGTTTGTAGGGAGGCTCAACCCCAGAACTACTGAAGTAAGTATGACCTGACTTGAACCTTGATCACTCCTAAAAGGGCTTCCTTAGGCTTTTCAGATCTACTAAGCCCAAGGATGTAACAATGAAACAAAAAGATGTGCGAAAACATTGCCCCACAAATTAAAGGAATTAGAAACAGATCTCTCTAGAATTTATTTAAAAATAGTATATTATGCAACTAGTGAATAAAGAGCGGATTTAAAGCGACGGCCATATATGAATCACGAGTAAGCGAAGGGTGTAATGACTGAATCACGACCGTAGGGAGTGATTCATGATGATTGAATCACGACCGAAGCAAGCGATTCAAGTATTTAAATCCTGAGCAACGCGAGTGATTCATGGCCCTCGATATAAATCCGTTTTATTCAAGAGTTGCATACGATACTTTATACCATGACCAGGAGAAAAAGAAAGATTTAAGCCATAAATAATTTAAATGATATTAAAGAACAACAAAAAGGTTTTTTTATTAAGACTGCTCCACATTATTAATTTCTCCTGTACCGTGGGTGCGTATAAAAACATTTTAAAACACAAACTCCCAGACCCGAAAACATAAATGTAGATCATAACTTTTAAAGTGGGAATGGTATAATACCATTCCCACGTTACTTTAACTAACTAAAAAGCTCTTTTACTCACTGTTTTGGTGTTTGAATTTAGAACACATCGATGCGGAAGCGTGGACACGGGGGCGTGTTATTAGGAAAATATTACTCTTAATTTAAGTCATTGTTCCGATTTTAAAGTTAATTTGTTGGTGGAGTGACTGAGCGATTGGACTTAAACGTTGCGGGTCGCGGGTTCGATTCCCGCACGGAGCAAATATTCATAATTATGATCTACATTTATATTTTTCGGGTCTGGGTGTTTGTGTTTGTGAATTTAGATGCTTTTAAACGCACCCACACGGTACAGGAGAAATTAATAATGTGGAGCAGTCTTAATAAAAAAAACCTTTTTGTTGTTCTTTAATATCTTTTAAATGATTTATAGCTTAAATCTTTCTTTTCCTCGTGGTCATGGTATAAAGTATCGTATGCAACTCTTGAATAAAACGGATTTATATCGAGGGCCATGAATCACTCGCGTCGCACAGGATTTAAATACTTGAATCACTTGCTTCGCTCGTGATTCAATCATCATGAATCACTCCCTACGGTCGTGATTCAGTCATTCCCTTCGCTTGCTCGTGATTCATATATAGCCCTCGCTTTAAATTCGCTCTTTATTCACTAGTTGCATAATATACTATTTTTATTGCGTTCCTCCTGTGTTTAAATTGTAAGTTTTTTTCATAATAGACAAGGTCAAAAAAAATAAGACTAAAAATAGTTTGTGCTCACAACTGGTATGCTTGCATAATCTGATGTTTACGGTGCAATCTAGCTATATATTTCACTGCTCCGGGCAAAAATATAAAACCTCTGTTATACCCATGTTTATAAAAAACCCCTTCACAAATAATGCATTGTTCAACGATTGCGAACGGTTTTAGTGAGCATAAATAAGATAGATATGTGATTATGTGTATAGAGACTATAAAATAAGACGACGCCCACTATAAAATAGGACGACGCCGAATAAGACGACGCCGACTATAAATGTGTCTGTCTCTTTTTACCGTCACTTTTACGTTTCATCGACTTTTAAATCACAACGATTATCTGCTATACTTTACTTTTTTTTTACTAAACTTACGTATTTTATTTTTGATTTGCAACTGACTCTTCTAATCTTCTTATAATATTTTAATCAAATTTCAGGAAACACTTAAAGCTGAATTTGTAAAATTTGGCCGAATACTTCGTTGTCGTTTAGTCAAAGACATAGTAACAGGAAAATCCAAGCAATATTCTTTCATAGAATTTGAAAACTTGGCAAGCTTGGATCGCGCACTTAGAGAGATGCAGAAGGAGTACATAGACGGCGCAGAGATCATTGTGGAGCGCGAGGCGGAGCGCCGGCTGGCGGGCTGGAGGCCGCGCCGGCTCGGCGGGGGCTTCGGCGGACGGAAGGAGTCCGGCCAGCTCAGGTTCGGCTGTCAGGACAGACCGTTCAGAAAGCCAATTATGGTGGGACAAAGAAAGGATTACGGACGATACTGATCGTGTTACTATCAAGATAGTGTTAGGTGATTATGAAATAACAAAACTTTATGGAAAACGGTCGTTTTAAACTTTTGCTCGTGCTAAAGTGAACTTTTAGGATGCATTCATTTATCTACGGAATGGAAATCAATAAATTGAGAACAAATTACTAAAAAAAAGTTTGTGATCTCATTGGCCGTGTGTGTCAGACATCAATCACAACAACATGAGCAGTTACAACAAATAATGTGTTATGTGTGCTGCAAAGAGCTGAAGGGTTGGTGCAAGTCATTCACGCGAACTGAGGGACTCCTCTCTATCTTAGAGGCTATCCTCCTTGTGGTACTTATTAGTTTTTTGATATTTTTGATACTTCACTTTTTGGCTTGTCGCCCTGCTCGCGAAGATGCCCCTACCATTGCCCCTCTCCCTCGACCAGAACCAGATGAGCCAACAACTGCGTATACAAGGGCTACTGTTAAGGTTAGTACCACTCAGCATAGCACGCTGGCGCCCGACGTCGAGTGCACATGGGAGCCTTCTCGGCCGACTACTCCGAAGATGCGTTACTTCCTGAGTGACAGACGCAGCTCGCCCGGCACCACCAGAAGCGAGGCTCTCTCCACCACTACAGATTCATTGGAGATATTCAACGAGACCCTGGAACCGTCGCACGAGTATGATGACGTCGAATTCTTAGAACACTCGGACGGTGAGCTCGCCGAGGATAGGTACAAGAGTCAGGTAGTGGCACTAGTCAAGCTGAAACCTCCGGGAGACGTGACTTTTGGGTGTATTTTGACTAAGATTACAAAGTTCTGGACATTGACGGCTGCCAGCTGTATCGCGTCTATCGAGGAAGTGGATTCTCTGGACTCGTTCGTTATAATGGAGGAGTTCGGCGAGGAGCGCGCGTCCCGGCCGCGCACCGTGTCCGACGTGCGCATGCACCCGCTGTACGGGGGCTCCGCGCGCGCGCACGACCTGGCGGCGCTGCGGGCAGACCGCGCACTGCGCACGCGCGCCCCGCTGCTGCTGCTGCCGCGCCTGCTCGACTATTTCCTCGTCGCGCCCGGCGAGAGGTTCCTCATCCTCGGCTACGGAGGATACAGGTAATAACATCATTATTGTTACGAACTGGGTGTGTACGAAATTTAAATCTCCACGTTAATTAATTTACCGTCTCATGCGTGTTTTTTTCCAACATCAACGGGTTCAATTCCTGGGCAGGAATACTGATTTGGGGTGCTAAGACAGGAAACCTCCACGTGCGCCCGTGGACTGGAGTTCCCTCTCGGATACGTCCGGGGGGAAGACCAGTTTTTCGGGCCGGTGCACCCTGGGATGCGGGCAAAAACTCTCCTTAGGCACTGTGTGCCTAAGGGGTTTCTTTGCCCGTATGCAAATAGCCTGTCGGGTGGACGCTCCAACGCGTGTCCCTCTGAACAGCAGAGGGCACAGCGGCGGAGCGGGCTTGCGGACGGTGGGTAATGGGTATGCTCGCCGTCCGACCAAGGACCAAGCCCGGGTCGGTGACGCGTCGTGTTTCACGCGTCACCGACGGGGCCCCTTAGGGGGCCAAATGCCTGCCGGGGTCGCGGATTTTTCTTAATCCAGGATACCGTGGCCCCGGAACGTAAAGGGCATCCGACGGAACACGGGTGGATTTTAGTCAGAGTCTGACAGTCCCTCCAGCCCCACCCAGGGCGGGAGGACTCATTTGATGATTTTGCCACCCTAAAAAAAAAAAAAAAAAAGGAATACTGATTTCTAAAAAAACACGAGTGCAGGTGCTCTCTCTGTTCCTTTATTCCGTTCATAGTTCCGATGGGAAGGCAATCTGACACTCGCGGAGAGAGATCAGGCGCAGGACCAATAAAGATTAACTTGTCGAGCCACGGTGGTATTATACCGCCAAATTCCAAACTTCGGGCAGCTACTGAGAAATTATTTTTAGAAAAACCCAATAGTACTTTTTGCCCGACCCGGGAAAGGAACCTAGGACCCCACGCTCAACAGTCGCGCTTGCGACCAAGAGACCAACGGGGCAGGCGTGAATAGGTAACAAGCAAACAAACTTTTATATTTTTATTATTAGTTAGGATGCCATCTATCTGAAGAAAGATCCATCAGTGAATAGTCTGTACAGACAGAATGATACTGAAAGCAATGGCTTAATTCTGACGTCACGATTGGCGCAGTCGCTGAGTGATCGACTGCTACCAGCGTGTCGCGGGTTCGATCCCCGCACGGAACAAACATTTGTATGATCTGCAATAATGTAGTTGTTTCGGGTTTGGATCTTTGTGTATGTAAGTTTGTTTGTCAAACGATACAGGAAGAAATTCTTAGTGTGGGGCAAAGTATTCTACAAAACAAAAAAAAATGGCTAGGGTAAGCAATGTCTTTGTGTTATATAAACAGGTGAATGATACTAATTCTAAGAATACCTCCCACCGCCCCACCGACAGGAATCATTGCGAAAAGGCCGAAATATCAAAGAGCCCGCCTGAATGGGCGGGTTATCCCTGCAGCCGCTTCTAGACTCCCAGTACAAGCTATCCCAATACATTTGCAGAACGGTGGCGACTCTTGCCTCGGCGCGGCGGCTGCGGCAGGTGTCGGTGTTCGTGGCAGGTCGCGCGGCGTGCGCGGCGGACGAGGGCTGGGCGCCGCGCCATCTGCTGCGCGGGGCGGGCGCGGCGCACGGGGAGTGCGGGGCGGGGCCGCTGTGCGCGGGCGCACGCTGGTCGCGCGGCACGCCCTGCAACTACTGCGCCGGCGCGCCGCTGCTGCGCGACGCGACGCTGTTCGGCGTCATGAGCGATAACAGCGCGTGCGGCGTGGCCTGCGAGCCACAGCTCTACGTCAATATCGCTACATTGCGCGACTGGATCGACTCTGTTATAAAATAAATTTTATTTTTTATATTTATCAACTACCTCTGCGTTTAATTTCTTCAAAGTCAAAACCCTCCACCTATTAATTTATTTTAAAAAAGCCGGTACAGAAATGAAATTACACTACTGCCCGGGGCCTAAAAAGACCACTCCAGCAAAATTCGTAAAATTGTCATAAATTAACCCATTCCCTGTCCAATGAATCACATGTGGTTCAGGACTATTGTTTAGGTATTGTGTCTGCTGCGCGAACAGTGAAACTGTTAACAATCTATAGGTACTCACTCAAACCATAAATCTTATGAGTATTGTTTCTCTTTTCTAATATTATAAAGCTGAAGAGTTTGTTTGGTTGAACGTACTAATCTCAGGAACTAATAACTACTAAACTGAAAAATCTTTTTGTGTTGGATTATCCATTTACCGAATAAGGCATTCTTTTTTTTTAGCTTGGTAAAATTATCAAATGAGTCCTCTACCCAAGGCAGGGCGGGAGGGACTGTCAGACTTGTACTGACTAAAATCCACGGTATCCTTCAATAGACCTTTACGTTCGGGGATCACGGTAATTCGTGAGTCCCGCGACCCCGACAGGCTTTGACCCGCTAAAGGGGGGGGCCTCGTCATAATGCTGACGCTCTTTGAGGCGCGCGTGGAACACAACGCGCCGTCTCGACCCGGGCATGGTCCATGGTCGGACAGCGAGTCGCCAGTTACTCGCCGCCCGCATGCCCGCACCTACGGTGGTCGGAGATCACCTTGCGACGTCCGGCGCCGTGGGCGTCTACCACTGCGGCTGGGATGGAGAGAGGACGCTGTCCTCTCCCTCACTCGGCGCGCCTCCTACTTCGCGACCGCTTGCCACACCGTCTCGCCCCGCAGCATGGCCTCGACCAATGCCGGGCGTACCGAATAAGGCATAGGCTATTACGTATTTACACCACGCTACGGCCGAGTAGGTAGCCGAGCGGGGGTGAAACCGCGGGGAACAGCTATACTTAATAAAGGCAAAATTTTGTATAGATGGATGGATATTTGTTACTCGATCATGTGAGAACGGCGATCGACATTGCAATTTAAACAAACGTGCCATCTATAGTAAGCATACTAATTTTTCCTAATCCACCTCGACTAATCCAACTCGGCTGGGCAGCGTTCGGGAAACTGCGTAACGTTTTCTCGTCCAAAATACCTCAGTGCCTCCATCGTCGTCTCCATAGTCACTCTTGTCCTAGACTAAGGTCAAGAGCAAACCCATTACACATAAAAAAAAAAAGTGCCTTAAATCGAAAGTTTCGACCAATGGGTGTTACCGGTGATGACGTGTGGTGCCGAAACGTGATCCTTTACTGTAGGCCTCATTAGTAAGCTCAGTATAGTCCAACGAGCTATGGAGAGGGCTATGCTTGGAGTCTCTCTGCGCGATCGACTCAGAAATGAGGAGATTCGTAGACGAACCAAAGTTACCGACATAGCCCAACGAATTAGCAAGTTGAAATGGCAGTGAGCAGGCCATATAGCACGTAGAACTGATGGCCGATGGGGCCGTACGGTTCTCGAATGGAGACCACGCACCGGCAAGCGCAGCGTAGGACGTCCACCCACTAGGTGGGCAGACGATCTTATGAAGGCCACAGGATCACGCTGGGTGCAGGCCGCTTACAACCGGTCCTATTGGAAGTCTAAAGGGGAGGCCTATGTTCAGCAGTGGACGTCTTACGGCTGATATGATGATGATGATACTAATTTTCATTTGGAATAAAAGAATCGTGAACTGTTTGACTGTATATTTCTCATTAACCTAGTAGAATAATGTGGACTGTAAATATACTAAACCTTTACCATTTTTGTAGCTATGCATTTCAGTTTGAACTATTTTCTTGTTTCGACCTTTTTAGATCACATTTTGACGTAGCCAAGTTTAGTTTTTAAAACTTGATTTGGAAAAAAAGCGCGGGAAACTCGTACTTGACGGACGCGTTCTTTTTGCTGCTCATTTTTAAACTTGAAATTAACTATATATAGTATCAGTAATTGTAGTTTTAGTGTCGTAGTTTAACTCTTTTAATTTAGTTTTAGTGTTTTCTATCTTCCTTCTGTAGTGGTAAGTGTTTTTTATTGTATTTATAGCTTAAGATGAATGACCCGCCTGATCCGGGGGACCCTGTTCCCCCGGCAGGCAGTTATGTTACAATTCAATCAAATGAATCAGGAATGGAAACAGATGGGTCATCAACATCCAAAGCTCTGAAACGGAGTGTACGTGTGCATGTGTGCAAACATTGCAATAAACGTCGTAGAACCCGGAAAGGCCTCGGATCCGAAACTTCGGGTTGTGCTTGTACGGACACGGTGGACACGAGTGTCACTATTGAAAACGAAATAAATACCCGGAATGCCCCCTCTACTATCTCATTGCCAATTTCTCAGACCCCCCCAACTCAGACTCCAGTTCCCGCCCAAATCGGCCGAAACTTGTACAGCAAAACGGACAGTGCGCCTTTTGTTGTACATGTACAAAAAAAACTTACAAATTCAAATGATGGTTCCATACTGCATCCCATCGCATTCGGGAAGTTTTTAAAACAGAATAATTTTCAAAACATAATAAATGGCAGTGTCAAGAAAATTGGGAGAAATAAAATAAGCATTTCCTTTTCTGATTTTGTAAACGCAAATTCTTTTATTAACCATGATAGCCTTGAAAAACACGATTTTAAAGCATTTATTCCCACATTTAACGTTACCAGAATGGGCTTAGTGCGTGGGGTTCCTGCGGAATGGTCTCCGGAGGAAGTCATAGACAATATATCGGTACCAATTGGATGTGGTCCTATTTTAAAAATAAGGCGATTAAATTTCAAATCAATTGTAGATGGCACCACAACTTGGAAACCATCACAGTCCATCGTGGTAACTTTTGACGGACAGATCTTACCAAAGAGAATTTTTATTTGTTATAATGCTCTACCTGTAGAACTATATATCTTCCCTACAGTACAGTGTTTTAGTTGCTGCCGCTTTGGTCATACAAAATTGCAATGTAGGTCCAAACCCAGATGTTTCAGATGTGGCCAGGCACACACTGGGGATAGTTGTGAAACAGATGAAGGGAATGCTTCATGTTGCCTCTGTGACGGATATCATTTTGCCACCAATAAGTCCTGCCCTGAATTTTCAAGGCAAAAATTGATTAAAACATATATGGCTCATAATTCAGTTTCATATGCTGAAGCAGCAAAACTTCATCCTGCTGTTACTAAATCATATGCTGACACTCTTTTATCTTCTCCTGCAAAAAACATTCCTACCATTTCTTCATCCAACAAATTACCTACTACTACAAGCTACAAAAAAACTGTATTTCTTAAACCACGCTCCCCTCCCAAATTTGAACAAGGATACAATAAACAAGCACACAATTCCATAATTCAAGATTTTAATTCTCACCAACCTTCAAATGGTTGTGCCTTAAATAATCAAAATATTGATAAAAATTCAAATTTTTCTCTAAATGATTTTCTTTCAGCATTAAACAGTCTTCTTTCTCAGTTCAACATTTCACCGTCCAACGCTGCTTCTTCTTTTAATGTACCCCAGTTTATTTATAATGGACAACACATCCAAAATAATCCAGTGGAACTGTCGCAGTCTAGTAAACAAAAAAAGTGATGTCATATATTTATTAAACAAATATGAACCTTTTGTCTTTGCTCTAGCAGAGACTTGGCTCAAATCCTATCACATTTTTAAAATTAATGGTTATTTAACCATTAGAGAAGATAGATCTGATGGGTATGGTGGTGTAGCCATACTTATCAAGAATTCTATTCCTTTTTCATTAGTGACATTACCTCCTCATAGTGAGGAAATATCTATTGTAGCTATACAAGTATATAACACTTGCCTTGTATCTATTTACATTCCTCACCCCTCTTCTTCTGTACTACAAGAGATGAACAATCTCTTTTCTTTTCTTCCAAAGCCATTCTTAATACTGGGGGACTTTAATTGTCATCATCAATCATGGGGTTGTTCAATATCTAATTCTTATGGGGATCAATTACTAGATATTATAGACATTCATAACTTATGTATTTTGAATTCAGGGGCACCCACTCGTCGTTCAGATCCTAACCAGAACCAAAGCGCAATTGATCTTTCTATCTGTTCTCCAAACCTGGCTTCTTCATTAACTTGGCATACCCTGGCCTCTACTTTTGGTAGCGATCATTTTCCAATAGTAATTTCTTACCCTCTTTCCAAATCAAATGCATCAAAACGGAAATCAAGTCTCAAACATAAAGTACCCAATAGTAACAGTAATGACTGGGAGAAATATAGAGATATTGTTGACAGAAAGGCTGCTTCATTGCCTGTTATTTCTGATGACAACCAAAATAGTTGTGCTGAAGCCTTGGCATGCATATTGATTGAAGCGGCGAATGAAGTATTTCCTAGAAAAAATAACAATGTCACTGCAATTCCATCACCTCCTTGGTGGGACTCAGAATGCAGTGAAGTAATTAAAAAACGTAAAAGGGCTGAATATAATTATAACCATGATATGTCAGATATTAACTTTGAAATTCTTACGAACATAATCTCAGAAACTCGCAAACTAATTAAGAAAAAGAAATTTGAATCTTGGCGTAACTTTTGTTTATCTATTTCACCGAATACTCACCCCACAATTGTCTGGCAATATATTCGTAGATTTAGATCCATTTACAACAACCATTCTCCTATCCCTGATTCTTTAGCCAGCAACTTTTTAGATAAGTTAGCCCCTCCTTGGGTTCCTGAGAATAACTTATCTTTCATAACCAATAACCAAAATATTAATTCAACGCTAGATTCTTCGTTTACACTGACTGAATTAAAGGCTGTTATTAACAAAACTAAGGATTCAGCCCCAGGCATTGATGGCATACCATATTCCTTTTTTTCTCATTTAAATGATAACATTCTTAGCTATTATTTACAACTCATTAATTCTGTGATGGAAACAGGAAACGTCCCAGTTGAATGGAAACGTCAAACAGTGTTGCCATTCCTTAAACCAAATAAAACGCCTTCTGATGTTTCATCATATCGTCCCATAGTTTTATCTTCAATTCTCATAAAATTAGCTGAACATTTAATTAAAAATCGCCTGGAATGGTTTGTGGAAAGTAAGGGCCTTCTGGCAGAATCACAGTATGGCTTTAGGAAAGGAAAAAGTACCACTGACTGTATAAGCATATTAACATCTGATATTAGAATATCATTTACTAATAATCAAGATACCGTTGCGGTTTTTCTCGACATAAATGCAGCGTACGATAATGTGATTTTATCAGTCTTACAACATAAATTAAAGACCTTGCAGGTTCCAGTAAACTTGCTGAATTTTATCATTAATATTCTGGCTGAACGGTCTGTCAACATGTCAGTAGGGAACCGCGAGGTATCTCAAATTGTATGGAGAGGTCTCCCACAGGGTTCTGTACTCAGTCCGCTTTTATATAACATTTACACATTTGATTTAGATTCAGCGCTATCTAATTATGTTAGGGTACTTCAATATGCCGATGATTTGTTGTTATATACTACAAACAATTCTATTGAACAAGCTAGTTTTGATATGAATTCCGCACTATCCGCATTGGGTTCTTGGTTGCATCTTAATGGTTTGGAGCTATCAACATCTAAAAGCGCAGCTGTGTTATTCACCCGAAAACGAAACACTCCCCTTATTAATATCCACTTTAACAATATTCCCATTCCATTTACAGACAATTTCAGATATTTGGGCGTAATTTTAGATTCAAAACTAAGTAGTGTTCCCCATTGTGAGTTTATTACTAATAAATGTGAAAAGCACCTAAACATGCTGAGATGCCTATCTGGAGTGTGGTGGGGTGCACATCCTTTTTCACTCAAATTAATTTATAATGCAATAATTAGAAGTTCATTAGATTATGCGTCATTTGCTCTTGAACCAGGTAGCGTTATGGCTTTTAAAAAATGGGACTGCATCCAATATAAAGCATTAAGAATAATTTCAGGTGCCATGAAATCTAGTCCTACAAATGCTTTACAAGTGGAATGTGGAGAAGCTCCTTTACAAATTAGAAGACAATATCTTTCTGATAAATATTTGTTCCGGATTTTACAGTTTTCTGCTCACCCTCTTATTCCTAAACTACACCTTTTAGTATCGCTAATGGAATCTTCAGATTACTGGTCACATAAACGTGCTCCTTGTTTAGTTATTAGCTACAAAAAATACCTTTCTCTATCTTCTCCAATTCATCGGTCTAACAAACTCCCCATATTTAGCTGTAGTTATGATAGTTTACTGTTCAGGCCTAATATTAAATTCAACTGCGTTAGTAAATCCGACCCCGACATAAGTTTAAATTTTAATCATTTTCTTACTGAATATTCAGACTACCATAATATTTTTACTGACGCTTCAAAGCTTTCTCCAACGAGTTGTGTTGGGGTAAGCACTTATCATCCCCAGTATAACATCGTGCAAAAAGTAAAACTCCCTCCGGAGACTTCCGTTTTTACGGGAGAATGTTTTGGAATTTTAAAGGCTATGGAATACATCCAAGTTTTTAAACTTAAAAAGGCTATCATTTTTACAGACTCCAAAAGTGCTCTTCAAGCCATTGATAAATGCCTGTTGGGAGATAAGTCCCATTTTCCTATAATTTTTTCAATAAAGGAATTTGCGTACAGAATCTTTACCACGGGGAATGACTTACTTTTTGCGTGGGTTCCAGCCCACACTGGCATTGAGGGTAACGAAGTGGCGAACGTTCTCGCAGGTGATGCGGTGCAGTGTGGTGACATAGTACCAAATAAAATTTTTTGTGAAGATATTTTAGAACTACCCAAAACTTTTCTTCGGGACACCTGGAAGGTGGCATGGGAAGCGAGCAGTGCATTGAAAGGGCAGTATTTTCACATGATTCAACCCGATGTTTCGGACAAACCGTGGTTTGGTAAGGCTAAGTTTGGCAAGATGGAGACTTCCACCCTCATACGTATGAGGCTGGGTCACGTTTGCTCTCCAGCTCATCTTGCCAGACTTAAAATTAAAGACGATCCCAGTTGTTCTTGTGGTATGGATGTGGGTGACTTAAACCACATTTTTTTCTCCTGTCATCTATATGACCGTTCTTCCTTTCTTAGTGACCTTATATCTCTCCGTATTCCTTTTCCTACTTCAATATTTTCTCTACTTTGTACAAATAGTTTACCTGTATATAAATGTATAGTATCATTCATTATATTCAATGACATTAAATTGTAATTTTTGTTGTTTTGTAAATATGTTTTTGTTTTTTAGTTCATCATTCATTATTTTCATTTTTGATTGTATCCCTACTGATCCTATATCCTAAATTCCGTAAATCCGCTTACAATAATTTTAATATAATCCCGTTTCCCTACCTTTACTGAATAAAAAAAAAAGAAACATGACATTGGTCTAATGCACAAACCGTGCGGGCCAAAGAAAGGAAAAAAAAAAAAAAAAAAAAAAAAACTTGATTTTTTTAGAACTCTGCTAACATTACTAGAAAGTCATTTTAAGTGAAGTGTTTGTTGAATAATTATCTTGCGGCCATGTTGTGTGTTCACAACATTTTTTACACAAACGGAGCAGTGAGTTCGTTTCTATAGTGTGTGGCAGACCAGCATTGTTTGTCATCTCCTTGCTGATGGCGCTGTACATGGTATGCGCCATCGCCGCCGCCATCGTCCAAATAATAGCCGCTACACAACCCAAAACAGACGTTGAATTGCCAGTAGATAAGTTAGAAGAAATGAGTCCAATTACGACAACCGAGATGTCCCGAGCAGGCGGCGACAAAGGTGCAGCCACACAGACACCAGGCGAGAGCACGACCGTGCCCGCGCTCCAGCCCGACGAAGGAACTACGACAGTATTGTCTATCCCTATCATTACATTCAATGTGATAACAGCAAAGCAGCGCGTAGTCACGGATGCGAGAACGGACAGTGTCGGTACATATTCAGTTAAACAAATTTACGATACATAATAAATAATTAAATTATTCTTTTTATATTGTTTTTTAGTTTTCATTATTTTAATGAACCGTAAAACTTCGCTTTACTGGCCAGATGTTTGTATAGCGAAGCGGCATGAACATACAGCGACTAGCGTACAATCTTTTGAGGAGAGAAAGAGTAAAATAAATCCTCCCCTACCTCGTCGGTATGGTCGCCGAGACAGGTACCTCTACATTAAAACTCCTGCGAGCAAGGGGCTACCCCCTTGCTCGCAGGAGTTTTAGTTAAATGTTTCACCTATTTGGGCCAACTCATGATCATCATATCAGCCGTAAGACGTCCACTGCTGAACATAGGCCTCCCCTTTAGACTTCCAATAGGACCGGTTGTAAGCGGCCTGCATCCAGCGTGATCCAGTGGCCTTCATAAGATCGTCTGCCCACCTAGTGGGTGGACGTCCTACGCTGCGCTTGCCGGTGCGTGGTCTCCATTCGAGAACCTTACGGCCCCATCGGCCATCAGTTCTGCGTGCTATATGGCCTGCCCACTGCCATTTCAACTTGCTAATTCGTTGGGCTATGTCGGTAACTTTGGTTCGTCTACGAATCTCCTCATTTCTGAGTCGATCGCGCAGAGAGACTCCAAGCATAGCCCTCTCCATAGCTCGTTGGCCTATACTGAGCTTACTAATGAGGCCTACAGTAAAGGACCACGTTTAGGCACCATACGTCATCCCTGGTAACAACTATTGACTGAGAAACTTAAGGACAATGAGAGCACGACGTTCCCTCGTCTGACTTGTACCTGTGTGGCTGGATCGTAAGGCAAAGGATGTCCTTTTTAGTTCTTATGGGTTCAAATGACAGATACACTAAATCGAACAAAAAAATAATAATCTAAATCGGTTCACCCATTCGTAAGTTATGAGGTAGCAAATATGAAAAAAAATCAGTCGAATTGAGAACCTCCTCCTTTTTTGAAGACGGATAAAAATGAATTTGTTATAAAAGAATGGGTATTTATTGTATGTTTCTTGAACAACAAGAAAATAGCCCAGTTAGTCGCATCTTCGCTAACGGGAGATGGCACAACAGCTCAATAAAACACAGTATAAGCATAACATAAACATTTTATTTAAATATATTCCATAAGTTGAATCATCATCATATTATAATACAATGCAAACCAGACGCGTCACCGCGTCAGCCTGTCTTCCACTCCAATATACATATAAAGTTATAAACCGAAACTATCTGCTTTTATACAAATGAAAGTCTATCCTTGGATTCAAGTTTACTAAGGCAATTAACATTTTATACAACCTGTCAGCCCGGAGCGGCCTCACACGACATGCACAGAGGCTTCGAGAACTAGGACAATCAACCGCCCAATAACAGCCAAACAGAACCCAATGTGATCTGCATGGACAACTAAATATATCTAACACAAAATAAATTGACAACAAATATGGAATAATACAAATAATAAATTGAATTACATTATATAATTAAACAATTTGTTTTCACAATGTTTCAAATCAAAATACCATCGGGTCCTAGCTTTAATATAATTTAACGTTAAAATTATTTATTTTTAAAACGTTGAGTATAATGAGCGAGAAATAAGAATGATAATAATGGAACGTCTGTTGATAACGATGTATGAGTTGAGTAGCACTAGCGAGCAGTCGTTTGCAGCGAAGATACTCTAGTATGTACATCTAAATACATTTCCTTACATGGTGCTTTAGAACAATACTATGATGACATAAACGCGATATAATTCATTAAGTTACTTTCCCTACCGCGGCCAACTTGAACATCATGTCTACTGGCGGAGATCACTTGCTACTTGTTCCTTCCTATCATCTGACCGTCAAGATGAAAACAGACAACCGATATTCTTATAATGTTGGCGACTGAAATAATTTTTCGTTACAAACTTTGAGTTTTTCACGGTCTTTTTTATTTTATCTGACAAATATTACAAGTGTTGCGGCTCCACCTGCGATATCACCACTTTATAAAACGCAACGTTATCTTGCAACGTGTTGACAAGAGGACACGTGTTGATTTGTCAAATACCTATGTGTCGAGTACAAGTGTTTGAGGTGTGCCGCTACATGCCGCTGTGTTCGTACTGGTCGGCGTCGCCCTCGAACGTCTTCGGCTCGTAAATCCCGCTCTGGAAACACAATGAAAATTGGTTAGATTGTGTCAGCTTCTATGTTGTAGGGAAAAATACGTGTGAATAGACATACGTTCTTGTTTTTATAAGTTCTACAAATTTAGACCGTAGTATGCAGTTAAAAGTGCGCAAAATAAAATAATAATGTACGTCATCCCAGAGATGCGCGAATGGAGTTTGGACTATGGGTTTGAATTTATATAAATTAAACACGTATACGTATACGCAACGAATTCGTATACGCAGTGGCGGCCTTAGGGGGGGGGCGAACCGGGCAACCGCCCGGGGCCTCGCGCTTGCAGGGGCCTCGCGCAACAAACCAAGCAAAAGAAAAAATAGTTATTTTTAATTTAAAACTTTTGATTTTGACCATAACTAAGTACTCATTAGGTCCTTAACATAACGGTAAATTAAATAAGATTTTAGCTTTAGGAAAAATCGTAATCATCGATTTTTAAATTTATCGTCTCAAAATTCGTTAATTTTGTAAATCTTTTAAGTAGTACAATAATTTTATCGGTTGAATGTACGGGCTAGTTTACATTAAATCTGGTAGTTCAGATGTTTTTCAGACTAATTGTTTGTGATCTTGGCCTAATGATATAGTCCTAGACAGTGGCGTAGTTAGGCGGGGGCGAAGCGAACCCTAGCCCCCTGCCTCACAACTGAAGAGGCCTTGCGCTCAGAGAAAAAAAAGAAAAAGAAAAAAATCTTGACAATGGCGATCACATTCGATGATCAAGTTTGTAACCAGTCAGTAAAGTAGTGCTACTTAATTTTTAATAAGAAATTAACATGACCTACAATTGTATTGGTACTTGTGGTATCTGATGAGTGGGAACTGAAATCAAGAGGCTTCGAAGTGCTGATCACATTTAGGTCTAGCGCCTCGCCTGCTTGCGCAAGGCCCAATGTTGCAAGATAACTTGGTTACGTTGTAACTGGAAACTGTAGAGTCAAAGAGGCCTCGCAATGTCGCTGACATTACCCAAGTCATCTTACAACAAGGGGGAGCAGCGGAGGCAAGTCATATTTTTCGTCCTGAAAGAAAAGGGCCTCGCAGATGCGTCTGACTCCCTCCTAGATTCAGTCTCGCTAAGCCACTGATCCTAGTTTGAGACATCAAGCACCAAAGGCTACTTTGTAAACAAAAAACGCGAAAATTTCGGTCTTTAAAAAAAATGCGTTTTTGACCCTACAGGACTAAGACTAATGAAATCGAATTATTTCTGTAGACCCAGTAGTTTTCGAGATAGAACTTTTCAAAATAACTTCGCAATTTCTTGCAATATTTAAGACACCACTCGAGCAACTCTAGCGGTATCTCAAATTAACGTTATTTTTAACAACAAATGTGCATCATATTATCATGACATCAGTTGGGATGTTTTCGAACTATGCAACTTTTTTAAAACTTTGAAGGGGTTTATCTCGGAGACTTAGGTCTACAGAGATATTTCTAGTCACTCATCATCTTCATCAGCCTATTATGTTCCCACTTCCCACTGCTGGGACACAGGCCTCATCTCTGTAAGAGGAGGCGATGGGCGACACAGGAACCTCCCGAAAGTTCCGTGTCCGGTGAGGACTTGTGTCAAGCGGAAGGCGAGGACGGTGTGGCGCCCATCCAACCAGTCCTCAAAGAGGGGTCTTGACCCGTCTAAATCGGTGGCTGCTACTTAGAAACACCCGATGACATGTTTCCCGACCTATGAATCGAACCCAGAACCTCAAAATCACCAATTGTTCTTGCCACCCCCTGTTAAGGCTGCTTTTCCACCAGAGATGCGCTATGTAGCTGTGCTGCGAGGATGTAAAAGCTGAGCTACGAAACTGTGTGACCGTTTCCACTGATGCTACGCTATGTAGCTGTGCTGTGAAGATGGGTAGCTGCGCTACGAAGATGCGCTGTCACAAGGTAGCTGCGCTATGAAGATGCGCCGCCACAAGGTAGCTGCGCTATGAAGATGCGTAGCTGCGCTACGAAGATGTGCTGTCACAAGGTAGCTGCGCTATGAAGATGCGTAGCTGCGCTACGAAGATGTGCTGTCACAAGGTAGCTGCGCTATGAAGATTCGTAGCTGCGCTACGAAGATGCGCTGTCACAAGGTAGCTGCGCTATGAAGATGCGTAGCTGCGCTACGAAGATGTGCTGTCACAAGGTAGCTGCGCTATGAAGATGCGCAGCTCGAGCTATGCGATGTATCGATACTAGGGAAAACGACCCATAGCACGCATCCACAGCACGCAGCCTTAGCACGCAGCCACAGCACGCAGCCATAGCACGCATCCTTACATATAAAAAACACATCTTAGTTGAAACCGTTTCCACCAGTGCTGTGCTATTTAAACCAGTGAATATGATTGGTGGATATCAAACGCATCCGCAGCAACGTAGCATAGCGCATCTCTGGTGGAAAAGCAGCCTTAGTGGTGGACAGTGAAACATTTCTTAAAAAAAAATATCACTGTCCACCAGTGGTGGCCAACGGTAATATTTAATAAAATTCGTATCACTGTCCACCAGTGGTGGCCAGGGGGGATTTTTATATAAAATCTTCTTTTTGTCCACCCCGGGGTGGACAGAGGGAAAATTTAGTATAAAAAGTTTCGCTGTCTACCAGTGGTTGACAAATTGGGGGTGGACATCCGGAATCATCAAGCAAATTTAGTCCACTTTAGAAAGGAGATACGTTAATAACAGAAGATACCCAGGTACTATCAAAAACTACCCCTTTAGGGTTCGTATCGCCAAAGTCTAGATGGAGAAAAACCTCTGGTTCCAATGGGGATTTTGGATCGCTTCCATTTGGCGAAGAGAAAAATACCAAAAAGTTTTGGTGTTTTTTTGATTTTTGACAAAGTTGCGTTCGGTGTTCGACGTCTCAAACTTGGGTTATTCCAGTGAACGAAGAAAACATAGAAGCATTCCTAGAGCCCGATAATGACCCAACGCAGATCGTGCCCCGGTAGGCGGGGCTTATCAATCGTGCCTCGGAGGAGTTTAGTTCGGCTGTGACGGCACATGTCGTTGTTCGTATTTTTATTCAGTTTAAAACTATAAATTATGCCTTCTTGCGCAGTGAAATGGTGTTTAAATCGATCTCATCTACATAATAAAAATGCTGGAATTAGTTATCACCTGTAAGTAGCCCTTAGACTACTACATTATTTTTATATTAATTATAAACATGGATCAATTTTTTTCTATGGGGATGGTGTTATGCCCGATGGACTAAGTAAATTAATGTTGAATGTTTGAAGTAAAATATGTTTGTATTTTCTTTTTGCTACATTATAAAACACTCTGCTCCTTTGACAGATTTCCACAAGATCCAAATCTCAAAGAATAATGGACGAGATCAGTTCGCTTGGAGAGACAGGAAAACGACTGGTCCCCTAGCAAAACAACAATAATTTGTTCAGTCCATTTTCAAGATGACGATTTTATATGTCGAAAAAAGGATACCAGAAGCTCAAAACAAACGCTATTCAAATTATCCAACATTTTTGACATTTTGGTAAAGCAAGCTATGTTACCAATGTGTGTTACCAGTGATGACGTATGGTGCCGAAACGTGGTCCTTTACTGTAGGCCTCATTAGTAAGCTCAGTATAGTCCAACGAGCTATGGAGAGGGCTATGCTTGGAGTCTCTCTGCGCGATCGACTCAGAAATGAGGAGATTCGTAGACGAACCAAAGTTACCGACATAGCCCAACGAATTAGCAAGTTGAAATGGCAGTGGGCAGGCCATATAGCACGCAGAACTGATGGCCGATGGGGCCGTAAGGTTCTCGAATGGAGACCACGCACCGGCAAGCGCAGCGTAGGACGTCCACCCACTAGGTGGGCAGACGATCTTATGAAGGCCACAGGTTCACGCTGGATGCAGGCCGCTTACAACCGGTCCTATTGGAAGTCTAAAGGGGAGGCCTATGTTCAGCAGTGGACGTCTTGCGGCTGATATGATGATGATGATGATGAAGCTATGTTAGCCATTTCTGTTATTAATTTTTAATAAAAAGATAATAAGACTTTCTAGTTAATCTCTAAGGAGGCCGTAGCTCACAGTAGGTGGCATGTGCCAAATAAATATGTTTTCTTTCTTTCTTTTTTTTTCTTTGTATATACATAGTCGTATGAGCCATTTTATGTAAATATAAACGTGAACTTTTTGTTGTTATGTATCTACATCAAATGCAAAAGAAATAAAAATACATAATAAAAAATATTCAAATCTTTCATTGCTACTTTTTATATAACTCGTCCACTTTGACAATTCTTGCAGGCCGTCAAATTAATGTCATGTGTTCATTTCTAGCGCCAATGATGTCATTGTTACTATGCGTTGCTTAGCCAATTAGAGACGAGCGTTGACAACCTACCCAATCATAACTTCGTGATGTTAATAGAGAACAAACTAGCTGTTCAAAGAAAACAAACGTCGTGGGCCGTCTATCAAAAAGATTTTGTTTGAAGTTACTCTTCCATGTTTTCTTCGTTCACTGGGTTATTCTTTGGATCAACATCATAAACATTTTGACGAGACGGTTGGTTTAGTGGCTGAGCGATCGACTGCTGCGCAGCGTGTCGCGGGTTCGATCCCCACACGGAACAAATAGTTGTATTATCTGCAAGTAGTTGTTCCGGGTCTGGGTGTTAGTGTATGTGAATTTCTATGTTTGTAACGCACCCACGATATAGGAAGAAAATCCAGAGGGGCAACGTTTTTAAAATTGTCTGCAAATGTTAGAACTACCTACTAGATTTAACTAAAACACGGATATTGAAAGTTTTGTACTAAATGTAAAATGTTTTAAAACTCAAATTTTATTTAATGCTATAACTTCAGCATTTCTCCTCAAACATAGCAAATACCTAAACCAAACAACTAGACCTACTTTCGCGTCACATACTTTTTATAAACGACAAAGGGCCTCGCAAAGACCTGCTGCCCGGGGCCTCGCAATGGGTAAGGCCGCCTCTGCGTATACGTATAAGAGAACAAAGGAGTTAAAACTCAAAATCTATGTTGTAGTTTTGGGTAGATAGCTTAAAGCGTACTACAATAGTTGGGTATGTGATTTTGCTAGTTAGTATGAATGTCTTACGGTTAGTGTCCATTAGGCAGGCTGTCCGCTTCCTGGCCGCGTGTGACAACAACATTTATTTATTTAAATTTCATACAAAAGTAGTACTAATGCCACAAAGCATTCTCTACCAGTTAACTTTTGTTTAGAATTCCTACGTTACATTCTCTTCAGTAATTTCCAATGACATGAAAGCCTCATCACTTATGAATATATACTGTAAGCTGAAAGCTCGCATTGACTCGAAATCTTTAGTTAAGCAATAAGTAATAATGTTTTTCAGATCAGGCTTTCATAAAATGGAGTTATAGTAATGCTCGTTGTCTCTGACAGTAGGCGACATCCTACTCATGTCTCAACTACTCTTTTAGATTTGACTCTCGCTCGAGTCAGCGCGTCTTTAGAAAACATTTAGGTGTCGCTTCGACACCTAAATGCATTCAAAAGACGCGCTGGCATATGTATATCTAGTTGTAACTGGTCACTACACGGATCATGTGCACGTACCTCGTGAGGGTCTATGACGGGGGAAGGGGGAGGGAACTCTGAGCCGGACTGGCCGGGGGACAGGGAGATCGTAACCTCGGTAGCCTCTTATCTAGGCGCTCTACCTCGACCTCCAGATTGCTCGGCAGCGATCGCGGCTGCGCGCGGGTGATGTGTGTGTGTGTGTGTGTGTGCATACATACCTGCGGCACGGGCGCGGGTACGAAGTAGTTGGTGGGCGTGCTGAGCGGCGCACTGGGTCCCAGCACGTCGGCGGCCGGCGGTAGTGCGCGGGTGATGTGTGTGTGTGTGTGTGCATACATACCTGCGGCACGGGCGCGGGTACGAAGTAGTTGGTGGGCGTGCTGAGCGGCGCACTGGGTCCCAGCACGTCGGCGGCCGGCGGTAGTGCGCGGGTGATGTGTGTGTGTGTGTGTGTGTGCATACATACCTGCGGCACGGGCGCGGGTACGAAGTAGTTGGTGGGCGTGCTGAGCGGCGCACTGGGTCCCAGCACGTCGGCGGCCGGCGGTAGTGCGCGGGTGATGTGTGTGTGTGTGTGTGTGCATACATACCTGCGGCACGGGCGCGGGTACGAAGTAGTTGGTGGGCGTGCTGAGCGGCGCACTGGGTCCCAGCACGTCGGCGGCCGGCGGTAGTGCGCGGGTGATGTGTGTGTGTGTGTGTGTGCATACATACCTGCGGCACGGGCGCGGGTACGAAGTAGTTGGTGGGCGTGCTGAGCGGCGCACTGGGTCCCAGCACGTCGGCGGCCGGCGGTAGTGCGCGGGTGATGTGTGTGTGTGTGTGTGTGCATACATACCTGCGGCACGGGCGCGGGTACGAAGTAGTTGGTGGGCGTGCTGAGCGGCGCACTGGGTCCCAGCACGTCGGCGGCCGGCGGTAGTGCGCGGGTGATGTGTGTGTGTGTGTGTGTGCATACATACCTGCGGCACGGGCGCGGGTACGAAGTAGTTGGTGGGCGTGCTGAGCGGCGCACTGGGTCCCAGCACGTCGGCGGCCGGCGGTAGTGCGCGGGTGATGTGTGTGTGTGTGTGTGTGCATACATACCTGCGGCACGGGCGCGGGTACGAAGTAGTTGGTGGGCGTGCTGAGCGGCGCACTGGGTCCCAGCACGTCGGCGGCCGGCGGTAGTGCGCGGGTGATGTGTGTGTGTGTGTGTGTGCATACATACCTGCGGCACGGGCGCGGGTACGAAGTAGTTGGTGGGCGTGCTGAGCGGCGCACTGGGTCCCAGCACGTCGGCGGCCGGCGGTAGTGCGCGGGTGATGTGTGTGTGTGTGTGTGTGCATACATACCTGCGGCACGGGCGCGGGTACGAAGTAGTTGGTGGGCGTGCTGAGCGGCGCACTGGGTCCCAGCACGTCGGCGGCCGGCGGTAGTGCGCGGGTGATGTGTGTGTGTGTGTGTGTGTGCATACATACCTGCGGCACGGGCGCGGGTACGAAGTAGTTGGTGGGCGTGCTGAGCGGCGCACTGGGTCCCAGCACGTCGGCGGCCGGCGGTAGTGCGCGGGTGATGTGTGTGTGTGTGTGTGCATACATACCTGCGGCACGGGCGCGGGTACGAAGTAGTTGGTGGGCGTGCTGAGCGGCGCACTGGGTCCCAGCACGTCGGCGGCCGGCGGTAGTGCGCGGGTGATGTGTGTGTGTGTGTGTGTGCATACATACCTGCGGCACGGGCGCGGGTACGAAGTAGTTGGTGGGCGTGCTGAGCGGCGCACTGGGTCCCAGCACGTCGGCGGCCGGCGGTAGTGCGCGGGTGATGTGTGTGTGTGTGTGTGTGCATACATACCTGCGGCACGGGCGCGGGTACGAAGTAGTTGGTGGGCGTGCTGAGCGGCGCACTGGGTCCCAGCACGTCGGCGGCCGGCGGTAGTGCGCGGGTGATGTGTGTGTGTGTGTGTGTGCATACATACCTGCGGCACGGGCGCGGGTACGAAGTAGTTGGTGGGCGTGCTGAGCGGCGCACTGGGTCCCAGCACGTCGGCGGCCGGCGGTAGTGCGCGGGTGATGTGTGTGTGTGTGTGTGTGCATACATACCTGCGGCACGGGCGCGGGTACGAAGTAGTTGGTGGGCGTGCTGAGCGGCGCACTGGGTCCCAGCACGTCGGCGGCCGGCGGTAGTGCGCGGGTGATGTGTGTGTGTGTGTGTGTGCATACATACCTGCGGCACGGGCGCGGGTACGAAGTAGTTGGTGGGCGTGCTGAGCGGCGCACTGGGTCCCAGCACGTCGGCGGCCGGCGGTAGTGCGCGGGTGATGTGTGTGTGTGTGTGTGTGCATACATACCTGCGGCACGGGCGCGGGTACGAAGTAGTTGGTGGGCGTGCTGAGCGGCGCACTGGGTCCCAGCACGTCGGCGGCCGGCGGTAGTGCGCGGGTGATGTGTGTGTGTGTGTGTGCATACATACCTGCGGCACGGGCGCGGGTACGAAGTAGTTGGTGGGCGTGCTGAGCGGCGCACTGGGTCCCAGCACGTCGGCGGCCGGCGGTAGTGCGCGGGTGATGTGTGTGTGTGTGTGTGTGCATACATACCTGCGGCACGGGCGCGGGTACGAAGTAGTTGGTGGGCGTGCTGAGCGGCGCACTGGGTCCCAGCACGTCGGCGGCCGGCGGTAGTGCGCGGGTGATGTGTGTGTGTGTGTGTGCATACATACCTGCGGCACGGGCGCGGGTACGAAGTAGTTGGTGGGCGTGCTGAGCGGCGCACTGGGTCCCAGCACGTCGGCGGCCGGCGGTAGTGCGCGGGTGATGTGTGTGTGTGTGTGTGCATACATACCTGCGGCACGGGCGCGGGTACGAAGTAGTTGGTGGGCGTGCTGAGCGGCGCACTGGGTCCCAGCACGTCGGCGGCCGGCGGTAGTGCGCGGGTGATGTGTGTGTGTGTGTGTGTGCATACATACCTGCGGCACGGGCGCGGGTACGAAGTAGTTGGTGGGCGTGCTGAGCGGCGCACTGGGTCCCAGCACGTCGGCGGCCGGCGGTAGTGCGCGGGTGATGTGTGTGTGTGTGTGTGCATACATACCTGCGGCACGGGCGCGGGTACGAAGTAGTTGGTGGGCGTGCTGAGCGGCGCACTGGGTCCCAGCACGTCGGCGGCCGGCGGTAGTGCGCGGGTGATGTGTGTGTGTGTGTGTGTGCATACATACCTGCGGCACGGGCGCGGGTACGAAGTAGTTGGTGGGCGTGCTGAGCGGCGCACTGGGTCCCAGCACGTCGGCGGCCGGCGGTAGTGCGCGGGTGATGTGTGTGTGTGTGTGTGCATACATACCTGCGGCACGGGCGCGGGTACGAAGTAGTTGGTGGGCGTGCTGAGCGGCGCACTGGGTCCCAGCACGTCGGCGGCCGGCGGTAGTGCGCGGGTGATGTGTGTGTGTGTGTGTGCATACATACCTGCGGCACGGGCGCGGGTACGAAGTAGTTGGTGGGCGTGCTGAGCGGCGCACTGGGTCCCAGCACGTCGGCGGCCGGCGGTAGTGCGCGGGTGATGTGTGTGTGTGTGTGTGCATACATACCTGCGGCACGGGCGCGGGTACGAAGTAGTTGGTGGGCGTGCTGAGCGGCGCACTGGGTCCCAGCACGTCGGCGGCCGGCGGTAGTGCGCGGGTGATGTGTGTGTGTGTGTGTGTGCATACATACCTGCGGCACGGGCGCGGGTACGAAGTAGTTGGTGGGCGTGCTGAGCGGCGCACTGGGTCCCAGCACGTCGGCGGCCGGCGGTAGTGCGCGGGTGATGTGTGTGTGTGTGTGTGTGCATACATACCTGCGGCACGGGCGCGGGTACGAAGTAGTTGGTGGGCGTGCTGAGCGGCGCACTGGGTCCCAGCACGTCGGCGGCCGGCGGTAGTGCGCGGGTGATGTGTGTGTGTGTGTGTGCATACATACCTGCGGCACGGGCGCGGGTACGAAGTAGTTGGTGGGCGTGCTGAGCGGCGCACTGGGTCCCAGCACGTCGGCGGCCGGCGGTAGTGCGCGGGTGATGTGTGTGTGTGTGTGTGCATACATACCTGCGGCACGGGCGCGGGTACGAAGTAGTTGGTGGGCGTGCTGAGCGGCGCACTGGGTCCCAGCACGTCGGCGGCCGGCGGTAGTGCGCGGGTGATGTGTGTGTGTGTGTGTGTGCATACATACCTGCGGCACGGGCGCGGGTACGAAGTAGTTGGTGGGCGTGCTGAGCGGCGCACTGGGTCCCAGCACGTCGGCGGCCGGCGGTAGTGCGCGGGTGATGTGTGTGTGTGTGTGTGCATACATACCTGCGGCACGGGCGCGGGTACGAAGTAGTTGGTGGGCGTGCTGAGCGGCGCACTGGGTCCCAGCACGTCGGCGGCCGGCGGTAGTGCGCGGGTGATGTGTGTGTGTGTGTGTGTGCATACATACCTGCGGCACGGGCGCGGGTACGAAGTAGTTGGTGGGCGTGCTGAGCGGCGCACTGGGTCCCAGCACGTCGGCGGCCGGCGGTAGTGCGCGGGTGATGTGTGTGTGTGTGTGTGCATACATACCTGCGGCACGGGCGCGGGTACGAAGTAGTTGGTGGGCGTGCTGAGCGGCGCACTGGGTCCCAGCACGTCGGCGGCCGGCGGTAGTGCGCGGGTGATGTGTGTGTGTGTGTGTGCATACATACCTGCGGCACGGGCGCGGGTACGAAGTAGTTGGTGGGCGTGCTGAGCGGCGCACTGGGTCCCAGCACGTCGGCGGCCGGCGGTAGTGCGCGGGTGATGTGTGTGTGTGTGTGTGCATACATACCTGCGGCACGGGCGCGGGTACGAAGTAGTTGGTGGGCGTGCTGAGCGGCGCACTGGGTCCCAGCACGTCGGCGGCCGGCGGTAGTGCGCGGGTGATGTGTGTGTGTGTGTGTGTGCATACATACCTGCGGCACGGGCGCGGGTACGAAGTAGTTGGTGGGCGTGCTGAGCGGCGCACTGGGTCCCAGCACGTCGGCGGCCGGCGGTAGTGCGCGGGTGATGTGTGTGTGTGTGTGTGCATACATACCTGCGGCACGGGCGCGGGTACGAAGTAGTTGGTGGGCGTGCTGAGCGGCGCACTGGGTCCCAGCACGTCGGCGGCCGGCGGTAGTGCGCGGGTGATGTGTGTGTGTGTGTGTGCATACATACCTGCGGCACGGGCGCGGGTACGAAGTAGTTGGTGGGCGTGCTGAGCGGCGCACTGGGTCCCAGCACGTCGGCGGCCGGCGGTAGTGCGCGGGTGATGTGTGTGTGTGTGTGTGCATACATACCTGCGGCACGGGCGCGGGTACGAAGTAGTTGGTGGGCGTGCTGAGCGGCGCACTGGGTCCCAGCACGTCGGCGGCCGGCGGTAGTGCGCGGGTGGCCGCGCCGCTCGGGTTGAACACGTCCACGTACGACTTCTTTATATCTGCGTAAGATGCGACCACAATTCTTAAATTGGTTTTGTTTTAGCGACATTATCGAATGGTGCCATAATTTAGCATGTGATTTTTAACCGACTTCAAAAAGGAGGAGGTTCTCAATTCGAATGTATCTATTTCTTTTTAGCCGGCTCTCGCGTGTGAAGTTGCGCCGTGAATAATCCGCGCACTAACTATGTCCCTCACAGTCTTTCACAGTATTGTTGGATGCGTTCACGCGCCGCAAACTCTGAAGCGACCCAAAAATCGACACTGATCAGGGAACGGCGCAAAGCGCGAACAACGCTTACCAAACGATTTGAAAAATTCTTCTTTTGTTGGAAAAGGTAATAGTCCCATGAAAATTTTATCGAAAATAGACAAGCGGTTTTTAAAAAAACAACAAATATCTAAAAAATATCTACACAATCGGTGTAGACAACACCGATTACCCCGAGGTTCGATGCAGTCAACGACCATATATAACTAGACTCCTAATCACAGGCGACCGATGTCTGTCAACACATTAGGTAAAAAAATCTTATAACCGTCGTGACTCGACCACTCCTGTGAGTCCCCGTGTCGCACTGACCTTGAGTTAGCCAATCAGAACGCAGTATTAGCCAATCAGAACGCAGTACCCCGTTGTAACGTTGTGAATTAACAACGTTTTCCTTTGACCTATAATCAATTCATTTATCAACGTATAACAAAATAGTTACAATGGAATGCAAGGAATGTCTCCCTCGTTTGCGTCGTACCTCAGCGACTTGACAGAATAATTTTCGTTACTCAGATCGTGCATGAGGCGTCTAGTTATAAATGGTCGTTGGATGCAGTATATACCTATTGCCATTTGGTAACATAAAAATTTAATTTGGTTTGGTTCTGTAGTTTTTATTTTATGAGCATTTTTTTTAGCTTATTGTGTACATGGGCGATGTTATTACCGGTGCTACGGATTGCAAAATTGTAGTGCACATGTGTAGGAAAATTGTATTTGACAAGTTTTTGGGTTGAATATTTAAACTAAAAAGGGGTTCTTTGGTAAATTATAATACTTTTTGGAAAAAAATGTAACCAACTTCAAAAACAACCACAAAAAGAGGGTAAAATAACCTACAAAATAACTTTTCTTTCGAAAGTCTTGTGGTTGTTTTTGAAATCGACTACAGTTTTTTTAATCGTTTTTTACAAATTATGTAGATCGAAAGAACATAATATTTCAAATGAAAATACAAAAGAATAAGAAAATAACAGTAAATTAAATGAAAATAAGTAACAAAAACAAAAATCATACAAATTAAAATAAATAGGATAATATTCAGCGAAACTATAGGTATTATGTAGGTATTTGTCAGTTAAAAATTCATCGACATTATTGGGCTTTTTCAGTTAGTATATTGTTTTTTAGTATTTCTTAAATTGGTCTGTATTTAAATTTTTTAAACGTTTAGGGATATTAGGTATTATAAATTGTCGTCGCCCTGCATACAACGCTTTTTTGCGGAAGCGCTGTCTATCTAAGACAGCGCCGGATAAACACGAAGTTTAGTATTATCCAGAAGATTTGTATTACAATATCCAATATTCGAGGAAACAAATGGAGGTTATTTTAAAACAAATAAGGCGATTTCCAAAATGTAAAGTGACGGCATGTGAGGATTTTATGTTTTGTAAATAATGGCTTACGGCTTTTGGTACTAAAAAATGTGTAAAAATGTGTTCTGGATGAGCGCTTTCACACACACTTCAAACATTGTTGCTGTCTTAACATGTAAACAATTACTCACGTCTTCCTTTCTGCATTTTGAATATGTTAGAGACAGGCGCGGCCGGGGGGGCGCCCGGGGCGGGGGGAGCGCCCGGGGCGGGGGGCGAAGGGGCGGATGTGTTCCTGCAACATCAAATGAATAGAATTGAAGTTCGACAGAATTTATTAAGAAATAAAATTTTGAACACAAACGGCGGCGGCGGCTGGTCGGCGGTAGGTAGTGACCAGGTGGACTACTCGTGTAGCGCCACCTCGTTCCCTCACTACAAGTACTAAGTGTGGTGTATACTGACATGTTGTCCCGCGCGTGCGGCAGCTGTGCGGCGGTGGGCGGCGGCGGCGGCGGCTGGTCGGCGTGCTCGGTGTCTCCGTCCAGGTTCCGCCAGCGCTTGGTCTCCGCGTCCCACACGATCTGCACACCACACACCCGCCGACACATGTTTATCAACTCATCCGACAATAATATCTACTTTCATACTGGCTGTTCCAGCGACGGATCTCTGCGTTGTACATCCGCATGACTTGTTCCGACCGTTAGACGCAGCGAAATAACATTATGATGCGTATAACTGATTGCTCGCGACGCAGCCCTTACACAGGACAGGGCTGTACACAGATCTCTCACTTTCTAGTTATAAATATAAATCTTTATAATTTATAGTAATAAAAAACTCAAAAAGCAAAATAGGTTTATTGAATAGATACATAAATATAATATAAGGTAGAAGCCTCCATAAGATAGAAAGGTTGAATATTAGCGTTATAGTAGTCAGTACATGAGACGAGAACATACAATACATAAATATTTGATAAGTGACAAACGAGGTATCAGGCAATTTTTGGTTATGTATGACAAACATAATATAATTAGGTGATACTGAGGTGCTGCTACATATTTTGCCTGAGGGTGCAATATCGATGATGTCTGTCGTAGATTGGTTGCAACTAATTGCATTCTTAAAAATTATATAAAGAATAAACAAAATGAAATATAAATAAATTACAAAAATATAAAATCATGTCAAAAATTAAAATATAAATAAATATAAAACGGATAAATAAAAACAATCCTTACGTGATTATTTTTGTAAGACACTTCTACTAAAACATTCCTAAATAATATATGTATAATTTGTCGATCTTTCGATTTTAGCTTTACGCATCATTAACAATCAAGCTACACAAAATAGCGAACAATACAAGATGGTGTACATGAAACTTCCTAGGGGGGGGACTACTTTAAGCTAATTTTTAGCTAGCAAGCTGTTCCTCTTCGACTAGCTTGTACCTTTTTCTTCTTCCTGCCCTTATCCCATTTTACTTGTGGTCGGCGCAACACGTTTTCTTCTTCCATTCTCCCCTTTCAGACGTCACAGTATCATTTACTACTTTTTCTTTCATAATTATCATTCCTTAGACAATCCATCCATCTTTTCTTTGGCCTTCCTCTTCGACTAGCTTGTACCACTAACTCCAAAATATGTACATTTTTGGAGTTAGTGGTACAAGTTAGTGGTACGCGACCTACATAAACTATTCTACTGTTTTGTTCATCATGCCGACCACTAATATTTGTCTAAGGAATAACGGCTGCATATATCTGGCTCGAATAATTGAAAGAAAAAATGTGTGGTGCACCTCAGCCCTGAGCATTCAATTTTTAAAGAAATACTTAATTTCCAGTTGAAATTATTTTCTCGTCGACAACAACAATGTAACAGCCGTAGATCACACTACTTTTCTTCAGTCACAAAATCTGTCTTACATTTTGAAGGAGTTTGGCATGAGTAAAAAATATCATAGGTAACATTAAATCGGAGGATCATTAAGAAATAGTTTCCAATTTATTGGGAAATTGCTAAGAAATGGGTTCAATATGTGCTTAAAAAATATATTTTTTACATTCGCACCTGGTTTTGTTTCCAGAAAACTTTGGAAGTTTGATCTTGGTGTACGTTTTCGATTTGAAGATTTTTCAACAGATGTATGGAAGTTTTGGTCATAAAAATATGTTTTCTAATTACTGCTGGTCTATATTAAAAGAAACTGAAAGTATTAATTAGTATAAAAGAAAGAGTTATCTGCGTCACTTTAATTTTTTAAGGCTTTCTAGCACTGCAATTTTTAAATAAATAAGGCAATTATTTAAAACTTGACGTCTCTTATTTTTTATACTTCAGTATCTAACGTCGTATTCATCACTCTATCGATACACATTGATATCATTTAAGAGTAAAAGACCTCGTAGAGTAGTGTCATTAGAGCAGGGTGGGCATGTCCTGAGGCCTGCCCGTGCAGTGACTCACGGTGGGGTTCTTGTCGTCGGGCAGGATCATCTGGTTGGGCGGCCGCAGTGACAGCTTGGTGAGGATGCCGCCCAGCCAGCCGCCCCCACCCTTGCCGCGCGACCTCTTGCTGCCCTCCTCCTTGGACTTGCTCTCCTGCTTCTTGTTGGTGCTCGCTGTCGTCTGCGGGGAGTCGGTGTCGCGCTCGTTCTGTTGCTGTTCACATTTTAATTAATTATCAGTTCAATATTTTATAGTGTCGTAAAAAGTGCGTGTATAATGTTAGGGAGCTTACCCATGATGCGATACGTGCGATTTACAAATCAAATCATTTATTTCAAGTAGGCCAGTTACAGGCACTTTTGAATTGTCAAAAGACAAAAGTAAAGTAAAATAGTTACGGTGCTACAGTCCCAGTCACAAGACATAAAAACTGTGAAAGTACCGTAGATGCCCATTACAAGCAGTAGATCTCTATGGAGAAGAACGGGCAAGAAACTCTATGGACACTCTTTTTCAATCGCCATAATGAGTACAGAACCTTTGTTACATCACTCATTATCAGATGGTACATTATGTCAGAACGATGTAACAAGTTAAAAATATCCAAGGTAAATATAAAAAGACAAGGCAGAAATAAAATTATTAATAATTAAAATAAACCATGGCAGCTGAACCATTTTGAAGGGAACTAAATGTGTTGATGTTTGATGACCTTTGCAGTAGCGCAGTTGAAAATAAATAACGTAAACTTTTACGAAAATAGCGATGTTTTAAATACAGAAACATATTGACAAGACAATTCTATAAAAAAATTTGATGTTGTCATAGCAACTTATAAAGAATAATATTAGCCTGCCAGTGCTTGTATGTAAGGGTGCTATGCAACCATTACAAAATGATCCGACACACGCGCCACCATCAGCGAGACATTTGAGTGAGCATGACATAACTGCCAGAGCCAGAGTACATTAAAGTCAAAAATTAATAATAATTAAAACGTAGGTTTCTGGTGAATGATAGGTTTGTGCACATAGAACTCACGCAATATAGGTTAAGCAGCTATATAATACAAAGAAATATGATTTTGTACAATGTAATTATAGTTTTACAATCTTCTGCTAACTAAATATGAAAATCGTCCTTGCTACTACGATATAAAGATGCACTTTGACGACTTGCCGTCGTCGTGGCGATCGTGTTTTGTTTTTCATCTACTCGTAGACATCCGCACATTTTATGTCATATGTCGTAGTGGTAAGGATGATTTTTACTTGTAGTTGGAATCGGTCGAATCGCGTCGCATCGCGTCATGGAGAAGCTCCCTTACGAGTATCGTCGATAATGTCAGGGGTATCTAGTGCAGATACGTGTGTGTGTGTATGTGTGTGTTGTGTGTGTGTGTGTGGTATATACTCACGTCGTTGGAGTGCGGCTGGTCGTCCAGGTCCTGGTAGTAGGGCGCGCGCGGCTTGTTGGTTCCTGGCATGGTGATGGTGCCGGGCATGGTGATGGAGGGCGCGTCCTCGTCGGCGCCCGCCTCCCCCGCGCCGGAGCCCTGCAGGCCCACACCGGTAGTACACACACTCACAACGAGCCGAGATAATGCTACCGTACTTCATACTACATTCAACGATATCATTTACCTTCAACTAAAAACTTGTGATTCCTTATATTTCGTCAAATTCTCATTTGATTCGATTGCTCACACAGCAAGGAACTCCGAGGATTTAACATTGTTTTTAATTCTATCAAGCTGTTTATGCTCATTTCTAATTAACTTTAGAAACTCATTATTGTTAATAATGATTCAGGACAATCAGAATTTTGTATTTTAATTATATATAGTAAGAATAATAAACATGATACAGTAATAAAATACTTTCCTAATCACTTTTTAATTATTCTCAAACATTATTTCGGCTCTTAAACACAAAAAAGGGTTTTAAGACAGCGTGCAACGAATATATTACATAGTATCAAGCAAACAGTCAACACCTCCTTTACGGCCTGTTTACGAGCTTGCCGCTATGAGCGGTCGCTTAGCGCGGGACGGCAAGCGATAAGAACGAATGTACACACATAAAAAAAAATGCGATCACTTTGAAAAACCGTAATCTTTATGTTACGGTACATTTTATTGATTTCTTATTCCTTTTAGATTATTTTTTTTTTAAATGTTTTAGTTTATAAAACAGTTCAATTGTTTAGAAACAATTTTAGCATATACTAGTGATCACAAACTTTTTTTGATGTGTGTATTGAAACGTTTGAAGCACGCTTCGAGACGTTGCTCATAGCGAAAACGAGAGCGGTTTTCTACGAGCGAGTCGCTACAGCCGTGCGTGGTACTAGAATAACAAATGAATGAGTGCAACGCCACGAAACAGAGAGGTACAGACAGCGGCGCGGGAGTGACAAATTTGGCGGTAGCCACCGACCGCTACTGTGGGGTACCCGCCGCGATAGGACAGTTTAGACCAAAGTCGTGAACGGGCCGTTAAATTGAAAATGGCGACTGCTTCAAGGTTCAAAATTATGTCAAATAATAAAAGGACTGTAAAAAAGATTTAAACTGATTAGTTGTTGCATAGACTACCGCTAGGTTAGTTGCACTATAAGCCGAGTATCTTCATCACAGGAGGTCGCACACGTTCACGTTACAAGCGTGGGATCATATCCACAATGTGCATTTACATTAAGAATAAGTCAGTGTATAACGCCACTCGCGCACAAAACACCTTCATTTTAGAACAGTATGTGTATCATCACACGACTCTTTTACTGCACAACGTACATGTCGTCGTAAACTTTTGGATAGTTCACTATCTGTTTATACTAGGTTGTACGCGCGGTTCAATCTACTATTTAACTAAAAATAGCTTCATTTTAGATGAGAAACTTGTGTTACACCGCCGCGACTTAATAAAACATCACATTGTTAATTAACAAACGACTGCACATGCACGGAGCAGTCGCGTGCCGTCAGTGAGGGGAGTGCGGGGACACCGGCGCGGGCGCATGTGAACTGTATTTTAAAAATAATGTTTGGATGTGTTAGGAAAACCACACTTTTTCATTCAACATTTAATGCGGTTAACAATTTTCTACAAATCGCCTATTGATTATTGTGGCCTTCTAGATTACAACAATAACACACTTATATAAATAAAGACATTACAGGCGTGAATAAAATAAATAATTTAAAAATTATAACGTGAGACAGATCAATTAATACATTTTAGTGGTTAACATATTTTAGATTTGGTATTTTATCTGAAACTTCATTTAGTATTCGATAAATTAATGCGATTCTAGGGTAAGATCAATAAATATCACAGCGTGGTTTTAGAGAATCAATATAAAAGCGTTATAAAAGAAATAGCCGCGGCGAGCAGACGAGCGCGCGGCTACATGAAGCTGACGGGCTCGTCGATGTTGTAGGTCTTGGGCCCCGCCACGTAGTAGCGAGCGTCGGGCTCCGCAGGCAGCGCTGAGGGCGGCGGCGGGTCGGAGCCCCAGGGCTCGTCGATGGCGAACGTCAGCGCGCGCCGCCGCCCGCCCCCGCCCCCGCTCACGTCCCGCCGCGCCAGGATGGCCTCGAACTTGTCCAGGCTGCGCTCGATGGTCTTCCTGAGCTCGCGGCGGTGCGCCTCGCCCGTGAGCGCGGGCTGCGGCGGGGGGGACGCGGGCTCGTCGATGGGGTACGTGCCGCCGAACACCAGCGGCTTAAAGGTGCCGTCGCGCACGCGCACCGTGCTGCGTGCCCACGTGTCTACTGTGGCGGAGATGAGCCGGCCAGCGGGAGGCGCGGGCCCGGGCGGGGCGGGCGCGGGGCGGGGGCGCGGGCAGGGCGCGGAGGGCGACGCGTGCGCCAGTTGCACGTCCAGGTCGGAGAGCGGGGCGGCGCGCGCGGGCGGCGGCGTGCTGCGGGCCGCGCGCGGGGGCCCTGTGAAGGCTGGCGTGGCGCCGGCGTCCGGCTTAGGGTGCACGCGGCGGCGCAGGGCGGGCGAGCGGTGGAACTCCACGAGCTCCAAGTCGTCTGCGGGCGGGGCGGAGGGCGCGGGCGGGGCTGGCGCGGCAGGCGGGGCGGGCGGCGCGGGCGTGGTGGGCGCGACCCGCGCGGTGGGCGGGCGGGCGGCGCGCGGGGCGGGCGCGGGGCGCGGGCGGCGGGCTGGCTGCACACCCGCGCCAACATCTCGTTAGAACTCGGGCTCGTGCTCCGGCCCGACACTCAGTCGAGCCGGCCACTAGCAACGCGACATGATCGTCGCACTACGACATGATCTCTGCGCGAGCGCACACGGTCGACTCACGACTTTTGTGATTCAATACTCGGCTTATTTTATAAAAAGTTGTGCGGTGCGTTGCTAATATTTATCTCTAAACCAAAACAAACAGCATACATAGTATATACTCTCCTACGACTATTTGTTGCTACATCTACGATAAGTCATTGACAGTTAAAATTAGAAAAAAAATATCAAATGAATATGTGTTTGGTATATGGCTTTAAACTTACCAATAACATTTCTATAATCAACTATATCATTATTTTGTGTAAGTATAAAATTTTCATGTAAACAGTCGATATAGATTAAAAGTGTCTTCGACATAATTAACTTAGATTTGCTTCTATAAATGAATATTTTAAAGTGGTACCATTTTCACAAATATTTAAATAACCCTGCACCACAAGATATAAACCCTCCACCCACTAATATATTACACAACAACTATGAACAAGTCGACAACTCTCACAAGTGTAACAACAATATCATCTTGATATTGCTCTGAAACAACTTTACAGCTCAGTACTAAGAGCAGAGAAGTAATAAGAGGCATGTCGAGCAAGTCCAATGTTGTTGTCAGGATCGAGTCTCCTATACACGCTACCGAGCGCATATGGCATTTCGCTGGCTGCAACCTGGCTGCCAAACAGCAGACGACAATCTTTATCACTCAGCAGTCACTAATACATTTTCAACATTATACCCCAGCGCGTAAAGTTGAAAATCTATTGAAGTTTACAGATCATTTTCGTTTGTTTCGTTAGTTATCGCTCAGAAGTCTCATAGATTTTCAACTTTATCCACTAGAGTATAAAGTTGAAAATGTATTAGTGACTGCTGAGCGATAACGATTGTCGTCTGCTGTTTGGCTATAGGGCCAGGTGTGGATATTTGAACCGATAACATTGCTAAAAGTAACTATATAACTTTAATGCTAGGTGTCACGTTGTATAGGAGCCTCCTCTTATCCTTGGGTCATAACCGAAACGATCGCCACGTGAAAATACAGTCACAGTGTCTATATCACTCAGTTTTCCGCAATACCGATAAGTGTTTCATTGATTCCAGGAATTAAATGACCTTACGTTCGCGTGGCGATCGCTTCCCAACCTGAGTCACAGAATAGTAAATCGCACTCACCTCTCCATAACTGTAGGAGTGTTCGGGCTGCCAGTAGCTGGCGGGCTCTGCGTACTGTTGCGCGGGCTCCTCCCGCGGCCAGTCGTCGTAGGAGGGCGGCGCCGGCGCCTCCTCCTGCGCCTGCGCCGCGTAGTACTGCGCCGCGTAGTCCGGCGTCTCCTCCGCCGGCACAGGCTCGGGGTACGTCTGCATAGGCTGTTGGTATTGCTGGCCCTGTGGCACATACATACGATCGTGAACATGTAGTACTGGTAGAAACCGTTATACGGTGTTGTTCTTAAAGTTTTACAAAATCTAATTTGGTCTGTTTAGGATAATTGAAACTGTGGTCACATCATCATTCATCTTTATTCTGATTGAATTGATCTTATTTGAGATTATTTTAGAATTTATTTAATTGATCAAAAGTAGCTTGAGTGACACTATTAACTCCCTGAGTGCATATGTCAGTCAGTGTATTTCATTCATATCTATAACCAATCGGCATTCATAGTTATCGTAGTCTTTCGCGACAAACCTCCGATACTAAGCTAAATTATTGAAAAAAGATGTGATTGTGAAAACTGCGAGTGGTTTAGCAAGAAACAAATCAATAGTAATATAAGTATTGGAACAATAAATTGTTAATCTGAGGTACAGACACGCCAGCACATCAACCCACCTCAATTTGTCAAAGAAATTTCTTTAATAGAATCTCAACCTTATCACAATAGTAGAAGGTTAATGCTCGATTGGTAAAGACAGATTAGGGTAGGTTAACACATGAGCTCCCTCCCTCCACGTACCTGTAGCGCCTGCTGCTGCGTCCAGTCGTACTGCTGCTGCGGCGGTGCGTAGTGGTTGTGCTGCGGCGTTGTCTGCTGCGACGCGCTCTCCGCCTGCGCCCGCGCACGCACACACACGTGTTATTCATTATTGGTTCACACTTAACATGCGGTTCAACAACCAATCAGGGTAGAGACAGAAGTTATGAGCAGTCCCAGTAAAAATCAAAGAGAACAACGTTAGACAAAGACAGTTAGTAAAAAAATAGCTATGACAAAAATGTCCTGCGCCCTCTAGTCGTCATTTTTTCGATCGTGGGTTGAAAGTACTTTTTTTTTTATTATCGTGGTAAAATCATCAAATGAGTCCTCCCACCCCGGGCAGGGCTCGAGGGACTGTCAGACTCGTACTGACTAAAATCCACGGAGTCCTTCAATAGCCCTTTATGTTCCGGGGTCACGGTAATGAGATAAGTTCCGCGACCCCGGCAGGCTTTGGCCCTCTAGAGAGGAGGCCCCGTCATCATGCTGACGCTCTTTGAGGCGCGCGTGGAACACAACGCGCCGTCGACCCGGGCATGGTCCATGGTCGGGCAGCGAGTTGCCCTTTACTCGCCGCCCGCATGCCCGCGCCTACGATGGCCGGAGATCGTCTTGCGACGTCCGTCGCCGTGGGTGTCCACCACTGCGGGTGGGGCGGAGGGAGGACATTGTCCTCTCCCTCACGCGGCCCGCCTCCTCCTTCGCGAGCATGACTGCTTCGCAGAAGGAGGCGACCGCTTCCCACTCCGTCTCGCCCCGCAGCATGGCCGCAACCAATGCCGGGCGCGAGAGGTCTCCGCCTATCGCCGCCGTGAGGACACGTCGGTGCTCTGCCCAAGCTGGGCAGTCTTGCACCGTATGCTCTACTGTGTCCTCCGGGCGATCTTCGCAGTGGTGACACCCAGGCGTTTCCTCCTTTCTCCTTAGACACAGGTACCTCCCGAAACTTCTGTGTCCGGTGAGGACCTGCGTCATGCGGTAGGTAAGGACGCCGTGACGCCTATCCAGCCACTCCTCAAAGAGGGGTCTTACCGCCGCGATTGCGGCGTGCCCGAGGGTTGAAAGTACTTATGGTGTTAAACAAATAAAAAAAATTAAAAAAACAGGTTATTTATACATTGTCAACAGAAAAATATTCAATTTTGTGAAACATCAGATTTTTTTTTTGTTGGTCGAAAGGTTACGCTAATCGAAAATCAAAATTCTGTTTTTTTTTTAAACCTACACAAATGAGGCTAGAAGAAGTATCATGACATTTTACAGAATAACTTGTTTGAAAACGATACCGCGTGATGTAATCAAAGTGTGAGCTTGTTAACACAAGATGATGCATGCAAACAATGTGTAGGTTTCACAACAACAGTATGCCTAACTTCGATGAGCATAAAGATCACTGAATTGTAAACCTTTTGTAGTTAACCAAAAAATAGTTGATTGTGATAGCAACGACGGCAAAACTAGTACATACCGTGAGCATGTGGGCCACGTGCTGCACGTCCTGCAGCCACTGCTGGTGTCGCGGCGAGGGTTCGCTGCTGTCTGCCTCGTCCACCAGCGGCGGGTCCTCCTGTAGCGACGGGTCGTGGTACTTCAGCCTGGGGGCAGGGGGGAGGGGTGCATCAGTAACGTTACGTTAGTTGCTTCTTGAGCAATAACACTAAAGGTGTGTGTCAAGTGACCGTACCTGTCTGCGAGCTCGGCGACGCGCGCCACGAGCGCGGGCGAGTAGAGTTGCGGCGCGCGGGTGAGTGCGCGCGCGCACGCCTCGCTGTAGGCCAGCGCGCGCTCGTACAGACCCACGTCCAGCAGACGACACGCCATCACGAACTTGTACGGCTGCCACAACATACACCATTAGCAATAGTCAGAATATTTAACGTTAGGGAACTTTTTTGAATTATAACTTCAATTTGGATATACTTAAATTTATTTTTTAAGGTAATATTGTCGAGCAAATATTTTTAAAAGAGTAACCATGGAGTTTCTTGCCGGTTCTTCTCCATGGAAATGACTAATTCAAACCGTGCCAATTTTTTTTCTCGACCTTTTTTAAGTGCCCATTGAAGCCCATGTAAAATAAAATATTTTGATTTTGAGTATGTAAGTGGGCAATTATGGAATGTAATTTTATCCTAAAACACCAAACACTTACTCATCGGTTTAAACTGATTTCACTGACAATAAAAAGTAACAACGGCTCTATCAGTATGCACGAACCTGTAACTCTGGTATAACGAAGTCATCCTGGTTGAGCGACAGCGCGTACTCGTAGACCTCGGTGGCCATGAGCGCGCGGTCGCTGGCCAGCGCGGCCAGGGAGGCGGCGCGTGGGTCGGCCAGCAGCAGTGCCAGGCGGGGCGGGGCGGAGCCCGAGGGGGCGCGCGGGGAGAGGGGCGCCAGCGGGTGCGGCGCCAGCGGGAGCCCCGCTGCCACGTAGCAGAACTGCGCGCAGTACAGCAGCCCACGACCGGCCAGACTGTCGCCTGAGGACATACGGTACTGACGTTTACTACTTCACCATGCGCTAGGCGATAAACTATCTTTCAAATAATACGTCATTAGTTACTCCCGCTGTCTGACAATATCTAGGAGTGATTTTGTGAAATGGTTCAAAAGTGTGTAACAGAAAGTCGGGGAAACGCGCGCTATCTAATTTGACTAATGAGCGTGTGTGATGGTAAAGTTGACGTATTAAAGTATTAATATTTTGCACAAAAAGAGAATATAAATGTGTGTTGTGTTGTGGCTACCGTTGCGTAGGGTACGTACCGAGCTGCGTGAGTGTCCGTCGGTCCTGGTCGGGTCGCGCGGACGGATTGGACAGCAGCATGGCCGCGTGTGGCCGCCAGTCACTCCAGCGCTCGTCGGACACGCACTGCGCAGGACATACACTTACATAATATATTATGAAACACAACATTAACATACACAACCGTCACCGCGGTTCGACGATCATTCTCTTTTACATTCTTAAGTCAAACAATTGAATGTGTAAAAAGTACAGCAAGTTATCAAGTCAACTTACGGTGGCGGCGGGCGGCTGCGCGGCCTGCAGCGCGGTGTACAGTGTGTGCAGCGGGTCGTTCCGCGGCAGTGCGGCCACGAAGCGCGCGGCCACCTGCGCACGCGCACGTCGGCCCTCGTGCGCGCTCAGTGTCATGGCGTGTCCCCACAATTTGTTGCGCATCGCCCATTCTGACAAACATGACGAACATTATTATTACGAGCTACTTTACACAATTAATCAGAAGATAGAGAACGCTTTGGTTCATATTTTCGAATGAGAATGTGACATCGCAGAGTGATATAATTTGTACAATGAACGGTGTGTTAAAGAGGCCGTACCGAGCGCCTCCGGTCTGTTCCCGTAGATGAGCAGCTCCCTCAGCCTGGTCAGCGCCGCGCGCTCCTCCAGCGCTGACTGCTCCGGGGTCGACGCTGACTCTTGGTCTGCAACAAACATCATACATATTAATACTTTTGTGGGAGGTAACTGTTACACAATATGAGAATAGGTTTATGTTGCCTTTCAAATAAACATAATCAATACTTAAATTGCATGTTAGCAAAGCAAACGGTTCACACCAATTTGACCTTTATTTCCACGGCCTTAAAATTCATATTCATATGACAAGCTGGCTATTTTGGAATAGAGTAATAGTACAATCTTGCAAGAAGAGTAAACGAATTGAAAAGAAAACAAGATTTCAGCAAATGCTGATTTATGTAAGAAGATGTCGACAAAAGGATGATGGCGAATGTAGGTGAACTCACTGAGGTTGTCGGACATGGACAGCGAGGGCTGGTCGGGCGACGAGCTGCGTGCCTCGTCCTCCCTGCCCTCCCGCGCCTCCCTCCCCTCGCGCCCCGAGCCCGACACCGACGAACCGCGCCGACTCTCTGCAACAAACACACCGACTATTGTAAAGCAGTCTTAAGGCCAGTGGACACGATCTAAAATAGCTTGACACTCTCTTATACTTTGAAAATAACACCTTGTTTTATTACAATTATTATTGTGATGTCGTTATTGGTCAATGGAAGGTGAAAGAGTGATCGCTATTAGGTATTATAATATTTCAGACAAAAAAATGAAGCAATTTAATAAATAATAAAAACATAATAAATAAACTCGCAAAAGAAAATTTCTGGAAAATGACGCCAACCGTAGAATATAAGCAGTTTTTTTCTTCACCCATTTTGGTAGGCAAAGGGAACGCCCATACAGCTTAGTCTTCAGTAGATTTTTTTTATTAATATGAAATGAAAATGAGATGAAATGAAATGAAACCTAACCTAACTCATTCAATTAAATTAAATCTGGATCTAACATTGAAATAAATTAGTAGCACTTTTTAGAAATATTCGTTTTTGTCTGAATCACAAAAACTCTTTAGTAAAAACTTCATGGTTGGTTTTTCTTTTTAATAGACATTATTTTGACAGTTGGGAAAGAGAACGCACTAGTGTGTAATAGCCCACTTCCCGCACGCTATACGTCCCTGCAATATGCCACTTTTTGAGCAACTGTATTAAAAAATAATGAACAATACAGTATGTAGGTGTTACTCACCGTTGTGTGTGTTGACGGCAGGTAGCTTGTACTCGTGCTCACGTGTGTTCTTCATGAGCAGCTCCGCGATGTCCGAGCCCACCACCACCTGCACACCACACAATGGATGGACATACTTACGAGGTACATACTATTATTGCAAAACTCTCAGTGTTCGAAAACGAAAATACAAATTCGACCGACAATATTCGTTCAACAGTCTACTAACGAGCAGCCCCTGCAGTCTCGACATTAGACAGCGACAAAAATCGGTCGCTAAGTCGTATCGTTATCAAATTCCTTTAATAGATTTTCAACTTTATTTCGAAAGCATAAGGTTGAAAATCTATTAAGGAAATTTGACATCGATTAGACTTAACGACCGATTTTTGTCGTTATATTTGTCGAGACTGCAGGGCCAGGTTAGGTTGATTTTATAATGGGTGTGCGGGCGCAAATATACCTAGTATCATTGCTACACTATAATTAAAATCAAAATTTTAACTCGTAGACGATTTGCAAACAAATACCGTCTTACTACAAAAAGTTAAACATCTATTGTACATGGTGCGTAGAACACCATGTGCGGCGATTTGCGAAATTTGGTTTTAAGTGGACTGTATTAAAGGATGGCTGGTAATCGCCTAGAAACCATGAGCTGATGATGAACGGGCGATTGGTGGGTTTAGGAATAGAAGGGAAGCACGCCTACCTGGCTTATTTCTTCTTCTTCTTGTGTCGGGCTGGCATAAGATGGCGACCGTTGGCGCCTTTCACGCTGCAGCACAGGATTCACAGAGTTCCTTGCTCACAATCACACGATCACACCCGCGGGTGGTTTCACAACAGTTTATGCATGAGTTTATGATGTTACGCTATCCAGTATTTAGGAATAAGCAGTAACGCCGCGTGCGCGGTGCGTTGGAGGCGCGGCCCGTGCGCGTCTTTCCAAGGGCACGATTCTTTCTCGACTCTTCGACGACCACGTAGGCGTCAGGCGTGCATTAAGGTTTGGGGAAGAGGGCGCTCTCATCGCCCGTTCTGATACTTGCATCAAAAAGTTAGTGGGAACCAATAGATGGCGCTACCAGTACACTTGTCTAAAAATAAGTGTAACTGCAAAACGACTCTTATATCAAAGTCAAATGCCATTTTGCCATTGACAGTTTTTAGAAAAGTGTTCAACCGATGTTTATCTTTTTGTAGTAAGAAGGATAATGTCTCTGATGAAATAGTGAGCACTTTATGGAGATGCTGTTTGCGTACTATGTAGTGTGTAGGAAATTTATGGTTAGGGTGGATGCTCCAGGGTAGCCCGCGAAATTCAACATAACAAAAAAAAAATAACATAAAAAGTCATTCCTGCAGCTTTATGAACTTAGAAAGTTGTATTGCTGATTTTGATGATAATAATTCTGTAACTACATACGTCTTACAGTCGCGATGAATATTTTAATCAACATACAACCTAGCACTGGCTTGCAAATTGCAAAAAACGTAAGAAAATTTGAATTTCGCGGGCTACCCTGGAGCATCCACCTTAACAAAGATCTGTATGAGCTGGTGAGTGAGAGGTTACCCCGTTCTGTCGTAGCATGAGCGCCAGCAGCTCCCACAGCAGCACGTAGCCCGTGACGTCACGCGCGCCCTCGCGCTCCGCACTGCGCACGCGCACGCCGCAGTACTCTATCACGCTCTTCTTGTGTGTCACGCCTGCAACCAACACATCGCTGTGGTCAAACCCGTCACATGATTAATTTATTTATTTCTATTCAATTTTTAACGACAGAATAATATAATTAGACACACCGTCCACCGGGTAGGAGAAGGTAATAGTGTAGGGCGGCTAGCGTACCTTTGACGAGTGGTCCGGGGAAGGCGGCCAGGTCCCGGGCGTGCGGCAGGTCCCGCAGCGCCGCCGCCAGCGCCAGCACGTGCACGGTGGCGGGTACACCGTCCACCGGGTAGGAGAAGGTAATAGTGTAGGGCGGCTAGCGTACCTTTGACGAGTGGTCCGGGGAAGGCGGCCAGGTCCCGGGCGTGCGGCAGGTCCCGCAGCGCCGCCGCCAGCGCCAGCACGTGCACGGTGGCGGGTACACCGTCCACCGGGTAGGAGAAGGTAATAGTGTAGGGCGGCTAGCGTACCTTTGACGAGTGGTCCGGGGAAGGCGGCCAGGTCCCGGGCGTGCGGCAGGTCCCGCAGCGCCGCCGCCAGCGCCAGCACGTGCACGGTGGCGGGTACACCGTCCACCGGGTAGGAGAAGGTAATAGTGTAGGGCGGCTAGCGTACCTTTGACGAGTGGTCCGGGGAAGGCGGCCAGGTCCCGGGCGTGCGGCAGGTCCCGCAGCGCCGCCGCCAGCGCCAGCACGTGCACGGTGGCGGGTACACCGTCCACCGGGTAGGAGAAGGTAATAGTGTAGGGCGGCTAGCGTACCTTTGACGAGTGGTCCGGGGAAGGCGGCCAGGTCCCGGGCGTGCGGCAGGTCCCGCAGCGCCGCCGCCAGCGCCAGCACGTGCACGGTGGCGGGTACACCGTCCACCGGGTAGGCCGCGCGCACCACTACCACGTCCCGCACAGACACACTGCCCTGCAAGCACACACACACGATATCAGGGACTCAGACGTTAGAACACAGACCGATTAAGAAACTCAACTTAATACAATATCATAGTTGTTTGTTAATCGACACAAACAAAACAAAACTGGCCAAGTGCATGTCGGACCACGACCATAATGAAGGGTTCCATAGTTAAAATTATTCGTCCATTTGTTATCTTAGCATTATAGTTGTGCTAACTTTTGCCAGTGGCTTCCTCCGCTACATTTCAAAGCGATCCCATAAGGTTTCCGTTTTTTCTTTTAAGATACCATATACAGGATGTGGGGGTCCAGGACATGATTCTGGACCCCCCGTGCAATTTTTCGTCGTTTTTGGAACGAAGTTCCTTATTGCGCGTTGCGAAAGGGAGCTAGACGGAAAAAAATTAAGACGAAAAGTTGTAACGACACTTTTTGCTATAGTAAGCTATTGTAAAGAAAGCAAGCTAGATATTTTGGTTTCGTCTTTCTATTTCGCACTGAACAGTGTGGTGTCGCGACGATTTATTTTTGTTGAGTGTATACAGTAACTTCGTTCCATCCGGGTGTCCCTTGACATCTCGCAAGTTTTTTTTTCAATTTTTTTCATTTCTTAATACCTCTTTGTTTTTTTTTTAATAGTGAGCCGCGCATGAGGTACTACAGGTACTGTGGTACTGGATAACTGGACACAGTATTTAGGTATATGATGACCTTTCATTTGAACTTTTATAAACAGCTGAGAAGACATCATTTCTAGTTTTATTTACATTGCTACTTTTAGTGAATGTAGTGAATTACTTTTTTATTAAAAACGTCATTGGGTTAGGTAAGACTAACGATTTTGAACAGTCTAAATTAAACAAAAACTTCAAAAAAAAAAAATGAAAAAATTACATCCATACAATTACAAAATTAAACCCGACGAAAAATTTCAACTCCTTCCACAATAATGTCCTGGACCCATGATATCCGTTTGTGCGTCGATGTCTCTTACACCCTGTATTTTGGAAGCCTAAAAACATACAAAAGTATTACCTTGATGTGCGCCGTGGAGTAGCGGAAGGGCGTCATCCTCTCGGAGCGCACCGTGGAGTCCTCCAGGTGCAGGTTGAGGGACATGTCGGTGTTGAGGTCCCTGGGGCAGGCGGGAGTCAGGCCGGGGCTGCGCGGTCCGGACGGACGGCACAGCCCCGGCGTGAGGGAGAACATGTTTACATTGCTCTCAATCAAATTAAGGGGACACGTTTCGTATTTTGACGATCAAAAAGTGCTGATAGTCAACTTATACGAATATTTATGACTTAAAAAATATGAAAAATGTCAAATCAATGTTAACTCAACTTAAAAATCTTCACGAAAAATCAGTGTACGGAGTTAACTGCTTACAACCCGTAAAATAATTATACGTACTTAGATTTTGACTAGTTCTACCTCCATAAGACCAATATGAGAAGCAGCGACTGTGCAATGCAAAATGAAATAGGTATAACGGAATATGCAAAAGCTTTTGTGAAATGTTTGCACTATGCAATGTATAGATGGTGAATAAAGCAGCAGTAAATAGTTATATCAGTTAAAATATATAAATGCGTTGCATAATAGTATAGGGTACAGAAAAAAATATTTTCAGTTGATTACACCGAAAACTTGTACAATATCTCTAAGTGACCTTTTATTTGTGCCACATCTCTGTTTGCACATATTTATTAGAAACAATTAAAATATTTGTCTGAGTACTTTAGATCTGGTATAGTTGTTCTACCAACTCTTCGATCACAAAATCATAGATACACTATCCCGTACAAAAACGAACTTAAAACTGTCCTCAAGTAGGTTCGTAGAATAGAAAAAGAAAGAAAACAGAGAGAAACATAACTGGCCAACATATACTAAAAAAAATTAAACCTTATTCGAATGTATTAAAGTCGGATTTAGAACGGACATAAAAAACATATTATATTTTACGACCGCGACTCGAATCAACACATGTTAGCCGACTAAATCAAGTAGCCATGCGACAATATGAACTGTACGTTTAGTAGAAGTCTTTTTAATTTAGGTGCTTTATGATATGTGGGGGTGCTTGCTGATACTTTCGTCAATTTTAAAATAAATGATTTACGACGATTTCTGGACGAAATATCAGTATTTATAGTACAGTGATAGTTATTATACATTGGTAATATTAGTACTTACTGAAAAAATGAAATTTCATCCTTGTTTCCGGTCCTAGAAGAGTGATTTTTGCACTTTTTAAACGAGCACGGAGCCATGTTTACGTTCCGAGCGTTAGAACAGTACTAAACGAAAAGATGGACCAATCTCTGATTTGGTCCTTATTTTGGTGAGGACGTTTTTTGTCGCTGACTGTGTATCTATGATTTTATGATCGAAGTACCTACTACACACTTGTTCAGGCCGGCTAAAACCAAAGCAGATTCTTTCTCGGAATGTTGCTGTTGTTATCTTACCGCATGGCAAGATAATGCTATATTCTTTAACCGTCCGTGCTGCCGAGCCGAACAAATGTGCAGCAGTAGCGTGCAGTGCGTGCAGCTGTGTACCTGTCGGAGAGGTCGGTGCGCAGCGAGGGCGCGTCCCGCAGCGAGCCCGCCGCCCCGTCCCGGTACACGAAGTACCTAAGGGACAGGTGTGTCAGCGCACCCCGGGGGACATCTCTCTACACTACTCTACACCGTACACACCTAGCTACTTCACAACTGATTACCGCTGTATTCGGAAATTGAGTATTCCGACAGTTATACAGGGTGTAATTAAACACATCACAAAGCCGTTAACTACGCATACTGTACATATAACTAAGTAGCTTTACGCAAAAATTATCGCTGGGAACCGACTTTTATTTTTAGGTATCAAAAAAATAATATTTTTTTTGATACCTAAAAATAAAAGTAGGCGTAGGCGGGCGGATTGACGCGCACGTGATAAGAACGTATCGACGTGCGCGCGTATTTTTTTTAGAAAAATCGAAAATTCAAGTAATGTTTGTTTGGAAAAAAAGTTTTATAATAATACTTGTACTTAGAATTCCATTTCGTAAAAAATAGTTTAAAAAAAATGCAACTTTGACCTTCAATATCTCGAAAACCCGTGGAGTCCCAGGTATGGTCTAAAGGAAAAAAATGATCCAAATAATGGGTAGTATACGTGGCTTTCGGCTTCGTTAAGTGTCTTCTTACACCCGGTATTAACATACCGTGAGCTACACATATGTAATCTCTTATAATCTCACTACCTGTTCATTAATAAAGTACAACGATTTCTATTCCCGAATAAAATAAATGACTAAATCGATGATAAGTGGTTACTCTGACACTACAATCAAACACAATTAAATAGCACAGAGATCAGTCGTAACACTTGTGCGTAGGAGTTGTCCATACATCGGGGAATCGTTCTCTAATGAAACTAATTAACAGTCACAAGGCCGTACAGCGTCGTCTACTGATCTTACATTAATCCTTCATTTATAAAGACGGGCTTATCAGTTCCAATCGACAGTCGTAAACCCAACGTAATGAGAACTAATTAAAATATGATTTGTTTCGCGAATATACGATGTGTACGAGATGTTGTGTTAGTAGTAATGAGCGAGAGATGTGGTCCCCATGCCGGGCAATGTAAGTGAAAAGGAAAATGTAACTTTTATTTTAAAAGAATTTTTCAATGTTATGAAGCAATTTTTTCTCGTTTCTTTCAAAAGCCAGATTTAGGTTGCACTTTCCTTTCCACCATAAATTAAATAATAAGACGTTTTACAACACACTGTATTCATTGAAGTATGTATATTCTTAACAATGTCTTGATGCACGAATGCAGTGAAGCACGTTCAAAAACCTGATATTAGTAATGTAATGGTATGCGTGTTAATATTGATGGCAACCACTTTATACAGAGTGAATTTTTCAACTGGCCGTGGATGGCTATATCCGTAACTATGAGGAATATCGAAAAACGTTGAAAGGAGTCTCGAGGCCGATTTTGACGAAAACTAAAACTGCATCATTGGATTTTAGAAAATTCAATAATAATGGCCAGGAATCGAACCCGCTGATTTTGAAAAAAAACACACCCTGTATTATTACACCATTCGAGTGTTGCTAATATGGATCAAATTCTGGGAAGTAACCATATACGGAAAGCTTAAGGAAAACGTCTAATTATGAAAAAAACTGATCAATCTCAAGGCAATGACTGTATTCGAAACATAAGTTAACCATTTCTTCTTTGAAATAATGAAATTTTTTGTTCAATTCATTAATTTCATATTGCTGAATATAGTGCGGTTGTTGAGGCGTCAAATTCAGTGAAACATTGAAAACAACGAAATTTTGAATAGATTATGGCTCAGCAGAAGTAAAGTGACATACAAAAATAACAATTCCATAAAAATATGCTATTTCCTTAAGTTTGCCGTATATTATTACTTCCCAGAAATTGATCCTTATTAGCAACACTATCGAATCGTGTAAAAATACAGGATGTGATTTTTTCCAAAATCAGCGGGTTCGATTCCTGGCCAGGATTATTAAATCTTCTAAAATCCAATGATTCAGTTTTAGTTTTCGTCAAAATCGGCCTCGAGACTCCTTTTAACGTTTTTCGATATTCCTCATGTTTTCGGATAATTATAGTCATCCACGCCCAGTTGAAAAGTCACCCTGTATATTACTTTATGGTACAATTTTGTATGGCAGCAGTCAGTCCCTCGTTGTGTTTCACACGGTCCATGCCACCGCGCTTCTTATTTACAGCGGAAGCGGAAATACCAGTTGTGTGTTCAAATCAAGTGAGACCAAGTAATAAATACGTGTGAGCAGAGATTTACCATCGGTTTGGGGAAGGTTTTCAATACGACCTATTGCCACGGGTCAAATCAAATAAAATTATTCTGGTCCTCAAACTTTCCTCTCAAGTTTCGTCTCTGCTTACACGTGAAGCATCAATGTGTGAAACGTCGTGCGTGCGCTACTGGTGTCAATGAGTTCTGAGCCGTATGGTGCAACACTTACGTGTCATTTCCTTTGAGCCCGGTGGTGCTGGAGCGGCCCGAGTGCACGCTGCCGCGCTCCTCACGCCGCCCCTCGTACGGCAGACTGCCGAAATCTGAACACAATACATTTTATTATTTTGAATTTACACTGTGGTGAAGAAAATGGATTCGAAAATATTTTGATAAAACTAAATTGGCCAAGCGAGTCGACCTCGCGTCTCGCGAGTTTCATGAACAAACTTAACATTAATAATAATAATTAAACAACCGATTTCTTAAATAAAGAATCTAAAAGTAAAGAATAATTTCTTGTATTCTTTTCGATATTTTATGGTTGGCTGTTTCGAACATGAGATCAAGTCGACCAGTGAAATAGTAATAGTGTGGTGACCTGGCTGGTAGTCGAGCGGCACGGGCGGCGCGTGTCCCGCCATGAGCTGCTTGTACACCTGCATGTAGGCGGCGGGGTTGGTGAGCCGCAGCTGCTCGTAGTACTGGTACTGCTGCCGCTGCACCAGGTACGGGTCCGCGTACCCACCACCACTGCCATACTCTGGAATACACGAAAATATCGTTTTTTTTAATGCTGGCTGTTAGTGTCATGGTTCATCTTGTTAACATGCGTAGCATTATTCCAGAAGTACGAGCACTTTCTTCGCGAGCCTGAATACAATTAACGCTGACTCACATCATAAGACCATAACAGTGAAAGTTGGAAGCTAAACAAAGTTGAATATATTGCAAGAATCTAGGTCAAGCAAGCATACAATCAATAATAATCCAACCTATTTAGTGTAATTTATTCTATGAAAACAGTGAAGGAAAACATCGTGAGGAAACCTACATGTCCTAGAACCTAAAAATTCGAAGACATGTGACATCCGCACTGGGTTCAGGCGGGCCCGGGTGGATTACGGTCACCTCTTACAGAGAGGAGACCTATGTCCCATTTATCAATAAATAATTCCTCTCCAGCTTAAGAGCCATTGCTTTATCGACATGCAAAGGAAATGGCGGCTTTGTTGATAAACTACATAAGTGAAGCGAATTATCAGAATAATATTGAATGCATGTAGCTAGGCTTTCCATACTGAGCTAATAATATTAAAGATCGCGAACTGTTCCGATTTGATCCGCTCACACGCGCACACGCGCACTTGTACCACTGGTAGTGTGCACACCACATTTGCATAATAACTGAATATTTCTTAAACTGCATATATTTGAGCTCATTTTAATGTTCATCGTAGAAACAAACTACACTGTTATTTTTCAGAACGCTGTACGAGTACAGTTTTTTTTAAACCTATTTATTCTGACGTGACTGTTTAGGACAGTCTAAACATATAGATTTATTTTAATGTTAATGAAAATACTTAGTAATAATTTTAGTCAATAAGCTTGCAACACTTTTTCTGGTACTTTACTTTTTTTTGTGTTGTGGCAATATTTTTGCCTTCTTGGTCTGATTGCTAAATGAAACGGTGCCTTTTGACTGTATTTTTATATTTTTACAATAAACTCCATAAGTTTAAAGTTCTCACGCATTTTATTTCGTACATGCGTGCTGTGGTCCTTCGGGAAGTAATTAACATCAGTGCCGAGCAGCTTCGCAAGTTTTTGTGGAGAGATCGTGTTCGTCGAGGACGGCTTGCCATACAAGTCGCTTTTGTTGGCGGGATTTGTACGAGGCCGCAACTTCGTTCTATGCAAAGCTAGAACGAAAATCAGCGAAGCATCATCAAGATACAGCATCATATCATCAAATAATCGTAAAAATTACGATATTCTGCACATCGAGTTTGGCTTTTTTCAATTACCCACATTTTCATTTTGAGAGTGGTGAAGTTCGTGCGAGAGGTGAGCGCAGTCCATATCCGCCCGGCGGCCATTGCGCCGGAGTCACTCACTCAGCTGTCATTCACTCAGCTGTCATTCTCTCAGCTGTCACTGTCAGTGTCATCAGTTTGTAAACAAACATCGGTGAACCGGCTCCGTGTCAATAAAGTTCGTATTTATAAAGTGCAGTTTAGTTATAAAGTGCGCGGAGTGTTCGTAAGTCGTAGAATAAATAAAACGTTACGTCCTACATACGTTCCACCATGGCGGAGTACAAAGAAACTTTGCGTAAACATCGACTTCTTCGTGGCCAATGCAAGGCTACAATCACGCGCATTGAGACGTTTGTGAACGACCCCATCAGTTTTGCGTCTGCTACCGTGGATATCCTGGAGGCTCGCAAGGAGAAGCTCATCACGGCGCTCAAGAACTATGAAGCGGTGCAATTGGATATACTAAGTATTGACGAAAACGACTGCGAACAGGTTGGTCCAATAGAAGAACAATATTATTCTGTGCTAGCTAAAATTAATGCCTCTTTAAAACAGATAGGTAAAAAATCAGTCTCAGAATGTCATAATGTTTCCACTTGTAAATTGCCAACCATTGATGTAACACCCTTTGACGGGAAGAACTTCACTAAATTCAAGCCATTCTTTGATTTATTTATGGCTGTTATTGATAATAACAGATCATTATCTGATGTGCAAAAGCTATTCTATTTGAGAAAATATGTAACAGATGATGCTTTGGCAGTCATTGTCAATTTGCCGTTAGTCAATCAGTCTTACAAGGAAGCACTAAACTTGTTGGAGAAGCGTTTTGATAACAAAACGCGGTTAATAGGAAATCATATTAGCGGTCTATTAGATTTACCTACAATGCAAAAAGGCACTGCAGCCTCAATAAGGTCTATTTCTATATTCTATTTTAGAAGGCCCCCCATTGGAACCATGGGAGGTTTAGGTTTCCGCACTTAGTCCTCAACCTGGACCATTGTGCGTGAGCCATTGTGGCCAATTACTCCAACCAGCCCACCTCCCTCCAAAAGCAGATCAAACTTCCCGGTCGCCTCAGGGCATCCGCAAGGGATCTTGGTGTTCCCAGGGTCTCCTCGCGAATTTTGGTAACGCCGGTGCACTCAAAGAGTACATGCGCCACCGTTTCCTCCGCCTCCATGCATGCTCTGCACAGGGGACTGTCAGTGATTCCTAGGGTGTGGAAGTGTTTGTTCAGTGAACAGTGTCCAGTGATGGTCCCCACCACCAGGCGCAGGCTATCTCTGTCCAGGCGCAGGAGGCGCCTGGTCAGCCTTGTATCCAAGGATGGCATAGCTTCCTTGGATTGCCCGCACCCTGGTGTCGAGGTCCACCACCTCTCCGCTTGTATTCGAGTGTGATCCTTTAGCCAGCTTCTTAACTGCTTGAAAGGAATGGGCACAATGGGTTCGGGTCCGTAGGGTTTTGTGCTGGATCCTCTTCTGGCAAGTTCGTCAGCCGCATCGTTTCCAAGTGATCCACTGTGGCCTCTAATCCATTGTAGTGTTACCAATAAGGTCTTTCGTGTCAGATGTACAGCAACAGCTGCATGCATTAAAAAATCTGGGACAGCCCATCGATACATGGGACATGTTGCTAATTTCCATTCTAACAAAAAAATTAGATCAAATTACTAATAGGGCTTATCAATTAGATAAGGATCTAGGAAAATTGCCTTCCATGGCAGATTTTTTAAGCTTTCTTGAAAAGCGCGCTATAGCGTTAGAGGATAGCTTACCCCCCAATAGTACTTGCAATGAAAGTACAAGTAGGTTCTATAAATCTACCCAATCTAAGGTGACCAATGTTGCCTCACAAGTAAAAGAAATGTGTAAACACTGTAACAAAAGTGACCATGCTCTTTTCAGCTGTCCGGAGTTCAAAACAGCAGCACTAGAGGTCCGCCAGTTATTTGTGCGGGACCATAATTTATGTACCACATGTCTAAGAACACACAAGGGAAAATGTAAGTTTAATTTCAAATGTAAAATATGTAAATTAGGGCACAACACTTTGTTGCATGAAGAAAAAGCTGCTCCTATTGAGCCTGCAGTGACTTTGTTGTCTAACCCTGTTTCCAACAACATCTTGCTTCCTACTGTTAAGGTTCATTTATTAAATCAACATGGTGAAAAAGTCTCTATCCGTGGTTTGCTTGACACGGGCAGTCAGGCATCTTTTGTTACAACCAGCCTTGTAAACAAACTTGGGTTGATTGCTATGAATCAAACCCATAATATTATAGGTATAGGTAATAAACAAACACAAATCAATAAACTTGTGAATATAAGTGTGCTTCCATGCCACAATAATGTAAAATTAAATCTAAAATGTCACATTGTTGACAAAATAACAACAAAATTACCCCAACAATTTATAAATGTATCCGGGTGGAATTTACCAAAAAATGTGAAACTTTCAGATGTGGAGTTCAATATCCCAGCTGAGATTTCTTTGTTACTGGGTGCGGATGTTTATTTCAATGTTTTGCTAGATGGTTGTATTAAAATTCAAAATGGACCGGTATTACAAAACACCCTATTTGGGTATGTAGTTGGTGGTAATATTCCTGAAAAAGTGAGTAATGTAACTTGTAATATTGTATCAAATTTTGCTATAAATGATCATAAAAAATTAGAAAATATAATGGAGAAATTTTGGCTCTCTGAAAAGGTACCTGAGCCTATGAAGCCGAGTTGTGATGAGTTTGCAAAGGCGGAAGAAAGTTTTCAGAGCTCTATGAGCCTGAAAGATAATCGATTCTATGTTGATATACCTCTCATCACACCTCTGGAAGAATTGCAGCTTGGCGATTCGTTTTCAGTTGCCTACCAAAGATTTCTGATGTTAGAAAAAAGGTTTAAATCAAATCCTCTGTTACTAGAGCAGTATAAATTGTTCATAGATCAGTATGTAAAGCTAGGACATGCTAAGGTGGTAGAGATTGCTAATTACGATATTGATAGAGATCCTGTTTACTTTCTGGCACACCATGCTGTTATCAACGAGGCAAGTAAGACAACCCGACTTCGCGTTGTGTTTGACGGGAGTATGAAGTCCCGCAGCCAGGTGTCACTCAACGACGTCATGCTGAACGGCCCCGTGGTACAGAGTGAGCTTTTTGATATTCTTATCTTGTTCAGGACCTACATTTACACAATAATTTGCGACGTCCAGAAGGCCTTTCGCAACGTGATGATAAATAGCCACCATACTTGCCTTCAAAATATTTTATGGCGAGATGATCCTAAGAAGCCTATCAGCTGCTTACAGCTTCAGACTGTCACTTACGGTCTGAAAGCCTCTACATACTTGACCACTCGATGCCTACTTGAATTAGCTCAACGCTATAAGGACAAATACCCACTTGCTGCTGAAACAATGATCAAGAGTACCTACGTCGACGATATACTGAGTGGGTCAGATAATATAGAGCAGCTGCATGAGCTAAAATCCCAATTGGTAGAGCTTCTCAAGTTAGGTAGTTTTTCTCTACACAAATGGTGTTCAAATACCCTTGATGTCCTAGAGGGTATTCCAGTTGAGCAAAAACAATTTGAACATGTAGACATGAGTGGGGATAATTTAGTAAAGACTCTAGGTTTAATGTATGATATAACTTCAGATAAATTCACTTTTTCAAGCCCCAATTTTGATGAGGAACATAATTTAAACACAAAAAGAAAAATTCTGAGCTTTATAGGGAAGATGTTCGACCCTCTCGGTTTAGTAGGTCCAATAATAGTGGTAGCCAAAATATTCATGCAGGAGCTATGGTCTTTGCAAATAGGATGGGACTCCATAGTACCCAAGGATCAGTTAATATACTGGAGCAATTTCCTAAACAATTTAAAGTTAATGGGCAAAATAAAATTAAATAGGTGTGTCAACAGTAATGATGTTTCTTCTGTAGAGTTGGTAGGGTACTCTGATGCATCAATAAAAGCCTTTGGCTGCTGTATCTATCTAAGAATTTTTAAAAATGATGGTTCAGTGCAGACAGAACTACTGTGCTCCAAGTCCCGTGTTGCTCCTTTGAATAGAAGTAGAACGATTCCCCAGCTTGAACTCAATGGTGCTCTCCTTTTGGCCCAGCTGGCACATAGGGTTGGTAGAGTCCTGGTGGGTAGGTATTCCCATCTAGATACATTATTGTACAGCGACTCCCAGATAGTGCTAGCTTGGATTAAATCAGGCAATGTAAAGTCAAATGTTTATGCCAACAATAGAGTCAAGCAAATAGTAGAGCTGACCGATCAAACTCAGTGGAGATTTGTTAGGACCTGTGACAACCCTGCAGACTTATTGTCGAGGGGCGTCTTGCCGCACAAGATGCAGCAAAGTGAGCTATGGTGGCACGGGCCAACCTACCTATCAGACAGGACACATATACATACTAGTCTTGAAAATTGTAATTCGTCTGATTTGTCCACAGACACTGAACAGATTGATGAGCTAAACGTACCGTGTAACTTGACACAGGTAGAGCCATCGTTTTCAACAAAGCTATTTGAAAAATATTCTAGCGTTTATAAATTACAGAAAGTGATAGGATTTATTTACAGGTTCTATAACAACTGTTCGAAAAATAAAAATAAAATAACGGACGGTAACCTATCGCCTCAGGAGCTTCGCGACTCTATGTCGGTCATCGTGCGTTGTACGCAGAGGCAACATTTTGCTAGAGAGGTAGAGTCACTTTCTGCTGGAAAAAATATAAAAACAGGAATAGGTAGCCTCTATCCCTTCCTTGATAAAATAGGTATTATTAGAGTAGGAGGTAGGCTCCATAATGCCAAGGAGATGTCTTTCGATAAAAAGCATCCATCTATCCTTCCGAAAAACTCTCACGTAACTAATCTCATAATAGAAAGAGAACACTTGCGACTCTTACACGCAGGCCCTAGGTTAGTTTTGAGCTCTCTATCCCAAAGGTACTCTATAGTCAGCGGTATTCGAGAGGTCAAGAAAGTGGTGCGTAAATGCGTCAAGTGTTTTCGATTAAAAGCTGAGGCTGCTAAACAGTTGATGGGTTCCCTCCCACAAGAAAGAATCACAGCGTCCAGGCCATTTCAGCATGTCGGCGTTGATTTCTGTGGACCCTTCGATATGAAGGTTGCTAGGGTTAGAAATCCCATCATTAAGAAATGTTACATCGCGCTTTTCGTTTGCTTTGCTATAAAAGCTATACATGTAGAGCTCGTATCGGACTTAACAACTGAATCCTTCTTAGCATGTCTCAAGCGTTTTATTTCGAGGCGTGGCATGCCCACAAATATATATTGTGACAACGCTAAAACCTTTAAAGGAGCGTCAAATGAAATGAAAAGGTTGTATGACTTACAGTCCTCCAAAAACCACAGGGATACTGTTAATGGTTTTTGCTCTCAACATTATATAAAATTTAAGTTTATACCCAGTTATTCACCTGAGTTTGGAGGATTGTGGGAAGCAGGTGTTAAAAGTGTAAAACATCATCTAAAGAGAGTAGTAGGAAACCAATGTTTAACCTATGAAGAGCTCAATACAGTCATTGTACAAATCGAAGGAATTTTGAACTCTAGGCCTCTACTTTCTGCAACTTCAAATGATTGTAATTATTTAACTCCTGCACACTTTCTGATTGGAACAGCTCTGGCTAGCTATCCTGAAGTTGATCTAACAGATGTTTCAGTTCATCGTTTAAAATTTTGGAATCTTTGTACCAAACTTAAACAAGATTTTTGGAAATTATGGTCAAATGATTATTTAACACAGCTTCAAAGCCGTCCCAAGTGGAAATATCCTCAACCAAACCTTAAAGAAGGTGATTTGGTTATTGTAAAAGATATGAACACCACTCCATTAAATTATAATATGGCTCGAATTGTAAAAACATATCCAGGTAGAGACAATGTAGTAAGAGCGGCTGATATCAAAATGAATAACAAAGTTTATAGAAGGTCAATAAAACGGCTGTGTCAACTACCTGTAGAGTAAGTTACTGCCGGCCCCAATTATGTTTAGGACAGTCTAAACATATAGATTTATTTTAATGTTAATGAAAATACTTAGTAATAATTTTAGTCAATAAGCTTGCAACACTTTTTCTGGTACTTTACTTTTTTTTGTGTTGTGGCAATATTTTTGCCTTCTTGGTCTGATTGCTAAATGAAACGGTGCCTTTTGACTGTATTTTTATATTTTTACAATAAACTCCATAAGTTTAAAGTTCTCACGCATTTTATTTCGTACATTTTAAGCTTTCTTGTTTTATTTGGTTTATTAACTACTTAGATGCGCATCTCACTATATTTGTATAGGAAAATGTATGATTATCCACTAATCTAAATATATAAAACTCAAAGGTGACTGATATAGTGATCTATCAACGCACAGCCCAAACCACTGGACGGATCGGGCTGAAATTTGGCATGCAGGTAGATGTTATGACGTAGGCATCCGCTAAGAAAGAATTTTGATCAATTTTACCCCCAAGTGGCTAAAATAGGGGATGAAAGTTTGTATGAAACTTTGTCAATATTAAACCGATCGGGCTGAAATTTGGCATGCAGGTAGATGTTATGACGTAGGCATCCGCAAAGAAAGGATTATAATTAATTCTACCCCCAAGGGGATAAAATAGGGGATGAAAGTTTGTATAAAACTTTGTCAATTTTAAGCCGATCGGGCTGAGACTTTGCATGCATTAAGCGACTATGACGTAGGCATCCCCTAAGAAAGGATTTTGATAAATTCCACCCCTAAGGAGATAGAAAAGGGGATGAAAGTATGTTTAATCTTCTTAGATTTGAACGGATCGGGCTGAAATTTGGCATGCAGGTAGATGTTATGACGTAGGTATGCAAAAAGAAAGGATTTTGATCAATTTTACCCCCAAGGGGATAAAATAGGGCAGGGTTTTTCAACCTGTGGGTCGCGACCCCCCAGGGGGTCGCGAAGCTTCTATAGGGGAGTTGTAAAAGGTTGGAAAAGCTACTGCATTAAAAAAAAAACAATTAAGTTTAAAAATATATATTAAGGCGCTCCCTCACCGCGAGCATTCACCTGTAATGTAACGTTACAAATTCGAGCATTTCATTGGTGAGGGAGAACAATCGAGCATCACAATGTGCACCTTGTACCAAATCTATACTAAATGTACACGAATGGTCGTCAGTCAGGGAGGTAGTACTGATGTAATGCTCAAAGTCGAATCTATGATGTTACATTACACGCGAATGCTCCCGGTGAGGGAGCGCCTTTAGGATAAATGTTAACTAAAGGTCAATTACAATCATTTGTATCAAATCAACAAAAAATAAAAATAACTTATGAGATCTTTTCTATCTTAAACATTTGTATCAATTTCACGAAAAATAACTTATGAGATCTTTACCATCTTAAACATTTGTATCAATTTCACAAAAAACAAAAATAACTTTGAGATCTTTTCCATCTTAATTTTTTTATCAAATTAACTAAAAATACGCGTTACGACGAAAACGAGTAACTGTGTTGGATTGAATATTTATTTGTCACAAAATAAAATAAATGTAAAAAAATCCAATGGGTAGGGGGGTCGCGAAATATTTCTTCATACTAAAGGGGTCGTGCCATGAAAAAGGTTGAAAAACCCTGAAATAGGGGATCTAAGTTTGTATAAATCTTCTTAGATTTTCGACTGATTACGCGAGCGAAGCCGCGGGCAAAAGCTAGTAGTAATATATGCGGTCATTACAGTCTTTTAATCTTACGTGTCTACGTACAATACATCGTAAACCAAATCACGTCAAATACCAATACGTAAGTCATTGTCTGTAGACCTGTTGAGGAAGAATGTAAGTCTTACTGAGATCTGAAACAACAACTACGGAACAATCACCTGCAGATATTTGTTTAGAGTAGTGTGTTGATATCATACATATACAATGTATGATTTGCCACGTAACAGAAACAAACAACGAAATGGTGTTCTAAATATAAGCACGAACCCGAATTAGCGTTCCTATATCACTTCGTACCTTTGAAGAAAATAAATTTATAGATTCAGACAAGACTTATACAGAATACTAGTGATTTAACTCGACCAAAACGTTTATGGATTAGTGATGTCAATTTGAAACATCCTGTTGGCCAATTGAATTGGTAGGCTAGGAATGTAACAGCAGTGGCGAGAAACCCGGCGGGGACCAACCCTGACCTCCTCTGGGAGAAAACTGTTATAATAATGATAACTTACCATCGTAGAAGGGCTCTGCGGTGCGGCGGCTGCGGCGGTGCGGGTCGGCGCGGCGCCGCGACTCCGCCAGGTCGTCGTCGGTGACGGTGGCCTCGCGAGAGTCCGGCTGCGACGGCGACGAGAACTCCCCTGCTGACACCACACAAGGATCATGAGCGTGATGCTTGCATCACATGCGAACTTAAAGCTTGAATTCCCTAAGATGGCCGCTAAACAACTGCGGTTCAAAAAGAGAGCGTGTTTGGGTCTCCAGTGGCAGTGTTGATTGGCGCGGTATTGCTGAACGTTCGACTATTGCGGGGTGTCGCGCCGGGTTCACGGAACGGTGTTTGTGTATGTGAGTTTATATGTTTGTAAACGGACCCACGACACAGGAAATATACAAAGTATGAAAACAAAGTCGTCGCGGACGCTATAGCTTTAAGAAATTCTCAACGGCTCAGCCACTAGAATCGGCGATCATGGATTGGTCGTTATGTATGTGCCCTAGATCTTGGACAACTACATATCTTGTCTTACGAGTATATCGAGCGAGACTAACTCGCTAAAACTCAAAAACGGCTCGACCGATTTGAATGAATAAACAATGTTGTTTGTAGTTGACCGGTTGAATTGAAATACTGATGGATGATGAGAGGTTCACGCCGCGCCTCTCATGCACAAGGTTGAGGGTTCAAACCATGGCAAGTGTCAATAAGTATTTGTAAATTTCCGCAAGCCCGCTCCGCCGCTGTGCCCTCTGCTAATCAGAGGGACACGCGTTGGAGCGTCCGAAGAGTTTTACCGGCCCGAAAAACTGGTCTTCCCCACGGACGTATCCGAGAGGGAACTCCAGTCCACCGGCGCAATGGAGGTTTCCTGTCTTAGCACCGATGGTAGCCTTAACATTATTTAACATGTTATTCTGTTCAATCCAAAGAGATCAAATCTATAACTGTGTAAACATCAGGCGTGATACCGAATTCACCTAATACCGCGGAGATTGACGACAGATAACAACAAGATAGTATCGATGTGCGATACTGATACATCTATCTATATGTTACACAGATAAACCAGATCAAAACAGTATGCTATGGAAACACAATCTGATGAAGAGATAGTATCGCATGAACTCTATTAAAATGTGAAGGTAATTCTAATTAATGTATCAAAGTTTCGCAAACTCAATGCTAAGCGGGGCCATCGGTTATTGGTTTAATATACATGAGCGACGCAACGATGACCATCTTCAGACGTTCACGAAATGTTTGTGTTAAAACTAGTGTCGCTAATTAGTAGGTAACTGCATGTCGATAAGAAAAGCACGGAACTGCTTGTCATGATTGATCATTATTAACACTGTTCGTAAAAACTAGTGATCAATGTCGAGCATTTGAAACATGAACAAGACAAGACTTTCGTAAAACTTTTAAGTTTAAAGCCACCAGATATACAAAACAAAACAAACAAAATTCAGAGTACATGGCGTTCGTTGTAGTAATGACATAAATGAAAGCGATCAAAAAGTGTTAAAAATACAGTTCCATCAAACATGTGGCATGCATGTTGCACGCGCGCTCATGTTAAAATAACTTTACTTGTCTTTTTAGCACTTCAAGTATTTAGAGTAAAGCTTGTTCAAGTCAGTTTAACATGAAGGAGCGAGAGCAGTGCGCCGGCGCCGTGCGAACAAGCGCATGGCACACAAACTAGCGTTGTCTGTACCTTGTCTCAAAGAACTATCATTAGTTTTTGCATCGCTCGAGAATGTCACAACTGCAAAATAAATATGTTACTGTCAGTCAGTTTGTCGAACATAAAAATGGTGACAAAGCATTAAACAACAATATAGTCGTGCGCAAGCTTTGTTTTCATGAAACACAAGCCGTTTACATTTATACCTATATGATTTGTATTAGGATCACTTGAAAGGAAAAGCAATCCCTGATTCCAAGGATCGTCAAATAAAAATGGATTGTTAACTACTGTAGAACTAGGACATTTTAAAAGACAATAAATTATGTACTTAGCAGTATTAATTTATAATTACAGGGTGGGCAAAAAATCGCGGAACAAACGAAACAGGATGATAGTTGAAGCTATTTGCAGTAAAAAATAATTCTGCACCAAAGCCCAAGTTTATCTAAGTTCTGGCGCAGATATACTTTTTACTCACAACATCACCTTGTATATAGGGGAATGAAGCAATTAAATTGTCTAAGGGGAATCCTAAACTAATTCACTTAAAGATCTCATTCATGGGCGTAGCCAGGGGGAGGGTTTCCGGGGTTCAACCCCCCCCCCCTCCCCGAAAAGATATTAAAACAAGGTTTACGAAACACCGTAAACTAGTATCGGCATTATCTGGTGTGTTACACTTTGCCTCCACGTTCCTGAGAAAAAGGGTCTTAACAGATGAACGGACGGTCCACAAGGTGATCCTATAAGAGTTCCGTATTATCCTTTCGAGGTACGGAACCCTAAAAAGCCCTGGCTACGCCCATGACCTCATTTATCAGATATTTTTCTTTCCAAAGAAGTGTGCAGACTAACCTCTCCGGGGATCATCCTTGTCTCGTTGTTGCCGCAGGTTGCCGTACTTCCGCGTGGGGTCTATGTCGCGGTAGGTGCGCTCGTAGCGGTCGCGGTGGCGGTCGCCGCGCCTTCGCTCGCGTCTCTCGCGGTCGTCGTCGTATCGTCTGTCTCGCTCTATCGTGTGGTACCGCTTGCTGCGGTCTCGCTCCTCACCGTATCGCCGCTCCTTGTCGTCTGGACGGGGCGGTTTCGACGATGTATACGAACCTTCTCGGGTGCGCCTATATATTTAAAATGTAAAGTAAATTAGAGCTAAGTAATTAGTTGAGTTATAGACTTTTAGTGATAGTTTTTGCAACTCACCTTCGATCTCTCTCCCTGTCGCTGTAGTAGTCGGTGTCTTCCGTCTCATACCGATGACTACGGTTGCTGCGCCGGTGCCGCCGGGCGTCGGGGCTTTCGTCTCGTTCACGCCGGTCGCGAGTGTAACCGTCTCGCCGATCTTTCTCTACACGCCGGTCTTCCCTAACAGGTCTCCTGTCAGGGTCGTACTTCCGGTCCCCGCGAGAATATCTGCCATCTTTGTCACGTTCTCTATCTCGCTCCCTGTCGCGGTCTCTATCCCGCTTTTGATCTCTGTCTCTGGTTGATTTATGTTTGTCTCTATCCCTCCTCGGTGAAGATTTGAATGCTCTATCTCTTTCGGAGTCTTCGCCCGAAGTGTTTACTCTATTTAGAGACTGTCGTCGCGAACTTGTCGCGGGCTGGTCTATTGAATCCGATAAATCTGTCTTTCTGTCTGTACCCATATCCGTGATAGTAATGTCGGCACCATCCAACACCTGTTCTCGGGAATATGTCAGTTCTGTTGACGATATGATGCTCAAGTCCTCCAGATTCTCGCCCTCCATGGTAACCTCCCTCTGTTGCTCATCGGGCGGTGCGTTGAAGTCCGGTGAGGGGTCGTTATTGGACTCCCTTGCGCCGATTATATTCCTCGGCGGATTTCTGACACTCTGTTCAGTGTAATCAGAGCCATCCACATTCTGCTCTCTGACGTCGGGTGGACCAGCGTCAGTTGGCATAGAGAAGTCATGGTCCAATCCTGTCACAATGCGATGTTCGTTGGCCCCCGCGTAGTTAGGACCCGGATACTGAGGGTACTCCTCGTTGCTTGGTTCACCTGGCACCATTCTATCCAGGCCTATCGGTCGCCGCTCTGTGACCCTACTAGCTGGCGGCTGTGTATAGTTGTCTGGAGTTTGCTGCCCGTCAGCCTGGCGGTACGGACGAACGCCATTATCGGTAGTTTGTCCGTCGATATGGCGGTCCAGGAAATTTTCTCCAGACTGAGTATAAGCATTCTCAGCTTCGGTGTGTTGTCCTGGCACCATTCTAGACAAACCAGGTGGAGGTTCATCCCCAGAAATGTTCAAATTCTGATTATATTCCGACTCTTGTTGGCCCACTACCATCCGCCGAAAGCCTGGAGGCGGCGCGCCTCTGCTGAAATCTGTATTTTCACCATAGTCACTGCTTGATAAATGTGCCGTCTGCAGATATTCATTTCTATCATTTCTTGGTGCTACCTCCATATTATCAGGTACTTGTTGCGAGACAGGCATCGGCCTGAACGCTGATACTTGAGGTTGGTCAGGTCGCTCAGAATTATCTGGTGTGGTTTCTAAGTTTGCCTCAAAACCAAGAGGCACTCTATTGTGCTGAGACACCTTGCTGACCACTGCTGGTGAAGTTAGATTTGTGCTCGACATTGCAGGGGGGAATGCTTGTACAGTTGTAGCACTTGTTGATACCTTGGCTATAGTTTTGTGAGAGAAAGGGCCCGCATTCATTTTGAAAGGATTCTGGTTTGAAGTAGGAGGCGGAAAATTAGGAGGAGGCATAGATGAGGCAGAGGGTGGTGCTGTAAATAAAGCAGATGTAGAAGTAGGAGGTAAGGCTACTGATGAACTTGGTGGAGGAGGTGGCATGGTAGAAGACATTGATGGGGGAATAATATTAGATGGAGCAGGAGCTGGGAAGTTAGCTGGAGACACAGCAGGTGGGGGTTGGACTGGAGCATGGTCTTGACTGTTCCTTGGTTCTATGTCACAACCCAGATGTAATGTTTCAGTTGATGGGTTCTCATGATTGTTCAGATTCATCTCTTGCAACGAACTTGTCAGCTCATCATGACTTTCACGCCTGCTGTCACTTTGAACATGGTCAGGTACAGTTGATTCTTCAGAGGGTTTCGACCATTCACTATTGTGAGGGTAGGCTTCATCTAAACCAGCCTGGGAGTAATTAAAGTTAGAGTTATCTGTGTTTAAACCTGGACTACTTTTACTAGAGTTCCTAGATTGATTTTCACTTCTATACGTTCCTTCAGATTGAGTATGAGGACCATCGCTTGATTCTTGTGACATTTGTGATTCTATAGACCACTGAGGTGTTAAATTGTCTAAATGAAAGCGTTTACCTAAAGCAAGATTGGGCAGTCTCTCTTTAACCACCTCTCTATCATTTAAGGTCCGCACTTCTTCTGCTTGCTGTGCAGATAAACTACTAGCACTCACTGGTACACTAGGTTCAGGCACTATGCTATTTACTAGCGCAGGGTTTGAGACAGGTAGAATGGGCGGTTCTTTATTTTCATTGTTGTGAGGCACAGTAGCAGGTTGCTTGGATTCCTTCTTGTCATCCATGGACCAGTTCCAACTATCAGTTGAAGCAAAGCTTTCTTCTATAACGTTTGCATTATTGAATACCTGTTGCTGAGGTGGTGCTGGCTGCGGAGCAGCATTCTGAGAAGCCTTCTGAGCTTGTTTAGCAGATTCCTCCCAACCCCAGTCCCAGTTGTCCTCCCAGCTGTCAGCATTAGGTTTGTTTTGTTGAAAGTTTGGTTGAGGTGCCCCTTGGTTTGGATAATAGTTTTGCTGGTAACTCGGTTGTGGAGTGCTATTAAAGCCTTGGCTGGTATAGTTCTGGTTGAACTGATTTGGATTAGGTTGCTGATAGAACTGGTTGGCATTGGCAGGGTAGTCCTGCTGCTGATACACCTGGCCATACTGCTGGTTGTACTGAGGCTGCTGCTGGGGAGGCATCTGCCAGTACTGCTGCCCTTGAACATTCCCTGTTCCTCCTCCTTGATAATTCGGGTACATGTTCTGTTGGTTCCCAAAAGGCTGCAATACATTAATGTTTGATAAATCTTTGCACTGTTTTACAAAATCTCATTAACATAACAACTGTTGTTACTACCATTTTTGCCATATGCTACATAATTGGCTTACTTTAATTGGACTATTATGCTAATTAGTGATTTTTGATTACTTGACACTATTGTCTTTCTAATAAGAATAAGTAAGTAAACTGTGATAATGTACACTGCAATGATCAAATAAATATACAATGTAAAAGTGAATGTTTATGTCAATCATATGACGAGCGGTGCACATCGGTGCGGTTGGTCCACGTCATTGTTTACGTCTGGCAGATATAACCTGCTCGCTCACCTGTGCCTGGGCTGCGGGGTACGACTGCTGTTCAGGGCCCGGCGGTGGCGCCGCGCCACCCTGCGGCCGCTTCATCCAAGACATGCCGAGCACTACCACCGCTTACATAACATTCGCGAGGGCTCCACTCACATATGCTACGGCTGTGACCGACAGCCCCGTCACTATCATGGAATGGAATGAAACGATACAAGAAACACTTTCACTATCGTACCAGATCTTGTCACAACATAAAACTAATAATACTATTGCCTGTTATACATAGGCAAAATTATCGATACCATAAAGGAGTAACTGCGTCTAATATAGAATTTATTTTATAAATATTTTATAAAGAATTTGTTGACAGCAGCCCATCGATCGAAGGTGCCCTGTTGGCAGTGTCGCCATTCTAATTTCTACTAAATACCCAGATTTCAAAAAAAAAGAAAAAAAAAACTTTACAGTGTTTAAGTGCAAATTTAATAAACTTCGCTCATTTAAAGAATTAAAAACATCATGTTTTGGCTTTACAGATAAATGAAAAAAATAGCGAATTTTGAAGAAACCTTATATAAAGATTTTTTCCAGAATGGCAACGATCGGCCGCAACGGCCACAGGCCACACAGACCTGTGACACAGACTAGGTGAAGTTCTTATCTGTGATATTTTGACATGATTTTGACACTGATTGGCATAAAAGCCTCGAAGCCATGCCAAAAATATTTAAAAAAATACTAATTTTGACACTGACTTGCTTGACTGACACACGGTGAAATAAACAATTACAATGCCAAATTGCAGGCAAAATTCAAATCAAAGTAACTATCACAGAGCATGGTAACTATTTAACACCATTTCACTAGCAGTTTTTATTTTTAAATGAAATGGCAAAACGAACGAACCCATTTATCGAAGACTTTGTACCGCAAAGCAAAGTCCATGTAGGCATGAAGCAATTCAATAATAATGAGGACAGACTTAAAAAAGTTTACGGTAAACATAAAATTACATGTTTTAAATTCACTCGATTAAATGCCTAGCCATTAATTGTGGATGTGGTACTTACTATCTGTTTTTTTCTCAGAGAAGACCTTGTCGCTACTATTCAAAGGCGCCAAGAAATGCCCCGCACAAGAAATTCCTTCCGAAGATAACACGTTGAGCGCCACAGATAAACAAGACAAAATGAAACAATTGTTTATTGGTAAAGACGGAACACTTTTGCATTCTGGGAGCATGGTAAACAAATAACAGCTTACTCTTTTACGTCATGTAAAAGTGTTGTAGACTGTTACATGATTTATAATAATTGGTTGATCAGTATCCTGTTTTCGTTACAGGTAGACAGTAACTTAGGAGCAAAGCAATGTAGCTGCTGTGGCAATGGTGTTGAATCCCAGTGTGCCTACTGTGAGATGAACTTGTGTTGTGGCTGCCAGCATGTGTGCGTCAGCTGTGAACGCTCACACTGCCTACACTGCACTATGATTGAGTAAGATTATTAGATTTAATTTTATACCTACTTCTCATAATCAGACTACATTATCAATGGTTACTTACCCCAACAATGTGAGAACCATCTTCACACAAATCAACTCACATACAGTAAACTGAACAGATGCTACATGATGGTATGATGCTTCCTAGGTACTGAATATTACATTCATTGTGGTGCTATTCCTCAGAGTTGGCCCTTTATTCTCAAGCCTGCATGGTTGGCACAGTGGCTGAGCATTGACTGCTGCACTGTGAATTGCGGGTTCAATTCTCGCATCCGCATGGCACTAATATTTGTATTATCTGGGTGTTTATGTATGTGAGTTTAAATGTTTGTAAAGAAACTTAATTCATATTCTTCAAAGTTAGCTTGCTTTTTTAATTCATAATGTGTTTATTTTCAGGCAAGAAGGCTCCGAAGTATGTGTTTCTTGTTATAGTTAAATAGTTTAAATTGAATAGGTAAGTTAAAAATCTCAAATTATAATAAATTGTATTTTTATGTAGCTATATTAAGAAAAAGTATTAGTAAGTTCTAAAGGCTGGCTGTAACTTAATTTTTATGGGTTTGAAGAAAATAAAACACAAAATTCTATAATGTTGTTTATGTGTAAAATGTCATAAGAAAATAAACCTTAAGCCGTAAATTAAAAAAGTAATAATTTCTAACCAAAATAAAATGCAAGTGTTCCAAGAACACCATGGTTATATTGCACGAGCACATTGTGTGGTCTGGCCAGCAGGCCAACGCTGCAATCAATCAAATACTCATATAGTCCATACATACATAGGTAATTGAAAAATGGTGGAACCCCATTATAATGAATGGGTTTGATTTTTTTCATTTAAAATTGTAAATTAAAATAAGAAACATAATTTCTAGACAATAATATCAACAATACAATCATAGGATATTTCCAATAATAAACATATACAGGGTGAATTTTTCAACTGGGCGTGGATGATTCCGAAAAAGTTCTGAAACGAGTCTCAAGACCAATTTGATGAAAACTAAAACTGCATCATTGGATTTTAGAAAAATCAATCCTGGCCAGAAATCGAATCCGCTGATTTAGAAAAAAAACACACGCTGTATCACACCATCCGAATTTTATTCTTATACGTGTCGCTATAAGAATAAAATTCTGGGAAGTAATGAAGTACGGCAAACGCAAGAGACAGTTTCGAATATCGCCATCCACGCCCAGTTGGAAAATTCGCTTTGTTTATAGGGCTTTGTGCCTTTTGTACCAGTTTCTTATCCACTTTTAGATAGGATTATTTCGTACGCGACGCAAGTTCAGCATTTAAAATGTATGGAAAAACTAATATTCAATTAGTTTTATTGCGGAAGTATCCTTTTTAATCAATAAACATCATATGTTAAAAAAGAAAGAAAAAAGTTAGTCACTACTTGTACATATTTGGCAGCTCATATCTCGGATAAGTGACGTTTTACGAGGTTTTACCTCTCTACATTTTATGTTTGTATTGATGTGATCTATAGATTTATGAATGTATCATGCGTGGCCACCATTTTGAAAAAAAAACAAAATGGCGTATGGCACCTAGTACACTCCCCAACAAAAATGTTCAAACCCCTTTGAGTTTAATTCGCGTAATAGACAATATATGCAAACTTTCTGAAAATATACAAGTTGGTATAGTGATCAGAATTAGGTTCTGGGTTTGATTTCAAGGATAGGCAAAGTGCTATAGGGTTTTACCATCAGGGTTTCGCAGTAGAAGCCGTAGCTGGAGCCTGGATATGTGCTTGGTTGATGGCAATAAGCGCGAGACAATCAAATTAGTTATGATTAAGCACCACCCTTAAACATTACTGGTAAACAAAATGAGGTATAAGGTACTTCGGGCGTGATTTTATTTATGAAAAATATAGAATCCGCGAACATCTGATTCCATTCATCATAGTTGGGTTTGGCAGTAAATATATATAAATAATCCAAATATGTTCTTTTGAAATATAAAATATGCATGTAGTTATTAGCACCATAAATAAGAGCGTTCACAATGCTGATAACACCAAAATATGTTTTGTGCATAGATCTTCGAACAACCACTTTAATATCAACACAATTCCTCAAGCTAGGTATGTATTTAGAAAAAACAGCACCTAAATATACCCTCGTCCACCCATTGATAAATAAATATGGTATTATTTTTATACATGTAAACCTCTCCACTTAGAACACTAAACATCTCTCTTCGTTCCTACATACATAATTTTACCCATTATTATATAAGCCCATAAAAGCAGTAGGTATATAATAACTTTGTATGACTCATGAATAGTCATGAAACAAATAAAAATGCCATTTCAGTAATATTTTTTATATTATTTGAACCAAACTCCAAACAGAGTGCAAGTTGTATACCTGAATGTATCAAATAGCACAAATATTCTAGTACCAAACACGAAAAGTAAAAATACAAGTTTCGCTTATTATTTATAATAATTTAATGTTATCACCTTAACCTAGAAATAATTGCATACTGGCGTCTCCAAGAAACAATTTAATAATGAACATTTGTCAGTATGACATATTTTATAGAATGTACAAGGACGTAACGTGTGTACGCAACTCATACATTACATGATGACAAAGTTGTCTCTATTTTGTTATAGATAAGCACACAAGCTACTTGTTCATAGCGGAACGTATAATTTCTCTTAGAATCTGAATATTATAGATTCAAAATATTATAAACAATCAGTTACAGTTTAGCTAACATCCCTTGGGCTGTCTACATACCAAAGGCCGGCGGCATGATTTTTACGACTTTGCATTGTTCAATCAGGCCGCCGGCCTAGCCGGCTTTGGTGTGTAGACACCTTTAAATCTCAATCTCTTATTGTGCATTGAAACAGGTATGCATTATGCTACACTGTGCATGGTCTAGCATAATTCATCCCTTACAGTCACTGGCACCCTTACGTAAAGTAAAATAGAGTTGAAGAGACGGGCGTGAGCAGTCGCTAGTCGGGCGAAGTGTCCGGCGCGGCACACGTCACAGCCAGCCCGGGAGATGTATTATCTTATCGTTTGTATAACTTTATATTGTATGTAAAGGCAACAGTTGAAGTGGGAATGTTCCAAGTGTCAAACCAGCACTTGTGTTGTACCTCATAGTGGTCAGGGGTACTTCTGCAGCATACTCTATCACCAGTACCACTGCGGCACACAAGGTTATAAAAGGTCACACTCTTTACGTTAGTTTTCAGTTGGCAGTCCTTTAATAAATCAGCCCCAACAAGAGCGTCCTCTAGGCACGTGTCACGAGCTTATCGCTTTAATCACCACATTACTACTGGCAAACAATGCTAGTGTTAAGACGTCAACCAACTTACATTATAAATACTTTCAGTAATAAGAGCGTAATGGACTGGAGTCGCTGTCTCAGACGATACTTGCACACTTTGTTGACTTAGATCTAGGTTAGCAGTAAGGTGTAGATGGTAGGGCGCCGGGGCGTGTTGTGGTGGACTACGCGAACAGGTACCGGTACAGGATTGTGGCGGCGATGCCCAGCAGCAGCGGCGTTAGCCACGACGTCCACGCGCTGCGGATCACAACAAAATATGCTAATACCATATGATATTTATTATACAATTAAGCAGATGTCAAAAGGAAGCATAATGTAAGGCCCGGTTTTCACCAAAAGCCACCAATGGAATTTCGTTATTTAGACTCCCCGTTTCCGCTTACCAGCGGAAACGGTTGAGCAGACAAGTGGAGGTGAAGCTGGTAGCAGCTAACAGCGGAGACGAGAGCGGCGTGCCTTTCTTGTTTATGATCGCGCTAATCTGGGCGTGAGTAGTGAGCAGCTTCCACATCTCTGCTCTTGTCTAGCTAATACGCATCGATCCTAAGCACCTCCCCTTCGCTTCGCACATCTCTGATCTCTGCACATCTCCGCTTTGGTGAAGTCGAGGTTTTATTTAAAGATAGATGGTATTATATAATTCTCGCTCGTCTATTATGTCCTCAGCTTGAGGATAACATGTTTATATATATATCATACTCTGACGAGCACAAACGTAGTTTAACACCAGTTCAACAAAATAATAGATGAGAAATGAGTTGATACAACGTAACTTAAATATAGGTAGTTAGATGAGTGTGAGCGATCTCATCTTTATACTAGTCATTGAGTGGCGTGTTTCAACTGTTTAGTGCCAAGGCCAGGGATAACGATGCCGATGTGAACTTTGATGCTGGCCTTACTAATACAATAGTGGACTGACAAACGCAATCATAAAAAACTAAGTATCAATAGCAACCAAAATACTATTTATATTTTATTTACCAAGTAACCTTCTGTCATAAGTACAAATCGTGTACCACTCGGACGAATAAAGGAAAAAATAGGCACGTGGGTCTGTGTAACAAAACAAGCAAAATAAAAAGGATATTAAAAGGACGTGTTTAAATAATTACGCTGATGTAACATTATGCACTTTATTAATCACAATACAATAATTAGCATACGGTAGTAAGATTAAGCACCAAGTGACGAGGTCAAATGCCCTCTTATAAATGTATAGTTAACTAATCTAAAATAAACCAATATTATTATTGTGCAATAACTTTAACAAGCAGTTGTCTACAACTAAGTAATGGAATTTATTCCAAGATCTCGTCTAATAACGTTTTTAGGGTTCCGTACGTCCGAATACAAAAACGGAACCCTTATAGGATCACTCGTGTGTCCGTCTGTCTGTCGCTTACAGTCAATTATCTCCGAATCTACAAGACCGATTGGGTTGAAATTTGGTACACATATCAATTCCTGTGACCCAAGCACTGAGGTGTGACGTGAATAGATGAAATCTGTATGTGGGAGGTAATTTTTGGGGGGGAAGGGGAAAATGAAAAAAAAAGTTTTGAAAACTGCATCGTGTGACATATCAAATGAAATGTCTTGTTGAGACAATCTTAAATATATTTTTTTTGTAATTTTAAAATAAATAGTTTCCAAGTTATTCAAGAAAATAGACGAAATTTGACCATTCCCCCTCCCCTCTTATCTCCGAAACTACTGAACCTAAAATTTTGAAAAAAATACAGTAATTAGTTTTCTACTTATAGATTATAGGAAAACCTATAAGAAGTCCATATCTGTATATGGGAGGTAATTTTTGGGGGGGAAGGGGAAAATTAAAAAAAAATATTTGAAATCTGCATCGTGTGACATACCAAATGAAAGGTCTTGTTGAGACAATCTTAAATATAGTTTTATTGTAATTTTAAAATAAATAGTTTCCAAGTTATTCAAGAAAATAGACGAAATTTGACCATTCCCCCCCCCTTATCTCCGAAACTACTGAACCTAAAATTTTGAAAAAAATACAGGAATTAGTTTTCTACTTATAGATTATAGGATAACCTATAAGAAGTCCATATCTGTATATGGGAGGTAATTTTTGGGGGGGGAAGGGGAAAATTTAAAAAAAAATATTTGAAAACTGCATCGTGTGACATATCAAATGAAAGGTATTCTTGAGACAAACTTAAAAGTATTTTTTTTGTAATTTTAAAATAAATGGTTTCCAAGTTATTCAAAAAAAATAGACGAAGCTTGACCATTCCCCCCCCCTTATCTCCGAAACTACTGAACCTAAAATTTTGAAAAAAATACAGGAATTAGTTTTCTACTTATAGATTATAGGATAACCTATAAGAAGTCCATATCTGTATATGGGAGGTATTTTTTGGGGGGGGAAGGGGAAAATTTAAAAAAAAAAATTGAAAAGTGCATCGTGTGACATATCAAATGAAAGGTATTGTTGAGACGAACTTAAAAGTATTTTTTTTGTAATTTTAAAATAAATGGTTTCCAAGTTATTCAAAAAAAATAGACGAAGCTTGACCATTCCCCCCCCCTTATCTCCGAAACTACTGAACCTAAAATTTTGAAAAAAATACAGGAATTAGTTTTCTACTTATAGATTATAGAATAACCTATAAGAAGTCCATATCTGTATATGGGAGGTAATTTTTGGGGGGGAAGGGAAAAATAAAAAAATAATAATTGAAAACTGCATCGTGTGACATATCAAATGAAAGGTCTTGTTGAGACAATCTTAAATATATTTTTTTTGTAATTTTAAAATAAATAGTTTCCAAGTTATTCAAGAAAATAGACGAAATTTGACCATTCCCCCCCCTTATCTCCGAAATTACTGAACCTAATTTTTTTTTAAAATACAGAAATTAGTTTTCTACTTATAGATTATAGGAAAACCTATAACAAGTCCATGATATTAAAATAACATGGTATATCACTCAATATTGTGCGTACCAATTTGGGTCAGATTTAAAAAAAAACGTGATAGGTAACATCGTACGGAACCCTCTTCACGCGAGTCAAACTCGCACTTGGCCGGTTTTTTTTTTAATTCCTGTATAATGCGTAAGTACTTATATTTTAGATAATTATTTATAACAATATTATAGGGTGAATTTTTAAACTGGGCGTGGATGGCTATATCCGAAACTATGAGGAATATCGAAAAACGTTGAAAGGAGTCTCGAGGCCGATTTTGACGAAAATTAAAACTGCGTCATTGGATTTTAGAAAATTCAATAATCCTGGCCAGGAATCGGACCCGCTGATTTTGGAAAAAAAAAATCACACTCTTTATTATTACACCATTCGATAGTGTTGCTAATAAGGATCAATTTCTGGGAAGTAATAATATACGGCAAACTTATTAATTAAGGAAATAGCATATTTTTATGAAATTGCTATTTTTGTATATTACAAAGGGGTTTGAACATTTTTGTATGGGCCGTGTACCAGGTGCCATCCGCCATTTTGATTTTTTTGATCGGTCACGAATGAAACTTCCATAAATCGATAGATCACATCAATACAAAGATAAAATGTAAGCGGCAAAATCTCGTAAAGCGTCACGTTTCCTAGTTAAGAGCTGTCAAACATGTGCAAATAGTGACACATTTTTTCTTATTTTTTTAATATTTTTTTGTTTACTGATCAAAAGGGATACTTCCGCATTAAAACTAATTGAATATTAGGTTTTCCACGCATTTTAAATGCTGAAATTGCGTTAAACGAAATAATCCTATCTAAAAGCATTTGAAATGCGTGGAAAACCTTATATTCAATTAGTTTTATTGCGGAAGTATCCTTTTTGATCAGTAAACAACAAAATATTAAAAAAATAAAAAAAAATGTGTCACTATTTGCACATGTTTGACAGCTCATAACTCGGAAACGTGACGCTTTACGAGATTTTGCCGCTTACATTTTACGTTTTTAATTGTATTGATGTGATCTATCGATGTGTGAATGTTTCATGAGTGACCGGCATTTTGAAAAAAAAATCAAAATGGCGGATAAGAAACTGGTACAAAAGGCACAAAGCCCTTTTCGCTGTTTTCAATGTTTCACTGGATTTGACGCCTCAATAACCGCACTGTATTCAGCAATACGAAATTATTGGATTGAACCAAAAATATCATTATTTCATAGAAGAAACGTTTCGAACCCTATGTTTCGAATACAGTCATTGCCTTGAGATTGATCAGTTTTTTCATAATTAGACGTTTTCCTTAAGTTTGCCGTTTATGGTTACTTCCCAGAATTTGATCCTTATTAGCAACACTATCGAATGGTGTAGTAATACAGGGCTGTGATTTTTTTTTCCAAAATCAGCGGGTTCGATTCCTGGCCAGGATTATTGAATTTACTAAAATCCAACGATGCAGTTTTAGTTTTCGTCAAAATCGGCCTAGAAACTCCTTTCAACGTTTTTCGATATTCCTCATAGTTTCGGATATAGCCATCCACGCCCATTTGAAAAATTCACCCTGTTTAGGGTTATTTGAAAAACACCAGCAAGCTCTTAAGAGGTCATTCCACTCATTATAATGAACAACTTTTACCTACTATGGGACCAAACCCGAAACCGTAAAAAAAAATCAGGTGTTCCCTACATTTTGACGAGTTATGAGAACATAAAGTACGGAACAGCTGATTTTTTTTTCGTGATTTCAGGTTTGGTCCCATAATAAAAGTTGTTCATTATAATGAGTGGAATGACCTCTTAAGAGGTTGTTGGTGTTTTTCAAATAACCCTGTATACTAATCTAAAAGAAAGCGTTTACAGATCATTTTAATCACAATCGTTTGTTTGTGCCATATTAAGTACAGACTAGTGTGAGCGCGAGCGAGTGAAGAAACAATCATGTCATCATTACACAGAGCCAGGTGCGCGGCGACCAACTGTGGTGGAATCATGATCATGACCTAATCAGTTCACATGACGCGCCATGATAACTGACTAGGTCAGAGTGTCTATACACGTGCACTACAATTATTTGGCACTGGATAGCAATTTCAGTACATGGAATGAAACTTATCTCAATTTGACTTTGTTTTAAGATGTCTTACTTACTTTATCTGGGCCAGCGATATTATAATACAATAGACACTAACAGAAGCACCGCACTACATGGTACGTACCTACATTATTTAACTAGCTCGAATCATGTGTTTATCTACTGAACTTGATGATAGCTATAATATTGCAATTCGCAGGCAATAAATACAACTAATAGTTAATAGTGTACATTCTGAGCCAAGTGTTAATGTGGTGAAGATAGTAATGGTGGTGTTTGAACTAGGCGACTACGCACTTGCCCTGCTCCTGCGGCTGGTCGTTGCTCCACTGCGGCGCGAACGCGTTCTTGCTCTGCACGCGGTCCGCCTCCACCAGCTCGCCGATCTTGTACTTCTTCATCAGAGACCTGCGGCACAACAGTACTCGGTTATACAACTGACCGGCTCTCTTGTTACGCAGGAACCAGTGGAACCACTAGCTTACCATACATTCGTGTGAATGACACAACATAAATGTATTATAACTTATGCTGTACAATAATAAGTGGCAAAACGCTAAAGTCATCAGAATAATACCTAACCTTCAATAACCTCTAAAGTGGCAAGGTTATACATAATTTATTTAATTTCTTCTATTTATGATCGTTTCTTGTTTTATGTAGGTACTACAAAATGGCAGCTTTTGCTGTAAATTGTAATGTAATGTTTCGCTATAGAATTAATTCAAAAAAATAATCAAAAGCTGCCCCTAGCACGACACTTTGCAATATTACTATAGGTAGATACGGCGAAATGTCATTTGGAAAGCTAACCATGTTAACATTCACTAATGTATCCTGTAATGCTGAGAGTGGTGGCTCGCACAGATAGGTAGAAGACTGCAAGAAGTATACCTGGCGTCTGAGCTGTGGCTGACGTCCTCGAAGGGCTCGGTGGCGTCCTGGCCGCCCTTCTCCAGCAGCACCTCTTCACCGCCGGGGTGCTGGGGAACAAGCATGACATTCAATTATGCACAAGTAGATGCCGTGTTTTAGTAATTTTTATTTTTACAACATTTGGAGGACATAAGAATATTTTGCGCAACTGGTAGGTTAATAGGTACCTATTTAAGTGCATAAAATATTCTTATTTATCTTCTAGACCTTCATAAAAAAAATATATACATATATATAGGTATACCTATACGCTAGAAATTGAAAGTCCATCGCGATTACGTCAAAGAAAAAACTTTTTCAAAAAAAATGTAACCGCCTTCAAAAACAACCACAAAAAAGGGTAAAATAACCTACAAAATAACCTCAGAAGTCGGTGCCTTTATTTTTTTTTCATTTCATGGTTTTTTTTGCCACCGACTTCTGAAAGAAAAGTTATTTTGTAGGTTATTTTACCCTTTTTTGTGGTTGTTTTTGAAGGCGGTTACATTTTTTTTGAAAAAGTTTTTTATTTTACTCTTTTTAGTTTAAATATTCAACTCAAATTCTTGTCAAATAAATCATTCTCTTACATGTATGTGCACTAAAATTTTGTAATCCGTAGCACCGGTAACAACATCGCTCAAGTGCACAATAAGCTAATAAAATTCCCTATCTCAAAAACTACTGAACCGATTTTGATGAAACTTGCAGTATTTCGTAAGTTAAACAATACTTAGTACAACAAAAAAAGAATTACTTAAATCGGACTTGTAGTTCCAGAGATATGCGAACACAAACTAAATCAGTCGATGCCTACTCCAAGCCTTGAGGAGTTGTACCTTCCATCATCAGCTCATCCACCTGAGATGATGATTATCAGATGCAAATACTTGAACAGATTTAGAAAATATATGAAAATGGTACTATGTGCCTATAAAATTTGAAGGTTGCCCTCGATTTCCCTGGGATTCCATCATCAGATCCTGACCTGATGATCATGGGACCAATTGGAAAGTATACCCTTTAAAACAAAAGAAAAAAATTCCAAATCGGTCCAGGCGTCTTCGAGAAATCGGGGAACATACATAAAAAAAAAAAAAAAAAAAAAAAAAAAAAAAAAAAAAAAAAAAAGATTCCGACGAATTGAGAACCTCCTCCTTTTTTTGAAGTCGGTTAAAAATACACAAAGTAAGACCGCTATTCAAAGAAAAACTTGTTTGTCTAGATTCTAGATCGAGTTCTTTGTATCTTGTTATTATGTCAATGTGTAGGTATTACAACATAATGAAATAACCCATGCCCCAAATGCTGATTAGTTTTTTATAAGGGCGCGGCGTGACTTTTCAGTTTTATGTGGCCAACTAATGACTATTTAAATGTTGAGTGACCGCAATGACATGATCTCATTTATTCAGTGTAAATAAGGCAGTTCCAATCTCACACTTTATCGATGTTAACCAAACCAATACGTACCTAAATAGATTGATGAGTCAGTACCTAGGTAGGTACCTTGCTTGCTGACCTGAGAGTGGCGGTACAACGGCTCAAGGTCAAAAATACCGCCCCAGGACCTGACGACCTGCCAGGAAAAGCCTGGGCCCTGGTCTCGCGGACTCTCGGGTCTCGACTGGGGGGGCTCTTTAGCGCATGCCTGGAGAGGGGCCAGTTCCCGCTTCGTTGGAAGACGGGGAAACTGGTCCTCATCCAGAAGCCCGGGCCCAGGGATCGGTCTCGGGGCCGCCCCTGTGGAATATCGGTTACGACTGGGTGCTGCGCGGCGACCTCCCTGACGGCGTCAGCGTAATATGTTACGCTGACGACACGCTCGACGTGGCGGAGGGAGAGTTGCACCAGGCGGCGGCCGACCTGGCGATGCAAGCGGTTGCGACAGTCGCTGATAGGATCCGGCAGTTGGGACTCGAAGTAGCGCTGCACAAGACAGAGGCCATGTGTTTTCATGGCCGGATGGCCGTCTGAACGTGCCACGGTCAGAGTCCCACATAACGGTGGAAGGGGTTCGCATCGGGGTCGGGAGGACGATGAAGTACCTGGGACTCGTCCCCGACAGCCGGTGGAACTTCAGGGAGCACTTCCTGCGTTTGACCCCAAAGCTGAACCGAGCAGCAGCCGCCCTCAGGCGACTCCTGCCCAATCTCAGCGGGCCAAACGCCTCCGCCTCAAAACATAACCCTCGTAGTGTAGTAGGGTAAATTATATATAAATAAATAAAATTACCCGGGAATCTAACCGGCTAAAATCTGAAAAAAATTATACCCTGTACTTTTATTGCATCGATCGTTAGGGTCAATTATAAGGATGAAATCTCTCTACCAAACATGATAAATTAAATGAAAGGAAAACCAGGAAATCTGAAGTTACAAATTCAATGAGTCAAGTTAAAGCTCTTTAACTAACATCCATCTTTTGTAATGCAGACTCCTTTGCGACATAGGTACTCGTAGCTGCGTGTATGAGGTAATTTTGTTAAAAATTTGAAAATTAGATTGTCATAGTTGTTATTCACATTTGATTGTTTTTACAACTCATTTTTCAGATTTTAGCCGGTTCGATTCCCGGGTGTGGGAGAAGAGAATTTTCGAAAATCTTTGAATGCAGTTTGCTTTCTATTCAAAAATAAAGGAATGTTTCCTTTGAGTAAAATTTTCTATCTGCAGTATTAAGAGTACTTTCCCTCCAGGTGACATTACAAAATTCCACCCTGTATGTACATAGTAGGATAAAACGAAAAATAATTGACTAGACCAGGTACACCTATTTCCTTGACCTTTGTGTGTTAAATTGTGCTGTGATTGTCTAGTTTCAATTTATGCTTAGTAACGTCACGGTAACGTTATTCTACTTAAAGTCATACCTACGTAGCCACATACGTAGCCTACCCACATATTGAACTGCTAGCGTAGTGCCATTTGTATATTCCGTGCTGCTACCTAGTCCGGTTTTGTTTGTAATCGGATTGGTTCCACTTAACTTGAATACGCACAATTACATACATATCGGTTCCACGACTGGAAACCGAACCAAGACCTAGATTTTCTACTTTATTTCTCTTTGATATCGGTCCATGACACAAAGAGTTTATTTTTTATTTTGACTAGGTACCTCCCATAGATAACCAGAAACAGGGAAGTACCTAACATACCTATCTACAACAAAAAAACAGTACGTCTGTTTTTTTTAAGGCAATATTTCATGAAATGCAAGAAAACCATATTTTTTATCTATTTTTAACTGTACTTCATGATTTTCTAAAGTAGATAAGTTGTTTGAGGCAAGTTTGAGGTCTCTTTTTAGCATTCTAAAAATATCTACCAACTTCCACGGCCATCAATAAGGCTTGATGCCGTTTGTCCATGCTGGAAATATCCTGATAGAACCTTTTTCCATTTTCGCTTACTACAGTTTACGATTTCGGGAATTGGATTATTATGATCAGCTTTAGTTAGCAAATGAAGTCTCTTCTAACTGGGTACAGTCTGAAGGATCGGACAAACTGTACAGTTTTTCCAATACACATAATTATTACCTATGTAGATTTATCGTTGCAGTTTGAACTGTACCGTCCAATCGTAACGATTTTTAGTAACGTGTGTAGCAGCCATTATCCGTGCCCCCGTTCGCGTCACAAGTCACAACACACAGTCATATCCCTCTAAGAAAAATAAAAAACAATTTGTTGTAGGTAAATTATAATCAGATCGATGATTGCACACGTCGTACCCACAATCCAACACGCACTACATATCTGTTATGTATAGACAGAGGTCGTCGAGGGCACATCTTAACGAGGAGAAGATCATTCAGCAGATAAAGAACTACACAATGCAAATATCATTCACATTTGTACGCTGAGAGGCCATCTCTCGCAGAGAGGGTACAAAGGTCTAGTGGGAGGATTTATGGTAATATTGAAATAGCTCCGTCGTCACACGTCGTCATTTGATGTCGGAGGCTCTTATTGATTGTTTTATGAATATAACATTGGGAAGCTGCGTTTGAAATTATATTAGGTAATTCAAGAAAAATAAAAACTTTTATTTCGGCTGTATAATTATGATATGAGTAATTTAACTATTTATTAACTAATATAACACTTAGTAGGTACGATAAAATTATTATTAGGTACATGTAGGTATGTACCTAATAATAACAAAAGGAAAGGAAAGGAAATGGTTACAAAAGTAATCTCCTCCAGTTTCCATCTTTATGCAGATGACTTGCAGCTTTACCGACATTTTACTGAAGCAGACGCTGATTCCGCCATTAACGCTATGAATCATGACCTGAGTTGTATCAGTGCCTGGGCTAAAGCCTTTGGATTGCAAATTAACCCAACGAAATCTCAGGCCATGATCATAGGGAGCCGGTTTGTTCGTTCTGCGAGTGTTGTTGGATCATTAGTGCCTTTATACCTCGATGGGGTTTGCATCAAGTATGCAGATACCGTCAAGGATTTAGGCGTGATGATTGACACAAATCTATCGTGGCGCGCTCAGGTAAATGAGGTCAGCCGTAAGGTGCACTTCTCACTTCATTCGTTGAAGTGCCTTCAGTCTCTACTGCCTTTGAAGACTAAAATTTCCTTGGCACAAACTCTTATTCAGCCGATTATAGACTATGCCGATGCTTGCTACCTGGATGCCACTGAGGAGCTTTTAAATAAACTTGAGCGGTTGCAAAATTTATGTATTCGATTTGTTTTCGGTCTACGCAAATACGATCACGTCTCTCATCTTCGCAAGGAACTCAAGTGGCTCCCAATCCGCCTTCGCAGGAACACTCGTATCCTTTGTCTCCTCTTCAACATCCTGCACAACCCATCCTATCCTTCTTACCTGCGTGAGCGTTTCAGTTACGCCCGTCCTAGTGACGTACCCTGTAGATCCCACCTTAGAACTTTGCTTAAATCCCCTCCTCATAAATCCAGCTACTACTCGTACTCCTTTTCCGTTCATGCAGTGAGGTTGTGGAACTCGCTCCCGACTAGCATTCGTGATGTAAATACCATTTCACTATTTAAAAATAGAGTGAAAGAGCATTACCTTTCCTCTTTACTGTAATTATATAATGTGAATCTGTTTATATATCTTTAGTATTATATTATATCCATATTTATTTGTATTTATCTAGGTTATTGTATGTATTCATTTAAAATATTTTCTTTTCCATGTCCACACAAATGTCTACATTTCTTTATCTACGTTTCTCCTTTAATGGGTCTGCTGGGAGAAATTTCTTAAGAAATAAGCAGTACCCTTGTACTATAGTTTTAATTTTGCGTTGTTTCATGTTCTGTTTTGTGTGTACATAAATTGTTAAATAAATAAATAAATAAATAAATATGTACAGAGTAGATATCAGTGATATGGGTATTTGGGTATTGGCCTAGTGTTTTACGTAAAAATCAATATCTAATGTACTTTCATGATTCACAACTAAGTATTTATTATTATTTCGAGATAATGATTATTCATCGTTTTCCATCACGGTCTCTAAGCGCGTAGGTACAGACGGCAGCACATCAAGCGACCCCAATCTGTCTTAGTTTTGTAGATTTTCAACTTTATCGCAAAAGGTTCATGTTCAAATAAATAAATAAATAAAATAAATAAATAAATGTTCGAGGGTTGTGGCATTTGCACAATATATTATACTAATTCGATCTGACTCTATATTTCCATAATTATTAAAAAAAAAAAAAACTAAAAAAAAATGTAACCGACTTCCCACAAAAAAGTTCAAAATAACCTACAAAAAACTTTTTCAAAAAAAAATGTAACCGCCTTCAAAAACAACCATAAAAAACGGTAAAAAAAGCTACAAAATAACTTTTCTTTCGGAAGTCGGTGTCTTTGTTTTCTTTATTTCATTGTCTTCTTTTTGCCACCGACTTCCGAAAGAAAAGTTATTTTGTAGCTTTTTTTACCGTTTTTTATGGTTGTTTTTGAAGGCGGTTACATTTTTTTTTGAAAAAGTTTTTATTTAACTCTTTTTAGTTTAAATATTCAACCCGAATTCTTTTCAAATACAACATGTGCACTAGAATTTTGTAATCCATAACACCGGTAATAACATCGTTCATGTACACAATAAGCTAATAAAATTCCCTATCTCAAAAACTACTGAACCGATTTTGATGAAACTTGCAATATTCCATAAGTTAAATGATACCTAGTACAACAAAAAAAGGATTACTTAAATCGGACTTGTAGTTCCAGAGATATGCGAACTCAAGCTAAATCAGTTGATGCCTACTCCTTACTATTAAGGAGTTCTACCTTCCATCATCAGCTCAGCTACATGAGATGATGATTACCATACGCAAGTACTTAAATTACTTCATAAAATTTGCGAAAAACGGTGTGTCGGCCTATAAAATTCGAGGGTTGCCCTCGATTTCTCCAGGATCCAATCATCAGATCCCACCTTGGTGACTATGGGACCACCTCCGAAGTACCTCCTTTCGAACAAAAAAAGAATTTTACAAATCGGTCCACAATTGGCGGAGTAATCGCGTAACAAATATACAAAAAAAAAAAAAAAAAAAAAAAAAACATACCGTCGAATTGATAACCTCCTCCTTTTTGAAGTCGGTTAAAAAAAGTTAGTTAGTTTCAATATTCAACCCAAATTATTGTCAAATACATCATTTTCTTACATGTACACTAAAATATTGTAATCCGTAAGCACCGGTAATAACATCGTCCATGTAGTATGTACTCTTACACAATGAGCTAAAAATGAAAACTACTGCACTAAACTAAATGAAAATTATATGGGACCAAATGGCAGATATACTGTATCGAACAAAAAAAGAATCATCGAAATCGGACCAGAAACCTCGGAGTAATCGGTGTAGACAATGTTGAAAACTTTTTAGGTTTTTGTTGATTTTCCAAAAAGTGCTAGTCCGATTTCAATAAAATTTTAATGGGACCATTCGGGAAGTATACCCTTTCCAACAAAAAAAGATTTTTTCAAATCGGTTGGTTAACGACGGAGTTATGCCCGAACAAACATAAAAAAAATATATATATATAAACATCCGAATTGAGAACCTCCTCCTTTTGGAAGTCGGTTAAAAAACGGCCAATTGCGAACCGTAATCGCGCACGAAGGGTTTCGTACCATTATCTATAAATATGTCTTTTGTATGGGAGCCCCCTTATGTATTTATTTAATTCTGTTTGTTTTAGTATTTGTTGTTATAGCGGCAACAGAAATACATCCGTGAAAATTTGTACTGTCTATCAGGGTTCATGAGATACAGCCTGGTGAGACAGACAGACAGACAGCGGAGCCTTAGTAGTAGAGTCCCGTTCTATCCTTTTTGATATGGAACCTTTTTTAATATTTATTTTATTATCAAAAAGGCATTGATATTGTTCCTCAAAACGCAAAAGATTCCGACTGTTTCAGTGTTACGTAACACATACACAGGTCGCCCTAACCTCGCGATACTTATCTATTGATAAGTAGATTAATATAATTAATTAGTAGCCGCATAGCAGATATCGCAATGTCACAGACAACGTCGAAACAGTTTACTAAATGTACAATTAGTACCTGTAGTTTCGATGACGAGGACGTTGACGACGACTTAGAGAATAGCAACTGCTAAACACAATACCGCGAACTAATTACCTTAGTTCATCTTCACCTGTACCTATTATGCCAATTAGTAGCTGTATCTTTCACGAATCTATGTAGGTAGGTAACCACTTGATGCGAGTCGGACTCGAGCACGAAGGCTTCATAAACACAAACATTGCATGTCTGTGTATATGTATGAGAGTTATTGTTTGCATTAAAAGCTTGTGAAATACATTGACGTCGAACATAATTACTAAAACCTCCTTCTATTATTGAAGTCGGTTATAAAGCAGATGTTTATTATGTAGTTGGGCCATTTCAAGATGGCGCTATGGTGGCGCCTGCCTGGTCCCCTGTACCATCCCTACATTCCGCGTTCACAGCATAATGAGAAATTCCAGCGCAGCTTCACGAGGGAGGTCGGATTATTAAGATTCCGTTCAGACGACGCGTCGATGCAACGTGCGCTCGAAGGACTATGAATTAGGACAAGGGTTTCAGGACAGTATAGAGCAGTGACGGTTAGATAATAAATAATAATGGATAGTCATATCAAGGGTACGATTGCATATTTCTGTAATTTTTGCGATTTCCATTTCATCACATGATTTCTGCTCATAAAATTCCTTCACACCGCTAAAGATACATTTACAGTTTTGTGTTTCGGTCGCTGACAGAGTCGCAAAAGATCCGCCTTGGAGTGTGCGCAGCATTCTGGGCGAAAAAGATCAGAAAGAATACGAACGACCACATCATCATCATCATCATCTCAGCCATAGGACGTCCACTGCTGAACATAGGCCTCCCCTTTAGATCTCCACATATACCGGTTGGAAGCGACCTGCATCCAGCGTCTTCCGGCGACCTTTACAAGGTCGTCTGTCCACCTCGTTGGTGGACGTCCTACGCTGCGCTTGCTCGTCCGCGGTCTCCACTCTAGGACTTTTCGACCCCATCGGCCATCTGCTCTGCGAGCAATATGGCCTGCCCATTGCCACTTCAGCTTGCTAATCCGGTGGGCTATATCGGTGACTTTAGTTCGTCTACGGATCTCCTCATTTCGGATTCGATCACGTAGAGAAACACCGAGCATAGCCCTCTCCATAGCTCGCTGAGCGACTTTGAGCTTTGAGATGAGGCCGATAGTGACAGACCACGTTTCGGTGCCGTAAGTCATCACTGGTAACACACATTGATTGAAGACTTTCGTCTTGAGGCACTGAGGTATGTCGGACGAAAAGACATTGCGTAGCTTCCCGAACGCTGCCCAACCGAGTTGGATTCGGCGGTTGACCTCTTTCTCGAAGTTGGACCTACCTAATTGGACTACTTGTCCTAAATAGATATATGAGTCAACAACTTCGAGTACCGAGTTTCCAACAGAGACTGGGGTGGGCACAACATTGGAATTTGACATAATTTTCGTCTTGTCCATGTTCATTTTCAAGCCCACCCGTTGTGAAACTCGGTGGAGGCCATCGAGCATCATGCTGAGTTCCTCCATCGACTTTGCCATGACTACGATGTCGTCGGCAAACCGAAGGTGAGTGATGTATTCGCCGTTGATGTTGATGCCAAGTCCTTGCCATTCCAGGAGTTTGAAGGCGTCTTCCATTGCGGCAGTAAACAGTTTAGGGGAGATAACGTCCCCCTGTCTTACGCCTCTTCTCAATGGAATCGCCTTCGTGCTCTGCTCCTGTACTCGGACCGACATGGTGGCGTTATTATACAAACACTTCAACACCTCGATGTACCGATAGTCAATACGGCATCGCTGGAGTGACTCAAGTACCGCCCATGTTTCCACCGAATCGAAGGCTTTCTCATAGTCCACAAACGCTAAGCATAATGGCAAGTTATACTCTTCGGTCTTCTGTATAACTTGCCGCAGCGTATGGATGTGGTCTAAGGTACTATAGCCTCTTCGGAAACCGGCTTGTTCGGGAGGCTGGAAGTCATCAAGTCTGTGTTCGAGACGGTTCGTGATAACCCTTGAAAACAGCTTATAAACATGACTCAGAAGCGTGATGGGTCTGTAGTTCTTCAATAGGCTGTTATCACCTTTTTTGAAGAACAACACCACCTCACCCCTGCTCCACGTTTGAGGCGTTTTGCCCTCGGACAGGACGGAATTAAAGAGTTTCTGGAGGACTTTAAGTACCGGTGTTCCACCCGCTCTCAGAAGCTCTGAAGTGATTCCGTCCTCGCCCGGCGCCTTGTTGTTCTTAAGCTGCTTCAGGGCCATCCTAATCTCGTACAGACTGATGTCCGGGATATCTTCGGTATAATGTCGGGATAGCTTGGCTCTTGGATCTCTTACCAAGCTGTCAACGGGCTTTGCGACCGAAGTGTATAACTGTCCATAGAACCTCTCGATCTCGCCTAAAACCTCTGCTTTGGTCGACGCTATGCTGCCATCCTCCCGTTTTAGCTTTGTCATCCGGCTTTGCCCAATAGACTTGTCCTTTGCGAACACTTTGGAGCCTTGGTTTCGCTGTATGGTCTCTTTAACACGATTCGTATTAAAGAGACGCAGATCGTGTCGCAAGGACTTAGATATACGTCTATTGAGCTGCCTATATGACTTCGCGTCATCGGAAGACTGCAGCTGTAGCAAGCGTCGTTCAGCCATGAGGTTTAAGGTTTGCTCGGTCAATTTCTGAGGTCTATCTTTACGGCAGGCTCTAAAAAACTTAGAGCCTACCGTGCGGACAGTTTCCACTAGCCCGTCGTTGATCTCGTCCACTGAAACTAAGTTCTCAAGGCAAGCAAAGCGATTAGAGAGCTCGAGTTGAAAGCTTTCGGGGTTTTGAATATGGGACCGAGTAGGTCGGAGCGTAGACTTCATCAGGCTGGACCTTTCAAGTTTAACATTGATATTCAGCGAGCCTCTTACGATTCGGTGATCACTACCGGTTTTTACCCTGTTGATCACAGATACATCACTGAATATCCGTTTCTTGTCGGTCATGAAGAAGTCTATCTCGTTTCTCGTGAAACCATCGGTACTCAACCAGGTCCATTTCCTGTGAGGTGGCTTCTGGAAGAAAGAGTTCATCATGAAGAGTTCCTCTTTCTCCAGAAAGTCGGCCAGCCTCTGTCCCCTAGGGTTCCGTTGCCCATACCCAAATTGCCCCACTCTCAACTCATCACCGCTTTTCTTGCCCAACTTTGCGTTAAAGTCCCCCATAACAACAGTGAAGTGGGTTTTGGTACTATGTATGGCCCTACTTACGTCCTCATACATAGTCTCCACTTCATCATCGGAGTGTGACGAGGTCGGTGCGTATACCTGAATGACCTTCAGCGAATATCTTTTGGATATTCTGAGTATTAGGTATACCACCCTACTCGACACACTGTCGATGGTTATTATGTTGTTTACGAGGGACTTGTGAACGAGAAACCCGACACCACCTTGGGACTGTTGGTCGCCCTCCCGGTAGTAGAGCAAGTTACCAGACTTCAGGGTTACGGTGTCCTCCCCCTCTCTAACGACCACGCTGCTCTGTAAAACGTGCATTATTGATGTAGGTAAAAATGCTGTCAGACTCAAGTGGGATTAGGCGGATCACGTAGGGGAACAGTGTAACATAAGACGGGGACGCGAGGTATAATAGGGACATACACTCTTTAGGAATATACTTAACACAACGATAACGTAGCGCAAGCGCCAGCAAGACGTCATTTGCGAGCGGTCATTAACGAATGGCGTCCTGTTGGTGCTTGCGCTACGATCTGGCTACGATAGTATTGTGTTGAGTTTTCCCTAAGTGTGTGTTTTCCCATCATATCCCGGGTTGCCGTCTTATACACTCTGGACAAAAATGTCCACGTAATGAATGCCTGAGTGTGGCTGAGCTGTGTGTGAGCTGAGAGTGACTGCGACTGGCCAAAAAGAGTTGGTTCAAAGTGACGCACAAAAGGAGTATTTGAAAGGATAATGGGAGAGGCCTTTGCTCAGCAGTGCGACATCAATGGCTAAAGTAGTAAATAAACGAAGATCAAGTTTCCTAAAAGCTGCAGAGCTGATGTTTTTTCTTTCTCGTGTTAAGATGTGGCTACCTTCTGGTGTCTAACTTTGACACCTCTGGAAACACCACAGGTCTCCGACTTACGATGTTTTTCCGTCACCGATGTCAGTGATGTCCAAGATAAACTTAGAAACGGGTTTAAAACTCGCAACCTCATACATGAGAAGCGACAATCTAAACCTCCGGGCCATTACGACTTTTTGACATTAATTATTAATTAATGAATAAAATTAATTGAAAGGGTATAAGTTCAAAAGGCGTCGGTCTATGTGGACAGGACCGCAGGGACCACGGCATCCACGGGCGTGTTCTGAAGTGACCTCACACGAGGCACGTTTTACCTTTTTAACCCCCGACGGAAAGAGGGGTGTTATAAGTTTGACGTGTCTGTCTGTCTGTAACACCCCTCTTTTTCCGTCGGGGTTAAAAATGAGCCCGAATACAGCATTCATTGTTGAAAACACAAATTAATTTTTCGATTTTATTTTTTAGTTATTTTGAAGGTGTACTTAAAAAAAATAGCCTCTTATCATAGATTATCTAAAATTAATGGTTTTGACTAACCAATGGGTTATGACAAAACACAACGAATTGGCCTGATCTCATTGACCATGCGCTAGGTATTGAGTCAAAAAGCTAAGACCACATGACATAGCGATATCAAAAAAATAATCGTCACAAAGAAATATACGCGAAATAAAAAAAAAGTCTACAATTAGCGGAGATCATCCACATTAAAAAAAAATTGGTACGCACAATATTGAGTGATTTACCATGTTATTTTAATATCATGGACTGTTGTGTATTTCTTTAAAAAAATAGGTTCATTATTTTCGGAGATAAGGGGGGGGGGAATGGTCAAATTTCGTCTACTTTCTTGAATAACTTGGAAACTATTTATTTTAAAATTACAAAAAATAGTAGATTTTACAACAAGTGCACAAAACAAACCATTTTTATCCGAGACTTTTAGCAGCCCGAGCCGGCGAGGGCTGATAGTAATGTCGAGGATAAAAATGGTTTTGTGGACGAGTTATAAACTCTGCTTTTCACTTCGATTGCGAGGAAATAAAACAGTAGTACTAACATAACATTTCTTTAATTAAAATTCAAAGTAAAATTAGAACAGTTTTGAATACTGAAGGAAATTGTTTTTCCCGGCATATTAACGGTATTTTTCTGAATTTGTGAAGACGACATATTGTGAGAAGAGGGCAAAAAAAAATATTATTATTATTTTTTGTTTTTTTAATTGAAGAAATTAATAAATGCACGAAAAAAGAACAAGAGCTGTTCCCCGCCGCTTTATTTTTTTTAAATCTTACGACATTGATATTAGGCTGCAGACCTATACAGCCTACTATTAAATTAATTTTGTAATAATTATTTTCTTAAATCAACTAACCTACCGTACTTGAATTAAAATTTTAATATCTATTATATCTTAAAAACACATAAGGCAAATAAATTAAAGTAAATATTATACAGGGTGATTTGTAATTCGATGCGGTCCTTGAAATAGGTGATACTAGACCTTATTTACAACAATTTTAACCCCGACAACATGGGGTCTAAACTGACTGGTTTTGGAGATATCGAACTTTAAAGGTTTTTCGGAAAAATTCTACCTCTTCATCATTAAGTGCGTATTGTTAGAAAGTAACGATGGTCACCACATAGAATTTATACTTTTCTGATAGAATATGAACGACTGAATCTAGTGAATACAAGTTTGTTATAAAACTAAACATATCTTGGGAAAATAAGTTTCATAAAGTTTCTGTTTTGAAGGTTTCTGAAAACTTCCGTTGTCTTTCAAAGCATATTTAAAAAAATAAATGTATGACACTTGGTTTACAAATTACAGAAAAAACTTTCTTGTCTCATTACCTTTCTAAAATGGTGCCACAGTACCCACTTTTAGTTAGTGTCTGACCAGAAAATTAGGGTTGTTACTGACAAGTTAGTAAATCAACGAAAATCGGTTGCAATGTTTTTTCGACCCAACATTTTTTTTCTGTGGTTTTTGTCCAAACTGCCATCTGATATTAGCTTTTTGAGTCAATGTGCTTAATCCTGGCCGTAATCACATAATCATATCAGGCAAAGTCGGTTTTTATTTGGGTTATTTTACCTATGGACCAGATAGTCAAACCATCAATTCTCTTCCATTTAAAACAGCTCCTTGAAACATAAGTACAATGACGGAATGTTTGTAAACTCTGGTTTCATAAAAAAAAAAACTAAACTGGCGTGCAAGTTAGGTCACCCTACTGGTAGGACAGGTAAAAATACTCCAGATAAAGCGCGATTTTGCCTGATCTCATCGACCAGGATTTAGCGCATTGACTCAAAAAGCAAATATCAGATAACAGTTTGGACAAAAACCACAGAAAAAAAATGTTATGTCGAAAAAACTTTACAACCAATTTTCGTTGATTTACTACCTTGTCAGTAACAACCCTAATTTTCTGGTCAGACACTAACTAAAAGTGGGTACTGTGGCACCATTTTAGAAAGGTAATGAGACAAGAAAGTTTTTTCTGTAATTTGTAAACCAAGTGTCATACATTTATTTTTTTAAATATGCTTTGAAAGACAAGGGAAGTTTTCAGAAAACTTCAAAACAGAAACTTTATGACACTTAATTTCCCAAGATATGATTAGTTTTATAACAAACTTGTATTTACTAGATTCAGTCGTTCATATTCTATCAGAAAAGTATAAATTCTAAGTGGTGACCATCATTACTTTCTAACAATAAGCACTTAATGATGGAGAGGTAGAAAATTTTCGAAAAACCTTTAAAGTTCGATATTTCCAAAACCAGTCAGTTTAGACCCCATGTTGTCGGGGTTAAAATTGTTGCAAATAAGGTCTAGTGTCACCCATTTCAAGGACCGCATCGAATAACAAATCACCCTGTATAATAACAAATTCTATCTATGAACTTCTTATTGCATTTGGCTGTATGGCTCATTTTCTTTGCCTTAATATAATACATTTATGAGTAGATACGTTAATGCCCTTGTGCACAAAATTCGATTTTGTGCAGCCTATACCCTGCACAAAGAAGCACTTTCAGAGCAAGAGAAGTGAAAAAAATATTTAAGATTGTCTCAACAAAACCTTTCGTCTGATATGTCACAGATGCAGTTTTCAAATATGTTTTTAATTTTCCCCTTCCCCCCAAAAATTACCTCCCATATACTGATATGGACTTCTTATAGGTTTTCCTATAATCTATAAGTAGAAAACTAATTTCTGTATTTTTTCAAAATTTTAGGTTCAGTAGTTTCAGAGATAAGGGGGGGGGGGGGATGGTCAAATTTTGTCTCTTTTCTTGAATAACTTGGAAACCATTTATTTTAAAATTACAAAAAAATACATTTAAGTTTGTCTCAACAATACCTTTCATTTGATATGTCACACTATGCAGTTTTCAATTTTTTTTTTTAATTTTCCTCTTCCCCCCAAAAAATTACCTCCCATATACAGATATGGACTTCTTATAGGTTTTCCTATAATCTATAAGTAGAAAACTAATTTCTGTATTTTTTTTCAAAATTTTAGGTTCAGTAGTTTCGGAGATAAGGGGGGAGGGGGAATGGTCAAATTTCGTCTATTTTCTTGAATAACTTGGAAACTATTTATTTTAAAATTACATAAACAAAATACATTTAAGATTGTCTCAACAAGACCTTTCATTTCACACGATGCAGTTTTCAAAACTTTTTTTTTCAAATTCCCCTTCCCCCCAAAAATTACCTCCCACATACAGATTTCATCTATTCACGTCACACCTCTGTGCTTGGGTCACAGGAATTGATGATGATGTGTACCAAATTTCAACCCAATCGGTCTAGTAGATTCGGAGATAATTGAGTGTAAGCGACAGACAGACGGACACACAAGTGATCCTACAAGGGTTCCGTTTTTGTATTCGGACGTACAGAACATTGTACGGAACCCTAAAAACAGTCGAATTTAGAATCGAATTTAGTTCTAACTACCTACTTGTAACATGTATGCTGGTTTGTTGTAGTCTCTCAGAGGGAACAGATTCACAACAGTCACAAGTATAAGTGAACAGCAGGCGTAGCATGGCGCCGTAGAAAGGGGTTTTGTCGACGGAAGAAAAGACAAAATGACAGAACATAGAAATATTTTTTGTGTTTTAAGCATGGTAATGTAAAAAATATAAAAAATAAACGTTATTTTCTTCAATAGTGTATGAATGGTGTCATATTTGTGCAAAAAAACAGTCGATTTGTATAGAAATAACGATGTAATAACTTTGTCTATTCTTGGTAGAATAGAGATAGAATCGCCATGCTACGCATGCTGAAGCAGCGATCATATAAGCAGTTAGTCACAACTGTTGGAGTAGACATATACTTGGTGGTGACTGTGACTCTACAAGTTCCACACCTTGGGATAAGCCATTTCAGTTCTTTTACAAGTTAATATGCTTTGTAAAAGCATGCTATGTAATTGGGTAAAATACACACTGACTCAATTATAGAGCTTGTTATGACCATAAAATTGAAAGAAGAGTAATCCTAGTTGTAAAGGTTTATTTGTTCCACTAACACAGGTAAATAAAGTGTGGGGCCCTCATCATAAATGACCAGTTGTGGAGATTTACCCACTTATCCAGGTTTCACTGTATTAGTAAGAATATTAAAGGAAATTAAGTCTTAGCCAAAGCACAATTGCATACTTACATGGTAGCTAAACAAACTTTTTATTGCATTGATCAAAGGTCAATTTATGAAGTTTTTAAACATGACAGTATTTTTTGTACTTCAAAAGTAAATAAGTAGGTCAAAAAAAATTAGCTATTTTATTAATAGCTAACATTTAGATATTGAAATAAAAAAAAAGTTTTTCAATGAAATTCCTACATTTCATTTACACTAGTATTTAAAATGTGTGAAGATTATGCTACTTGATATATCAGAAATTCAACTGACCTCTGTGAGGAAGCTGGTGACGTCGTATACCTCGTTGTGAATGATAAGCACGGCGTCATTACGTGTGCAGCGCGATTTCAGTTCCTCGCGCGTGAACAACTTGGGCTGTTGCTCCTCCATCGTACTATGCTTTCGTCACCACTTGTCTGATCGAATATTGCGATTGAGTTTGTGTTGCGTGCCACTGCACACCACACTAAACAATCAAACACTGGTCAAGCACACAGCCGTATTATCACCGTGTCGACGCAGCCACTACAATCGTTCAACAGAGGCTCAACGAAATATTTACGATTTTTTATAGAAAGCCTCACTCCGATCCCCCTATATCCCCTACTCTGACAGTTTGACAATCGTCAAAACGATTGACACTTGACTGACATGACACTGACAGCATTCATTTTGAGCATCATTCATCCAATCACGAGCGTTCTCGTCACGCAAACATCCATGGATGTATTATAACAATCTGGATTGAGTACTCATGCCGAAAAACGTGCCAGCTGAGAGAGCTAATTTGGAGGTAACCGTCTCTTTCTAGTAGGGTGACCATAAGATTCTGAAACAAGATTTTTCCCGCTATAACTTGGCTGAATTTTTTCGTTATTTTTGCGACAGGACACACTCTTTTGGAGATTTAAACAAAAGAAGAGAAAAATATACTATTGCCATTGAAGTCAAGTCAACTGGAGTTCCAGTACCTTGACTGTGAGTCTCAAGATCATGAACCTGAAATCTAAAGTCACTTGACCTTGACCATAATTTCCACTCGACCTTGACCTTCGAGGTATATAAATAATGCTCTCGGAATCATTTGATTTTAATTTCAAAGTCATTTTACCTTAACTCTAAGGACTTTTGACCTTGACCTTAACGACTTATTGATTAAAGTGGAGAATTTATTAAAGTATTTTCATTGTACCCAGTTTAGTACCCACAGACCGCAAAAACACGCTTTTTTGTATTAATTTAATTATTTATTTTTATACAGAATATATAACTCAATATTTTGTGAATAAGTATTTGAAACGTCTACTTGTTATCGAGTAAACAAGAGCAAAAAACTTTGGGCCCTCTTTTTTATCGTGGTAAATTTATCAAATGGGTCCTCCCATCCCAGGCGGGACGTGAAAAGGCTTTCAGACTTGTACTGACTAAAATCCACGGTGTTCCTTCAATAGCCCTTCACGTTCCGGGTCAACTGATAAGACAGTCCCGCAGCCCCGGCAGGCAAATGCCCTGTAAGAGGGGCCCCGTCAGATTGCTGACAGCTGTTTGAGGCGCGTATGGACCACGCCGCGCTGTCGACCCAGGCATGATCCATGCGGACGGGCGCGGGTATTAGAGCTCTAAATATATTTTTTTTCTATTGTTATAGTTTGTTATAGCGGCAACAAAAATGAATCATCTGTGAAAATTTCAACTGTCTATCACATTTCATAAATACAGCTTGGTGACAGACAGACTGACGGACAGCGAAGTCTAAGTAATAGAGTTTCGCTTGGCTTGAAATGGAGTCTCAACACAACTTTTTTTGTCAGATTACTGTGTAGCTTGTACAAAAAACAAACACGTATTTTGTTATAAAAATTGAGTTTATTCTAAAAAACAAATATAGGAAATTATTAGTCAATGCAAGTGCATATACTAAAAACCAGAACTAAGACGCCACGGTGCATCTACAAGATGAAAAAAAAGTGATTTAGTTGAGAGGCTAGTTTGATTCTACTACATTAAACACACATTTACTTGTAGTTGGGATTTAAAATTGTAATTTTTAAGTAGGTATTACATGTGCTAGCCTCTACAAAGAATATAGTACTGCTTCTGACATTCTATATTGAGAAAAATGACATCAAGTTTTGTGTTTGTCTTTTTCATCTAATTTTACATCTATTTTATATTCAAGAATTTTTACTTCCTAACACCACCACTATCACAAATCTCGGTCCCGGTGATAATTCTTCCACCAGACGAACCATTTCATGATATAAAGAGCGATGCAATACTTAACCTCCAATAGAAAAGTAGATATTATTTTGAAAGGTGTATTCGATTGTTTAGTTATGGTATAATCATAGAATTTCATTAATAAATTCAACTAACGGCCTGTCCCGGTTTCGCAAGCGTAGATATTTGTTTATTAGATAGCTTTTCCTTATTGATAATACAATTTTTGTTCTCACAGCAGTCATAGCAGCTACCCATTATTTCTTGATAGTGTGAATTGTCGGTTTGTATGTTCCATCATTATTACAGCCTTTTACACAACATCTAGTCTTTTTGCATCAATAAAACGCATTTTTTTCAGAAAATACCTTTGATTTGACAGTTCTTTTGGGACACAAATGTCACTTTTCACTTTGACACTTGCCTTCCCCATTACAGGCACTTTTGAGTTGTCAAAAGACATAAAATAAAACTAGTACACAAATAGTTATGGTGCTACAGTCCCAGTCACAAGACATAAAAACTGTGAAAGAAGTACCGTAGGTGCTCATTCCAAAGCTGTGTTCCAAAGAGTAGATCTCTATGGAGAAGAATGAGCAAGAAACTCCATGGAGACTCTTTTTCAATCGCCAAAATTATTACAGAACTTTTGTTACATCATTCATTATCAGATGGTATGTACATTATGTGAGAACGATGTGGCAAGTTAATAGTGTCCATAGTAAAATAAAAAGATAGCGACCTTCAAAGTTAACCTCTCATTTCTCTCGTTAGTTTTGCCAGACAAAAAGGAGATCTAAAGCGTGATGAATAAGATTCATTTTTGTGTGGCAAAAACTTGAAGAACGTAGTCTAGATTATTATAATAATATGACTATGCAAAAATCATACGCGTCCGTGAGCCGCCGCTGAGAGAAAACAAAAATTATCGGACGCATCCGTCCTAAGCATCCGTCAGCCGTGGAGCAGTGTGCACGGTAGCACAGACTACTTAGAGATACTACGTATCACGGTAGTTCGGACACACCGTCGTCCGCGGACGTACAAACTGGTACAAACATCCAGCCGGCCAGATTCTGTTCGGACGTTCGATCGCTCAAGGGCGACTCAAGGTCACGTCCGCGTCTTACGACCGATAGTTTGCACAGTGTATTATTAACGTGAACGCAGACTTGAGTAGCCCACTTGCAAAGTCCGCTATGTCAGGCCTGTCTCACTCCGCGGTGTAGGCATAAAACTGCAAGTAGTTGCGGGCCATTATGTCGTGGCCCATTCACTACGGCTGCCACGCGCCACCCGTTACGCACGCGCTCCGTCTCCTTAATATTTTTGTTACGTTACGTGTAGTTACGCACAAGTTTCTTGCTTTAGGTGCTTTTGGTAAATTAATAACACAATATTATTATGAAGAAAAAAAATATATAGTACATATTTAGTAATGATCAACAAAATTATCTCCCTGCTTGTGAAGTATGGGCTTAACTGATCATGATACATAATCATGAGGTTACAAGTTTGGAAATGAGGCGAGATACTAATTGGGGGGGGGGGGGGTGAGCCTACTGGACGACCAAGATAAAAAGACGACACTCTCACTCACCTTAAGCTGAGTACTAAGAATTAAGATCGGTAGAAAGTAGAAAGATGTTTGCGTTGTTGTTTAAAAGTTCTAACTCAGAAAATGGCCACACTACGCATTCAAGGTCAGCGGTCGTAATTCGCTGCGCCACTTTTTTACCTACCTACAAAGACACGCAACGCGGGGCCTGTGACAGTATGCGATAGTAATTGGTCGGTTACTAGGTTGAGTGCAAAATAATAAGGACTGGCTATTTTGCCATAGACGATAAAAATCTTTTAAATATTATTCTTTTTTTTGTAAGATAAATGTTCAAAAATATAACAATAATAGGTAGAAAAGATAATATTATTATAAATATTATTCCTCACGTAAGGTGCCGTAGGTACCTACTATTATCATTCTGTGCTAACAATCAATAATGTATGTAGTAATCGATGACGAAACCAAAAAGATATAGGCTGATGATAAAAACAAAATTCCTTGAGGAACATAGGTATTTATGGTAATAATGTAATTTAGCAAATGCATAAAATACGCATAGGTACCTACCGATTTGTGCCTAAACTCGCAAGTCGCAACCCTATTGAGCTTACCCATAGTAACCTTTTAATGTCGTTGGCGTCAGATAAACCAAAATAAACTCTCGGGCGTAACCAATGATATTATAAGTAAAAAAGGTGTAGATACGTTATACGCGCTCAAAAACATACACGCTCAAATGTGGTTGATTCACAAACCTTGACCTCAGTCCGACGTTGCTAGCGACAACGGATGCACTTCACGTACTACAGAGTGAGTCAAAAGTAAAAGTGACTCAAAACCACCGAAAATGCCGTCGTGTGTGATGAGATATTGTACAAATTATACAAGCAAGACTTCTAAAAGTCAAAGAATCACTTATCATTCGTAAATATATTATTTATCTTAATATTTTCACAAATAAAACATTACGTTTCCATAATATGGCGTCGTAAAAGAAAGAGTGCGAGTGAGAGTGCGAGTGAGATAAAAGAGAGAGCGACACCATCTAGCTGTCACTTTTTTTCATATTGGTTTTATCAAGCTATCCTTTTTACTTGTAGTGAAATGTAATGTGTGTGAATAAAAAGTGTGTATGTGTGCTGCCTCTCTGCGCGGTACGCTTTTTTCTGTTGTTTTGTACGTGTATAACATATCTATGACTTATAATATCATTGGGCGTAACCATTCAGTACATTTTTGCTTGCGCACGGGAAGTTTAGGCTATTATAAAAGTAGGTGGGCGGTACGGCTGCCAGTTAAAATGTACTTTATTCTCTCGTTTATAGATTTTACATTTGTTTGATTTTTTTTGGAGTAGTCCTTCTGTACGTATAGTACTATAATTTTGGAAAATCGATAAAAACCTCTAGTGTTAAAAATTCCCTATCTCAAAAACTACTGAACCGATTTTGATGAAACTTGCAGTATTCCGTAAGTTAAACAATACTTAGTACAACAAAAAAAGAATTACTTAAATCGGACTTGTAGTTCCAGAGATATGCGAACACAAACTAAATCAGTCGATGCCTACTCCAAGCCGTTGAGGATTTGTACCTTCCATCACCAGCTCATCCACCTGAGATGATGATTATCAGATGCAAATACTTGAACAGATTTAGAAAATATATGAAAATGGTACTATGTGCCTATAAAATTTGAAGGTTGCCCTCGATTTCCCTGGGATCCCATCATCAGATCCTGACCTGATGATCATGGGACCAATTGGAAAGTATACCCTTTCAAACAAAAGAAAAATTTTCCAAATCGGTCCAGCAGGCGTAGCATGGCGCCGTAGAAAGGGGTTTTGTCGACGGAAGAAAAGACAAAATGACAGATCGTAGAAATATTTTTAGCGTTTTAAGCATGGTAATATAAAAAATATAGAAAATAAACGTTCTATTCTTCAATAGTGTACGAATGGTGTTATATTTGTGCAAAAAAACAGTCGATTTGTATAGAAATAACGATGAAATATATTTGTCTTTTCTTGGTAGAATAGAGATAGAATCGCCGTGCTACGCGTGCAGGCGTCTTCGAGAAATCGGGGAACATACATAAAAAAAAAAAAAAGATTCCGACGAATTGAGAACCTCCTCCTTTTTTTGAAGTCGGTTAAAAATGGAGTTATGAAATTTCATACTACAACTACAACATATTACTGAAAATTATTGTCACAGAGAATTAATTTCTTATAGTAAATAAAATCCTAATATCATAGTTTCTTTTTTATTAATATTTAAAAATTAAACATAACCACTTTTTAACCGACTTCAAAAAAAAAAGTAGGTTCTCAGTTCGACCTGTATGTATGTATGTATGTTTGTCCGCGATTATCTCGCGTTTGGCTTAACCGATTTCGATGCGGTTTTCAGGAAAGTGTTCATTACATTCTGGGGAAGGTTTTAGTATATAACACTAATGGATATCCCGTGACGTTGCCCGCGTGGATCCGTTTTTGCTTTCTTGGATTGTAGATTTTCAGTGACCGTCGCATGTTTGTCCGCGATTATCTCGCGTTTGGCTGAACCGATTTTGATGTGGTTTTCAGAAAAGTATTTGTTACATTCTGAGGAAGGTTTTAGTATATAATTATAAGGGATATCTCGTGAAATTGCCCGTACAGATCCGTTTTTGTTGCTTACTAGGATTGTCGATTTTCAAAGACGCCGATTACTCGTATATGAAGATTTTTGTTGAATTTCTAAACTAAAAAGGGAAAAATAAAAACTTTTTGAAAAAAAGGGAACCGACTTCAAAACCAAACACAAAAAAAAACTGAAAAATAACTTTTCTTTCGGAAGTCGGTGGCCATAGTCAATGAAATAAAAACAAAGCCACCGACTTCCGAAAGAAAAGTTATTTTACAGTTTTTTTTTGTGTTTGGTTTTGAAGTCGGTTCCCTTTTTTTCAAAAAGTTTTTATGCAAAACTATTTTTAACTTAAACAGTTTTGCAATAGTATGAAATTAACATGAAGAGTTTTGAAACAGTATCCAAATTGAATCCTAAACCTTAATAATGATCTTACAGTAATATTATAATCTTATTTGTTTCTTCATCCATTAAAGTTTCCTCAGTATCGGTACCTTCGTCTAAAAGCAGATTCAGTTTCGTTTTCTAGAAAAAATCTACAATAGTTTAGCCTTATATCTTAGCCCAATCCTGTCCAGAATGTCCAAATTAGGTTTTTCATATCATTTAATGTTGGTTTTGCAGAAACGCCTTCATTGATTAGCGAAGCAGGTTCAATCTGCCGTAAAATTCACCACCTCCGATACATAATGCGGTTCCCCTTTAGGCTGCCTGTCCATTGATGCGGAGCGAGCTGGCGGAGTGGAGAAACGAGGAAATATTAACCAATAGTGTAGTGTATGCGCGGGCGCATTGGCGTTGTCAGTCGGTTACCAGCCGTAGGCGAGTGAGCACGTCTTTAGACTTGCGCATACAGTGTATCCTGATCAGATAACCTGAGTGACAAAAAGTGTGTTTTATTGACCCCCGAGACATTACAAATGGCGACGAGGATAAAAGTGAGTACATGACACATTAAAAACAAAATAAAATGAAGGAAGGAATATAAGTAATTGTTTATTGCCTATCAGTTGTTTGCGGGTAGATTCGTTCCAAATAGCCTTTTACAAATTATTTGTTATTATATAAGAAAAAATACTAGCAAATTAACACTCATTTTACATTGAGTTATGAGCTAAATCAAAATCACATATGAATCGAACCAATACGTAAGCAATTGTTACTGATAAACAGTTTCATACCACTATCCTTCATTGTAAATGGCCATGCATCGTATTAGATGGAAAATAAGGCCACGCAAGGATACTACAAAAATATAATATTGTGCAAGTATGCGACCTAACGGTAACTACCCACAATTAGTAAAAAAGTTTAACCAAACGTAATTATCGACATAATGAGATTTATGATCGAGATAATAAGAAATACTTACCTAACTGTTCACAACACAGTAGAAAGGATAGGTAATTAGTTATTTCAGCTCGCTTAAAGATATTATTACTTACAGAATTAATTTTGTTTATGGATTTGTTATACTCATTAGTAAAAACCTATTATTAAATAGCTTTAGATAATGTCATTTTAATAATAGACTTATTAAATTAAAAAGTGTTGATAGCAAAAGTACGTATGTTGTGTTTACACTATACTACTATACATATTCTACTTTTACTGTTTTATTTGAAGAACAATTACATCACAATAGTTAAATTAGGTAGATAACCTAACCTAACTATTTTTATGCTTGCACAATTTATACATATTCGGAAAATAGTTACAATAAAGGTACACTTAAAGGCCACGCAATGAGTAAATAATAAAGGGCCACGCCGTTTAAATAAGTACCTAACAAAAGGCCACGCAATGAGTAAATAACAAAGGGCCACGCCGTTTAAATAAGTACCTAACAAAAGGCCACGCAATGAGTAAATAACAAAGGGCCACGCCGATTAAATAAGTAACAATTTTAAAAGGACTGTAAATTATTAAAAAAAAAAACAAACATTTACAAAAATATAATGAAGTCCACGCAATGAGTACTCGAGAAATCTTTAATTCAAGCTCAGAGCTGATAAATGGTTAGTAACAATTTTCTTAAACAGCTTGTGTTAGTAAAACATATTTTGATTATCAATTACAATTAATTACATTTATACAATTTCAATTATAACAAATTAAATAAATGATACAAAATTTGCATAACATTGAAATAAAATTGACATAAAATTGGAATAAAATTGATATAAAATTGAAATAAAATTGAAATAAAATTGAAATAAAATTGAAATAAAATTGAAATAAAATTGAAATAAAATTGAAATAAAATTGAAATAAAATTGAAATAAAATCGAAATAAAATCGAAATAAAATTGAAATAAAATTGAAATAAAATTGAAATAAAATCGAAATAAAATTGAAATAAGTAAAGTTGTAATACTGTTACTGATTTTCAGTAAAAAGCCACGCAAGGTACAACAAAAAATAGGGCTATGCAGTTGTAATACTGTTACTGATTTTCAGTAAAAAGCCATGCAAAAATAAGAGTCAATATTTTATTGCTACCCAAAATGACTCGTGCATCATCCATAGTTCCCAACTTAGACATTTCGATTGCGAAAGCGATCCGACATCTGTCGGCACTCGCTGGAGGAAATGGAGGAGGGCACTTGAAATTTATTTACTGAATGCCAACATCGACACTCCCGTAAAAAAAAAAAGAGCTACTCTTCTCCACGTTGGGGGAATAGCAATTCAAGAAGTGTATTAAAACCTTCCTGGAGCTCATGCTGAAGAAGGCGCAGGTGTCGATGATTATGCAATAGCTCTAAATAATTTAGACTGTTTCAAACAATCAAAAAATTTTCTTTGTAGTGGCTTAGAATGCCATAAAATAATGTTCTTATAGCAGCAGTATTATCGCTAATAAGGGAGCGTTTGGGCACAACTTATAAGGGCAAAACCCTTATACTCCTCTTATAGTTGCTTTATAGTTTCAAACTAAACTTATAATGGCAAGAAAAGTGCTCCAACAAAGCCAATACCCCTGTGAGAATGATATGAAGAGCGTTGATAAGGGCGATCACCCTTATACATGTTTTATTATGGTCCGATACAAGGTTATTTAAACTTATTGTAGCAAATTAAAGGCTCATAAAAATCCGACGGCCCTTATAGCCGTCTGCAATAAGTCTTTTTCTCAGTGATTTACATTATTTTGTGCAACAGTTTGGCAATTAAAGAAAAACGCCAACCATATTATTGAAAATAGTGAGGTTCATTAACAATAGTAACTTAACGCCTTACAAAATTGTTAGGACACTCAAAATTGTCCGCAGTACCGAGCAAGTGGGAAAAAGATGGCGTTCTGCGCTGGTCATAATGTAATGAAAATAAATTAAGAAAACTTGAACATTCGTGTAACTGGCGGAAAATTAATTGCAAAGAGAAAAGATCAAATAATAAGTCACTTAAAGCGATATGGGAAATGTTGAATTTCACTACCCATTCTCTTATATCACTACGAATATCAATATTCTCCGACTCTTGATAGCAATATCTATATGTCCTTATCACTATCACTACCGCTACAATTATGTTCTTCCTCATTGGTTTCCTTTTCAATCTCATTTTCTATAAAATAATCCTCTGCGGAACCACTAGCTGATTCGTGAGTATCGGCTTGGTCATTTTGTAGTACCATAAGAGTAGAGGTAGTGTGTGTAAACATCATATAACATGCTAGAATTCATTTGTTGGATAGACGTCTTATAAAATGCTCCTATAAGTTTAAAAGCATCATAGTTACCTTGTGCATTACTTTCCTAAGAATAATTGACCATACTAAAAGCCTTTATATGACTTTGAATATTATGTGGCTAAAAAGCAATGTAACTAGCCTCTATAAGAAAAACAATTTCGAGCCCTTATTGTAGCCGTATAAATTGGATTTATTATCGTTTACCCAGCCAAAATATAAAATTAAAGGTAATTTAAGCCAAATCTTCTAATAATGTGCCACTAAAAGTAATATTGGCATAATGAATGCTCTTTTATAATCAGTTTAAGGGTTTAGACCTTATAAACTTAATGTTATGAGCTTAGTTTGTTTGTTGGGTTACTTTGCTCCAAAACAAAGTCGGATTTATGAAAGATACCTTTTCCGACTCACGAAACAGGAGGAAGGAGAACAATTTGAAAGATTTTTATTAAGGTTGAGAAACCATGCCGATAAATGTCAATTCCATAGTAAAGAAGAGCATATTATCGATCAAATCACGGAAAAGTGTCGATTAATCGAAAAAAAAATAAGAATACTGGGATACAATATGTTTAGACGAAATCATCAGTAAAGCAAATGCTTTAGAAGTTGTAGCCAGGCGATTAGAACAATTTAAAACTGTAAATACAAACGATGCAAATAATTACACTGCATGGTTCCCATATAATTTGAACAATAGAAAATTGTCTGGACTTTAAAAGAGACTGTGACCTCTGAGTTTGTTTCGGATGTTTCTTCTCAGAGTAGTCAGGTACGAAACACCGGCCTCATCTAGTGTAAAATAGTGTCTTTTGACGTGTAAAAGAGTTTGCCAAAACCAATTTACTGAATAAATAATTATAATTTATCATTTATTACAACAAAGCAAAAATAAATGAAATAGATAAGAAAAAAAAAATCAACAAACCGTTCAGACAACGATCATCGAACACAAAATGTAGTAGATGTGGAAACTCCACCCATCTATCCGAAGACACAAAATGCCCCGCAAAAGACAAACGATGTTTAAAATGTGGATTCATTGGTCTTTTCCGAGAACATTGCAGGACTCGACAGAAAAGACAATTTTCCAACAACAGGCCAGACAACAGGACTGTAAAAAAAAAAAAACCAAGAAAATAAATAAAAAATGATGCCAATAAATCTGTAATTGACTATATTTTCCACCTGGATGACGGCGAAACTATGAAATGCAATATTAAGGGAGTCACCGTTGATATGCTAATAGATTCAAGAAGTAGATGTAATATTATTACAGACAGAATATAACAATTTCTAATAGTCAATAATGTGTAAGTTTCCAACCAGATACGCAAACCTAATAAGACACTTATTTCCTATGGCAGTAAAAAACTCCTGGATATTATAGGCTCCTTTGACGTGGACATTTCAGTCATTAAAAATAAAAGTATAAAGTGTACTGCTTATGTCATCAGAAACAGCACACGTGATTTATTAGGCGTGCTTAAAATTGGGCTTCAATTTGGCTTAATGAATTAAACAATGTGACATCGTTAGGGAAAGCGTTTTCAAAGGAGTGACTGTCCAGATCCCAAAAGGCCGAACAGTAAAACCAGTCACTCAACCATATACAACATTGTTTTGGTATATGCGAAACCTGAATATAGTTTGTTCAGAATCAGTAACTGATTCGATTCCATTGCACATAGATTCTTTACACAAAAATACTAGACAGGTGAATCGGGTTTTGGCATAGGCCAAAAATAATTTTGTAGAAGAGTTCCCATTCCCTTAGAAGAAAAGTTTGCCAAAAAACTAGAGGAACTGAAGGATGCGGATATTATCGAGGAAGTAAATGGACCCTCTCCGTGGGTGTCGCCAATAGTTCCCGATCTTAAAGAATACAAGAAGAGGCAAATCTCCCTCAGAGTTGTTTTATAAAAGACAGTTTAGAGACAAGATCCGGGCAGCACCAGACATGGAATACAAATCAATAGAAGAAGAAGTGAGAAAGAGATCTGCAAATGAAGGAAAAAGGGAAGGAGCATGGGGATCTCAAAAGTAAAGCGACAGGCTTGGAAATAGGAGAAAAAGTATTGGTGGAAAATTTAATCTAAGATAATAAGTTGACCCCCAATTTCAATCCTGCGCATACAGTAACGGACGTGAGAGGTTGCGATGTTATCGGAATGATGAAACCGGGAAAGAATATCGTCGTAATGTAAAATCAAAATAGTGGTAATAGTGATTTAAGAGAAAATGATGAACTAGCGTAAATAGTAAATAATTTTGTTAATTTTGTACTATAATATTGTTATTTACTGTTATCAACTATGTCTTTAAGATTTGTTACACAGATTTAAAATTAAGTAAATCATTGCTGTTCTGTAAAACTTTGCGGTAAATCTGAAATAATTATATTTAAAACATTTGATTAGTTATCCGCCAATTATAGGTGTTTAGGTCGGAATATTAAAACCTAATCTAATATTGTAATTTTGAAACATTTCAATTCAATTAAAATAAAGAAGGGATGTAGTGTATGCGCGGGCGCATTGGCGTTGTCAGTCGGTTACCAGCCGTAGGCGAGTGAGCACGTCTTTAGACTTGCGCATACAGTGTATCCTGATCAGATAACCTGAGTGACAAAAAGTGTGTTTTATTGACCCCCGAGACATTACAAATAGGATTCTACAAAATCTCCACGCGTCTTCATTGGTGCAATCCTATTGGTTAATATTTCCTCGTTTCTCCGCTCCGCCAGCTCGCTCCGCATCAATGGACAGGCAGCCTTAACGGCGATTATGCCATTCCGGTCTTTTCTCCAAAAAAAATCTTTTAGAGACATAGGCAATTTCAGGACGTCTTTGGTGTTTGTGTTCACGCACACAAGGCGTGATTCATAGATGACGCGAGGGGACTCGCGGAGGGCGCGGTGCGGCGCGGGACGACAACGCAGCGGCGCGGCGAAGACCAGCAGCGGCTCCCGCCGCCCGCACCTCACTCCATCATTGAACACGGTCGACGACGCGCGCGCATTAATTCTCATTGTACAAAGCTAGTCCAACATTATACTGTCCTTTTTAGAACCATTATAAGTGTATATACAGTCCATTTACTTTTCATTTACGAACCTTTAGCTAGGTCCTTAACAGTTTGGTAAGGCGGTTATATTTTTTTTGAAGTTGGTTAAAAAGATATAGGTACCGTGAAACCTGCTTACTTTGCCACCTTTTCATGTGTCAAAAAGTTTGATTCGCTTTAAAAAAATATAATTGTATGAAAACGTTATGAGTAACCTACGCCTAGATGTAGTAAATATCATGAAAATTTATGTTGTTACTAAACATCTATTTCATTTTTGTAAATTAAAATATTTAAAGCATAAAAACAAATATGGCAAAGTCAGCTGTCACTTCTGGTAAATTTGCCATATGAAAGAAAAAATGGAATTTTTGGAGTTTATGAAGGTTAAAAAGTAATATATTTGCACTCGTCCTACATCCCGTAAAAAAATAAAAACTTTATATTATTTAGCACTGGTAATTTAACTCTCTAAGTAGGTGGCAAATTCACCAACCTTTCCAAAATATTTCTAAGTAAAAAGAAGTTAGGGTTAGGGTTGTCAAATAAAAATGTTTTCGTAGTAGGAAAAATTTAATAAAAGTACAAAAAAACATAATCAAATTATAGTAACATCAGCCTTCCTACCATCATATTTAACTTCTAATTAGTTTCTTAACTTGAAAAGTTTTACATAATAAAACAAAAAAATTAAAATAGTGTAAATTAACTTTTCATCACGTAGCAAAGTCTTTCATTTTTTTGTAAAACAACCTTAATTTATACACATACATTGTGTATTTCATACCTGGGTACCTACCTATTATATTATAAGTAGGTACTTACAATGGCAAGTTAATTAAAATATTCTTCGGAAATTTTGTGGCAGCCCTAATCAAAATTGACTGGCCTGTTGGTCTAGTGGTTAGTGACCCTGACTGCTATGCCGGAGGTCGTGGGTTCGATTCCCACCCAGGACAAATGTTTGTGTGATGAGCACGATCATTTGTTCTGTGTCTGGGTGTAGTTTATCTATAATATGTATGTATTTAGAAATATATAAGTATGTTTATCAGTTGTCTAGTACCCATAACACAAGCTCTGCTTAGCTTGGGACTAGATGGCGTTGTGTGATAGTTGTGGAATATTTATTATTTATTTATTAATCTCCAACAAAACATGGCAAAGTCACCATCACAGACGTTGTAATTAGGGTTGTTTTACCAATACCAATTGCGAACTACAGGTAGCTTGTAGCACAGTAAATCAGCTTTTATTAAGTTAAAGAACATTATGCTAACATAACATCAAAAATGTACTTACGTAGGCAATGCTTTTCCCGTTTGTTTTTGTAGAAGTTCCGGAGCACTAAGTTTACCGCCACCAACATTCGAAAAAAGTAACCGCCGAAAATGACATCTCAAAAACAAGCTGGGTTGCCACATCTCATTCGGTGTTGCCATTTAACTCATAAATTTTACTATAAAGGCACGCATACATGACAAAAAACTGATATTAAGATGTGAAGTACACTTTTTCCCTCAGAAGTTGGCTATGGCAAAGTCGGCAACCGTTGGCAAAGCTAGCAGGTTTTACCGGTACACATCTGCATTCTGGATGTTGCTGGAGCAGAGCCCCCCACTGAAACGCGCCGAAGGAGTCGAATTTTAGAATTCTGTATAAGAAATCTAAAAATTCTTTCGTCCGATTCGGCTCGGATAAGTGTGCGTCCACCTTAAACGAAAAATGTGTATTTTTGTTCACAGTTCTATCCCCGGAGGATCGGAGGGAATGGTCAGATAGACATTAACTCAGGTGCAATACTAATATTCATAGTTAGGAAAAGGCTATAATGTAGATGTGTAACTGTAGATTTTTTTGTGAAAAAATGTTAGAATTGCAGAACATGGATTAAAACAAAATAATTAAATATCAATGATTTATGATAGGCACCTAAAACAATAACTACAGAGCTAAAGTATCAAAATTTGAACATAAACTAACTAATGAAATAGTAACTGGTAGAGCTTCATGTTTACAGTCTGACAGTGCCGGCCTCTTGGACATCTTTCTGTTTATGTGCACCATCACAGAATGGTCTGTTCTTGGTTTGTTTACAGTTGCACAGCCAGTAATCCTTAGTTTTGTCCACAGTAAATCTAACTGGCCTGAAATCAAACAATCATTAAAATATGAACAAAAGTAAATCTACAGTATCATTATTTGAAGTTAGCCAACAGGGGACAATCCATATTCACAACCTAATCTTCTTCTTAACGTGTCGATGACAATCTAAATTGACTCGGCCCAGAATTGGGCCACGAGTTTAGTGCTCTCCGAACAGTCCATCAGCTCTTGTAACAACCTAATAAAAAAAACACACAACCTACTTAATGAAAAAAACTTTTAAGTTTAGATTTTTTTTTATGATAATTTTGGCATTTTAATTTTGTGGTCAAGTGTGAGTTGTCTACAAAAATGAGTTAAATCAGCAATTTTATTGAATGCCTTTTGAATTTGTTTGAAATAAGGATGATTTTGTTGTAAGTGAAGAAAAAAATTAGGATGCACAAGTGAACTAGGAAAACTTCTGAACAAAAATTATATATTTTTTTTATTTGGAGTATTTTTGTGGACAACTCTCTCTTGATTAAAAATGACATAATAATTAACATAAAAAAAGATTGGTCTCCTATCAGTTTTCATATCTTCCAAGAATTTGGATGCCCTCTGTTGGCTAACATAAAAGAGTGACCCTGTGTACATTAACAAAGCAATTTTGGTAAAAACAAAATCATGAATCAACAACCTTGATCTAGGCAAAGCAAAGCATGCACAAAACACAAACTTGCACATTTCATTGCAGACACTAGTGCAGCCAAATACAATGATGTACATTTAATACAAGAATAACCTAATTAAGTATCTCATATTTTATGCTACAAGATAAAGTAAATGTTTTATTTGTCATTTAAATTTATACTATAAGTGACATTCAATACAGTTGTTATACCTTTGCGTTATTTTAAGGTAGACATCCTTATGGGTACCGTCACATAAAGGTTGTGACTTAGAACGACCACACAGGCACCAGTGATATGTCTTCCCTGCCTCTAGAGTTACCTTAAAGGGTTTCTTATCATACACAATACCATTGTCTTTCTGATGTGTAGCTGAGTATACAGATGATAAAGGATTCTTTGGGATCTCTGGCTTTGAGCTTTTTGTCGAATACTTTGTCTGTAAACAAAGGTCAGCAAAATTTAAGGTTACCTAAATGGTTATCCAAACGTTTTTGACAACTGTAAGTAATATTTAATTCCGAGTACATAGATAATGGGAATCAGGAGATTTATAATGTTCCGCATCAAAGGGATTATCAAGTACTACGTCTATGCATATTGTTTAACTTACCAATCTTAAGATATTTGTGACAAGCTGTTGCGAAGGTTTTCTAATAAACATTGTTAATCTCAATAGTACTTACTGTCCTTAATAACAGTTATTAATACATTAACGTTTACTTAAATTGGACTAAACTTTTATCAAAGAATCAAAGAGTACGTACGTATAATCTAGTATTTTTTCATGATGTACCATTGTGCATTGAGATAAAGTTATGTATATAAGTGATGTACCCAGTGTTGCCAGTATGATTTCTCAAAAAAGTACGGTTGGCTTTCTGAAAAGGTACGGTTTTTAACTTCAAGGTACGGTTCGGTCGGGATACTTCTGCAAGAACTAGATCAGTTTTTTTTTTCTTCTTGGTGTTGGTTGTCTGCGACCATAGGTTGGAAAAAAAGCGATAGGGAATCGAATATTCAAAGGGATATGGTAAAGTAGAACATTACCGATTGCCAATATCGAACACATTCATTTGTAAATCAATTAGAGAAAGAAGTTAAGTCATTAGATTCGTTAATGGTGCAATGAATAAATATAGCTATAGTCTACTCATATTCTACAGCGAAAATAAGTTGTATGTCAAAAAAAAATACCTATGGAAATAATGTTTTAGAACTAAGAAAATTCCATTTAAGTAATTCGTGTCCATATTTTAGTGTCAAATGAAAGATAACATATACAGCCAAGTCTTATTTGGTTGGGAGAAAAAGTTTTTAAACGCAAATTAAGAATGTTGAGAAAAACAGGAGAAGGCGATTTTTTTGTTTTTTTTTACCCTTTGTAGTGAAAAATAAATCACTAGTTTAAAAAAGGTACGAAAAAGGTACGGTCTACACAGAGGTACGGTTGTGGTACGATTGTGTGATGAATAGTACGGAAAACCGTACTTTTAGGTACGGTCTGGCAACGCTGGATGTACCCATGAAGGTATAGATATAACTGGAGCCAAGACTTCGAATAAAAGTTTGAGTCAAATACCTACAAAACTTCTATCTCGCTCTCTGTGGTCTAACCTCTCTTTCTAGTGTTGACTTAGTATTGCTACTTCCTTATTGTCAAATCCCCGAAAACTCTTCAAAGCAGTCACTGCATAAACCAAATCTGGACCTAAACACTGTCAAGTAGTGTGATAAACTATTAATTAGGTGTCGTAATTAAACTACGATTACCTAAACTATAAATCCTGAAATTGTTGGTCACGGGGGTTTTTATTCATGGTTGACGAGTTCGTAATAAATCCCATCTTATTAGGGTTTGGTAAAGTGGCAACATTGAATGTTTGACGTTCAGAAAATCTCGCCAATATGGCGGTTGTTTACTTTGCGGTTCACAGCTTTGGTTTGCATTTTTGTCTTACAGCTTTATAATAATTAAAGAAATGGTGCAAACTTGTATAGTGCGTGGTTGCGGCAGTACGTGGTGTCCAGGAGGTGATATACGTTTTCACGCGTAAGTGTTTAAATCGTCATTTCTTACATTAAATAATCGTACACACATTCCTTTGTTTTTTCAATTAATTAGTTGGCAAAACGCATATCAAATGTTAGTAACATTATAGTCAATGAATATTCTGATAACAATCTAAAGATCAAATAGATGTTACATCGAATTTCATGAACTTATTTCATTTTTATCTTTTTTGTTTATATGAAGTCATTTTGAGCTATGTCGGTGACTTTGGTTCTTCGCCGGATATCCATGTTCCGGATTTTATCCCGCAAAGAAACTCCGAGCATAGCTCTTTCCATCGCTCGTTGAGTGACTCTTAGTCTCTCTAAAAGGCCAGCAGTTAGAGACCACGTTTCAGAGCCATATGTCATCACTGGCAACACACACTGGTTAAACACCCTTGTCTTGAGACACTGTGGGATTTTCGATGAGAAGATATCACGTAGCTTCCCAAACGCAGTAAAGTTTGCAAGTTGAAGTGGCAATGGGCAGGCCACATCGCTCGTAGAACTGACAACCGATGGGGAAGAAAAGTTCTCGAGTGGCGACCACGGACCGGAAGACGCAGCGTAGGTAGGCCTCCCACTAGGTGGACCGACGACATCGTGAGGGTCGCGGGCAACCGATGGATGCAAGTGGCGAATTGTCGTTCGGCGTGGCGGTCTAAGGGGGAGGCCTATGTTCAGCAGTGGACGTTTTCCGGCTGATGATGATGATGATGATGATGATGAAGTCATTTTGAAGTAGTGTGACCACATAGACAAAATTTCTGGGACTGTCTGTGGGACCTTAACTAATTATACACGTTTCGTAATCATTAAATTATATAGGAGATGAGAATATAATCTGTTCCTAGATATTTAATTTTTATTTATCTTTTTTTTTAGATTTCCTAAAAACAGTAATCAACGGAAATTGTGGTTATCGATTGTGCCATTGAAAAAGAATTTTTATGAAAGTGCAAGAATTTGCAATTTACATTTTCAAGAAGCAGATTATGAATTAATAACCAGGCGCTTAAAACATACTGCGATTCCTTCAATTTTTGTCAATGAAGAAGTTATATCATCACCTTGCAAGGTAAAATTCCCTTTATTTGTCTGCATATACATTTTATACATAAACAACAGAGGTTAAGATTTTGAGCATAATAAACCTAAAGTTAGCAACAGCGTCCAAACTACCAGCAGTCATGGCTCCAGAAAAAGGAACTTCCTAATAATGCATCTTGATCAAACGCTCCATTCATATTATTCTTTTAGAAAGATAATTGTTCAGATACATATATGGCAAAAGACAATGTTTTGTAAAATATATTACAATTTCAGATATCAAGTTCATTAATTGAAGAATCAATAGTACAAACAGCTGCTCTGGCTGTACCAAGTACTAGTTCTCACACCTCTGAAATAGGAGTGAAACGTGCTGGCTGCAAAATTGAAGAACATGCCACCAAAAAACAATGTCAAAGAGTTCTTGGAAATATCGATCTTAACATGTTACCGGTAAGACTCCATTTATCCAAATAATAAATATGCATAATGTATGATTATATGTATATAGGGTGTCCTGGGAAGTGTGGATCAAATTGAACAGGGCATAGGAGAGATCTTTTCAAGAAAAAATCCAATTTCCAATATTTTTTCCCCGGAATGATCCAAACTCCCGGGACACCCTGTATACAGGGTTACAGATTGGTCCATCTAGATGCTTAGGGGGTTATAGTATACATAATTACTGACTGATATTACCACGGGACCCCTTATCGAAATCCTTACCGTTACTGAGTAGGTAACTAAACTTTTTTTTCCTTCAAAATTAATCCACCTCTACCTTTTAAACTGCTTATTCTAAAAATTTTACTATAGAAGTTTAGGACGATTTTTCTGACAGCTAATGAACAACGTACAACTACTGAAACCTGATTTTCTAAAAATTTGCTTTATTACGCTACGATATTCCATTGTAGGGTTTTAAAGCTTATTTAGTTGTAAGGATTAAATCACTTTATATTAATCTACTGCTACAACAAAAAGGAGTAGGGAAATGTGGGTGGAACCGCGGAACACAATTAGAATTTTGTAATTATTTTTAACCGACTTGTAGAAAAGGAGGAGGTTCTCTTTTCGACATAATCTTTTTTTTAGTGAATCGGTGAATTGGTTTAAAATGTTGTACTGATTTCACAATGTTTTCTTGTATTCTTAGGTCAGCAGTGAAGATCACGTTCCTGCAAAGACTGATAGGGGCGTGCAAGTGAATAAAAAGTCAACAAAAGAAAACATACTGCAGAAGAAAGCTAAGGTTCTCAAGCAAAAAGTTGCGCGACAGGCAAAAAAAATTCTCAATATGTCCTCCATAATGGCAACTGTTAAAAAGTACACACGCCAGTCCGAAATCGAGAATATTATCCAAGGGCGTTTTGCGGACATCTGTAAAGAATTTAATAAAAAGAGACCGACTAATCCACATGGTGTTCGGTATAGTGAAGATGTTAAAGCCTTTGCTTTAACGCTAAATTTTTATTCACCTAAGGCTTACGAATTTCTAAGGAAATACACTGCTTTGCCTCATGTGGAAACTATTCGTAGATCTTTATCTTTATTTAATTGCAATGTTGGTTTCTTAACAGAAGTACTCGATTACTTAAAACAGCAAGTAAAATTACCAGAAAAAATATTTTTAAAGAACGTTGCATTAATATTTGATGGGATGGCTTTAAAAGAACATCTGGCCTATGATCAAAAAATGGACAAAGTTATTGGTTATGTTGATTTAGGACCAATTTGTGTAAGTGATCCAGAGAAATTAGCTAATGAAGCACTCGTATTTCAAATAGTATCGTATGGTGTACGATTTAAGTGTCCAATCGCATATTTTTTTATTTCAAATAATTTGCCTGGGGAATTGTTGTCGGAGTTAATAAAAACAGCAATAATTCTTCTTCATGAAATTGGTATCACCGTCAGATCCTTGACTTGTGATGGTGCATCTTCAAATATTAAGGCTTATGAATATTTAGGCTGTTCACTCGATCAAAATAATTTCAAACCCTATTTTTCACATCCCAACATGAAAAGCAATATTTATTGTCTGCTTGACGCTGCACACATGCTAAAGCTAGCTAGAAATGTTTTGGCCGATTTTGATTTAAAATCAAACACTGGCGATATTTCTTTTGATTATGTCAGAAAATTACACAAAGTACAAAGCAGTGAGGGGTTGAAGTTCGCTAATAAATTAAGTGCTTCCCACGTAGATTTTAAAAACAAAAAAATGAATGTTCGGCTTGCTGCACAATTACTCAGCTCTTCAGTTGCTGATGCGATAGAATTTTTAAGGATCAGTAGTCATCCTGAATTTCAAAATAGTGAAGCAACTACGGAGTTCCTACATGTGATGGATAGACTTTTTGATTTCATGAATTCCAAGTCACCTTTTGGAAAAGGTTTTAAGTCTCCATTATCTTTGAAAAACAAATGTTATTGGGAACCAATATTTAATGATACCAGAATTTATTTAAAATCATTAACAATAAATGGCAAGGATATTTTAAAGCATCCTAGAAAAACATTTGTTTTAGGATTTTTAATGAATATACATAATTTGTCGTTACTTGTTAATGATTTGTGTACACTGGAACAAAACCCATTAAAATATTTGTTAACTTTTAAATGTTCACAAGATAACCTGGAATTTTTTTTTTCATGCATTAGGGTCAGTTCAGACCGAGACGCGAAGCGACGCGACGATGCGCGCACACTTTTAAGAGCCATTCAAAATACGACTTTATTTTCTACACCAAAAGATACATATTTCGTTGTGAGAATTTAGAATACGTTGAGATGCGTCGCGATGCGCCGCGATGCGCCGCGCGACGCCTCGCGGCGCAGCGCGACGCATCTCAAAGCAGCGGTGCTGCACTGCGCCTCTCAAGGTATCACGACGCAGCGCGGCGCAGTGCGGCGCCGCTTGACGTCGCTCGCGGCCGCTCCACGATGCGAGGTGAAGACCGGGAGCTAGAGGTGACTGAGTATGCATAATTGTGAGTAACGAATTTCGCCAACCGATTTAAGTTAAGAAAAGGTCAAAGAATAACAATGAGAACTTGCCGGTCAATTTTTTGGTTCATTTTTTTCGCCCTCTTCTCTTAATCGTAAACGGAATGTATTGAGTAAGTACATGATTTAAAATCATTTTAATGATTATTTCCGTAATAATTTATAGAAAAATCAGATCACAGCTTTTTGTGGGACAGATAAAGCGCATAATAATATTATGTTTATGAATTCGGTCATAGTTGCCGTCACTCGGATTTTGCATACTCAACTACCTCTGGCCCCTGGACTATGTAGCTGAGGCCGCCATTTGCAAATGGGACTGCGGGAGGACGCGGGGCGGGGCGGCAACACGTGGAAAATCTAGACACGTTCTGCTGCACCGCGCGGCGTCTGGATGCGCCTCGCGACGTTGCGATGCGTCTCGCGGCGCAGCGAGGCGCATCGCGGCGCCGCGAGACGTAGCGCGACGCAGCGTGAAATGACAGGCCTCTTCACGCATCGTCGCGTCGCTTCGCGTCTCGGTCTGAACTGACCCTTAGGGCTCGTGGTCGGGCACAAGATAACCCGAGTCCTCTTGAGTTCCGCTATATAATGAGAAAGATGTTATTCAGACATTCTGTCCAACCGTCCGTCAATGCTAACTGCATTGACAATGGTTTTGAGACATCACACGTCTTCGATTTTAACAAACAAAGAAGTTTATTTCTACCTCCAGATGAACCTGACTATCAACAAGTCGTTGAAAATGTGTTTAAAAATTTAAATGTAATTCAAACCAGTCCATACCAAGAAAATATATTATATTATATAACTGGTTACATTATAAAACAAATACTTACCAGCATGTCTTGTGAACATTGTAATAATGCTTTAGTAGCACCTAAAAGTCTGCCAACAGATCATTCGTATTCCATGATTGTAAATAAATTTAATTCCTTTTCTACATTTGTAAACCGAGGCAAACTTTGTTTTCCTTCGGCAGCAGCCTATAACATTGTAAAATATTGTGACAAAGTCTTCCAACAAGCTAATTTGATGGGCCAACTTAGGGCAAATAACATTGAAAACAAGTTAATAAATGTTGTATCACTACATTTTACGCCTCTGCTGCAAGAAATGTTTAACCATCCGGTCACGGACTCAATTTATTGCAATGATTTGCATGAAACCATTATACTAAAAAAAATTGCTAATTCATTTTTTAAAATGCGAATACGAGCTTATTTAAAGACTCTTACCGAAAACATATTAGGTGATTTACGTGGCAAGAGACAAAAACTTCACAGGGCAAAAATATTCAGCCATGTGTAAAAGAAAATTTAATAAATGATTTTATAACAGAACGTATTTGTTTCTTTTTAGATTTCTATATAATTATTCCTTTTCCTATTATAGTCCCGTATGATATAATTTATGTTAATGTAAATACATTGACTTAGAAATCTAGAAAAATAATCGGGCTTTCAGTATTTTTTAAAGCGTTGCGGACACTAAGAATTTCTCATGTGTCGTGGGTCCGTTTACAAACATAGAAACTCACATGCACAAACACCCAGACCTGGAACAACTACTTGCAGATCATATCGAGGGGTGAAAGGCTATTTGCTTTAAGCGACATTTTTGCAACTTTACAGGAGAGCCATTTAAAGTTTTAAAAAATCGAAAAAAAATCATAACAAAAAAACTCCTTCAGCTATTTGAATGGGGTAAACTAAATTGAAATTCATTTAAAAACGTTCATTTTTTGATGCCTTTACCAAATAAAAAGGACATTTAATTACAAAGATAAATGTCGCTTAATACAAATTGTCTTAAGCCCCTATTTTTCAGAGAAAGGAAAAAAGATTTAAGCGACTCTGCAGTATACTTTCAGAATAAGCCAAACAGCATGAAGTGACGCAGGCCAAAATGAATAGTAGCAAGCTATTTATCTCAACTGCCAATTGATATTGAATTGAATGGCAGGCTAATAGACATATGTGACATAACAGTATTGAAAATTTAACGTTTGATGTAACATTTTTTTACATCTAATATTATCAATGGCTGTTGAAACGACCTGAATATATCGCCATCACCGAAAATCACAGGTGCTTAAATTAATAAATAAAGCAAAATATACGTATACACAACGCAAGATCAGTTTAAGTATTCATCTAGAATAATAATTAAGTAGAACTGTCTCAATGTAGGAACATCAATATTTTTATCAACAAAAACATCCGTTAAAGTATTATCCGCTTCATCATCATCATCAGCTGGAAGACGTCCACTGCTGAACGTAGGCCTACCCCTTAGACCACCACGCTGTACGACAATTCCACCTAGTGGGCGGCCTGCCTACAGTGCGTAACTTTTCTTCCCCATTGCCACTTTAACTTGCAAATTTTACGAGCCATGTCGGTGACTCTGGTTCTTCCGTGAATATCTTTGTTCCAGATTTCATACCGCAAAGAAACTCCGAGCATAACTTCGAACAAGTTACAGAGCCGTATGTCATCACTGGCAACACACACTGGTTAAACACCTTTATCTTAAGACACCGTGGGATTCTCGATGAGAAGATAGCACGTGGTTTCCTAACGCTGCCCATACGAATTGGATTTTTAGGACGACTTTGACGCTAGACATAATGGCCTATAATGGACTATACTTTTCTGACTTCTGTAAAATCTGGCGGAGCAAATGTATAACTTTCCGTAAAACTTGTCAAGCTCTCTCAGGATCTCCGGTTTTGACGAAATGATACTGCCGTCGTCAATCTTCAACTTTGTCATTTGCCAAATAACTGAATTCTTGGTGAAGTCTTTTGAGCTTTGGTTCCGCTCTATTGCATCTCTGTTCCGTGCTGCATTATAGGCACGCAGGTCACGTCATATTGATTTAGAGATGTCTATTGAGTTTGCCATATTCCGACATATCAGCTGAAGATTGCAGCCACATCTCGGTCCGGTCTTGGATCAACTTGATGGTTTCGTTCGAGAGCTTTAGAGGCTGACTCCGGGGTCTTAAAAAAATTGGACTCTACTGCTTGGACAGTTTCCACCAATCACGGTTGTTGATCACGTACACAATTTTGCATTCGGTTAGGCACTGGAAGCGATTGTGCAGTTTGAGTTGGAAGTCTTGGTGGTTCTGAATGTGAGCAAGACCAGGAACGTAGACTTCACCGGACGTGGTCTTTCAAGCTCTACATTGATATTCAAGGTGACTCTGACGATTCAGTGATCGCCACGTTTTCAAGTTGGCGATCAAAGATACATCACTGAATATTCGCTTCTTGGTCGTCATGATGAAGTCAATCACATTTCTGGTTGTACCATCAGGGCTTACACACGTCCGCTTATATGATGGGAGTTCATCAAATGAAGTTCTTCCTTTTCCATATAGTCGACCAGCCGCTGGCCCCTATGGATTTGCTGCCCATACCCAAATGACCCCATTCTTAACTCATTGCCATTCCTGGACCCACCTTCGAGTTGAATTCCCCTATAACAACGGTAAAGTATGTTTTGGAGATATCCCTGGCCATACATACCGTATGGCCTCGGATACCTCCTCATACAAAGCCTCTGCTTCATCATCAGAATGTGCCAAGGTCGGTGCATATACCCGTATGACCTTTAACGAATACCGATTGGTTATTCTAAGTATAAGGAATGATGTAATGATGTATATCTACTCGACATACTGTCGACTTTCACAACGTTGTTAATGAACCTGTGGACGAGAAATCCAACACCTCCTTCCTGGAATAAGAGCATTTTGCCGGAATCTAGAACCATCGTACCTTGACCTTCTCTTCGGAACTCAGATAATCCCAAGATATCCCAGCTTATTTTGCTCAAATCTTCCTCCAGTTCGACAATTGTTCATCGTTCAATATACAGATGTTGCGTGTTGCCAGGGCCAAAGTTCGTTAGGGGTTGCATCACCTGCTTCGCCCTTACCCGATCTACTAAGCAGACCAGGAATAGCGGAGATGCCGGAGACTGGGTGTCAATCATAATGAGGGGGGCCCGACGTTCGATAGTTGGTCATAGTTTAAGAACATACCCGGGTCCATTATTCGCTTATTCATATTTATCACTCCTTGAACCACTTGGAGTTCGAATGAAGCGACCGAGCGCTGCAGTCTGGTTGAATGATCACTATTGTTAACTCCCGAGAGATGGAATGGAGATTGTAGTGTATGCAAATAGTGGCAACACTGTCTCGTGTGCTCATGGGCAATGTCGCTACGTCAGTGTCACGGGAGCCGTAGGCGTGGGTGGACGTGGTGACAGTTGTTGTGTGTGCATTGACGAGCCAGTGATACAAATAAGTGGAGATACTAGGCGAACCCTACAAGTGGCGACGAGAAAAAAGGTAAGAATTTAATTGCAAAAAAAAAAAAAAAAAAAAAAAAAAAAAAAAATATACATGGAGACTGTATGGCTATTACATATATTAATGATCATACGAATGTTTTGGCAATAAGCCTCCATTAAATTGGAAATATTGTTTGGCAACAAGCCTCCATTAAATTGGAAATATTGATTTGGCAATAAGCCTCCATTGAATTGGAAATAGTGTTTTGGCAATAAGCCTCCATTAAATTGGAAATATTGTTTGGCAACAAGCCTCCATTAAATTGGAAATATTGATTTGACAATAAGCCTCCATTGAATTGGAAATAGTGTTTTGGCAATAAGCCTCCATCAAATTGGAAATATTGATTTGGCAATAAGCCTCCATTAAATTGGAAATAGTTTTTTTTTTTTTTTTGGCAACAAGCCCCCATTAAATTGGAAATTGTGATTTGGCAATAAGCCCCCATTAAATTGGAAAACATGACAAAATTAAACGTCATTACAGGTCGCCCCATCGGAGCCGGAGTAACTGCGATGGCACACCCCTTGCCCCCCCTTGAGGTACTAGACGTAGATGGTGACAATGCATCTATAGGGAGTAGATGGGAAAAATGGAAGAGGGCGTTACTTATATATCTTGATGCTACCGAGATCAAATCTCCTGGAAGGAAAAGAGCAACGTTACTGCATTTTGGCGGAACAGGCCTTCAAGAAATATACTATAACCTGCCCGGAGCTCATTTGGATGCATCAGATGGAGATGGTGTTGATGTGTTTAAAGTCGCTGTTGAAAAGCTCGATGAGTTCTTTCTTCCAAAACAAAATAGAGTATATGAACGGCATATGTTTAGGCTTATCAAACAAGAAGATGGAGAAAAGTTTGAAAGATTTTTGGTAAGACTCAGAAAGCAAGCTGATAAATGCAATTTTGACAAAAAGGAAGAACATTTGATCGATCAAATTACGGAAAAGTGTACATCGGCTGAACTACGCAAGAAAATTTTAACCATTGGAGACAGCATTACTCTAGAAAAAATAGTGACTGAAGCCAATACACTAGAAGTAGTGAACAGCCAGTTAGAAAATTATGAAAATAAGAAACAAGGAACAGAAAGCAACGAAATTAATGCCGTTCATCGGGAAGGATTCAGACAACGTGGAAAAAACAATAACAGGAATGAAAAGAAATGTTGTGGAAGATGCGGAAGCAGTAAACACAAATCAGATGATAGTGAATGTCCAGCCAAAAAGATAACATGCTTCAGTTGTGGAAAAGGTGGGCACTTTCGTCAATACTGCAAATCCACAAAAGGACCGGTGAAGAGGAAGTTTGAAGAAAATAGGAAATCTGAAGGCTCACATAGAAACGAAAAACATCAATATCAAAATGAAAATAAAAAGAAGAAAGTAGAAGTAGATTACGTATTCAATGTAGACGATGATGCGACTGTGGATTGTTTATTAGGTGGCGTCAATACAAATATGCTCATTGATTCGGGCTGCAAGGTTAACTTAATAACTCAAGAGACGTGGGAATCTTTGAAAAATCAAGGTGTTCTCATTAAGAGTCAAACCAGCAAGCCTGAAAAATTTTTATTTGGGTATGGAAGTACAAAACCTCTTAATATTCAGGGATCCTTTGAAACTACGATCGAAATTAACAATCATAAAGAATACGCTACTGTTTACGTCATAGCAGGAGGGACAAGAGACTTACTCGGAAAAGACACAGCAGTAAAAATGGGCGTCTTAAAAATTGGAGTTGGGATCAACACGGTTGAAGACCAGGCAACGGGTACGACCTTTCCCAAATTCAAAGATGTGTCAATTGAGATTCCCATCGACACCACTGTTAAACCAGTATCCCAGCCCTATCGAAGGATACCCATACCACTAGAGGAAAAAGTGGAGCGGAAAATCAAAGATCTTCTTGATCGTAATATAATCGAAGAGGTTCATGGACCTTCAAGATGGGTATCTCGTATGGTTCCTATAGTAAAAGAAAACGGCGATCTGCGGATTTGCGTAGACATGCGAGATGCAAACAATGCTATCATGAGAGAAAACCACCCATTACCATGCATGGACCAACTATTACCGAAAATAGGCAAAGCTAAATATTTTAGCAAACTAGATATTAAGGATGCATTCCATCAGCTGGAACTGCATCCAGATAGTCGGTATATTACTACGTTTATAACAGCAAAAGGCCTGTATCAATATAAAAGATTAATGTTCGGGATCAATTGCGCGCCAGAAATCTTCCAAAAGGTTTTAGAAAAGGTCTTAATTCAATGCGATGGAGCTGTCAATTTTATTGATGACATATTGGTTTATGGTCAAGATGAGGAACAACATGATTCTAGACTTAATAAAGTGCTCGATGTCCTAAAGAAACACAACGTCTTGCTAAATAAAACCAAATGCATATTTAAAGTCAATAAAGTAAATTTCTTAGGGCATGAACTGACTCCGAGCGGTGTACGCCCACTGAACAAATACATTGATAGTATCAGGAGTTTCAGAGTACCAAATATAATTGAAGAATTGCAAAGCTTTTTGGGTCTCGTGAATTATGTTAACAAGTGGGTACCAAATCTTGCTACAAGGACTGAGCCATTAAAAGAATTACTTCGCAAAAAACTTGGAAAGAACGCTGACATTCGTCAATTTTGGAGTGACACGCAGGCCAAAGCATTTGAAGATTTGAAAGAAGTGCTGTGCCGTATACAATCATTGGGCTATTATGATGTAAAAGATGAGACCCAAGTTATAGCAGACGCCAGTCCAGTTGGACTTGGTGCTGTTTTGGTTCAAGTCGATGCTAATGGACCACGAATAATCGCCTACGGGAATAAAACATTGACTGAGTGTGAAAGAAAGTATAGCCAAACTGAGAAGGAGGCGTTAGCCCTTGTTTGGTCTGTAGAGCACTTTCACATATTCCTCTTTGGAAAAGTATTTGATCTTATCACAGATCACAAACCATTAGAAATACTATTTGGGCCAAAATCTAAGCCATGTGCCCGGATTGAAAGATGGGTGCTTAGGCTACAATCTTACAAATATAAAGTGATTTACAAACCCGGTAAAACTAACATCGCCGATCCCTTGTCGCGACTGTGTGTGCTTTCAGAAAAGGATACACTTAGAGGGGAAGATTACCATGTTCACCAAATCATAGAACAGTCTCGGCCTAGAGCCATCCCAATGAAAGACATAGTCGAACATTCTAGCAACGACAAAGAAATACTTATGGTTCGGAAAGGAGTCTACGATCAACATTGGGAGGAAGACGTAAAATGTTACAAAATAATTGAAAACGAGCTTTGTTTTTATGACAATATATTACTAAGGGGCAACAGGATAGTGATACCTCTCAACTTACGTAAAGATGTACTTGATGCTGCACACGAGGGCCACCCAGGCATCGTAGCTATGAAGGGACGGTTACGTTCAAAAGTGTGGTGGCCACGTATTGACAAAGATGTCGAAAATTTCGTAAAGTCGTGCAAAAGTTGTACTTTGGTAGGCATGCCGAATCCACCAACACCAATGAAAAGACGAGAACTTCCTATAGCTCCTTGGATGGACGTCGCAATGGATCTACTTGGTCCTTTGCCAAATCAAGAATATATACTCGTCGTGGTAGATTACTACAGTCGCTACAAAGAGATTAAAATGACAAAGCCTATAACTAGTGCTCAAATTATAAAACTACTAAAGGAAATTTTCAGCAGATTGGGTTATCCTGTATCAATAACCGTAGACAATGGAAGACAATTTGTGAGTGACGAGTTTCGATCGTTTTGTAGGGACTGTAATATCACGATATACAACACAGTGCCATATTGGCCGCAACAAAATGGTGAAGTTGAAAGGCAAAACAGGGATATATTAAAACGCCTAAAAATTAGTTACTTAGAAAAAAAAGATATGAAAGAAAGTTTGTGGGAATATCTTATTATGTATAATAGTACACCCCACGCAACAACTGGTAAATCACCATCGGAACTATTCTTTAATCGTCAGAATAGAGATAAGATTCCATCTATTGACAAATTGGACAATGAAGGAGTTGATGACGAAGTAAGGGACAAAGACAAAATTCAAAAAGAAAAAGGGAAAGAATATAGTGATAAGAGAAGAGGTGCAAAAGAATCTTGCCTTGATGAAGGAGATAAAGTATATGTAAAAAGCATGGAAAAAGGAAACAAATTATGCCCTAATTATGATCCAACGCCACATACGGTTGAGAAAACTAAAGACGGTGACATCACAGTTAGAAACGACCAAACAGGACAGATACTACGAAGAAATGTGGTACACCTGAAAAGAGTCGAAGGAAAATGGACAGCGGTAAAAGACAAGGACCAGGACGATGGGACAGGACAGAGAAACGAATCAAATGAGGAAGATGAAGACTGACTCTAAAAAGATTTCAATTGATAGTTATGTTGATTCAGTTTGGATGAATAAATGCGTTAAATCATAATTGTTTGCTTTTTAATAAGGAAGGGATGTAGTGTATGCAAATAGTGGCAACACTGTCTCGTGTGCTCATGGGCAATGTCGCTACGTCAGTGTCACGGGAGCCGTAGGCGTGGGTGGACGTGGTGACAGTTGTTGTGTGTGCATTGACGAGCCAGTGATACAAATAAGTGGAGATACTAGGCGAACCCTACAGAGATGGTGTTATATGACATGAATTAAATGTATTATTTTGGAATTGAACGATTTAAAGCCCAACTTTTCATTTTACCGCCTGTATTAAGCGACATTAATTGAAAAAATAATTGGACAAAAATGTTTAAACGAATATGCAAAATAGCTGAAACAAAACGTCTATTTGGTCTAAGAAGCACCCTAAGTAGAAAATAGATGCAGCTGAAAGAGCTTAACTGACACTCCATATCGTATTTGGTTGACGGACAAATGCTTTATGCGGCACCACAACGTGTAAATGGTGGAATTCCAAATGATTTAAGTAACATGTTAATAAGAAATAGAAACATGAAAAACGCTTTAACCGATATAGAATCGTTAATCTGAGAAAGGGTATTTGGTTTATGTCTCGGTTCTTTATATTATTGTATAGTTCAAGTACATGACTGGAAAAAAAATGCAAAATGGACGTCGGATAATACGCTGCCACTTTGGAAGCAACCCAAAAATAGTGTTGTTTCAAACGCCATAAAAGTGCTCTGATTTTGATGAAACCGGCATCATTCGACGGAGAAAAAATTGCTGATTCCGAATATGTATATAACTCAATATCGCCCAAGATGTCGCTTAAACCAAATAGCCTTTCACCCCTCGATATATAATTATATTTATTCGATGCGGGGATCGAATCCACGACACGCTGTGCAGCAGTCGATCGCTCAGCCACTACGCCAACTGTGCAGTGCAGTAATCATCCAGAAAATGAATGAATCATGATTTTTTTATGCGACTCTAGGTTGGTCACATTTAATTTATTATTTAGTGATGTCCTGGGAAAAATGAAATAGAGGTTACCCTACTTAGAAAGAGAAGGTGAGACCACAGAGAGCGAGATAGCGATACATTATTTGAGCTTCTAGTAGGTATTCGAAGTCTGGACTCCAGTTTTATCTATACCTTCATGGATGTACCTCTTTTTGTACCTCTCTGACATTTGATTTTGACAGATGACTTTTCTGACAGCCACATGCAGTGTTGCCAGAAAATTGAAATATTCACCCCTAAATTGAAAAACCTATAAATTATGACGTATAGTTTTGAATAAACGTCTCTAAGGCAAGTGCACATACGCACTAGGGCCAATCTCCAATATTTGAGACTTCCGTTTTGGATAATAACGCCCGATCTTTTACCTACTAGTGCAACCATCCACTGACAAAATCAAAAATATAAATTATTTTAATTTCATTTAAGTTAGATGTAATTAAAATTAATTAAAATAATTTATATTTTTGGTTACAACATTATCCAAAACAAAAGTCTCAAATATTGGAGATTGGCCCACGAGTGCTTTTTCTCAGACGTTAAATATCACTAATGTTGTAACGTTTTTAACACAGGTGATTACATTGGATTGCATGTATGCTCAGAAGGCCAGAAGCCATGACAATGGGGATGGCAACTCAAAGACATTCGTAGATGTCGCTGCAATCGTTGTCCCATAAGTCAGATTACTGTATAGCTTGTACAAAAAACAAACACGTATTTTGTTATTGAGTTTATTCTAAAAAACAAATATGGGAAATTATTCGTCAATGCAAGTGCATATACTAAAACCAGAACTAAGACGCCGCGGTGCATCTACAAGAGGAAAAAAAAGGTGATTTAGTTGAGAGGCTAGAAATTTAATTCTACTACATTAAAAACACATTTACTTGTAGTTGGGATTTAAAATTAACTAAGAATATAGTACTGCTTCTGACATTTATATATTGAGAAAAATGTCATCAAGTTTTGTGTTTGTCTTCTTCATCTAATTTTACATCTATTTTATAGATTGGAGCAATATGATAAGAATTTTAACTTCCTAACACCACAACTATCACAAATCTCGGTCCCGGTGATAATTCTTCCACCAGACAAACCATTTCATGATTTAAAGAGCGATGCAATACTTAACCTCCAATAGAAAAGTAGATATTATTTTGAAAGGTGTATTCGATTCTTTAGTTATGGTATAATCATAGAATTTCGTTAATAAATTCAACTAGAGTCTGACACACGAAACATGAGCCTGAAAAAATAGCGGCAAATTCAAAAAATCTACATCTGGTATCACTGCATATAGTAAGAAAAATACATTTTGATACTTGAATTTACATCATGGATTACTAAGTAATCCATGATGTAAATTCAAGTATCGTAGTAGACTCTAACGGCCGGTCCCGGCTTCGCAAGGGTAGATATTTGTTTATTATATAGCTTTTCTTTATTGATAATACATTTTTTGGTCTCACAGTAGTCATAGCAGCTACCCATTATTTCTTGATAGTGTGAATTGTCGGAAATTTATATGTTCCATCATTATTACAGCCTTTTACACAACATCTAATCATTTTACATCAATAAAACGCTTTTTTTCAGAAAATTCCTTTGATTTGACAGTTCTTTTGGGACACAAATGTCACTTTTCACTTTGACACTTGACTTCCCCATTATTATATAAAAAAAAAACGGAATTCTGTGAAGGCGTGGAAGGTCTGTCTGTGGTTCTTTGGCTGTATGGGCTCAGCTCCCTTTGCCTGTCCCAAAGAGGCGAAAAGTACCAAAAAAAAAATGTCTTTGGTTCTGACTTCGCCATCCGTCCATTGAGATGAAGTTGGGAGATGCCCCGATGTTCTATACATACATTTTGCTTATACAAGTATGAGTCAAACATGAGACAGAGAGTGAAATATTGGTTTGTCTCTTTCTTTCTAATGCAGTAATCATATTTGACAAAAGAGACAACAATATTTCGGTTGTTGCTCAAAATGGAATATTTTGTTGGGATATTTCCCACAGTTACAGAAACGTGCCCATTTCGCCATTTTATGTACCAAGTTTCGTGGTAGTTCTGCTTTCAAACAGTTGTTTACTTTTTGTTGAATTTAGATTTTTGAGTAAATTACGGAGTGTTTTCTTTTAAAAGTGCGTGTTACCATTAAGAAACAGTAATTCAACATGCCTGGATGTTCCATTGTGTCTTGTCATGCCAGGAAAAAGAAAAATCAGCCTGAATTGACTTTGTACAGGTTAGTAACACGTTTTCATGCAAAACTACATGAAATAGAACAATTTCGGTAAAGAAATCGATATGTGACCTTGTTTTCATGGTTAGAGTATTAATATTTGGGTTTATTTCCGTCCTACAGATAATATTTTTCATTTCTTATTTTCGTTTGTTTGTTTACAATAATAATAGTGTTGTACCGTTGCTGTAATAGTTCCCGATACTAGTCCTTCGTTACACTGAAACTGTTACCAAATGATATATTGATAAAAAAAATACTAATCATTTATAGGTTTCCCAAAAATGAAAGATTGAAGAAAAAATGGTTGGACTCTATCGGTGACGAAAAAATTTGTTCTCGAAGTAAAGACTGGCTTATGTGTTCACTTCACTTTGAAGAAAAATGTTTTATTAACAGAACACTTGGTGTTATTAGGTTACCTACAATATTTTCGGTAAGTGTGTATTAAAATGATTGTTAAATAACAGCCTGGTTTTTTAGCCTAAGTTATATGGATAGTAATGCATATTTCATTTTTTTTTCAGACATCCAACAAAAAACAACTTCCAGAGTCATTTGTATTCTGTGAAACAAGCAACACTCAAGAATCTGATGTTTCTTGTACATCTACTGTAATAAAGGAACCATCTACCGTAATAGATGAACCATCTAGTGTAATGGAGGCACCATTGCAGTTGACCCATCAATTTGTGGGAACAGTGCACAAAGAGGTATGTAGATGTTGAATTTTTAACCGTTTTCTGACAAACAGACGGCAGCACATCAAGCGCCGCAATCTGTCAAAGACTTGTCAACTGTCACTTGAAAATAACTTTTAGCAATAAAATGCAATATGCAAATTATTTTTTAACGGTGCATTGTTAAGTTATTGGTTAATAGTGCTGATACATTTGGCATGTTCGTGAAAAGGCGCTGTCAGATGGGACCGATCATCTCTTAGCTGCTACGGTCTATTTTAATTTTTCATTTTTTTTTAATATTAACTGTACACTTAACTTGCTACGTTGAGTGTAAAAAGAGTGTCCACGGAGTTTCTTGTCCGTTCTTTTCCATAGAGATCTTCGCTCTGGAATGGGCACCTACGGTACTTTCACAGTTATTATGTCTTGTTACTAGAACTGTAGCACCATAACAATTTTGTACTGATTTATTTTTATGTCTTTTGACCATTCAAAAGTGCCTAGTTGAAGTAAATTTGATTTGATTTAACTATTTATCTTTTCTATTACAGGTTTTACAAACTGGAAAAATTAAAGCCTTTAAGAAAAATATGTCAAGCAACAGAAAAAAATTAAACGCCTCAATGAAAGAATACGAAAGAAAAATAAATAAAAAAATGCTGATTTGAAGGCTGTTGTGATAGAAGACTTGGCGGGACCAAAAGAATTTTTAAAAAGACAAATTAACAAGTCCAAAGGTTTACCTGTACAATCCGATAATTGTCAAATTTTAAATTAACGCTAACACATAAATATATGTATAATATTTAATTACAAGCAATAGCGCAAATGTGAAAATTTACATTATTTTTACGTAACTACATGGATTATAATTCAATCATGGTATCTAGTCGTAATACTATTATGTAATCCTAAAAGTACTAGGGATACTAGTATCCATACTCGTTACAGTAACACTATGTTTCTTGATTGGCACAACCCTAGCATTGGCCGCCATTTTATGTGCCACGGCGAACTTGTAGGTATCCACGTTTTTGGTGTAGGTATTTCCAGTCCATAGGATTATAATGTCTATGCATCCGTCAGCCGTCTTCGTCTTTCTTTTTTTTCGTTCAAATTTTATTTTAATTTGTCAGGTTTTACAGACAAATATATTTTAATAAAATGCGCATTAATATGTAGTGAAATTTAATACATAAGTTAGCACGTTATGTCTAGAATCAGAGGACTAGTTCAGAAGGAAGTGTTACAAACACGCAAATATGGGCTCAACGAAATTCTCAATAGGAAAAACGATGATCAGTCCGCAAATTCTAAAGACGATGTGGAAAGTATGTATTCATTTTGAGTTTTGTTAGAAGATATACTTATTCCAACTGCCGTGATTTCATTTTGTGTTTCAAAATGAGATAATTCCAAATACCCAACATTTAGGTTAGGTTAACTTTTGTTTTGATATTATCATGAGAAAAGTTATTTGTTTTTATTTTGTCTTTGATGTTCGAGTGATTTACGGCGAGTTGTTTGTACAGTAGTTAAATAACGAATTCTCCTAATCCTAGTTTTTTTATATATTTTTTTCAATATGGTAGGTAGCATAACTCGACAAAAATATAAACCTTTTTTGTATAAAAATCTTAGTTTTGTTTTAAGAGCTGTTATCGTTAATTTTCAAGACTGAATTACAATGATTGTTTTATTATTTCAGAATACCAGATAAAAGAATTGTTGCGCAAACTTCCAAGATTGGATAAAATATTTGAGGTTCATCGTAAGATTGGAGAAGGTACATTCAGCTCAGTATATCTTGGTTCTCTAAGACAGCATGCAGCACTGTCTGATGGTGAGAAAAGGTGGTTTGCTATCAAACATCTGGTACCTACTGCACACCCAGCAAGGATAGAACATGAATTGCGGTGCCTGCAGGATATGGGGTTTGTATTTCAACACCTGCTCAGTCTTTCAGCCAACCTGCCTCAACTTTCTGTTTTTTTTACGTAGGTAGTTTGAATGCCTATTTTAGTTTTTTACTGTTGATGAATACATGGAAGAAAAAAACGTGTTGCGGCGACCCCAAGTATAATGGGATGAGGGCAGGAAGATGATGACTGTTTATGAATACATGCATGAATTGTTTTGTCACAGCTGGTACTACTGAGAACTATAGGTTTTGACATTGATTTTACTTTCATCAAAAACTTAGTAAAACATCACATTCAATGTAAATTAAATAAGTTTTCAGTAACATGCATATTCTGGATTAGGGTGTCGCAACTCCACTCGTTGAGGCAAGATATCTTTCCTATCCTTGTTTGAATGTTTCTTGGTAATGTTGCGCTACTTATTGAATTGAAAATGTTTCAAACTGCTACAATCAACACATTCACATTACAGCCAAATGAATGGTGTATTAGGTAGAGTCTACAATACTAAAATTTTAAATATTTATATTCATCGCCTGCTTGGCGTGTCGTAAATCTGACGATACGTGACTTAGGCGTAAATGCATATTGATTGATTTTGATATAATAAGGTCTTTATTTAAAAGTATAATGTAAGTTGGGTTACCTATCATAAGATCGAAAAACGTTTGACCGAATTTCATTTGACCGAAAACTTTTCAACTATTATCGTTTGGTTTTTTTTTACTTCATCGAAGTCATGTTTGCCACTGTTTCAGTTAACCTATTATCTGTTCGTTTTTTTTCGTTACTCCAACACTTCATTTAGCCGAAAAACTTTTTACCGATGTTACACTTACTCGAAATGACGGTTGTTCAAAGTATTATGTTTCCAAACATTCATTAAACCACTGTTTTAATTGCCATATTTTCATTTCACCAAACGCAAACAAGCACCACAAAAACATGCAAGCAAGCATGCAGCATGCAAGCAAGCATGCATCATGCAGCATGCAAGCAAGCATGCAACAGCCAAGCAAGCATGTAGCATGCAAGCAAGCATGCAGCATGCAACATGCAGCAAGCACGTAGCATGCAACATGCAGCAAACACGCAGCATTCAAGCAAGCATGCAACAAGCATTGTTTCTGTCATGGCTCCGACGCTGCGGGGTTTTGGGTGGCCCCACGAGAGCTTATCGTCGCAGAAAATTTGAACGTTCACCACCGCAGCTTCGGCTTACTGGCCGGCTTCGCCGGCCAGCCTCAGCCGCGGCGGCGGCCGTTCTAACCACCTGCTCCTCAGCTCGCGGGCCACCCCACCCCTCCGCGCCTACGCGATTTTAAATTACACTCTAGGGGTAGGGCAGACAAGACTACGTAAAGTCGGCTTTGCAGCATTTCGTTTTCGCCACAAAGTTTTGTATCACAATATATTGAATTTTTATGACAGTTATTTAATTTTTCGGTAAAATGTTGTTTCGGTATGGTGAAAATATGGCAAATAAATCATTTGGCAATTGAAAAAAGTTTAAAAGAGGTTTCGGTCAATAGTAAAAAGTTATTTTGTTAATCGGCGGAACATACTTCGGTAAAACAATACTTATGGCTAATGATACTTCGATGATCTGAAAATATGTCAAATAATGCATATAGCAAAAGAGATGTTGGTCAATAGTTTTCGGTATAATGAAATTCGAACAAACAACATTCGGTAAATTGATCGGTTCCCTGTAAGTTGATTACTAAAATGATCTTTTCATTTTTGTACACAATAATATTTTACAAATATTTAAACATTTTTCTCTGTAATAATAATTACATTAATTTGTTATTGATAAATTGAACTTGTTTATTTAAAACTGTAACTGTAAAATAATCTGTTTCAGAGGTAAACACCATGTGATAGGTGTGGAACTGTGCCTTCGCAATTTGGATACCATAGTTTTTGTCATGCCTTACATACCTCATAGGAAATTTTCAGTAAGTAGAATTTGAGTAAATATACTTTATTAGTATGCAGTAGTCAGCACAGTGACTGGGTGACAAGCTTGAAAGCTTTTTAAACTTAATAAAAAAGGGACCTGGCAGTTTTGTAATGTGATATGTTATTAAATTAGTGACTAAAATGCAAACTGAATGCAACGCATGAAGAAATTGCTGTGCAAGTAGTGTTAACCATGTTATAATGATCAGTAAGTGTGAGGTAGTTGTTCACTATGAACAGGAGTACGTCGGGGAGATGGATGCGGCCGAGCTGCGGCAGTACATGCGCGCGCTGATGACAGCCTTGCGCCACGTGCACTCCTTCGGCGTCATCCACCGCGACGTCAAGCCCAGCAACTTCCTCTACGACCGGGACAACAGACGGTATGAAACCATCACAAGCTATGTTGTAACTATGATCTAAGGCTGATTTTCCACCAGATATGCGCTTTGCTTCGTTGCTGCGGATGCGTTTGATAGCCACCAATCATATTCGTTTACATACTAGCACTGGTGGAAACGGATTCAACTAAGATGTGTTTTTATATGGAAGGATGCGTGCTGTGGCTGCGTGTATGGGTCTTCCCTACTATCGATACATCGCATAGCTCGAGCTGCGCATCTTCATAACGCAGCTACCTTATGGCAGCACATCTTCGTAGCGCAGCTACCTTGTGGCGGCGCAAACTAGCTGTGTAAACGGTCACACAGTTTCCTAGCTCAGCTTTTACATCTTCGCAGCACAGCTACATAGCACATCTCTGGTGGAAAGGCACCCTTAGACATGTCATAGATGTTGAATGAATAGGGGTCCTAATGAATCACCTACAAGAATGCCTTATTTTCTTTATAACTGATCTTATATAAAGGCCATTGCTACAAAGGTACCTGCTGGTCGACTTCGGGCTGGCACAACGTCTGTGTCCTGCGCCTGAGGAGGCGCCGGCCGATCCCGTACCTCCGCCCGCACACTCTAATGGCTTGCGGAAACGGACCCGTGAGGAGGTACTACATTTTATGTTTGTATTGTGATCTGTTGATTTATGAATGTTTCAGACGTGGCCGCCATTTTGAAAAAAAAAATTAAAATGGCGGATGGAAACTGTTACAAAAGATAAAGCCCTTTAGGGGTACTTTTCGAGCTAGAGTGAAAAATGTGAAAATATTCAGTAATTTTTGTATGCAATTTCGTGTTTTCCCATGATTTTGGTTCTTTTTACATATTTTTAGAAAACTTGGGTGAGTTTTTCAAGTTTCAACGTTAAACTTCGTAATAAAGTCATTTGCTTGTATGTAGGTCTCTTGGATTCAAAGATACTCATGCTCCGGTTGGACCGGTTAAAAAACAAAAATGGCGGCTATTGGCGAGGTGTTGGAGTAAGAATTCTTTTAAAAGCAGTTTTGTCGATGAAAATGAGTCTATAATATCCCCTTCAAGTATCGGTAGTCGGAAACCAAACACACTGTATATCTATATACAGGGTAATTGGGGTTCCGTAGCCAAATGGCAAAAACGGAACCCTTATAGATTTGTCATGTCTACTGTCTGTCCGTATGTCACAGCCACATTTCTTCGAAAGTATGAGAGCTATCCTGTTGAAACTTAGTAAGTAGATGTATTGTATAACGGGCTGGTATCCGCAACTCCACGTCATATGCGCGTATTTTGCGTGCGGTAAGTAGATGTATTATGTGAACCGCATTAGGATTTTTACACAAAAATAAAAACAAATTTTGGGGGTACCCCCCATACTTAGAATTGAAACTCAAAGAATTTTTTTTTCACCAAACCCATACGTGTATTGAGGTTACTAATATCATTTTTTTCTAAACAAAGTGGTAAAATGTGTGTGGGGGACACCCCGTAACTTCTGAAATAAGAGAATGATAAAACTAAAAAAAATATACACCGTGTTCTTCACGTTATCCATAAACTTTAGCAAATACTTCTATGGCTTTTACAAATCAAATCCAACAAAGGAAGTAGTACTTAAAAAGGCTTCGTTACAAAGATATTTGTAATTTCATTTAATGAAATTTAATTGAGCTATGCAGTGAGAAAGTATCCTAATTTGGCCTATGTTGCCGCTTAGTGCAATTAAAATGATAAATCTATCAAATACTATTTGCATTTCATTTGTTTCAGCCCGCCAAATGTTTTGAATGAAAATACGACGTTGCCAATTCGGATAAAGAGGCATGCATATCGGGTTATTTACGTCTAGGTATTTAGTTTGTATGAAAATTAACAAAAAATAAGAATTTATTAATGTGTCCATAATGAAAAATGCTTACTTCCGTGGTTTGAACATCTGGTCGAAGTTTATGTATATCGTCCGGAACACGGTGTATACAGGTTGATTTTTTATGTAGTTTAGTTTCGGTATTTTTTCTGTGGTTCTATATCACTAATAGAACACATTTACATAAATAACTTTTTACTTTTTTATCCCACCAAATCCGAGCAAAAATATCCGAGAAACAAGAAAATCATAGACACATATTCGTTGTAATAATACTATCAAACACGCGCGCGATGCGACAGCAGTCACGTGGAACGGGAGTTGGGTGCGGGGTACGGGACGCGAGTCAACTCTGGCGCAAAGAGAATGTGGCACGTGTCGCAACTTCGCGCAAGTGCCGACGCACTCGCCGCCGCCGGTCGTATGTCGTAACAATGACGTCCCAACGATTTTCAAATTGCGAGTACTACGAAATGGAGTACTAGTTAATTTAATTCTTTTTAATTTAATTCAATTCAGTGGTGGAAGCCTTCGTGCGGCTAGAACAATGTACGAACAAGAAAGTGTACCTCGTATGCGAGCTCAAGGAGTAAACAAGCCAGTAGATTAGTGTTAAACTTTAAAAAAACTTTAGGTAAGTACGTGAATAACAATAATTTTACACTGAATCGGAGGTGCTGCTGAACACTGTATCGGATCGGTGTAGATACAGGTTGTTCAACCCTACGTATTGTGTCGCGTCTCAGATAGTCGCGTCGAGCTCACAGCTGATAAGCCATCGGGTAACCATGAACATCTGTTACAAGTAGATATTCGTTAGTTAGTGTTTATTAATTTTCGTAAATGTGTAACATATTAAAATATCCGAACTACATAAAAAATTACCCTGTATATCCAAAACACATCAAGTACCTATAGTATACATAATCTTGAAACTATCAATCGCTTCTTAGGAAGATGCGTCTGCTGCGAAGCGGTTAGCACTAGATCTCAGCACAGGCGGGCCAGTAGCCGCCGCGGCCCCGCCGCCGCGCCGCGTCCCCGCCAGCCCCCCGCCCGCGCCCGCCCCCGCCCCCGTCCCGCCGCGCTGCGCGTGCGCGGGCGCGGGCGGTGTGTGCGGTGCGTGCCTGTCCCGGCCGCCGCCCCGCGCGCCGCGCGCCGGCACGCAGGGCTTCCGTCCGCCCGAGGTGCTGCTGAAGTACCCTCACCAGACCACGGCGGTGGACGTGTGGGCGGCGGGCGTGGTGCTGGCCAGCGCGCTCACGGCACGCTACCCGTTCTTCCGCGCGGGCGACGACGTGGCGGCGCTGGCGGAGCTGGCCGACCTGCTGGGCACGGAGCCGCTGCAGCGCGCGGCGGCGGCGCTGGGGCGGCGCGTGGTGACGTCGGCGGCGCGGCGCGGTCTGTGCCTGCGCAAGCTGGCGGCCCGGCTGCGCGGCGCGGCGCCGCCGCCGGCCAACGGCGCGTGTGCGGCCTGCGCGCGCTGTCGGCTGCCGCGTGATCAGTGCTTGTGTCGAGATGAGATAAAAAAGGTACATTTTAAACTTAATAATATAATAATATACACCGTGTTCTTCACGTTATCCATAAACTTTAGCAAATACTTCTATGGCTTTTACAAATCAAATCCAACAAAGGAAGTAGTACTTAAAAAGGCTTCGTTACAAAGATATTTGTAATTTCATTTAATGAAATTTAATTGAGCTATGCAGTGAGAAAGTATCTTAATTTGAAATCTATCAAATACTATTTGCATTTCATTTGTTTCAGCCCGCCAAATGTTATTCAATGAATGAAAATACGACGTTGCCAATTCGGATAAAGAGGCATGTGTTAAATTTATCTAAAAATAATAATAAGTAAATAATACGTAATTAATAATAGTTTGTAATATGTAATTGATAATAATTTATAATATGTAATTAATAACAGTAAGATATTTAGAACAACGATCAACTGATTTCCGAACGAAATCAATCGACGTTCAAATATTTATCGAATTAAATTAAGGCTGCAAATAAATACTTACTGAATTTCTAAATTATCTAATTAAGTTTTAAAATGGTTCTACTGTACATGATTTGTTTATTATTGCCTATTTTATTAATTATTTAAATACAGTGTTTGACGATCTGTGATTGGTTAATGATGGCGGTAATATTTGATGGAAGTGGTACGATACTAAGTTTATAAAAATAGATGTACCCTCACATCGGTAGTCATTACGCTGCAAGTGTTCAAAGAGTTAAGACGTGTCCAAAGTAGTGAACGGTTTATTTAATGTGATATAATAATAGAGAATACAAGTGTGTGATGCTGAAAGTTATAATTGGTGTCCTAATGTACTACAATGAAAATGTAAGTTAATTGATATTTATTATGATAAGAATATTGCTGTTAATTATGTATTTTTATGAAGTGTATATCTGATAAATTATAAAATATGTTGCCGTGGAGTTTCTTTCTCCGTTCTTCTCCACGAAGACCTAGAGTTTGCGAACGGAGGTAGCTTGATAATAAAATACCTAGTATTGATTTTGTGCTTTTATTTATAAACCCATTCCTGTAAGAAAGTCCTTAGAGATACTTTACATACAGTAAATAAATAACATTAACCATCCTGATATCTGAACTTGACAATAAAGTCTATATTAATATCAATAAATACTACACAAACATCCTGTTTCTAACATCAGAAGTGGGATAAGTGCCCTAACCTATTTATTAATTCTAATGAACTTCCTTTTTACATTTCATAATCAACGTTGGAGCTATCAATCGGCACATCCCTGTTGAAAGCTGAGACGTCATCGGGTGGATGAATCGGGATTTAGAAGGGCGATGAAAACTTGCTACAATCTTGAACAGCCGCTGGACTGCGATGCTGCTGAACTTCTGCACCACAATATGAATTATGGGCAAATGTCGGTAAGGCCTCCAGAGGCTCTGCTTTAATATTTATTTAATGTTTTAATCCAAAAGTGAATTGAAAAGGTCCTAAATATGAATAGTTTTTTTTTTTTCATGAAATTGTGTTGTAGGGTTTGGCTTTATTAAAATTTTAACGAAATTTAAAAAGAAAAGGAAAATACATCAAAAGAAAGTGATGTCGGGCAGTTGTATAAAAAAAGACTATTTACATTATATTTATAAAAATGACTGTTTTAAAATAATTGGTTGATGAAATTGCAATACCTGTTGCATAATTACCACCTTTAAATAATTAAGTATTTGAAAAAAACGAGTCGATTAATAAGAAATTGGTTACTCAAATTGGTTAATCAAATTTTAAATATACTAGGGCCCACAAACAGTAAAACAGCAAAGAAAAAAATTCATTTACACATCAGGTTTCCTTTGACATAAAAGTATTATTTTCGCGAAACAAAAAATAATAATAATAGTTGTTGCTTGAGAAAGTAAAAAGGGTAAACGAGACAAAATATCTTTTGATCCGAAAAATTTATGAGAGTTAACTATTGACATTTTTGTTTTTTTAATCTATCTCTCATTTTCCAAATGCCAGGGTTGGCATGATTAAAACAAGTTGTTTCGAAACACAAGTTGAAATTGGTTTGAATTGAAAACAGTGTTTTTTTTTTTCTCACACGTTTAAATACAAAGATTAAACAAGTGTAAAACATTGTATAAAGCTTAAAAAATCCCTTTTATAACAAATGACTAGATACTAAACGGAAGTAAATTGATATTCAGGGGTTTATACCCCTAAATATTGATTTATTTTTTGTTTGTTGTTTAGCTTACTTTACATAAAACCTATTCGAGTCAATGCTGTTGCTATATTATATTTTTGAACATTATTTTTTGTTTGTTGTGATTAGTAAATTATTCAATATAATGCCTTAGTACCAGGATTTGTTTGGTACAAGATAACGCCTATTTTTGAAACATAAGTATATGATAATTTCAATTTCAAAACAATCAAAGTTGTAACAATGTGAATTGATAAACAACATTGGTTATTATCAAATCAAAAATTGTGGTTCCTAATTTCGACTGTCAAAAGAAAGTTATTCAATGGATTAGTGGTTATTCCCCTCATTTTTTAAAAATATACATGTTGGTGTTTCCCCTATTCATAGAACAAAATTCATAGTTCATAGGCCCCGCTGGCCCCGCTAGAAAAGTCCCTATGCCAACCCAGTGTAAAAAATCGACATTAAATCCGATACTACTAGAAAAGATTACGCAGCTTACAAATAAATGTTTACCTATTGATCATTTTTGTAAATTATAATATATTATTTCGAGTCAAAAAAAACAATATGATCTAGTCTAGAAATGAAACATAAAGCTCGAATGAATTACAAATAGTGGCCTAACAAAACAAAAAAAAAACACTTCTTTAAAACAATTTGAACACTCTTTTATCAACTATTTTTATTTTTTTTTAAATACAAATTGATGGTCATTTGAAGTATTATTTTGACTGGCTTATTAGCTTTGATATTAAATAGAGCCAGAGTAGATGTAGATCTTGTGTTCAATGACCAATTTAATCGGGAGGTCATTTTCATTAGATACGATTCAGTTTATATTTGTTAAAAAGTAAGAAGAATAATCTTTTTTGATTTTGCTATGGGTCTGTGGTTTTAACATCAGTTTACTGTTTGTCTCATAAAATAAAAAGGTGCTTTAAAGTATGGCTTTGTTCAAAAAGTTGACGTCTTTACAAACTTAAATACATATGATGGAATGGAACAAAACTCAACTTGTATAATGTGAAAACTATTATTATTTGATCAAAGGAACCGAAATACGATTTGAATCTTGGTCTTCAAATTAAAAGTACAGCTTAGTAAATCGGTTAAAAAATCTCTCTCAAGGTCTCTACTAGACAACACTATTTGCAATGATAATAATAATTGTCAGAATAACCGAGCTGGTGACTTTTATAATGAAATATAAAATTGAAAATTAAACAAATTTCGTAAATTCCTTTCGAAAATAAAATGCAAATCCCTTTGATTCATGTAGCAAAAAAAAAAAAGAAGGAAATAACATTTTATTAGTACAGGTACAAGGCATACACAATAATATGCAAAAGAAAATTAAAAATGAACAAGTGATAGAAGTCATAATAATTATTGTCTTTGATATACGTACACTTTGTAAATAAAAAAAATCAAGCTAAGATGAATCTAGAGATTAAGTGAAATAAGTGTTATTTTGCTACCGTTTATGAATAGTATTTTATATTGGTAAAGGTTTATTATGATTAGTTTTAAGTCATTATTGTATTATGGATGAATTAAAACCTTAACTGTGGTATGACATTCACTGGCTGCGGGTGATTGAGCTTCACTGACTGCGGGTGTTTGGTCTGCCCAGTAAGGTCGATGATTATGAAACGATTACTGATATTATGATGATTATGAACTGATTATTGACATTATGAACTGATTATTGACATTATGAACTGATTATTGACATTATGAACTGATTATTGACATTATGAACTGATTATTGACATTATGAACTGATTATTGACATTATGAACTGATTATTGACATTATGAACTGATTATTGACATTATGAACTGATTATTGACATTATGAACTGATTATTGACATTATGAACTGATTATTGACATTATGAACTGATTATTGACATTATGAACTGATTATTGACATTATGAACTGATTATTGACGTTATGAACTGATTATTGACATTATGGACTGATTATTCGACAATAAGACTGATTATTGTAATTGTGAACTGAATATTGTAATTGTGAACTGAATATTGTAATTGTGAACTGAATATTGTAATTATGAACTGAATATTGTAATTATGAACTGAATATTGTAATTATGAACTGAATATTATAATTATGAACTGAGTAACGTAATTATGAACTGAATATTGTAATTATGAACTGACTATTAAAATTATGAACTGCTGGTCGGTCATTGCCCTGAATATTAGTCTGAAACTCATGTGCAACAAATAATAGAACTAATATGTCCAGGCCAGACACTTCTTGAATATAATTAATTAGGTACTTCGAGAGCGAAGTACTTGTCAGTATGGCCGTGTTAAATTTATCTAAAAATAATAATAAGTAAATAATACGTAATTAATAATAGTTTGTAATATGTAATTGATAATAATTTATAATATGTAATTAATAACAGTAAGATATTTAGAACAACGATCAACTGATTTCCGAACGAAATCAATCGACGTTCAAATATTTATCGAATTAAATTAAGGCTGCAAATAAATACTTACTGAATTTCTAAATTATCTAATTAAGTTTTAAAATGGTTCTACTGTACATGATTTGTTTATTATTGCCTATTTTATTAATTATTTAAATACAGTGTTTGACGATCTGTGATTGGTTAATGATGGCGGTAATATTTGATGGAAGTGGTACGATACTAAGTTTATAAAAATAGATGTACCCTCACATCGGTAGTCATTACGCTGCAAGTGTTCAAAGAGTTAAGACGTGTCCAAAGTAGTGAACGGTTTATTTAATGTGATATAATAATAGAGAATACAAGTGTGTGATGCTGAAAGTTATAATTGGTGTCCTAATGTACTACAATGAAAATGTAAGTTAATTGATATTTATTATGATAAGAATATTGCTGTTAATTATGTATTTTTATGAAGTGTATATCTGATAAATTATAAAATATGTTGCCGTGGAGTTTCTTTCTCCGTTCTTCTCCACGAAGACCTAGAGTTTGCGAACGGAGGTAGCTTGATAATAAAATACCTAGTATTGATTTTGTGCTTTTATTTATAAACCCATTCCTGTAAGAAAGTCCTTAGAGATACTTTACATACAGTAAATAAATAACATTAACCATCCTGATATCTGAACTTGACAATAAAGTCTATATTAATATCAATAAATACTACACAAACATCCTGTTTCTAACACATGCATATCGGGTTATTTACGTCTAGGTATTTAGTTTGTATGAAAATTAACAAAAAATAAAAAATAAGAATTTATTAATGTGTCCATAATGAAAAATGCTTACTTCCGTGGTTTGAACATCTGGTCGAAGTTTATGTATATCGTCCGGAACACGGTGTATATAATAAATAATAAAAAAAATATCTGCTTAAAAGCCTATAATGTATGTATTAGAATGATTGTTCTGAGTTCATTGGTAAAAGACTCCTTAGGGTTCATGTACATGATGCCGCTGCTGCCGCGCCGCAGCCGCACCGCCACCGCGCCGCCATTCACTAGTGTTTGATTTTCGGCGGGTGTGGTCCTCTGCGGCCGGACCACAATTTAGTACTCAGATGCTATAGTTCGAAATAATACCTACCTAAAGTCTACTTTCATCGGAATATAAATATATTTTTAGTACCTCAAGAGATATCTTTTAAATTAACAATTTATGTGGTCCGGCCGCCAGGCAGTGCTCTCTGGCCGCGCCACCTCAAATCAAATAGAGTATAATGAACTATTAATAAACCAATATCCCGAAAAAATACTACCTAAAGAGTACCTTGCATACGACAATTATGGTCCAATAAACCCCTTTAGATAAGGAGTTATTGACCTTAAGGTGTGGTCCGGCTGGAAGGTATACTCTGCAGCACGTAAATTTTGCAATATTTAATAATTACTATCCGTAAATCAATTTATTTAATAGTACCTTTTCTCTACTCTCCGTTGATACTTTTTCTCTCAAGAACTTAATTAATCTGTAAAGTATGTGGCGCAGCTAGGGAGGTTTACTTTTAGCAAATATAACGAAATATGCTTTATTTCTTTATGCCAACGGAAACTGCATATTAAGTACTTTATAAAAAGACCTGGACTTTCATCTATAAACTTATATTTTTATTACCAACAATGATTTCGAAAAAGGTGCACTTTTTGGTTTTAGAACAGGGAGTTACTCGTAATTTGACGAAGTAAATGAAAATTTTGGTTTAAAATAAATAACAAGCATTCGAGTAACAAATATATTAGTAATCATAATTTACTTAATCAAATATTCACAATAAAAAATTGTTAATACAATAGGTTTTATAAATTGCGGAACTTTTTTTATCGTGGTAAAATCATCAAATGATTCCTCCCAACCATGGCAGGGCGGCAGGTACGGTCAGACTCGTACTGACTTTAATCCATGGTATCCTTCAATAGCCCTTTGCGTTCCGGTTTTACGGTAATTCGTCAGTACCGCGACACCGCGACCCCGGCAGGCTTTGGCCCTCTAAAGGGGGGGTTCCGTCATTATGCTGACACTCTTTGAGGCGCGCGTGGAACACAACACGCCGTCGAACCGGGCATGGTCCATGGTCGGACAGCGAGTCGCCCATTACACTCGCCGCCCGCATGCCCGCGCCTACGTTGGCCGGAGATCGTCAAAAACTTCCAACGAAAATTGGTTTGGATGAGATATAGTCAGCAGTTTTTGAGATATTTTCAAAAACCGCAAATATAACTTTGCCATTCATACAAACACTATGAAAAACAAAGTTTTTTTTTTGTGTATATTACTTACTAATCTCAATATAATTATATCCCTAATCTATGCTTGTACTACGGAACCCTTCATGGGCGACTCCAACTCACACTTGGCCGGTTTTATTTTTATTTTTATTATAGCTTGAATATATTTTTACTTCAGTAGTGTAGAGGTTTTACTGTGAGAACCAACCTCAAATACTTCCTGAAGTGCTAGAAAGCCGGCTGTGTAAACAAAGTTCAGTATGCAAAAAAACATCCCCCATCCCCTAAAATGGGGGATGGAAGTTTGAATAACACTTTCACCAATTTTATGAATTAGGACATGAAAGTTTACACAGGACTGCAGACAGTAACTAAAAACCTATTAATAAGTACTTACAAGAAAGAGAATGGGCTATGAAAACCGGCACTGCTGATGTGCAAGAAATACAACACAATAAAAACTGAAAAGACTGCTTAGCAACTTACAAAAGGAACTGAAATCCCACCAAAAACATTTCATGCAAAATGTTGCCAAGACGACCACATAAGGTTTGCCCTGTGAAAAAGATATCAGATCTCATGTAGAACCAAGCTTCTGAATGAATCTACATGGCCATATCAGTAAAAATGTATGGCTTCGCCGTTTTGCTACCGTCGTGGAGGTGATGCGATGGTGTTTTTGGCGGGATCCATATATTGCAATATTGATGGACTGGTTTTTTCTAAACCCTTTTTGTTCATCGGCTAGTATATTTTTATTTTCGAGAAAATTGTATAACCGAATGTATTACTTTTTCTATGACTTTGGAGAAAATTGGAATTAATGCTAGTGGTCGAGTAAGGGGGTGTGGTAGTAGGGTTTTTGAGTAAAGTCTTGTCTCCTTTTTATACAAAGGTAGAATAATAGTAATTTTAAGTTTATCCAGGAAGATTCCTGTTTCAAAGCATAAGTTTATTATATAAGCTAACTTTTTTTATTACATGCGGCATTATGTTATCGTATCCTGTACTTTTTGTATTTTTGAGCAATTGGATTTTTTTGAATACCTCTGGCGGTGTTGTTGGATTAAGAAAAATGGAGTCTTTGACTCGGTTTATTTGATTTGTTAGTAGAGGTTTTTCGTTAAGGTCTGTAACAATTAAATCAATGTAGAAGTCGTTGAATGCATTACATATGTCATTGGGTTTTACAATTTCTTTATTATTGTCAACACTGATTAACTTTATTTTTAATACGCGGGCGCGGTTATGGTACACTTTTCGTTTTTCATTGTTATTTCTTGCATAAAGGGTTAAACGCTTAAATCGTCAGTTACAATACCTTGTATGTATTAACAATTGTTAATATTTGATTATGTATATATATTTGTTAAATTCGTATCCTTGTTGTTTATTTTAAACCAAAATTTTCATTTACTACGTCAAATTAACTCCCTGTTCTTAATAAGTAGATAGGTAAACAAAAACCAAAAAGTGCACCTTTTTCGAAGTCATTGTTGGTAATAAAAATATAAGTTTATAGATGAAAGTCCAGGTCTTTTTATAAAGTACTTAATATGCAGTTTCCGTTGGCATAAAGAAATAAAGCATATTTCGTTATATTTGCTAAAAGTAAACCTCCCTAGCCGCGCCACATACTTTAAAGATTAATTAATCAAAATGAATAGTTTCTTGAGAGAAAAAAGTATCAACGGAGAGTAGAGAAAAGGTACTATTAAATAAATTGATTTACGGATAGTAATTATTAAATATTGCAAAATTTACGTGCTGCAGAGTATACCTTCCAGCCGGACCACACCTTAAGGTCAATAACTCCTTATCTAAAGGGGTTTATTGGACCATAATTGTCGTATGCAAGGTACTCTTTAGGTAGTATTTTTTCGGGATATTGGTTTATTAATAGTTCATTATACTCTATTTGATTTGAGGTGGCGCGGCCAGAGAGCACTGCCTGGCGGCCGGACCACATAAATTGTTAATTTAAAAGATATCTCTTGAGGTACTAAAAATATATTTATATTCCGATGAAAGTAGACTTTAGGTAGGTATTATTTCGAACTATAGCATCTGAGTACTAAATTGTGGTCCGGCCGCAGAGGACCACACTTTCGGCGGAGGGACGGCTATATCGTGTACATGAGCCCTTATGTTGTCTTTTTGGAGCCTACTGACATGAATTAGAACTGTGTCCTTTCAAATATTTTAGCGACGATGCACAGTATAGATATAGCCTATAGGTCTGTACAGTACTCCCAAATTAATAATGCGCATAGAAATCTTCGTCACTGTTCGGCAACGGTCGTATTCCACGAGCGTCGGAAGACGATATGTATATAGAGTGGTTAAGTGCATTTTCTTCATGCATAATTTAGCAGAATTATGTGTTTTGTGCTAAAAGAGATAAATATTGATTTATCAGTAACGAAATTGATTCGATAATTCTATGTAAGTAAATAGCGAGGAAAACGACACGATTGCGAATATGCTACAATCTTTGTTGAATTGATTTACTTCTTCATACTGAAGCTGGTGTAATGATGGAAGAAAAGAAGGTTTAAATAACACAAGGTTTATATTAGAAGAAAAAATGGTTTTCAAACACAGGTTTACATTAAAATCTAATCATTAAAATCTCAGTTCAAAAGTATTTACAGCACTGATAATTCCAGAATAATATTACAATTATTACAAAAAAAACCGGCCAAGTGCGAGTTGGACTCGCGTGAAGAGGGTTCCGTACGATGTTACCTATCACGTTTTTTTTAAATCTGACCCAAATTGGTACGCACAATATTGAGTGATTTACCATGTTATTTTAATATCATGGACTTCTTATTGGTTTTCCTATAATCTATAAGTAGAAAACTAAATTCTGTATTTTTTTAAATAAATTAGATTCAGTAGTTTCGGAGATAAGGGGGGGGAATGGTCAAATTTCGTCTATTTTCTTGAATAACTTGGAAACTATTTATTTTAAAATTACAAAAAAAATATATTTAAGATTGTCTCAACAAGACCTTTCATTTGATATGTCACACGATGCAGTTTTCAATTTTTTTTTTTAATTTTCCCCTTCCCCCCAAAAATTACCTCCCTTATACAGATATGGACTTCTTATAGGTTATCCTATACTCTATAAGTAGAAATCTAATTCCTGTATTTTTTTCAAAATTTTAGGTTCAGTAGTTTCGGAGATAAGGGGGGGGGAATGGTCAAGCTTCGTCTATTTTTTTTTGAATAACTTGGAAACCATTTATTTTAAAATTACAAAAAAAATACTTTTAAGTTTGTCTCAACAATACCTTTCATTTGATATGTCACACGATGCACTTTTCAAATATTTTTTTTTAAATTTTCCCCTTCCCCCCCCCCAAAAATTACCTCCCATATACAGATATGGACTTCTTATAGGTTATCCTATAATCTATAAGTAGAAATCTAATTCCTGTATTTTTTTCAAAATTTTAGGTTCAGTAGTTTCGGAGATAAGGGGGGGGGGAATGGTCAAGCCTCGTCTATTTTTTTTGAATAACTTGGAAACCATTTATTTTAAAATTACAAAAAAAATACTTTTAAGTTTGTCTCAACAATACCTTTCATTTGATATGTCACACGATGCAGTTTTCAAATATATTTTTTTTATTTTCCCCTTCCCCCCCAAAAAATTACCTCTCATATACAGATATGGACTTCTTATAGGTTATCCTATAATCTATAAGTAGAAAACTAATTTCTGTATTTTTTTTCAAAATTTTAGGTTCAGTAGTTTCGGAGATAAGGGGGGGGGGAATGGTCAAATTTCGTCTATTTTCTTGAATAACTTGGAAACTATTTATTTTAAAATAACAATAAAAATATATTTAAGATTGTCTCAACAAGACCTTTCATTTGGTATGTCACACGATGCAGATTTCAAATTTTTTTTTTTAATTTTCCCCTTCCCCCCCAAAAATTACCTCCCATATACAGATATGGACTTCTTATAGGTTTTCCTATAATCTATAAGTAGAAAACTAATTACTGTATTTTTTTCAAAATTTTAGGTTCAGTAGTTTCCGAGATAAGAGGGGAGGGGGAATGGTCAAATTTCGTCTATTTTCTTGAATAACTTGGAAACTATTTATTTTAAAATTACAAAAAAATACATTTAAGATTGTCTCAACAAGACATTTCATTTGATATGTCACACGATGCAGTTTTCAAAACTTTTTTTTTTTCATTTTCCCCTTCCCCCCCAAAAATTACCTCCCACTTACAGATTTCATCTATTCACGTCACACCTCTGTGCTTGGGTCACAAGAATTGATATGTGTACCAAATTTCAACCCAATCGGTCTAGTAGATTCGGAGATAATTGACTGTAAGCGACAGACAGACGGACACACGAGTGATCCTATAAGGGTTCCGTTTTTGTATTCGGACGTACGGAACCCTAAAAATTAATCAGAATCAAGGAGGATCTCTATTCCTGACATCGTAGAATTTGAGTAAGATAATTAAAGTTGAAATTAAATTCACCTTTGAAAACAAAACCAAGAAGGGTGTGTAATAGCAGCTCTATATAATTCCACACAGAGAGAACACGTGCAGTCACCACCAATATATAAAGACGACTGACGGACCTTTGACTGACCGGTGACAGCCGCCGACCGCCCGAATTGTTTTCAATTGTTTCACATGATTTGACATATGACATTGACTCCTGTTTCTTTCGAACTAGGTGCAAAATGCAAGTGTATTGTTTAGGGCTCTCTCCGATTTAATGATTCGGGTGTTTCCGGGAATACGACAATTAGCGAAGATTTGCATGTGCATTATTAATTTTGGAGTACTGTAATTAGTAATCTCAGTCTTAGCGCCCTTCTTATGCACGGGTGTGATAAACGCAGATTTCCATACTCTAGGGACGACACCTTGAGACAAAGACTTGGTTAACAAAATTGAGATAGGATGAGCAATGGAAGGTGCGCATTTAATAAGGAAAATAGAGGTTAAATTGTCAGGCCCGGCACCTTTATATGGATCCAAGTTGCGAAGTAGACCAGTCACAACGTCGAGATTTACTTGTATGTGACAAATATCGGACGACGTAACATCATTATCGCGATGAAGGTCACAGGGTGCACTAGGAGAATTAGATGAAGTGGAATCGAGGAAGGTTGATAGGAAGTAAGAGGAAAAGGCCTCACAAATAGAATCCCCGGAAAGAAATATTTCATCATTATAATTTAATGTATTAGGAATAGCGTTGGAATTGTAGCGATTTTTAACATAGGACCAGAAATGTTTGGGGAGGTTTTTAATTGAGTTTTCAGTTTGATTAAGATAAAACTTATAACACGAAGCTTCCATAGTCTTTACTCTTTCACGCAAATATTTAAAATTTAACTCATCAGATTTGTTACCACAAATTTTGAATTTTTTTAGGAATTTATATTTTTCTTGAATTGTTTTTATGAGTGATGAGCTGTACCAAATTGGATATAATTTGTTACGTGCTGGCTTTTGCGGTATATATTTATTTTGAAATTGTTTGGCAGTGTCTATCAAGAACGCAACTGAATCATCCAATGATCTTATTGAGAACTCATGTTCCCAGTTAATGGCAGAAATCTCTTTGTTTATTGACTCAAAATCACCTTTACTGTACATATATCGTAAACATGGCGCGCAATCGAGGGTAGGCGGTTCAAAGATACCAATATTAATTAACAAAGCCGGGTGATACGGATCAATAGGTATTAAAGGATCAGCACACTTACTAACACAGGCTATTTTATTTGAAAGGACCAAGTCTAACAGTTTCCCATACCTATTAACGACCCCGTTATACTGACCAAAATCCAGCGTACACAACTCATTCGCCAGCATACATTCGTCACTAGTAGCGGGGTTTACTGGGACTAGCGAATGATTATTGGATGTGGCCCACGTTATTCCACTCATATTAAAATGATGTTTTATTTAAAGTTGTATGGTTCAATTTGGACAAGAAATTATGAAGTTGTTCCGAAAACGAGAACCTCCTGTTTTGTTTACACAAGTAAACCGCGCAGATATTTACGTGTTCGCGTGACTTAATTTTGTGGTTGTTTTTGTAAGCGAAGGCGGTTAAGTTTTTTTTGAAAAAAGTTTTTATTTGAGTAAAGTCAAAGTTCGTTATAGTTATTATAAAAAAGTCACTTGTTTCTTACTCATAAAGTTGAACACTCTCAGTCACAAAATCTCGGTTGATATTACCGAGATCGGAAACAGAGTTTAATAACGAGATTGTGTACTGTGAAGATTTAACATCAGTACCGTATGAGCACGCACTAGCACAGTACGCATTTCGCTAAATAAATAGATCGTCAACCTTTTTTTACGATTCCATTGAGTTGCGTTTTTATATTAAGTCAAATTTAATTATTTTGTTTGCGATGAAGTCGTGTGCTAATTGCAATAGTCAGTTTAACGATGGGGTGCAATGTTCGAGTTGCAATAAACTTCTGGATTTTTCCTGCGCAAGTGTATCTGAAGTGACTTGGAGAAAACTGGGCCCTGATCGAAGAGCACAATGGAAATGTTCTGCGTGCAGATCGACACCGACTTTGCCTTCACCGCAACCTGCCGCGTCACTGGATACAGTGCTGAGTGAGATTCGTGAAATGAAACAGCAGCTGTTGAGTTTGCCAACACTAGTTGATGACATAAGATCCATTAAAGATGAGCTGGCTGAGGTTAAGAAGAGCTGTGATCTCTCTAGTGGTAGACTGAATGACTTCGACGCTAGGCTTGTTGAGCTGGAAGCTAAAGCCTCTGAGCTTGAAAAGCTTCAGGACACCGTTTCTTCGCTTCAAGCAGAATTGGCCTCAACAAAGTTCGAGCTCTCTTCCAGTGACCTACGTTCCCGGCTTAACAATGTGGAGATTAAGGGTGTACCTCTAAAGAAGGACGAAAATTTATTCACAATCGTGGACGCCATTTGCCGTAAAATAAATTACAGTTGTGCTAAAACCCAGATTAATTATGTTTCGAGGGTTCCTATACATAATTCCAACGAGAAACTGGTGATAGTGAGCTTCCTGAATAGATATATAAAAGAAGACTTTATAGCAGCTGCGCGTGCTGTTAGGGATCTATCCACCTCAGACATAGGTTTCCAAGGATCACCACATCGTGTGTATGTTAACGACCATCTTAGTGTTGAATATAAAAAACTATTGAGTAAAACTAAAATTATAGCCAAAGAGAAACATTATGAATTTGTGTGGGTGAAACATGGTAAAATTCATGTGCGTAAGAACGGCAACTGCAAAACCTTTGTGGTACGAAAAGAATTGGATTTAAACAAGATATTGTAATCAGTTTCTATTCTCACTATTTATTATATTTTTACTTTGTTACACTTATAATGTATCGAATCTTGCACGATACAAGTTATTTGATTTATTTCTGCAAAAGGTTTAGCACCTCTGTATCACTAATGACCCTCTATTGTATTCATTGTCGCGCTGTTTGTCTTCAAGTTGTAATAGTTCACTATATTATATGTATCTCGCTTACACCTACGCTCGTGATATATTGCTGCTTGCTTGCTCGCACACGTCGACCATCGGATGAGTTGTACAATTTTATTGAAGTAACTTATTTTTACCCACTTTTAAAATTTCTATGCGCAATGCCTATTCGTATTGAAGTAAATTGGCTGTTAATATTAAGATTTAATGTTACTGATGCTTATCCTATCATTGCTTGTGCTATTAGTAATGGCTAACAACAGTGATGAGTGTCTAACTGTGTTCTATCAGAACGTGCGGGGATTGCGAACAAAAACAGATTCATTTTATCGTCAGGTATTATTAAATTCGTACGATGTCATTGTTTTAACTGAGACGTGGTTAATGGATGGCGTGTTTAACTCAGAGTTGTTTGATGACCGATACTTGGTGTGGCGTCGTGACCGGGACTACACAACAACTGGACAAACCAGGGGTGGTGGCGTACTCATCGCGACACGTAAAGAGTTACCTGTCACTCCGCAACCACTCCTTCACTCCACGGCGGAAGATGTTTGGATCAATTTACGGCTTAAAAAATTTAAGTCACGCGAACACGTAAATATATATATCTGCGCGGTTTACTTGTGTAAACAAAACAGGGGGTTCTCGTTTTCGGAACAACTTCGTAATTTCTTGTCCAAATTGAACCATACAACTTTAAATAAAACATCTGACGTATTTTTAGTTTTGGGTGACTTTAATATGAGTGGAATAACGTGGGTCACATCCAATAATCATTCGCTAGTCCCAGTAAACCCCGCTACTAGTGACGAATGTATGCTGGCGGACGAGTTGTGTACGCTGGACTTTGGTCAGTATAACGGGGTCGTTAATAGGTATGGGAAACTGTTAGACTTGGTCCTTTCAAATAAAATAGTCTGTGTTAGTGAGTGTGCTGATCCTTTAGTACCTATTGATCCGTATCACCCGGCTTTGTTAATTAATATTGGTATCTTTGAACCGCCTACCCTCGATTGCGCGCCATGTTTACGATATATGTACAGTAAAGGTGATTTTGAGTCAATAAACAAAGAGATTTCTGCCATTAACTGGGAACATGAGTTCTCAATAAGATCATTGGATGATTCAGTTGCGTTCTTGATAGACACTGCCAAACAATTACAAAATAAATATATACCGCAAAAGCCAGCACGTAACAAATCATACCCAATTTGGTACAGCTCATCACTCATAAAAGCAATTAAGGAAAAATATAAATTCCTAAAAAAATTCAAAATTTATGGTAACAAATCTGACGAGTTAACTTTTAAATATTTGCGTGAAAGAGTAAAGACTATGGAAGCTTCGTGTTATAAGTTTTACCTTAATCAAACTGAAAACTCAATTAAAAACCACCCCAAACATTTCTGGTCCTATGTTAAGAATCGCTACAATTCCAACGCTATTCCTAATACATTAAATTATAATGATGAAATATTTCTTTCCGGGGATTCTATTTGTGAGGCCTTTTCCTCTTACTTTCTATCAACCTTCCTCGATTCCACTTCACCTAATTCTCCTAGTGCACCCTGTGAGCTTCATCGCGATAATGATGTTACGTCATCCGATATTTGTCACATAGAAGTAAATCTCGACGTTGTGACTGGTCTACTTCGCAACTTGGATCCATCTAAAGGTGCCGGGCCTGACAATTTAACCTCTATTTTCCTTATTAAATGCGCACCTTCCATTGCACTTCCTATCTCAATTTTGTTTACCAAGTCTTTGTCTCAAGGTGTCGTCCCTACAGTATGGAAATCTGCGTTTATCACACCCGTGCATAAGAAGGGCGCTAAGACTGAGATTATTAATTACAGACCTATATCTAAACTGTGCATCATAGCTAAAATATTTGAAAGGATTATCTATAACCAGTTATACCCTGCCCTTGCTAACTCATTAAGCTCTTTTCAGCACGGGTTTTTAAAAGGACGGTCTACAACTTCCAACCTGATTTTATTTAATGATTTTATTACTGAGGCCATGGATAATGGTAAACAGGTCGATGTGGTTTACACAGACTACAGTAAGGCATTTGATCGGATCGAGCACGTAACCCTAATAAAGAAGTTAAGACACATAGGCATCCGTGGAGACTTGCTAAGGTGGTTCTCTTCTTACATTGATAACAGGTCACAAGCAGTAGTAATCAATAACTATGTGTCTAGCTGGGTAAACGTACCCAGTGGAGTGCCTCAAGGCTCGTTGCTTGGTCCTTTCTTGTTTGTCGTTTATGTGAACGACATCGATCAGTGCCTCCATTCATCCAAACTATTATGCTTTGCCGATGACATGAAAATCTTTGCCACCATTGCATCGCATGATGACATGCTTGCACTACAGGCTGATTTATGTCGGCTTGAAGAGTATTGTCGGGTTAATAAACTAGACCTCAATCCATCTAAGTGTTCCGTTATTACCTACACCAGGAAACGTGTGGTCCTGGACACTACCTATACTTTGGCAGGCGAAAACTTGCCTAGGTGCAGAACTATTCGTGACTTGGGCGTTTATCAAGATAGTAAACTAGTGTTCGACTCACACATTGACGCTATTGTCAAAAAAGCATCTAAACTACTTGGTTTTATAATGCGACTTTCTAAGTGTTTCACAGAGGCCAAAACGCTCAAAATATTGTACTGTACTTATGTAAGGAGTCAGCTCGAGTATGCGTCTCAGATATGGAACCCACGGTATCACAAATATATAGACCGCATAGAAAATATACAAAAACGCTTCATAAAATATCTTTGTTTTCACCAAAAGGTTCCATATAACTCGGCAGAATATCTTCGACTCTGTAGGAAATACCACCTTTTACCATTAGTAAATCGACGTAATATTGCGGACTGTCTGTTTTTGTTCAAAATCTTCCACAACGATATTGATAGTCCTGAACTATTATCCAAATTTTGTTTTAATGTGCCTAATAAGATTTTGCGCTTCAATCCTCCCATTTGTGTTCCTCATTCGTCATCGAATTATAGGCAGAACAGCTTTATTGTGCGTGCAAGCAAAACTTTTAATGATATATGTAAGCAACATGATCTGGATCCTTTTGAAACTAGTGTTAACTCAGCCAGAAGGTGCTTGAGCCTGCAATTTTTTAAGTGAGAGTACCTTAAGCTTTTTTCATTTTACTTTTGTCTGTATTTTTTATGTTTTTGCTGCCAAGCAGATGTCTGCATTTTTCTGTCTCAATTTTTAATGTGACAACTTTAATTTAAGTCGTGTGCTGCTGTCTGTGCTCGCATCATAACTTAGATATTTCTATTATAATTCTATACGTGAGGACTGGTAATTGGCTGTCTGATGCCTATTACCCCTTTTTTGTTATGATTTTGTTAGCTGTAAGTCCTCCATGAAATAAATAAATAAATAAATAAATAAATAAATAATTTTCTCGCTCGAGATTCGAGATTTCGACGTAGAGTTTGCATTTTCAAATTGTGCGTCACGGGTGTCATGGCGTAACAGGATGTGATTATGTTGACTGAGGTGGCTCATGATACCATACAGACCTGGATAACGCAATGTATACTACATGCAGTATTTACTTTACTATTGCAGGCCGAGGAGTTCTCTCCGGTACGACAGGTGGCGGGCTTCCCGGACGCGGCGTTCGCACTGGCGGCGCGGCTGCTGGAGCCTGACCCGCGCGCGCGCATCTCTGCCGCCGACGCGCTGCAGCATCCCTTCCTCGCCGCCTGCGACTGACCCGCGCGCGCGCATCTCTGCCGCCGACGCGCTGCAGCATCCCTTCCTCGCCGCCTGCGACTGACCCGCGCGCGCGCATCTCTGCCGCCGACGCGCTGCAGCATCCCTTCCTCGCCGCCTGCGACTGACCCGCGCGCGCGCATCTCTGCCGCCGACGCGCTGCAGCATCCCTTCCTCGCCGCCTGCGACTGACCCGCGCGCGCGCATCTCTGCCGCCGACGCGCTGCAGCATCCCTTCCTCGCCGCCTGCGACTGACCCGCGCGCGCGCATCTCTGCCGCCGACGCGCTGCAGCATCCCTTCCTCGCCGCCTGCGACTGACCCGCGCGCGCGCATCTCTGCCGCCGACGCGCTGCAGCATCCCTTCCTCGCCGCCTGCGACTGACCCGCGCGCGCGCATCTCTGCCGCCGACGCGCTGCAGCATCCCTTCCTCGCCGCCTGCGACTGACCCGCGCGCGCGCATCTCTGCCGCCGACGCGCTGCAGCATCCCTTCCTCGCCGCCTGCGACTGACCCGCGCGCGCGCATCTCTGCCGCCGACGCGCTGCAGCATCCCTTCCTCGCCGCCTGCGACTGACCCGCGCGCGCGCATCTCTGCCGCCGACGCGCTGCAGCATCCCTTCCTCGCCGCCTGCGACTGACCCGCGCGCGCGCATCTCTGCCGCCGACGCGCTGCAGCATCCCTTCCTCGCCGCCTGCGACTGACCCGCGCGCGCGCATCTCTGCCGCCGACGCGCTGCAGCATCCCTTCCTCGCCGCCTGCGACTGACCCGCGCGCGCGCATCTCTGCCGCCGACGCGCTGCAGCATCCCTTCCTCGCCGCCTGCGACTGACCCGCGCGCGCGCATCTCTGCCGCCGACGCGCTGCAGCATCCCTTCCTCGCCGCCTGCGACTGACCCGCGCGCGCGCATCTCTGCCGCCGACGCGCTGCAGCATCCCTTCCTCGCCGCCTGCGACTGACCCGCGCGCGCGCATCTCTGCCGCCGACGCGCTGCAGCATCCCTTCCTCGCCGCCTGCGACTGACCCGCGCGCGCGCATCTCTGCCGCCGACGCGCTGCAGCATCCCTTCCTCGCCGCCTGCGACTGACCCGCGCGCGCGCATCTCTGCCGCCGACGCGCTGCAGCATCCCTTCCTCGCCGCCTGCGACTGACCCGCGCGCGCGCATCTCTGCCGCCGACGCGCTGCAGCATCCCTTCCTCGCCGCCTGCGACTGACCCGCGCGCGCGCATCTCTGCCGCCGACGCGCTGCAGCATCCCTTCCTCGCCGCCTGCGACTGACCCGCGCGCGCGCATCTCTGCCGCCGACGCGCTGCAGCATCCCTTCCTCGCCGCCTGCGACTGACCCGCGCGCGCGCATCTCTGCCGCCGACGCGCTGCAGCATCCCTTCCTCGCCGCCTGCGACTGACCCGCGCGCGCGCATCTCTGCCGCCGACGCGCTGCAGCATCCCTTCCTCGCCGCCTGCGACTGACCCGCGCGCGCGCATCTCTGCCGCCGACGCGCTGCAGCATCCCTTCCTCGCCGCCTGCGACTGACCCGCGCGCGCGCATCTCTGCCGCCGACGCGCTGCAGCATCCCTTCCTCGCCGCCTGCGACTGACCCGCGCGCGCGCATCTCTGCCGCCGATGCGTGTATTTTTAACATAACCGGACAATTTACAAAAAAAAAAAATAATTGACAAATTTCTACTTCACAAGCAACGTTTGGCAATAACATGATAGATCATTTCATCATTAAGCAACAACAAGTTTACAAAATAGTTTATTTTATAAGACAATTATCAGATAAACTTAGCTTTTCAACGTAGGATGCAAGAGCGAGCGCAGCGAGCTCTGGACTTGAGTCACTCCGGCTCGGACATGTGAGGTTAAAATGATGACCTTTCCATTTTTTTATACCACCCAGAAGTAGTCGCGGGGCGTCGACTTGCTCAACATTAATTTTTACTATTGATTATGAAACAACGCACAACATAATTATGAATAAAAGAATATAAAAGTTAATTCCTACCTTGTAAGTCCCTGTAATCATAGGTTTAGGGCGGTATTTCAATAATTGCGTCTTCACGCAAGTTTTATTTTACAAACACTCTCGACTCATTAGTCGTTTGTCAAATGAACTATTCATATGAAACGTTGGTTGTAAACTAAAGATTTGTCAACGGACTTTCATAAAACGTTAGTAAACCATTTTTGTCATAAATTAGATTTGTTATTTGAGTTTAAGAAAGTTATGTTCATGTTTGTAACACAGAGATTTAAGTTTTATTGCGACACTCATGTTCTAGAATGTTTGTCATTCGCGAGCTGAGCTGATGCTACCTTGCTACTTCTTGTGAAGGCCAACGACGGCTGTGAACCGTCCCCTCGAGGGATAGCTGAATTATGTTAGTAATGATTTAATAATTATGATTCCACTAATGATTCTATTGCATACTATGCGACAACATTTACATGGTAAGTTTGATGACGTCAACTTGTGACACCATGCGCACATTTCTAAAGTACTTTTTTTGTTAAACATTATAGGCATGATGACAGCACCAATAAATTGCAAATCTAACTACATAATCGTTAGGCGACCGGCTAATCATCGGCTTCGGCTAAGTATTCGACTGGGTGACAAAAGTCGCCGTAACAATAAGTTACCAGTGAGTGGCTTACTTAACAATATATGTTGCAGTCAAAACTCTTAACCAGTCAAACTTTTGACTGTATATGTATAATATCTATTAAGTAATTGATGGACTGCGAATTTAAGAGCGAGCGAAGCGAGCTCGGGACTTGCTGACACCCCGATTTCGATAAATTGGGTTAGGGTCCCCCCACATTTATCGACGCGGAATCGGCTTAAGCCGGTCAAGAAAACCTTTATGTCAACGTAATAAGGGTGTTACTAATGCCATTCGCATCGGCTCGGCTCGGTGTAATTAAAATAATTTATATTTTTGTTTTTTGTCAGTGGATGGTTGCACTAGTAGTAAAAGATCGGGCGTCATTATCCTCAACGGATGTCTCAAATATTGAAGATTGACCCTGATGATCTTTTGACGTTTTTTTTTATTTACTTCTTAATTCAACTTTTAGTCATCTGACCTATTGTCACCTCCCTCGTAAATTTTGTCGCATAGTATATAATATTGGGGAGAAGGCGTGTTTTCGTGTATGTATAAAAAACACATGCGCAAAACAGAACTATACGATTGGTCAATTATTATGAGCCGTCTGGGTGTCATCTCATAGGAGCAATGACGTTTACAAAAACTGGTGTTGTTTCCTTAAAAAATGCAGTGATTGTCTTTTAAACCGTTTGGAAGAACATACTGTTATAAAGCAAAAGTTATATAGATAAGGTCCAGGAATTCCGCCCCAAATAGATTGAAATGTCAACGGGGCGCGGACAATTGTCTCTACAGCGTCTCTTTCATACAAAATGTATAGAAGCGTCGCGACGCAAAAAATACAGAAGAGTCGGGTCGCGGGCGCAATGCTCTTACATCAGCGCCTGTCCGCGACGTGTCCTCATCTTACATCTCTACTGTGTGGCCTGCGCTGTAGCCGGCATCTAGCAACTAAGGCGGGTTTTCCTGTCACGCTGACTGCACGCGGATGGTCAATTTGCTATGTAGTAAGCGGCCGTCGTGTTTTTGAAAATCCATTGATGCAGTTTTATTTTCCATCAAAATTGGCCTCGAGATTCATACTTTGGCATGCACGCCTAGTTGTAGAAGTCACCCGTATAGTTATTAATAATTTTTGATGTTGTATAATATTATGACATCTGATGAGCTTATCAACCCTACAGGAAAGTTGTCGTGTATGTTGATTACAATATACACTCAGATTGCTGAAGTAATTAATTAGTTGGTTTAACGGCAAGCTGTTTTACGTAATGTACACAAACATTCAAGTGCCTTACGCGTTGCGCGCGTGGCGAGCTTCGTGCGCTCCGCTACCAATTAGAAGACGTGCTTCAGCGTCGATGTAAGTTTTATTGTTGATTAGTTGTAATGGGGATCTCAGAGTAAAGTTTAAGTTTAATATCGAGTACAAAGTAGAGTAATAGTGAGTAGGCGCCATGACCAGCGATGTTCACGATCTTCTATTTATATAAATGTAAGTGTGCCTTTATACTTATTGTGTTCAGAAGATTGTTGTTATGTTACCTAATTGTAAACAACCTCTTTAATTAAAATTAAGTTAATTAATTTGAGTTTTTTATTACAAAATGTACATACTTACCGCAATTTATTTTATTTTACACAAGACTGGTCCACACGTGGGGGTCAGTTCACATCGATAACCGAAGCGGTGCACTTTTTAGTAGATCGACCTAAAATCTAACTTTAGTGTCTAAACACACTATGCCGAAGTTACGCGACCGAAGTTCGGCACAATTACGCCTGCAATGCTATTTGAATTACTGACGACACACTATGCCGAAATTCATATATATATATCGTTCATAGCGTACAGCGTAACTTCGGTCGGGCGTAAGTTCAGCGGCAACTTATTCTGTGACCACACATTATACGCGACCGAAATTCGGTTCGATTACCGACGAAGATCCGGGGGCGGGGAGCAGCAGGGAGCCGCCCGCGCCGAATTTCTACCGCGTAAGTTCGGCACTTATGGTGTGTCATATCAGCCAAATACGTCGGAACGTGAAATCAGCCGCCGAACTTCGGTCGCGTAACTTCGGCATAGTGTGTTTAGACACTATAGCTTTAGCCAGTATAAGTCTGACAGTCCCGCCCTGGGTAGGTACTCCACAAACTACTTAACACAGTACAGGCTACTACACAAAAAGAAATAAATTACATTGTGAGAATTATTCAGAATACATTGCACCATGCACTGCTGCGCCTTAAAAAGCCACGCAACCTGAAGGTGCCGCGCGAGACCGCGACCGGAGATTGCTACTATCAGTTTCCTGTGTCGCTGTCTCGCTCGCGAACTGCCGCTCATACTTTGCTTAAGTACTAAAACTAGTAAAGCAAACTTTTGAGTAGGTAAACTTGTATCGATTAAAATGTTTTTTTTTTACTAAACTGTGCAATGTAATTGCACAAAAAATAGTTGATTGCAATTTTTCAAAAATGGGATCTGTGATTTTATATCTTTCAAAATGTCGAAACGTGCGAGCGAGAGGTACATTAGCTATTGTCAGCGCCTTAAGTAGTTTCGCGGTCTCGCGCGCGAACGCCCACCTTGAGGCCGCCGTGTGTCGGTTCTCATGCGCTTGCAAAAAGGTAGACAGCAGGTGGATGTGGCGGCCGGATGTACGCGGCGAATCAAGGCGCTTTCCGCGTAGCGATGGCGTCGCGTCGTGATGCCAACCTAGATTACGATGCTCCCCGATGCGTCCCGGCGGCCGCGGCGTGGCGTGAGGCGCATTGCGAAATCACAGGCTTCTTCCAGTATTGTCGCGTTGCGTGTCGGTGTGTGACTGACCCTAAATAATAACACCGATTTCGATGATTTCACTGGTCAACACTGGTTTTGCCACACGAACTTTGATAGCTAATTTTGTTTTATCAATCTACCCTCATTATTAAATCACAGTTGCCATATGTCAATTAGCCTCCTATTTGTTGTGATACGGTAATACTCATTGTTATGTCTGCGGAGAACTTACATTCAAAAAACAACGACGAAATTTTACAAATCTTGTGATGGAGTGTTATCACCAATGTTTTGGTTTTTCTGTCGCCTATCAAGACAAATCCTGGGCCCCTCATGTCTGTTGCATAACGTGTGTGAAAAATTTAACTGACTGGAAAAAAGGTGCACGACCTATGCCGTTTGCTGTACCCATGATATGGACTGAACAGCGAGATCACGTTTCAGATTGCTATTTTTGTCTCACTGACGTAAAAGGTATAAATTACAAGAAAAAAAACACAGTTATTTACCCTAACTTATCTTCGGCTATAAGACCAGTCAGCCAGGCATTGTAAAAAATTGCCAGAACTAATACCAGTTGCAACTACGTCTGTTGAGAACGACAATTCACAACCGTCGACTTACTACTTAGGGAGTTAATAAAAGATTCAAGATTTGAAGAAAAATTAAGCGATTTAGAAAAATCAGCATGGAAGTCTTTTAAAAATGTTGTTGCAAATTTTTTGGGTAACCACAAGAGTGACAGCTACAGAGAGTTGGTTAGCGAGCTGTTATTGTCATATCAAGCATTAGGTTGCAACATGTCACTTAAGATCCATTTTTTAGACTCGCACCTGGATTTTTTTCCTGACAATTTAGGGGCTGTCAGTGACGAGCACGGCGAGAGGTTCCGTCAGGATATTTCTGATATGGAAAAGCGGTACCAGGGCAAATGGAGCCCAAATATGTTAGCAGATTACTGCTGGACAATTAAAAGGGACCAACCAGAAGCTAAATATTCAAGAAAATCTTAGATTTTCTAAGTCATTTATAAAAAAATAAACTTTTGATTTACGAGATCTGTATTTTTTCTTAATATTTTAAATTACTCAATAGAATAAAATCTTTGTCTAGCAATTTTTTTTTAACTGTTTATTTTTTATTACAATCACCAATTAAAGTAAAAAATATCAAAAAAGTCCGTGTGGCACGACAAAGTTGAAATTTTGTTGACCAGTGTAGTAATGCCATTTTCGAAAGATTAACAAATAGAGCCTTGATTCAAGGCTCGGGCTTTATGTAGGTAATTTTGGTCCAAAAAAAAACAGTATCGAATAAGATTGAAGGGCGAATGGTGTTTTTTTTTTTTTTTAAACCGGCCAAGTGCGAGTTGGATTCGCCCATGAAGGATTCCGTAGTAGCAAGCATAGATTAGGGATATAATTATATTGGGATTAGTAAATAATATACACAAACAATAAAAATAACTTTGTTTTTCATAGTGTTTGTATGAATGGCAAAGTTATATTTGCGGTTTTTGAAGATGTACTATATCTCGAAAACTGCTAACTGTATCTCATCCAAACCGTTTTTACCCGACTGCGCGACGCAAAGGAGGGTAATGTGTTTATCAGTCTATGTATGTATGTATGTAAGTATGTATGTATGTATGTATGTTTGTTTCTATGTGGCGTTCTAGAGACCAAATGCGTAGGCCGATTTTGATAATTCTTACGTCAATCGATTCGTCTTAACCTTGCGAGTGTCACTAAAGACATGACAGTAATCAAAATTCATCACAGCGACAACCAGACGCCATATTGTCAAAATGAAAAAAAATAAAGTCGATGAACTATGTCAAGTGGGGTGTCGTTGAATAGGTATTTTAAAATCATCTTTAGGTTTCTTTTATCATTTTTCATTTAAAACAATAGTTTAGGATATATAACGATTTAAAGTTTTTAACAAAACAATCATTGTCGTTAATTTTCTTACTTATTGATTCAAGTTTTTATTTCAAGTATAAACGATAAACAAACAAAAAAACTGTGAACAATGAATCGTAACTAAAAAGTATAAAATAAAAATATAATTAAAAAAAAAACAAAAAACCCGACTGCGTACAAAATAATTTTAAAAAATACGTTAAAAAAATTAACTTAAATAAAAACTAAAAAGAAAAAAACAAGCCCAACAGAACAGCAGGAAGAAGCAGAACAGAACGACTCACAGTCGGGGCCCATTCAAATTTTATCAATCAATTCTTCCCAAGGTTTTTTGTTTTTTTTTTAATTATATTTTTATTGTTGAGGTCTACATTATATTTTTTTTAAGTTTTATCATTCTCTTATTTTAGAAGTTACAGGGGGGGGACACACACATTTTACCACTTTGGAAGTCTCTCGTGCAAACTGTTCAGTTTAGAAAAAAATGATATTAGTAATAACCTTAATATAATTTTTAAAGACCTATCCATAGATACCACACACGTATGAATTTGGAGAAAAAAATTTTTTTGGGTTTCTTCTAATATGGGGGCACCCCCAAAATTTGTTTTGTTTTTATTTTTGTGTGAAAATGCTAATGCGGTTCACATAATACATCTACTTACCAAGTTTCAACAGGATAGCTCTCACTTTCGACAAAAAGTGGCTGTGACATACGGACGGACAGACAGACAGACAAGACGAATCTAGGGTTCCGTTTTTGCCATTTGGCTACGGAACCCTAAAAAATCTCCGAGAGATGACATCTATAACATTTTGAATTATGACCTCGAACACAGAGTACTACAGAGGGGTCTCTATGCGGTGTAGGTATGAAACGGCACGCACACACGCGCACACCGTTCACGGTGCCGTATGCCGGGCCGCCCGTCTCGCACGCGTTCCGTGTCTTAATATTTTTGTTACGTTTACGTATGTGAAAGAGAAAGTAACCAAAATAAAAAGTAGTATTATTAATTAGGTACTGTGTAAAATAACTTTATATATATTTTAGTAATAAAATATAAGGAAAAGCAAATACTGCATAGCTTTTGGTTTGGTTGCTTAAACGACAATAGTGATAAGAGCCTCACGTTTCATAAACTACCGCGTCACGTCGAAAGGTGAAAATATCGACCACGTTCAAACTCAGAAAATAGCAACTACGCATTCAAGGTCAGCGATCGTAATTGGTTGCGCGACTTTTTTACCATTTACAAAGACTCGCAACGCAGAACCTGTGACGTAGGGATGGAGATCTGAGATCGATTAATCGAAGAATCGATTGTTGGAGCCAAAATATCGATTTTTTTAAATCTATATATAGTACTGAGTGGATTCAGTGAATCGATACTTCACCCTTGAAACGCGACATTCGATTTTAGTTTTTGCTATAAATGGTTTATAGCAAAAACTAAAATCGAATGTCGCGTTTAAAAGTATTTACAATTAATTGAATGTACCCATATTATAAGAGTGCTGCCGGTTAAAGGGTTTTATTAAAAAACTCGCGAGATGGCTGTATGTTTGGATTACTTCGCCTCTCTTTAATAAAAAAAAGTAACGTTTGTTTGTAATCTTTGACTTTCTTTTTGTATTCTGTGTTTGACAATTCTTGTATCGTCATCATCATTCATTAAAAAAACATTTGTTTGTTGTTTTATAATCTGTGTGTCGTAAAGCAAAATAAATACTGATTTTTATGTAGTGTTTGTTGCAGAATAATAACTAAGCAATTGTAAACCAATACATTTAATAAAGCCTATAAACAACAAAGCCTAACATTTCAAATATTTTTAAATAATATTCTTTTTTGTTTTTGTAAGATGAAATGTTTAAAAATATTACAATAATAGGTTCTAATGTAAGGTGCCGTTGGTACTATGTATTAACATTCTGTGCTACCAATCGATAATGTATGTAGAATGTAGTAACGAAACCAAAAAGATATAGGCTGATGATTAAAAAAATCCCTGAACATTTATGTTAATAGTGTAATTTAACAAATGCATAAATTACACCTACCTACCTTATTGTGCCTCCTAAACTCGTAAGTCGCAACCCTATTGAGATTCACGGATAGCAACAATGTAATCACATTGTAATGTCGTTAGCGTCAGATAAACAAAAATAAACTCTCGCGCGTAATCATTCAGTACATTTTTGCTTGCGCATGGGAAGTTTAGGCTATTATAAAAGTACGTGGGCGATGCCGATGCTAGTAAAAATGTACTTTATTCTCTCGAGCATAGATTTTACATTTGTTTCATTGTTTTTGGGAAGTGACCCAACTGTAGTAAACTGTGCCTCGAATGAAAGGAACTACCTAATTTATTTTGTCATAAAATGGGGACTACAGGAGTTGAAGTCTTTTTACATAATGTTGTTGATATTAGGGTGCTATTGAATTAAATTCAATGTATTGATTAAAAATACTTTATTTTATTACAAAATTGTTATTTTTAAGCAGTCTTTCTGTGTAATGCAACTGGACATATTGCAACTGATATCTCGGCTCAGAGCTGTAGATGCCAACTCATTGCAAATAAAATAAGCAGAAGCGTGCCTTTAGTTTGTTTCCATGGGAAACAAGTGTCGCTGAACAAAATCGTCATTTGTAAGGTGGGTTATACATATAATTTGCTGTCCACAACCAGTGATGAAAACTGCTACACTCAATATTACATTTCTTATGTTTGTGTTTTACATTCATTAAAAGAAACACAGCCTACCTCTTGTTATATTGCCTAAAGGTAGTCGCACACAATTATATCGTTATGACGTCATCAGCTTATTCGGACGCTGACAGCATTTTCCTATTTAAATTGATTTCAAACTGAATATTACAAGATGTTTAACAATAAAATTATGAAAGAACCTGACAACAACCAAGGGCAGAGCAACTTTACACTTACATACTTAAATATTTAAATTATACAATTAATTCTAAAACGCGGCGCATACGGCGCGCGCGGTGCTGACAAAATGTCTTTCCACCAGAGATGTGCTATGTAGCTGTGCTGCGAGAATGTAAAAGCTGAGTTTAGCTGAGCTACGAAACTGTGTGACCGTTTCTACTGTATGTAAAGATGTGCTATGAAGATGCGCTGCCACAAGGTAGCTGCTCTGGGAATATGCGCAGCTCGAGCTATGCGATGTATCGATACTAGGGAAGACGATCCATAGCACGCAACCACAGCACGCATCCTTCGATATAAAAACACATCTTAGTTGAATCCGTTTCCACCAGTGCTAGTATGTAAACGAATATGATTGGTGGATATCAAACGCATCCGCAGCTATGTAGCTAAGCACATCTCTGGTGAAAAGCAGCCCCGGCAGTTGTCCCACCGTACCGAATGCTTTCAACCTGAAAAATCGGTTATGTATTTTTCATTGGCTGGTTTGAATTTGAATATAAAGGCGCTCCCTCACCGGGAGCATTCGCGTGTAATGTAACATTATAGATTCGACTATGAGCTTTACATTAGAGTACTACCTCCCTGACAGACGAGCATTCGCGACTTCGCGTACCTACATCTAGTATATAAAAATCAATGCCACTTTTCGTTGTAATGCTATAACTCAAGAACGGGCTCACCTATCCAAACCAAATGTTTAGGCTTTGTTCGAACTATTTAGTAGATGCTTTATGTGAAGTTTGCACAAAATCGGACGAGCGGTTCTTAATATACCCGTGCGAAGCTGGGACGGGCCACTAGTTTAGTATAGATTTGATACAAGGTGCGCATTGTGATGCTCGATTGTCTTCCTTCACTGATGAAATGTTCGAATCTGTAACGTTACATTACAGGTGAATCTGTAACGTTACATTACAGGTGAATGCTCGCAGTGAGGGAGCGCCTTATGAGTATTACTCCCGTGTGTCAAATGTGGACTGATTAACAGTCAGTTTAAAAATATTTAACTTAAAACTGAAAATCTATAGATAATTACTTATTATTATAAAAACTGAAGATTTTGTTTGTTGGAACGCGCTAATCTCAGGAATCAATTGTTATCAATTGGCTGGAAAACATCACGCTACGACTAATAGTAGCCGAGCGGGGTTGAGAGCACGGGGAACAGCTAGTGTGTAATATGCCGTTCATTATTTTTATGTTAATTTTTAATCGACTTTAAAAAAGGAGGTTTCTATTGAGAAACTTAATTTGTCGACCGTATTTATATATATGCTTTTTATTGTTTGTTCGCGGATAAGTTCGTCGTTTATGAACCGATTTCGATGATTCTATTTTTGTTGAGTTGTTTATTATGTCGTCGGAAGATATTTGAAAGATGGTCCCATGATAAGGAAATCAGCGTTTGATGATGGCAGACCAGAGAAAACGAGGGGAACTTTCAAAAATCGTAGGGGCGACTAGTGCGTTTGTAAGTTTATTCATTAAGTATTTTAAAGCACTACAAATTTAATAACGGTCTGGAGTAGATCTGATGATGGAGCCGAGATACAATCGAGGGAACTCCTCAACGATTCACAGCAGCTACCTTGTGTTTGAGCTTGATTAATTTGTATTGATAAGAACCATACACCTAGATGGGTTGTGACTGTCATTAGGGGTCTGATGATGAAGATGAAGGACAGTTCAGGGAGATCTGGACTTAATTAATTTATATTGATGAGAACTTTGCACCCATATGGGTTATTGTTCGATACAGTATATCTGCTATTTGGTCCATACAAATTTTAATTTAGTTTGGTTCAGCAGTTTTTACTTTATGAACACTTTTAGCTTAATGTGTACATGGGCGATGTTATTACCGGTGCTACGGATTACAAAATTCTAATGCACAATTGGACTCGTACCGTGAGAGCTGGTTCGAAGTGGCGCTGGACAAAAGCACATGGAAGGACTTGGGGGAGGCCTTTGCCCAGCAGTGGGACAGTATAGGCTATTAAAAAAAAAAAAAAAAAATGCACAATTGCACATGTTAGAATATTATGTTTTTGACAAGAATTTGGATTGAATATTTAAACTGAAAAATACCGACCGAATTGAGAACCTCCTTTTTTTGAGTTTTTCAAAAAATGTTACCCTCTTCAAAAACAATCACACAAAAGGGTAAAATAACCTACAAAATAACTTTTTTCTTCGGAAGTTGGTGGCAAAAGTCAATGATATTAAAAAAACAAACTACTGAGCGTGGGGTCCCGGTTTCGATTCCCGGGATGGACAAAAAGTGCTATTGCGATTTTCTATAAGAATTTCTCAGTAACTAGTAGCCCGGAGTTGGCGGTATGATAACCCCGACCCCCGTACCTCGGAAAGCACGTTAGCTGCTGGTTCTACGCCTGATCTCTTTCGGGTCTTGTCGTATTGTCGTCTCATCGGACTATGAGAGTAAAAGAAACGTCCATCTGTGCCAGCGCACACTTGTGCACTATAATATGTCCCGCGCAGATGGCTACGCTCCGTTGAGAATGTTGAGATTGGCCGCCGCCGCCGCCGCCGTGGCCGAAAGCGGTCAAGAGGACTACTACTATGTATAACTATTCATCACTCAACTATTTACCTGTAAGGTCTTTCAGCAATTGAAAGATCTGTTTGACAAATAAACTACTTCTAAATTCTGAAAAAGAATCTCTTATTATTGGTAGAAAAACAATTTCCTCGAAATTTCAAAATATCTTCTTTTATGTATATTTTTTTAATTATATAAAGTGTAAATTAACTGGTATACCATCAATCATTGCAACAAGATTAACATAAAAGTAAGTAATATTAAAGTCATATCATTCATTTTCATTTTTAGTCAAAAAGTCTCAAGTGACTGATGATGGGCGATTACTTATGGCATCATCGCACTTGGACACTCACTGATAAAAACTATTGGAACTACACACTCGCTGCTCGCTAAATCATTTTCGGCTGCTTACTCTGCTCGAGCTCGCTACTCGCTCATCGCTGGCAGTGGGACAGCTGCCTAACAAGGGAACATATTGTTGCCAGTTCTATTATTCAAATATTTACAGTTTTGAGGGACGTGACGTGGTCATGGGCTCGAGAAATACATTTCGCACTAGGTATGCATACAAACTGAATGAGCATATTTCACAGCTGTACACACTCAACTAAAATATATAAATCACAAATTACTCTAGTCCCATTGCATTGAACATGTTTAACATTGTTGAATATGGGATCCCTACGTGCTTTCGAAAGTTGTTGGTTCGATTTTTATTATATCAAACTCGTTATGTCGAAAATTCAGTTGTAAGATGTTTTATTATATCAATGCTTTATTGGTGCAATGTTAATTTTGTTTAGAAATACTCTACATCGATTGCTCATTTGTTTGGTAGTATAATAGCTTCGAAACGCCTATTAATAATCCTTTTGCATTATAGACACATACATTTTCCTAAAATGAGAAAGACATTTCACCACATTTAATTGTGGCATGGGCTAAAATAACGTAGATAATACTAATAACTGGTTGCTAGCCCATCACCTGATACCCTCAACCATATACCTAACATGATAGATACTATTTTACCCTGATACCATCAAACAAGATTTTATTTCACAACAAGATTTTTCGCACAAACATTACATCGCACCAATAAAGCATTGATTTAGTAAAACATCATACAACTGAATTTTCGACATAACAAGTTCGATATAATTCAAATCGAATCAACAACTTTCGAAAGCACGTAGGGATCCCGTTGAATATACTGCTAAATTAATATTTGAATGGAGGCATTAATTTTTCCAGAAATTGGGGTTTTGTTGTAGCCTCCTCTCGAAGTTCTGGTACCATGTGTGCAGAGTGTTGAGTGGTATGTAGGACACACCTGGTGTGGGGGTCATTTGGTCCTGGGTCACTGAGAATGATGCCACGAAGTTCACTAGATGTTCTAGCATCTTCTGAGCAAATGTTATGTAATTGTTTTGCTGTAGTGACTGAAACAACAATTATTGCATATGAACTACTCGTTTAAAAAAATAAATTAAAATATCAATATGGATGTCGGCACCACTGTGCAAGATTCACTCTCATTTTAGAAACTCTTGTATTTCTTGTTAAAGAGCTCTACATGTAGAATGTTTTACAAGAATAATAACATTGAGCAACTTTATAAGTTTAAAGTTAAAAATAAAGTTTAAATAAAAACCAATTTATGTAGACAAACTAAGTCAGGTGCTTCATTTCTAGGTAGTTCCACTTTATGTATAGGTAAAAGTGTCAACTGATTTTAATGAATTTTAGTATGTATAATACAAGTACCGTGTATATTTATGGAAATACTCTTTGACTTTTCCAACTATGCAGTTGGAAAAGTCAAAGAGTACATAGCACCCGATAACCCCACATAGAAGTATTGTCCAAAGATTTCCAAAATTTATATTTGAACTGATCTCAATTTTTGAGTTGTTGACGTTTAAAATGTCATTGACCTCATTGCTTGAAAATAACCTAATGTGCCTAATACTCTGACTATCCCACCAATCCCAATTTGGAACTTTTGGAACACCTATGGTTATGCTTAATTTGTCGATTTCAAAATTACACTTAAAAGGGTCTAATATACCAAAAACATGTGGCTTTAACCTCCTAAGCGATTGCTAAAATAGCCTAAATATCAATTGCCGTGCCCCTAGCTGAGAATCGGTGAAATAATAGCTCCTCTCTTTTGACTTTTCGCTATGTACACACGGTGTTCGAAAAGCGCTTAAAAGGTTAAAATCCACAGAAATTGGATGTTTTTTAAATTAATAATAAAAACTTACAACTGAGACATCAAGGGCCTGCACATTTGATTCAGGTTCAATGGCTATCCCAATTTGTGCATTATGACATATCTGCTGCTGCCCAAACGCAGTTATAAATTTATTGTCACCTGTGAACCATAAGGAGAAATGTGGATAAAGCACCAGTAACGAATACAATAAGTAGGAAGTATAGGTTTGTTAATCAAAGAATCTTACTAGATAGTTCATGCAGCTTTTTCAATGTTCCGATTTTGAAAATAGCTGAGGGTTTGGTGTTCGAGATGTGTCCGAGTAGCTGCCAGTTGGGAGGCGCCGCGGGGTCCGGCCAGCTCCAGTATACCATGCCCACCGTACCCGCCGGCAGGGGAGCCACACCGGTTAAGAACACCACCGCATGGTTGATATTGTCCGCCTCTGTGATTGTTATGAGAAACTGAGTCTCCGACAAAGTTGCAAAGTCTGTTTGCACCTGAAAGCCCACAAAACATCTTCAATGAAAGGTTTTATTAAAAAATGCTAGTAATAGCGTGGGTTTTACTTACGAGACGACCCGATACAATTAATCCAAATACATTGGACATTCTGAATGAGTTGATATAATATCTTATTACAGCATTAAGTTATTTAATACACAACAGCCGTGTACTCAAAATTCTACTGCATTCTAGAATTCTATCAGAATCTCTATTTTTTATCTGTACAGCAGCAAGACAAAACGCATCAAGCGACCAAGCTTGACAAACGTCAAATTGACAGTGTTGCCAACTGCTAGCTTACCCAATTTAGATTTAGATATTATTATTTTCCTCAGATTATTTTCAAAATGTTGCTGGATTTCCTATGGGATTTCCAGTTTTTTTTACTCTAAAAAGTTGCTAAATGTTACAGTAGATAATATGTAGGTTACAGTAAAATGACATTTTCTGATAATCATTTTTATTTTCATTAATTCCAACAAGAAGTTAGATTAAGTCTTGTGTACGCAAATAAATAAAAAATAATAATTAATTAAAGAGGAAGATGTCGATGGCTGGGGTTCAGTATATTTCATTGATTTCGAATATTTTTCAACGGTGCCCATTTTGGCGCGTGGAGGCGCAGCGCCGGGGTGCTACCCCGCTGCCTCGAGAAGTCGAGGCGCGGCGGGAAGAGATCCAGCGCGATCTCAGGGCAGTATGGAGGGGACGACTGTCGCAACCGACGGCCGGGCACGCCGCAATCGCGGCGGTAAGACCCCTCTTTGAGGAGTGGCTGGATAGGAGTCACGGCGTCCTGACCTACCGCATGACGCAGGTCCTCAGTTCCTCACCGGACACGGAAGTTTCGGGAGGTACCTGTGTCTGAAGAGAAAGGAGGAAACGCTTGGGTGTCACCACTGCGAAGATCGCCCGGAGGACACAGTAGAGCATACGGTGCAAGACTGCCCCGCTTGGGCAGAGCACTGACGTGTCCTCACGGCGGCGATAGGCGGAGACCTCTCGTGCCCGGCATTGGTCGAGGCCATGCTGCGGGGCGAGACGGAGTGGGAAGCGGTCGCCTCCTTCTGCGAAGCAGTCATGCTTGCGAAGGAGGAGGCGGGCCGCGTGAGGGAGAGGATAATGTCCTCCCTCCGCCCCACCCGCGGTGGTGGACGCTCACGGCGACGGACGTCGCAAGACGATCTCCGGCCACCGTAGGCGCGGCCATGCGGGCGGCGAGTAAAGGGCAACTCGCAGCCCGACCATGGACCATGCCCGGGTCGACGGCGCGTTGTGTTCCACGCGCGCTTGAAAGAGCGTCAGCATAATGACGGGGCCCCCTCTCTAGAGGGCCGAAGCCTGCCGGGGTCTAAAATCCAATAAGGCAGTTTTAGTTTTTGTCTAAATCGGCCTCGAGACTCCTTTCAACGTTTTTCGATATTCCTCATAGTTTCGGATATAGCCATCCACGCTCAGTTGAAAAATTCACCCTGTATACTTCTAGACCAGGGGTCACCAAATGGCGGACCAAGGTCCGCATACGGACCGCCGACCCATTATGTGCGGACCGCGAGAACACAGCGACTTGCACTACAGAGTACGATCTTATGATCGATTTACAAGAAAACACAGTTTTAAACACAAACATGCGGAAGTTTCTGGATTTAATATCAAACAAGTAATAAAACATGACACTTTCCTCATAGAAATGTGAAAAAATACCTTTGTTATTATTGTACCTACATATTATTATTCCGTAATTACATTTGTTTAACAAACGATGCAATGGGGAAGAAAAGTTCTCGAGTGGCGACCACAGACCGGAAGACGCAGCGTAGGCAGGCCTCCCTAGGTGGACCGACGACATCGTGAGGGTCGCGGGCAACCGATGGATGCAAGACAGTGGTGAATTGTCGTTCGGCGTGGCGGTCTAAGGGGGAGGCCATGTTCAGCAGTGAACGTCTTCCGGCTGATGATGATATTTGTTTTACAATTTTTTTTCTACAAAATGTTCTGCGGATCGTGATGGTTATTTCATGTTTTAAAACGAACCCCGAATGAAACTAATGGGGAAGGCAAGTGTCAAAGTGAAAAGTGACATTTGTGTCCCAAAAGAACTGTCAAATCAAAGGAATTTCTGAAAAAAAGCGTTTTATTGAGGTAAAATGACTAGATGTTCTATAAAAGGCTGTAATAATGATGGAACATACAAATTTCCGACAATTCACACTATCAATAAATAATGGGTAGCAGTCTCAGCACTGCTGTGAGAACAAAAATTGTATTATCACCAAGGAAAAGCTATACAATAAACAAAAATCTACCCTTACGAAGCCGGGGCAGGCCGTTAGTTGAATTTATTAATGAAATTCTATGATTATACCATAACTAAACAATCGAATACACCTTTGAAAATAATATCTACTTTTCTATTGGAGGTTAAGTATTGCATCGCTCTCTAAATCATGAAATGGTTCTTCTGGTGGAAGAATTATCACCGGGACCGAGATTTGTGATATATATCATATTGCTCCAATCTATAAAATAGATGTAAAATTAGATGAAGAAGACAAACACAAAACTTGATGACATTTTTCTCAATATAGAATGTCAGAAGCAGTACAATATTCTTTGTAGAGGTAATACCTACTTAAAAAATACAATTTTAAATCCTAACCACAAGTAAATGTGTGTTTAATGTAGTAGAATCAAATTTCTAGCCTCTCAACTAAATCACTTTTTTTCCTCTTGTAGATGCACCGCAGCGTCTTAGTTCTTGTTTTAGTCTATGCACATGCATTGACGAATAATTTCCCATATTGGTTTTTTTAGAATAAACTCAATTTTTATAACAAAATACGTGTTTGTTTTTTGTACAACATATACAGTAATCTGTCATATGGGACAACGATCGCAGCGACATCTACGAGCTTTGAGTTGCCATCCCCATTGGTCACCATTGGTGACCCCTGTTCTAGACACTTGCCTTTGCCAGCCCTGTGTAACTTAGAACATTCAGGTCAATGTATGGAATTTATTCCCAATCCATTGCCAACATTCAAAAACACGTCAGAAAATCATATTGACCAACATCACAGTACTAAATAATGATACCACGTGACTAAATTATGGAGACCGAAACAAATATGTCTGCCTTCGTGTTGTGTTTTTCAGTTTGTTTTTCCTTTTTCTGTATGATTTGGGAATATAACTTACAAGAATAATTTCTGTGATTGTGTTAACGTTACGTTGAGTGGAGTGTCTAGTCAGTGCGTCGTCTTAGAAGTGGTTTGCTTTTCAATTTCATCCTCACATATTTTTAACGAGAAAATGAATAATTTAGAACTGTTGAACATAAAACTAGACATCGACTCGAAGTTTGTGGGATTAGGGTCATAAAGGAGTCCTGGCATACTGGAAATAACTTTTTTCCAAGGTTTCCCTGTATCCAAACCGGTGAGTACATCTGCTGATGTGATTTTGTTCTCATACTCTCACAGCACTAATTTGAAATTAAAAGCATCATCAACATCTGTAATACAACCCTCACCAATCAAAATTAGCTGAAACTAGTGAAGAAAAGTTTTAAATATTATTCTACATACAAAATTATAATTTTGGTTCATGTTGGTCGAGTCTAAAGACATTATCTACCTGTGACACCATTATACTGCGAATCTATAATTAATCTTAGAATTTCATGTTCCAAGCATAATAATTTATATATTCATTTAGTTATTCTGATAGTGTAAAGAGTGCTTTCTTTAAATCACACTTTATAAATTTGCAGTGAAACAGCCAGTGAGAAGTAATGTTTTATATTTTTTATTCCAGCTATTAGGAGAGGCTAAATGCTGTTGGTATTGAAGAATCGGTGAATCTACCAATAGTAAAACAACATGTGCAGCGAAATGTATGTGCTTAACTCTTCGGAAAAAAGGATTTCAATAAATATGGAAACCGTTGGAAGGTATGCAATCCCAACTTTGAATTTGATCGCTTTACCTCTCACTGACAGACAATTATCAAAATTTCCACATCATTACACCTATTCAGAGTCAAAAAGTAAATAATTATAAAAAGAAAAACGTGAGTTTTATTAATATGTAAAAAATAACAAACAGACTTTCAAAGATATTTTAATAATAAATATGTTTAAAAAGCTGAGTTTCTGTAGCACATTCATAACACTTGTGAAGCCTTACCGCATCACCACATAAAAATAAACAACTGTTGAAGGGTTTTCTAAAAAAAGAGTTGAGTTCCAAAACAACCCGTAGATATCAACATGAAATGTTGTTTTGATGTTGACAATTATTTTAGGCTTTAGTTTTCAAGAGATATTTATCTTTTTTTAAGACGGTTTGTTTTTATTTTGTTGTAAGTCTTTTATGATACTTTTCGTTTTCCCGAAATATTATTAACAAATTCTTATGTTTCATTTCAGATACTTTCTACAAGCCAGCTATTGAGGTGTTTGCTGCAAAGTTGTGCCTTCACTCTGAAGGCTTAGGAGCGGTTTGGTAACGATCGGTTTACCCTTGTGAAGCAAAGGCGGGTCGCTAATAATTTATATAAATTAATAAATGTTGAAGTTATATAAATCAGTGTTTTATTTCACCAAGTTTTATTTTAAAATCAATAAATTTTGGAACCTACCTACTACCTGCGTAGTATGCATTTTATCGATATCGATAAACTAAATATCGATAAGGTATGACAACTCTATGATGCGTTGGGCATCCCTATTTCTGTGTATGTGAAACTTTTATGTTGGTAGCCATGTTTTTTTGTTGTGATTGGTACCACTTCCGTTATAAACTCGTTATGACCTAAATGTTCTAAGTTCCGACTCTTAAAATTACATGCTCTGTGGCCTTTGCCTGACCTACTTTTTCCAACTCTCATCGATCCCGTTGGGCTCGGCCTTGAATCCTGCCTGCGACCTACTTTCTTATGCTTCGTTTTCAGCATTCACCTCATTGACTTATACAGTAATTCACCTTTATTATTTTTTGTTTTTATTTATTACCGATTTCATTTTACAGTGATAATTATTGAAACAGGTTGTCGGTTCGGACAGGTTAGTACGCATACATGCGGGTAAAACTTGTTTAAAGAAGTAAAATCTACCTAGGTATACAACATCATCATGACTTTTCTTGAATGCGCACATTACTGACCGGTTACCTGGGCCGCCGGACTATTTAAAAAAAGACACCACGACCCTGGAACGCAAAGGGCAACTGAGGGAGGTGATATGAAGTTTCGAACGACGTTATTTCGACGCCCGCTATTTCTAAAAAAAAATAGGAGTCGTACGCCAGTTCGAAAACACATTAAGTCGAAAACCGCTACCATATCGAATGACGTTGTCGCGAACACGCTAATTCGAAAAACTGTTTGAATGGTATGGCAGGTACGCTAGTTCAAGTCTTGGTATCGAAATCCACTGTTGCGAATAGAATAGCATATTCCGATCTGAATTTGTCTGGGGATCGAACTCGCGACCCCGATAAAGACCAATATAGTTTGTGATAAAGACTAATCTTTGTATTGGGTTTGGGAAACGGCAATGAGAAGTATTATTTTGAGTTAACGTTGGTCGCGAGTTCGATCCCCAGTCAAATTAGAATAATATTATGCTTTTCGCAACAGTGGATATCGATACCAAGACTTGTACTAGCGTACCATTCAGTTTTTCGAATCAGCGTGTTCGTGATCGTGACAACGTCATTCGAAATAGAATAGCGGATGTGTTTTCGAACTGACGTACCACTTTTATTTATTTTAAAAAATAGCGAAATAGCGTGTGTCGAAATAACGTCATTCGAAACTTCATATCACACGTCTGGGGTCACGGGACTGTCTCATCGGGTACCCGTGACCCTAGAACGTAAAGGGCTATTGAAGAATGAAGGATTACCGGGGACTATAGCTTTAGCCAGTATAAGTCTTGACAGTCCCGCCCTGGGTAGATACTCATTTTTCTCAGATTAAAGAAACAGGCTCATTTGGTATTATTTTACTATGATAATAAAAAAAAACTGTTCTAGTCGTCTAATGCGAAAGCGCTCAGTAGGCTGTAGGCGGTACATATTAAGTTACCTGCTATTAATAAAACAAAACTTATAGTATCATGTATTTTATTGGAATTAAAGATCAAACTTAGTCGTACAAAACAAGTAACAGGAACTAGCACCTGAAATGACAAACTAATTAACATAACAAGGGTTTAAATAACAAACACGAAATGATGAATTTGAATGCAAGTTAACATAATATAGCATAAATGCAATTAATTGAGTCAGAGAGCAAGCAAAAGCTGAAAATCAAATAGATAAATAACAGTTATACTGATAACAAGTACAGAGTAAATAACATTCTGATAAGAGACAGTTACATGACGATAGCAAGCGCGGAGAGACGTCAATAGAAATTTAACTTATATCACACAAATAGTAACATCATGTCGCCGTAACAACCGTAAAGTCTACCACCTACATTACTCAGTAAGTGCGTCTACTGCATCAGCTAACAGATCCTACCGTAGCATACACAAACAGTACATTTTACAAATTATACATCTTTTATTATATCATAGTGTATACTACGTTTTTAGTAAATTGCTCAGGGTTCGAAAATATCCGATATTTATAATAAATATCAAAATATCGGATATTTATGATATATATCCGATATATATCCAAAATCGGATATATATCCGATATTTATATCCATTTCTTAAGACTGTCATTTTATTATCTTATTACTATACGATTTGCACAGAAACATGACAATTTATTATGAATTATTATTATAATATAAAAACCACATATTTTTAGTTTTTATTTATGTTTATATATTAAACAAATCAATTAAAATCAGTACAAACAAAATAAACATAAAAACATAAAATCTTAGTATTCACAAAAATCAACTAAAAAAACATCTTTTTCTCAGAAAAAAAAAAGTCTTATATTAGGGAAACAAAATTAAAATATTTTAAAAATCCACTTCACTTTTAAGGAGTAAGTTTACAAATGATAGAATTGAAAATTATTTTGGCTCTTTTTCGTTGCATTATTATTATTGATCGCAGTACCTACTTGGTAAATTCGAATTTGACGGTCTGAAGACGGAAAAAACAACGAATATTCGCAGCGCGTCGGTAATAGTTATTTATGATACTAGTGCGGTAAGTTGGTTTTTACAAACGAGTAGATGAATGTAAGCCCGAGACAAAGTCGAGGGCTTACCATAGTCACGAGTTTGTAAATACCAATTTCCGCACGTGTGTCATACAATGTTTTTCAACACATTTGCGAGAAAACAGTACAATATGTAATTAAACAAACTTTATTTAGAAGTTTCTAATATGAAAATGGCGCGAATTTGCAAATGGCGCCACATGCACGTGGTGAAAAATAGAATTACATCTTTCGTCTCATTTACTCTTTAGTATTAAAGTGAGACAACGTATTGAGCAAAAGCGCTTCCAAGGAGGTTCGATCAGTCAGGTTGTTTATTCTCATAATGTGAAACTCTTTGGTGGAGTTCTTATTTTTTTAATGGAAATTAAAAAAAAACCGTAAAGAAAACGCACGGTGCTATACAACGGGGCGTGCCGTAAAATAGGTACTTAGGTGAGAGTACCTATTTTACCGCACGTTCCGTTGTATGGTGCGTAATTTTTAACTTTCGAGCAATGTATACAGGCTTCGTAAACGCATTTTTCGAGCAAATGTGTTGAAAAAGTACTTAAATACAATATAGTAAAAATCCATTTATTATTTTTTGATATATATCACAAAAAATCGTTTGATATATATCGGATATATATCATGATATATATCAATTGATATATATCCTTCGAACCCTGAAATTGCTACTTTTAATAATTATTTTAAATGTTCTTAAATCAGTATATAAACAAAAATAATACTTTAAAGTTACATTTAATGAGAAAAAACATCTATTAAGCCTAATTTATTCAGCAATCTTATCTAAATCATATTATTAATAATAATTATTGAATATGTTTGTAGTTATTGTACTGATATCAATTATGTTCATCTTTTCCTTGTGTAGCTTTTATTTTAATCTCTCATGTAGGGATAGTCGACGTCGCGTAGCGGCACGAACGTCTCCTTGATAGACTGCGGGGAGGTCCAACGCATGACGTAGCCGGGCCCTCCCGCCTTGTCGTTGGTGCCCGACATGCGCCCGCCGCCGAACGGCTGCTGTCCCACCACCGAGCCCGTCGATTTGTCGTTGAGATAGAAGTTTCCAGCCGTCATCTTCAGCTCATCCAGAGCTTTCTGCAGGAAACTTTTGTCCATTGAGAATACTGCTCCAGTCAGTGCAAACTTGGTTGACGACCCAATGAGTGACATTGTCTTGTCAACATCACGGTCATCATACACATACATGGAGAGTATGGGTCCAAAGATCTCTTCAACCATTAGCTTGTCATGAGGATCCGTAGTCTCGATGATAGTGGGCTGCACAAAGTAGCCCTTGCTGTCATCAAATTCCCCACCAGCAATTATTTTGTTCTTGGGATTGTTCTTGGCATTTTTGATGTAGCCTGTGATTCTATTGAAAGCTTTATCATCGATGACAGCAGCAGAAAATATTTTGAAGTCCGCTGGGTCACCTATCTTCAATTTAGCACACTCCTGAATTAATCCATTCTTGATAGGGTCAGCAAGAGATTTAGGAACATAAATTCTTGAGCATGCTGAACATTTTTGTCCACAATATTCAAATGCTGAGCGAATGGTGGCAGTGACCACAGTTTGTATATCAGCTGAAGGATGCACAAAGTGATAGTTTTTACCTCCACACTCTCCAATCAGCCTAGGATAATTAACATAACGGTTCAGATTTTTTCCAACTTCATTCCACAGCCAGTTGAATGTGGGCACTGATCCCGTAAAGTTGATGCCTGCTAGTTTAGAAGATGAAGTTATGGTGCGGCCAAAAGTTGGTCCATCAGCTGGAACAAAATTAACTATACCATCAGGCAGACCAGCTTCACGCATAATATTAAAAATCCTCCAGTTTGACAGCAGAGCTGTATCAGATGGTTTCCACACTACGCCATTACCCATGAGAGCTGGAGTGTAGGCTAAGTTGCCACCAATAGCAGTAAAGTTGAAGGGGCTAATTGCTGCAATAAATCCATCAATGCCTCGAAAACGAAGAGAGTTTCTAGTCACTGAAGGATCTTCAGAAATAGGTTGATATTTAGCACTTTCCTTTAAAAAGAACACATTAAACCTGAAGAAATCAATGAGTTCTGCGGCTGAATCAATTTCAGCTTGTATAACACTCTTAGACTGGCCCAGCATAGTGGCAGCATTGAGTTTTTGCCTGTGCGTGCCAGCCATCAGCTCTGCAGCAGTCTGCCAGATGCGAATACGTTCTTGCAGGGGCGTGCGGTCCCAGCGGACCTGCGCATCCACAGATACTTTGATTGCTTTCTGTATGGTCTTCTCACTCGCGTAGTAGAACTTGGCAATCTTTTTGGAATGATTGTGCGGCATCACCTGAAAGCGAGGCTCGCCCTCCTTGATGTGCTCGCCGCCGATGACGATGGGCACCTCCTCGGTGACGGCGGCGGTCTGCGCCAGCTCGGCCGCCAGCGCCGCGCGCTCCTTACTGCCCTCGCGGTACGCCAGCACGGGCTCGTTCTGCACGCCGAAGTCTTGAAACTTGGGTAGCTCTACGATACTGGAGAGCGAGCGCTCCAGCGCGCGCCCTCCGCGGGTCGTTCTCGTCCATACGCCTAACATCTTTGCGTAATCGGTTGATTCTTTTCTGGGATGGCAAGCAAACAGCTGACAAGAGGACTTGTTACGTAAACCTTATAGTTCGCAAACACGACAACACTTAGAGCGCACGGATCCGGTAACTGACGTCGATATAGTTTCCACAGAATCTGTGACCTTCACCGATCCATCACATTTTGTAACGAAACGGAATAGTACCACCAAAATAATATTTTGATACCTAGGTTTTTACACGGTAGGTATTCTCCGTTCTTTTAAAATATGTGTGGGTATATGGTTTCAGTATTTTCTATCCAGCATTTTTTTATTTTGTCATGTAATCAATATTTGATAATAATTTTCAAGACTCCAATATTTTCCTTAGTAAAATTTGAAACCTCAACTCTCAAGCGAACACTCAGCTGACATTTGCGTTTGCGAATACTGCTGCAACGCACGCAAACGCGCTAAACGGGCGGGCGGGTCGAACTTATGAGACTGGAACAGACTAGAGCTACCCACGCCCACGATATAGCTATGACACGATAATGTACTGATCTTTCTTTTCCTCTTGCGACAGAATAGGTATGGTCTGCGGGTTTTAGAGCAGGACAAAATATTTTTACCTCTCAACATAATCCATAGTGTTTGCGCCATGGCGCCATGACTCAAGTCCTTTTGACGCGGCGCTAGTGTCTCGATGTGATTGCAATAAATTGCATAAAAAAATGTAGTACTACTTATTATTTTCCGCAGGACTTCAGTTTTAGTGACTCAGACTCCATTTATCGGTACGTAGGTAACCGTTCTAGTAGAGTATATTACACAATTACGTTTGTCTCGCTCTCTCTGGACAATAATTTCCATAACGGAGGTTCGAGGCTGAACCTATGGGCTGAACCACGAACGCTGAACGCTCATCCCTCGTCGTGTAGTCACGTAGAAGTGTTAGGACTTTCAATTTTGGCATGAGGTTTCTTTTAGAACGTAGATGCAACGTAATAAGGGATTTTGTGAAATTCGATCCCCAAGGGGTTGTTTTTGGGGTTGATATTTTGTTTGAAACCTTATTGCAAAATTTTAAACTCCTAGCATTTGTAATATGAGTTTAAAATTTTGCATGAGGGTTCTTTGAGGACTTAGGTTTTCACTAAAACAAGATCCTCCCTGTGTAAGAAGCTATGTCCTAAATAGAACCCCGCTGCAAAGTTTGAGACCTCTAACTATAAACACGAAATACAACCCCGAAGGGATCGAATATCTAAAAATCCCGTCTTAGTGTGCACCAACGTAGAAATCACAAACAAAATTAGAAACTCATCCAAAAATCCCTAGCACTTAGAGTACCTAATAAAGTTTCATACAAACTATCAACTTAAATTACAATCTCATATTAACTATAACTATTACTTGGGATATGCGGCCACCGTAGGTGCGGGCATGTGGACGGCTAGTAATGGGCGACTCGCTGTCCGACCATGGACCATGCCCGGATCGACGGAGCGTTGTGTTCCACGCGCGCCTCAAAGAGCTGTCAGCAATATGTATGTCAGTTTCATGCAAATTACCAACCCCAAAGACAGGGATAGAATTTCGCAAAATTCCGTCATAGGCAGCACCTACGTCCTAAAAAGAATCCCTATGCAAAATTTGAGACTCCTATCTATCAACCCCAAAAACAACCCCTTACGGCTTGAATTTCGCAACATTCGTTATCGTCACGTGGTCTTAGCGTCACCTACGTCAAAATTTAATTTTATTAAAAATTATCGTTTTCCTTTGTTCATTACATCCCAGAATTTGATCTTTGTTATCTAGCAATTAACACTATCGAATGGCGTCTATAGGATGTGATTTTTTTCCAAAAGTCTGCGGGTTCGTATCCTGGCCAGGATTATTGATTTTGAAAAGTTTTAGTTTTCGTCAAATAACTTCCCAGAATTTGATCCTTATTAGCAACAGTATCGAATGGTGTAATCAGGATTTAATTTTATAATAATGCTCTCGTCTATCTTAACTTATCATATTTTGTTCGATGGCCTTCGCTGACCGTCCGCACCGATGGATCAATACCTATGATGACACCACCTAGCTTCGGATTGCCGGTCTGTAACCCGTCCTTAAATCACCAACGAAGGTCAGCCAGACCATTCTTTGGTCGCGGTGTGTACGCGGCATTAAGGCAATTGCGTGCAGGTAGCCCGCGAAATTCAATTTTTCTTGTGTTTTTTCCATGGTAGGTGTAATTTGGTTAAAATACAATTCGCGTCAATAACAACTTCGTTTTAACATACCTACTATATTAAGAATAAATTATATAATAAATCTATATATCGTTCTAACTTTGATTTGTGCAATATTAAGAGCCGATGCACACCACGTTTTTTAAACGCGCCGGTGCAGCGCGTTTTAGAAACGCGCTGCACCGGCGGCGGCGCGTCGACGGCGCGTTTGTTTCATCAGAGCAGTTTGTTGTCATTTGTTCTAGGCTGCGTCTGAATTGCGTGCGTATCGCGTCTGCATCGCGTCAAACGCGCTGCACCGGGCGTTTAAAAAACGTGATGTGCATAGGCTCCAAGGCGCACCCTCACCGCGAGCATTCGCCTGTAATGTAAGTGTAACGTTACAGATTCGAGCATTTCATCGGTGAGGGAGAACAATCGAGGATCACAATGCGCGCCTTGTATCAAATCTATTAGCGATGCATACCGATACCGATATATCGGCGATACTTCGAGTTAGCCGATATATCGGTATCGACGATATTTTATGACAGATTCAACGATACTTTTTGGCGGTATCCAGACTTGACCGACCATGGTAATGTTTGACGATCGCTAATCGCCGTTGAATTGCTGTAATTTATTGAATAGTTCCCTCGATTTCTCGAAAATCCTGTAATCAGATCCTGAAGAAGAAGACTGATTACCATGGGTCCAACTGGAAAGTATTCAAACAAAAGATTAACAACATGACAACCGATTTGGAAAAAAGAACCTCCTTTTTTCCAAATCGGTTAAAAATGTGATGCAAACGGCAACGGAATAGTTTACATTTGCTAGCAATAAGCATGCTCTCTCGCTCTCAGTTCTAACAAAGTCATGGACAATCAAACAGCTATTTAAATATGATATTATATCATATTTTTGAGCATGCTCAAAATTAGCAAATGGTTTCGATACACATGCTACTAAGTAGCATTTGCTTAAAAGTAGCATGGTCTCGTGCTTTAGCATGCTAGTTTAAAGCATGTGTATCAGAAACTTTATACTTCATTCCGACTGGCAAAGGTGGCACCCTCGGTTTGCCTCCCTTTTTGCGAAATCTTCGTGCCTGTACCCTGTACTTCTGGCGCGCGACTTCCTTCCTTTCCTGTAGGACGTCTGTCGGACATTCGCAACCATCAGAAGGGGGTCTGTAAGGTGCAAACTAAAAATGGTTGTTGGTATGGGAGCCCCACACTTCTATATTTGTTTTATTTTAATTAAGTATAATATTTCAAGCGTCCACCTGTTGCTGTTATCAATATTGAGCAAAAATAACGTTTGTTAAATTTATTTTATTCTGTTTTTTAACGTTCGTTTCTAGGTACCTATATATTGTCACGGTTCATGAAATACAGCCTGGTAATAGACGGACGGACAGACAGACGGACAGCGAAGTCTTAGTAATAGGTTCCCGTTTTACCCTTTGGGTACGGAACTCTAAAATGCTAGTGGCTCCTACGGAATTTCAGCAATTGTACTTATTACTTGTGCAACTGAATTGTCCCTATCCTGACACGCCTATCGTTACAGTGTTCTCGTCGATCCACCTGATGACCTTTTACTGGGCTGATCATGAAGTGCCGGCAGAACACGATGTGCCTAGGCATTTCACGATGTGGCTGATTCAACGATCGGCCGGCGAAATATGCACCGACTGCCTTTCGGCGAGCATCAGATTTTTTCTGGGGTTTTTTTTTGTTCGGTCGCGCTAAAACTTGGTCTAGTTCAAGGACGCGCGACGCGTTTAGTTGGCGCGTCAGGCGACGCCACGACTCTCTGAACGCTCATCAGTCATTATATTGTACATCGCCGTATTTTGTTTTTCCAGCGGCCCGCTTCGCGCTTCTTGTTCTTGAAAGAGTTTTTAGTAATAAGTAGTAAATAATCTCTGGATTACATTTTTGACAGTTTCAATTCCAAATAAAGATTCCTATGTTTATTAAACATCTATAGATTATTTACATTCGGAATTCTAAATTTTAGTAGAGTTAAATACACTATGAGAGGTCTAGTGAAAGCGAACTGTGTTCTGCGACGCTGGCGACAGAACAGCAGCGCCTTGCTGGCACGGCGCGCAGCTCGGACCGCGCGGCCCGCGGCCGTGTCGGCGCTGCGCCCGCAGTGCTCCGTGTACACACGTGCGCCGCGCAACGAGGCCGTGTTGCAGCACAGCGTGGGCACGCAAGAGCGCGCCTGCCTGTCGCACGAGCTCGCCACGCTCACTCAATCCCCTGAAACGATACCTATAGTAATCGGAGCTGAGAAAACTACTGCTGGAGATTTCTGTGTGCAGGCTGCGCCTTTTGACCACCGACTTATCGCTACGTACTACCATCGCGCATGGCCGGAGACCATCGGGCAGGCCATGCAAATAGCGACTGCGTGTCAGTCGAGTTGGGAGCGCACTTCGATAGATGACCGCTGTTCTGTGCTCGAGCGCGCCACTGATCTACTCGCCGGAGTGTTTCGGCAACGCGTCATCGCGGGTTGTATGTTCGGACAGGCTATGACAGCGATCCAGGCGGAATTCAACGTGTGTCAGTTGATTGACTATCTGCGGTTCGGATGCTACTTCATGAGGGAGCTTACCAGGAACAAATGCATGATCGACGGCGGCGAGGAAGTCATCAACCACAACCAATATCATGGCCTCGAGGGGTTCTGGGCGGCGATCACGCCATACAGTTCGCTCGCTCAAGCCGCGCAACTGGCGATCATGCCCGCGATCATAGGAAACTGTGTGGTGTGGAAGCCAAGTGACCAGTCGGTGCTCGCCTGCTACCGCGTGTTCGAGTGTTTGCAGTGTGCGGGGCTGACCCCCGGCGTTATCAACTTTGTACCATCTGAGGAGAATCGTTTCCTCGAGGCAGTTACCTCTAATTCTAATCTGGCGGGTATTACATTTGGTGGTACGACTCGGACCCTTGAACATATTTGGCGCACACTCGGTCGGCAAATAGATATATATTCGAGGTTTCCACGTCTCGTTGGCACTGGCAGTGGGAAGAACTTCCACGTGGTGCACGCGTCGGCGAATCTAGCCAATGCGGTGGCGTGCACGGCGCGCGCCGCCTTCGAGATGGCGGGCCAGAAGGCCACGTCGTGCTCGCGCGTGTTCGTGGCCGAGTCGCTGCTGGACCGGTTCCTGCAGGCGCTGGCGCAGGTCGCGGAGTCGCTCGTAGTCACCCATCCGCTGGATTACAGGTGTTTTACGTCTGCACTCGCGACACAGTGTGCATACGACAAGGTTGATATGTTTTTATCAGTATATTGGAACTTTTTAATAATTATTTAGGTATCTTCCGGGGTATGTACAAATGTTGATAGAAATCATTTACTTCGTAAGGTCTGTCGCTACCTGCAGCGTGCCGAGACGGACGACTCGGTGCGGCGCGTGTGCGGCGGGCGCACGGAGCCCGAGGTGGGCTACTTCGTGGAGCCCACGGTGTACCTGGTGCCGGAGCCCACGCACGAGCTCATGCGCGAGGAGCTGCGCGGCCCGGTGGTGGCCGTGTGCGGCTTCCCGGACGATGACCCCGACGCGCTCCTGTGGGCGGTGTCGCGCACTCCCTACGCCATTACAGGCTCTATATTCGCTCGTGTAAGACAACTCGTGTAACACTAGCACCACGGAATTTCTACGAGTAATATTTTGTATGAGTCGACAACGGACAAAGACAAGTAAAGTATCTGTAAGAGAAGTCGAATCGACTATAAATGAACATTTTACATATTCGTGAAAAAAACCTTGGTTATGGTGTCGATATTATGCTTTTTATACCGAGTAAAACCCTCCCCGAAATAAATTCTTGACTACGACCGGTGGTCGGTTTGCTGCTGATATCTTCTGTTCAAATAATTTCTTTTAAATTGCGCATCATCCACTAACGGTTTTTTTTTTTTTTATCGTGGTAAAATCATCAAATGAGTCCTCCCACCCCGGGCAGGGCGGGAGGGACTGTCAGACTTGTACTGACTAAAATCCACGGTGTCCTTCAATAGCCCTTTATAATCCGGGGTCACGGTAATGAGATAAGTCCCGCGACCCCGGCAGGCTTTGGCCCTCTAGAGGGGGGCCCCGTCATCTTGCTGACGCTCTTTGAGGCGCGCGTGGAACACAACGCGCCGTCGACCCGGGCATGGTCCATGGTCGGGCAGCGAGTTGCCCTTTACTCGCCGCCATCCACTAACGGTATTTAGAAAAATTAAGTCAGACCAAGCCTGTTCCTACTGGTGAGTTGCTCGTTGCACGCATTGCTAGAGGGCCGTGGATGAGGGAGGATAGCGATCCAGGGCGTACATGTACGTTGATATTAGCAGATAGTTATGGAAAGGTATAGGGTAAGTATAGTGACTGTTATCTACACACAGTGTCCTATGTCCCTTAGGACACGGCGTGGGCGCAGTGGGCGGCGGGCGAGCTGCGCGACCTGTCGGCCTCGCTGGTGCTCAACGAGCGCTGCTCGGACGAGCTGCCGGGCCAGCAGGCCGTGGGCGGCACGCGCAAGTCCAGCGCCACCGGAGCTAAGGTATACACTGTGTTTCTTTCATAGCTAGTGCGTCACGACTCATGCTCGTTTTGGCGCTTGAATGGCAACGAGTTCTATGAATAGGCGCTTTGTAACAAAATATAATCAATTGCTTCTAGAAATTGTCTTGAAAAACTCCGAGACAGGCATTAGTTCTGACAATGGGATACGTTAACATTACGTTAAGTTTGAAGCTCCTGCGGGTTGGAATTTGTTTTAATTATAAGGCCCTATGAACTAATACGAATCTCGTAGATTTTTTCATTTTAATATTAGGTCTTTACCTATGAAACTGCCGTTTTTTCCAAAAGTAGTCATTTGTTTATAGATTAGTGTTACATTTTCATCGCATTTCAATATTTTTCGTCATCATGGATATCTTTCCACGACGGTACTCATATTCCATAATTAGGTACTCGAATTAAAAATTCGAGTAATTATGGAATATGAGTACCGTCGTGGTAGCAACGCGGCACAAGCGGCACGCAACATCAACGACGTTTACGGAGCTACAAACCAACGCACCACCTGTTATTGGTTTGCTCGCTTCCGTTCTGGAAATTTCGACCTGAAAAATGAACCTCGCGGTCGTCCGAAAACTTTGGTCGACAATGACGAATTAAAGGCGATTGTGGAAGTTGATGATACACAATCTACGGCTGAATTAGCAGCAGCTTTCAACGTTAGCGTCAAAACAATATTGGTCCATTTGCGTCAAATTGGCAAGGTAAAATAGCTTGACAAATGGGTGCCCCACGAACTCAATGATCGCCAGCGCGAAGTACGCATCGAGACGTGGCTTGCACTGCTCAACAGACACGCAAATGAAGCAATTTTGAACCGCATTGTTACCTGCGATGAAAATTAATAGATTTAAAAAATCTAAAAACCCACGTTTTTAAATGTCCTAAAAATAAGAAAATAACCCTACGGGGTTGAGAGAGGGGCCACTCAAAACGTGGGGGCGTATATTATTTAAGGAATTATTTATGGGATATATTTACATGACGTGTATAGATCGTGGGTGTAACTTGCAAAGATACGCCCCCACGTTTTGAGTGGCCCCTCTCTCAACCCCGTAGGGTTATTTTCTTATTTTTAGGACATTTAAAAACGTGGGTTTTTAGATTTTTTAAATCTATTAATTATTTTATTATTTTTATCATTGTTCATCGGGTTTGAAGCTACCCTGAAAATTTCAGCCTGCTAGCTTATCGGGAAGTGCCTTAAAGCCTGTCCGCCATCTTGGACGTCCGCCATATTGGCCATATTTAAGTCACATGACTATTTTTTTCGCATTTCTCACAGCAAACCCTTTCATTTGATACCCATATCATGGGGGTGGATTTCAAACAGCCAGTCTATCATCTTGGACGTCCGCCATATTGGATTTAAGTCAAGTGACTATTTTTTTCGTATTCCTCACAGCAAACCCTTTTATTTGATACCCATATCATGGGGGTGGGTTTCAAACAGCCAGTCCGCCATCTTGAGGAGGCCGCCATATTGGATTTGTGATGACGTTTCTTAGCTAGTCATGTATTGTCATCAGAACTCAAAGCGTGCACAAAATTTCAGCCTGCTAGCTTATCGGGAAGTTCCTCAAAATTGAGTTGCAAAAGTCCAACCGGAACGACAAACAAACAAGAAAAGTGAGTGTATAAAAACGTGGGAAAAATGGATTCTGTTTGATAACCGCAAGCGTTCAGCAAGTTGGTTGGATCCTGGTTCAGCACCTAAACAATGCCCTAACCGAAAACTTACCCCTAGAAAAGTGATGGTCACTGTTTGGTGGTCTAGCGCCGGTGTGATTCATCACAGCTTCTTACCAAACGAGGTGAGCATTACTGCAGATGTGTACTGTGAAGAACTGAGCACAATGATGGAGAAGCTGGCACATCTCCAATCAGCATTGGTCAATCGCTCGTCTCCGCTGCTCCTGCACGACAACGCGCGACCTCATACTGCACAGCAGACGGTCACCAAGTTGCAAGAACTGGGGTTTGAAGCTCTCCGTCATCCGCCCTACTCACCAGACTTTGAGCCTACAGACTACTACTTTTTCCGGAATTTGGATAACTTCTTGGCGGGAAAAAAATTCAATACCCGAGAGGCAGTACAAAATGCCTTTGAAGAATTTGTTGCCAGCTGATTTCTTTAAGGACATCAATAAACTGCCACTGCGTTGGCAGACATGCATTGGAGGCATGGGTCATTACTTCGATTTATACAAATAAAAGATACATGAAAAAAAATCGTTTAAATTGTTTCATACAAAACGGCAATTTCATAGGTAAAGACCTATTATATCTTTTCTGTGCTTAGCAGCAAAAGCTTACTCATTGGGCAAATAAGATAGCGTGCGCTTTGTAAAATTGCATGCATGTTTATTTGTCGCGCATGTGTCGCTGGCGAGTGCCATGTCGTACCTGCTGCAGTTCAGCACGGAGCGCTCCATCAAGGAGGGGCAGCTCGCACGTCACCTACCGCTACATGTGTTGTGTTGCAGGCGGGCGCCATGTCGTACCTGCTGCAGTTCAGCACGGAGCGCTCCATCAAGGAGGGGCAGCTCGCACGTCACCTACCGCTACATGTGTTGTGTTGCAGGCGGGCGCCATGTCGTACCTGCTGCAGTTCAGCACGGAGCGCTCCATCAAGGAGGGGCAGCTCGCACGTCACCTACCGCTACATGTGTTGTGTTGCAGGCGGGCGCCATGTCGTACCTGCTGCAGTTCAGCACGGAGCGCTCCATCAAGGAGGGGCAGCTCGCACGTCACCTACCGCTACATGTGTTGTGTTGCAGGCGGGCGCCATGTCGTACCTGCTGCAGTTCAGCACGGAGCGCTCCATCAAGGAGGGGCAGCTCGCACGTCACCTACCGCTACATGTGTTGTGTTGCAGGCGGGCGCCATGTCGTACCTGCTGCAGTTCAGCACGGAGCGCTCCATCAAGGAGGGGCAGCTCGCACGTCACCTACCGCTACATGTGTTGTGTTGCAGGCGGGCGCCATGTCGTACCTGCTGCAGTTCAGCACGGAGCGCTCCATCAAGGAGGGGCAGCTCGCACGTCACCTACCGCTACATGTGTTGTGTTGCAGGCGGGCGCCATGTCGTACCTGCTGCAGTTCAGCACGGAGCGCTCCATCAAGGAGGGGCAGCTCGCACGTCACCTACCGCTACATGTGTTGTGTTGCAGGCGGGCGCCATGTCGTACCTGCTGCAGTTCAGCACGGAGCGCTCCATCAAGGAGGGGCAGCTCGCACGTCACCTACCGCTACATGTGTTGTGTTGCAGGCGGGCGCCATGTCGTACCTGCTGCAGTTCAGCACGGAGCGCTCCATCAAGGAGGGGCAGCTCGCACGTCACCTACCGCTACATGTGTTGTGTTGCAGGCGGGCGCCATGTCGTACCTGCTGCAGTTCAGCACGGAGCGCTCCATCAAGGAGGGGCAGCTCGCACGTCACCTACCGCTACATGTGTTGTGTTGCAGGCGGGCGCCATGTCGTACCTGCTGCAGTTCAGCACGGAGCGCTCCATCAAGGAGGGGCAGCTCGCACGTCACCTACCGCTACATGTGTTGTGTTGCAGGCGGGCGCCATGTCGTACCTGCTGCAGTTCAGCACGGAGCGCTCCATCAAGGAGGGGCAGCTCGCACGTCACCTACCGCTACATGTGTTGTGTTGCAGGCGGGCGCCATGTCGTACCTGCTGCAGTTCAGCACGGAGCGCTCCATCAAGGAGGGGCAGCTCGCACGTCACCTACCGCTACATGTGTTGTGTTGCAGGCGGGCGCCATGTCGTACCTGCTGCAGTTCAGCACGGAGCGCTCCATCAAGGAGGGGCAGCTCGCACGTCACCTACCGCTACATGTGTTGTGTTGCAGGCGGGCGCCATGTCGTACCTGCTGCAGTTCAGCACGGAGCGCTCCATCAAGGAGGGGCAGCTCGCACGTCACCTACCGCTACATGTGTTGTGTTGCAGGCGGGCGCCATGTCGTACCTGCTGCAGTTCAGCACGGAGCGCTCCATCAAGGAGGGGCAGCTCGCACGTCACCTACCGCTACATGTGTTGTGTTGCAGGCGGGCGCCATGTCGTACCTGCTGCAGTTCAGCACGGAGCGCTCCATCAAGGAGGGGCAGCTCGCACGTCACCTACCGCTACATGTGTTGTGTTGCAGGCGGGCGCCATGTCGTACCTGCTGCAGTTCAGCACGGAGCGCTCCATCAAGGAGGCGCTGCGCGGCAGCTCAGATGTTACCTACCGCTACATGGACCAGACGCCGCCCGCCATCACGCTCTCCTGAACACTACCTCTACAATTGTACACTCACAATAAAACGTCCGTTTAAGTCATTTCTATATATTTTTATTGTAATTCAGGATCAAAACATAATGGATATACAATACAAGTAACGCAGCTCGCAGCGCAGTGACTGGTCCGCGCGGCGACACATTTGTACACGACACGAGCACATCACAATGTTACACCTACCTACTGCTACCTCCTGCGACTCTCGTCTCACGGAGGGCGACTCGGCTGAGGCCTCGCTTCCGAATTCTTCTAACGACTACTAGTAACGATTACATTATAACTTCTTTTGTACACATTTTCTTACAAATCACTATCAAGATCTCACCGATTCGCACCTCAGTTTACAAATATTAAACACAAAATATTGCGTTCCTATAAATAAGATTATCAGTTATTATACTACTATAATTATTAATAATGTACCAAGTAAATGTCATAATATGCGTAAAGTAAGTACGATACAACTAGGCATTGGCAAGTGTCGGCCGGGCGGCCTGCGCCTGCGCCGCACGCGAGCGACCCGCGGCACGAGCGCGTGCCTCGCGAGCGACCCGCGGCACGAGCGCGTGCCTCGCGAGCGACCCGCGGCACGACCGCGTGCCTCGCGAGCGGCGCAGGCGCTACATACAACAATATAAATATAATTATGACACTCTTACAGCGTGCCCGAACAAAACGTTACATCTACGTTCATAATAATAACTAGTGGGAATGATCCCGGGCAGCAGCGCGGCAGTCCGCTAGCGACACTACTACACTACACTACACGAGCACGAGCTGAGCTGCCCAGCACAGCTCCAGCGAAGGCACAGCTCCAGCGAAGGCACAGCTCACTTAGCATGTTTATCAATTACAATTAAATACATTTAATAAGCAGTTATAAAAACATTTTCGTCAGTCCTTATGACCCAATACTCGTAAGAAATACTATAAAAATATACATTTTACGTCTTTTAATACATTGACAACGTTTGTTAGCGAATTACGTTTCAATAAAAACTTGTAAATCTTAAAAACGGTTAGTAAAAGATTGTTACATAATTTAGGAATGCCATGTGGAATGAGTTCAACGTGATCACGACTCACGCTTGGCAGGCGCCTCACAGCTTGTCTATTTGTCTATGCTCCGTCAATCGTCATAGACTAAGAACAAATACAGTTACATCATAATTTATTATTTAGTAAATACGTAGAATCATTTAAATGCTTTAAAATGTCCCAAAACGTTAAGTTGAAGTCGTTATCATCTAATCAGTCTCGCTCGGTCGCTCGGCGACGGTTGTTGATCACGGTGATGTATCGCCGAGCGCCTACAGATATGACTCGATGCACCCTAACCTACGCGGATATACATAGTTGAGCAGTTTGAGCGGCGGCCGTGACGTCACGCGCTCCGCCCTCCTCGGCGACATCTTATCTAATCCTGTCTCAGCGACCTGTTCATGGAATTAATATTGAATAAATTAATTTTAATAGAACAAATTACGGGTGCTTCTGTACAGAAATAGCGGGTGTAACGACCCGTGTACCTGTGAGTGTGTGACTAGAACAGCAGGTCGGTGGCGTGCGTGCGCGCCTCGCTCCAGGAGCGCGCCGCGTCGGCGCCGCACGGCCGCGCGTCTCCCTCGCCGTCCGCGCCGCTCGCCCGCGCGTCCTCCTCGCCGTCCGTGTGCTCGCTGCGAGCAGGCGCTGCGCAACACACTGTGTCAACTAGGGTGCAGCAATATAATAGTCACCGACATAATGATACAAAGCACACAAAAACCTAGCGCACAACAGACAGCACATCAACCTACCTCAAGCTGTCAATAGATTTTTAACCTTATCACAATAGAAGGAAGTAAATGTTCGATTGATAAAATTTGATAGATTTGGGTAGGTTGACCTGCTGGCGTCTGTACGTCCACTCGCTGCGTAGGGGGACATAGGGTTTGCTAAGAGTGCGCCGCTGTAGTGTTGATAAATGTACCAACATAATAACAATGCTCGGGTCTGTGGTCTGTCTGTCTTCATGTTTGTGGCGAGGTATGTGCTACACACAGGCTGCGCGTGACGAAACGAGATATACAGTGTGTCCGGACACGAGTTAGCGATACTTGAAGGGAATATTATAGACTCATTTTCATCGACAAAACTGCTTTTAAAAAAATTCTTACTCCAACACCTCGCGAATGGCGGCCATTTTAGTTTTTTGATTTGTCGAACTGGGGTATGTACAATAAAATGCAAATATCTTTGAATCCAAGAGACCTACATACATGCAAATGACTTTATTGCAAAGTTAAATGTTAAGGCTTTTCAAAAACTTGCAAAAGTTTTCTAAATAATATGTAGAAAGAACCAAAAAACGTGGGCAAACACGAAATTGTACACAAAAGTTACTGAATATTTTCACATTTTATACTCTAGCACGAAAAGTACCCCGGTATTTTGCTTTGGTGTTTGCATTAAATTAAAAGTATTTGAGTCAGGCTATAAAATGGTATTAAAATTATTTCTCTACGTCAAGTACTTTAGGAGTTATTCTTACTTGAACATAACCCTTCCTTAGCGCATGTACCACCAATGTTACAGAAGCTGCATTCTTTGGGTGAGCTGAACCGTTTCAACGTAAATTTATGAGCTGACATTATTAACCACCATGTAAATGATCCTAACGAATCACCATTAAACTGAAATAATATATTTTTTTTTTACTTTATGAAATCGGTTTCTTTGAATAAATTCAAAAAATGGGCCATTTCAGTTTATGGGTGATTCGTTGGGATCATTTACATGGTGGTTAATAATGCCAGCTCATAAATTTACACTGAAACGATTTAGCTCGCCCAAAGAATGCGACACCTGTAATATTGGGTACATTCGTTAAGGAAGGGTTATGTTCAAGTAAGAATAACTCCTAAAGTACTTGACGTAGAGAAATAATTTTAATACCATTTTATAGCCTAACTCAAATACTTTTAATTTAATGCAAACACCAAAGCAAAATACCGGGGTACTTTTCGTGCTAGAGTATAAAATGTGAAAATATTCAGTAACTTTTGTGTACAATTTCGTGTTTGCCCACGTTTTTTGGTTCTTTCTACATATTATTTAGAAAACTTTTGCAAGTTTTTGAAAAGCCTTAACATTTAACTTTGCAATAAAGTCATTTGCATGTATGTAGGTCTCTTGGATTCAAAGATATTTGCATTTTATTGTACATACCCCAGTTCGACAAATCAAAAAACTAAAATGGCCGCCATTCGCGAGGTGTTGGAGTAAGAATTTTTTTAAAAGCAGTTTTGTCGATGAAAATGAGTCTATAATATTCCCTTCAAGTATCGCTAACTCGTGTCCGGACACACTGTATATGTCGCAGAACCAACACAGAAGCACAATAATTCAGAATAACGCCATCTATTGTCATTGCCGAGGAATCAAAACAGAAGCACAATTTGGAATCTCTATGGATTATTGTTAATTTAGAATAACGCCATCTATCATCGTTAGTGTGGAATCAAAACAGAAACTCAATTTAGAATCTTTATTGATTAGTGTTAATTTAGAATAACGCCATCTGTCTCTCATTGGAGAAACTATGAAGTTAGATTTGACAGATAACGCTTAGAAACGTCAAGTTATTAAACTTGGGGATGCTTTATCGTGGAGTAATGGCAACACCGAGCGAATAGTCTAGTCGAATATCGATTCGGAAGTTTAATCAGGTATTCGACGTTGACAGGTACTGACGTTGACAGATATGTTGGCAAACCTGTGTGGGGTAGGCCACTTGGACGGACAGTTGAGTGAAGTGAACACTTTGAATCGGTCCGTCAAGCTGTGTAGACATCTTGGTCACGCCACGTCGTCCACGATAAACTTCCCGCGTTCCTAAGTTTTTAATCGAGCCATATCTCGGACATCCTTGATTATTTTGTATTCAGTGTGTGTTAGCAAGTAATTAAAAGTGTTAACGAAGGTTTCGTGAGTGTTATTTCCAATATCGCGCCCCTTCTGATATCGATTCTTCGACATATACATGAGACTTGCTCTATTTACAAGGTAAGGTATAATGAAAATATATTTGCTACCTTTGTGTTACGAGATATTAAATAAATAAAGTGGTCAGCCATTCTGACGTCAGGTTGGCTGACCACTTTTAAGTTCTCATCGTTTTAGCGTTGTATTAATTTTGTTGTTCTATAAACAGTTATTATTAAAGCTATTAAACAGTCTGTACTGTACATACATTTTATTATTAACGTCTTTTCTTCTCAGAAATAATAATTTTTGGATACCATATTCAAGTTTTATCCATTTGTAATTTCTTTAATTATTTACATATCACAACCAACAACGCAACAACCCGCACTGGGCCCGCGTGGTGGATTATGGCCCACTCCCTCTCACAGAGAGGAGGCCTGTGTCCCAACAGTGGGAACATTTAAGACTGATGATGATTTACATATCACATAATCACATTTATTCTTAGGAATATAAGTATATCCACAACAGGCATTCCGTCCGTCTTTACATTGCTCAAGTGTTGAACTAGACCTTATAAACTTTTTGATGTGGGCTTTTTTTAGCGTGGTAAAATCTTCAAATTAGGTCTCCCACCCAGGACAGGGCGGGAGGGACTGTCAGACTCGTACTGACTAAAATCCACGGTGTCGTTCAATAGCCCTTTACATTCCGGGGCCACGGTTACCCGATAGTTCCGCTACCCCGCCAGGCCTTCTAAGGGGGGTGCGTCCATTATGCTGACAGCTGTTTGAGGTGCGCGTGGAACAATGTGGTGGTGGTGCTCTCCAAAAACGGGGCAGTTCTGCACCGTGTCCTCCGAGTGATCCTTGCAGTGGTGACACCCGGGCGTTTCTTCCTTCCCTATCCGACATAGGTACCTCCCGGAACTTCCGTGTCCGGTGAGGACCTGCTTCAAGCGGAAGGTAAGGACGCCTATCCAGCCATTCCTAAAAGAGGGGTCTTACCGCCGCAATTGCGACGTGCCCGACCGATGTGGTAATGGTTATCAGGAGACAATGGAGAGCCCGTTTGCGCCGACCCCACAAAACCCCATTCAAAACATAAATGTGAAGATTGCCAAGTTCAATATTAACAGTTTCACTGTTCGCGCAGCAGACACAATATCTAAACAATAGTCCTGAACCACATGTGATTCATTGGACAGGGAATGGGTTAATTAAGTATTAACAAGAACTGTGATCTGAATGAGTGGTGCTCAGTTCTGTGGAAAATCTTGAAAAGCTTATATGTTTTGAATTGGCTAGTCTACAAATTCTAGATATGGACAGAACGTCAATGGTTCGTGCGCCATGGAGATAGGGCGGAGTGCGGGGCCCATCCCTCCTTCGCGGGGGTACCATTCCTCATTTCCCACTAATAAGAAAAACGTAAAATTTTATCAGCCTATGGTAATTTAGGAACAGTCACATGACTCGCATGGTATTTATTAAGCTAATCAAGTTATTTATGTAAACCTTGGAAGCATGTTTATTTTAATGAAAAATGAGTTGTATGAAGTTGAGTGAGGCGTATGTTGTATGTGGAGTGGTACTCACCGGGCACGTCGTGGTCTGCGTCGTGCCGCGTCACGCCCAGCTGGAAGGCGCCGGCCAGCGTCTTGTGCGGCGTGTAGCGTGCCAGGGCCGCCGACGCTGCGAGAAACAACTCTCAACTACTGTGCTACACTGGCCTACGATAGCTGTGCCGGTGTGCCAACAGAAGCACCTCCTCACATTTACCTATATCTAGGAGTCTTATTGGTTCAGTTACTACATACAGGCAGACATAACCGCGATTGTTTAAAATACTACATTTAGCACATAATATGAGTGCTGACTAAATCATTCGGAAGCTACCTTTTCTAAAGGCTGATTATACATATAGACGACTAAAAGGCAAATGTAATAAGACCTTAGGCGGCAATACTGCCTTCAAAAAGTGGTATCTCAAAAATTAATTGAACAGATTTTGATGAACTTAGAAGAATTACTATACTGTCAAAAAATTCAAAAATATATCATTCGTTTTCCATACTTCATAATCTCACGGGTCAGTAATAATGGGTTTGTTGAGCTACCAGTTTTTTAGCTTATGGACACAATAGCGGGCTTTTAATCACACACACACACATACTCAATATAGATATTACATAATTTATAATACCTAGATCACGTAAATTTTACACGTCTGACTACAAAAAAAGTTAAACATCTGTTGAACACTTGTCTAAAAAAATCTGTGAAGTCCAAAAAAGGCATTTGGCTTTGATATATTAGTAGTTTTGCAGTTACATTTTTTTTTAAGAGAAGTGTTTAACTTTTTTAGATATGAAATACTTTCGATGTAGATTGCTGACGATGCTGGATAATCGTACTGCGATCAGAAGAGGCACACCATCGCACATTCGGCAGTGCGGCGCATCAGACCGCACGACCGGTGCGTCTTGAGTGAGCGTCTACATCGCGACCCTACTATCTCACTAGCTACCTACCAATCAATCTTACTGGATTAGCTTTGAAAATAAACATACGTTTACAACGGAAAAGAATCGTTGCATTCGAAAAAACTAAATGGACAAATGTTTATAGGAGTAGGTCGCGTGCGTCAGTGTCGATAAGATAGCAGCCGTCACTCAGTGCCAAGTAGCAAGACCAAATATTGTGTGTCAGTGTCGCGCGTCCTCCGAGTACGACAAACGTACCAGTGTACATACAACGACGAAACTAACTACGAGTTAGTCCTTCACACAGAATCAAACGTTCAACATTATAATAATTGTGTTTTATTTTGCAAAAATATCGCTTCTTCCACACTGGCTATGAATGTATACGAAAATAAATGTGTTGGTCGCGGCAACCTAGCTGCACAACATGCGCGGCGTGCGGCGCGCGGCGGTGTGACGTCACACGAAGGTCTCAGCGCGCGGCAGTCGACGCACACGCCGGTACACTGCCGCAACAACCACACCGTAACGTAACAATACCGCGCGGCTGCGGCAGACCGCTCAGAGTGCGCAGGCGCTTAACAACTACATGTATTATATACAATGATATTATAAGTCATAGATATGTTATACACGTACAAAACAACAGAAAAAAGCGTACGGCGCAGAGAGGCAGCACACATACACACACTTTTTATTCACACACATTACATTTCACTACAAGTAAAAAGGATAGCTTGATAAAACCAATATGAAAAAAAGTGACAGCTAGATGGTGACGCTCTCTCTTTTATCTCACTCGCACTCTCATTCGCACTCTTTCTTTTACGACGCCATATTTTAGAAACGTAATGTTTTATTTGTGAAAATATTAAGATAAATAATATATTTACGAATGATAAGTGATTCTTTGACTTTTAGAAGTCTTGCTTGTATAATTTGTACAATATCTCATCACACACGACGCCATTTTCGGTGGTTTTGAGTCACTTTTACTTTTGACTCACTCTGTAGTACGTGAAGTGCATCCGTTGTCGCTGGCAACGTCGGACTGAGGTCAAGGTTTGTGAATCAACCACATTTGAGCGCGTCTGTTTTTGAGCGCGTATAACGTATCTACACCTTTTTTACTTATAATATCATTGATTATACACCGTGTTCCGGACGATATACATAAACTTCGACCAGATGTTCAAACCACGGAAGTAAGCATTTTTCATTATGGACACATTAATAAATTCTTATTTTTTATTTTTTGTTAATTTTCATACAAACTAAATACCTAGACGTAAATAACCCGATATGCATGCCTCTTTATCCGAATTGGCAACGTCATTCATAACATTTGGCGGGCTGAAACAAATGAAATGCAAATAGTATTTGATAGATTTCAAATTAAGATACTTTCTCACTGCATAGCTCAATTAAATTTCATTAAATGAAATTACAAATATCTTTGTAACGAAGCCTTTTTAAGTACTACTTCCTTTGTTGGATTTGATTTGTAAAAGCCATAGAAGTATTTGCTAAAGTTTATGGATAACGTGAAGAACACGGTGTATACTAGTAAGTGAGCTTACCCATGACGCGATGCGATTGCAATTCGATCGATTCCAACTACAAGTGAAAATCAACTTTACCACTACGACATATTATGACATAAAACACGTTGTTATCTACGGATATATGAAAAAAAATCTAAAAACCCACGTTTTAAATGTCCTAAAAATAAGAAAATAACCCTACGGGGCTGAGAGAGGGGCCACTCAAAACGTGGGGGCGTATATTATTTAAGGGATTATTTTTGGGATATAATTTACATGACGTGTATAGATCGTAGGTGTAACTTGCAAAGATACGCCCCCACGTTTTGAGTGGCCCCTCTCTCAGCCCCGTAGGGTTATTTTCTTATTTTTAGGACATTTAAAACGTGGGTTTTTAGATTTTTTAAATCTATTAATTATTTTATTATTTTTATCTTTGTTCATCGGGTTTGAAGCTACCCTGAAAATTTCAGCCTGCTAGCTTATCGGGAAGTGCCTAAAAGCCTGTCCGCCATCTTGGACGTCCGCCATATTAGATTTAAGTCACATGACTATTTTTTTCGTATTCCTGACAGCAAACCCTTTCATTTGATACCCATATCATGGGGGTGGATTTCTAACAGCCAGTCTGCCATCTTGGACGTCCGCCATATTGGATTCATGTCACGTGACTATTTTTTTCGTACTCCTGACAGCAAACCCTTTCATTTGATATCCTTAACATAGGTGTGCATTTCAAATAGCCTGTCTGCCATCTTGGACGTCCGCCATATTGGATTTAAGTCACGTGACTATTTTTTCGTATTCCTGACAGCAAACCCTTTCATTTGATACCCATATCATGGGGGAGGATTTGAAACAGCCAGTCCGCCATCTTGGGGAGGCCGCCATATTGGATTTGTTATGACGTTTCTTAGCTAGTCATGTATTGTCATCAGAACTCAGAGCGTGTGCAAAATTTCAGCCTGCTAGCTTATCGGGAAGTGCCTCAAAATTGAGTTGCAAAAGTCCAACCGGAACGACAAACAAACAAACAAATAAACAAACAAACAAACAAGAAAAGTGAGTGTATAAAAACGTGGTAAAAACAAAACACAATCGCCACGACGACGGCGACGTTAAGTCAATCGAATTGCATCTTTATTTCTTAGTTGCAAGGTTGATTTTCACTTGTAGTTGGAATCGATCGAATCGTCCATGGGTAAAGTCCTTAATAGTGGTTAACGAGGACCAGCCGGAGTGCTACGTTTAGAACGATTCGCATACTATCGTTATGGCGCGACGTACGACCTACACTGAGTAGTGACAGCGGCACAAGGAGCCCCGCGCGGAGCCCGGCACAGCTGCCACATGTGCACGGTGTTTTGTTTGTAAAGACGATCGCGCTATTTTAGAACCTTCTTGTTAAAAGAACTTGTTGCTATTCTTCATCCAAATATTTGATGTTAGAAAATAGGATGTCAATAACAATTATATGTTAAAATAGTTTGTAATCATCGTCCGCGTGGCATGAGAGCGCGAGCAGTGCTTGAGTGGAGTGGCTCAAGGTTGTCGATAATCGTGCTCGAACTTGTTGCGTTATCGGCTCGAGTGGGACAGTCACTTGCACTTCATGAAGCTGTTCACAGTTATTCTACTTCCGACAGCAGCTATCCTACAGCAACTTATTGTTTCAAATAAATAATGATCATTGTGATAAACTCAAATACAGCCCTGTATTCAGTATAGAAGAGATTGTAATGTATGGCATAGTTACTGATATGCGTGTTGGCGGCGAGTGTAGCGTGGAGGACTGACTCGGCCAGCTGCGGCGTGGCGGCGGGGCCAGTGGGACTGGCCGGGGCTGCCCCCGCCGCCGGGGCCGCGTCCGCCGCCGTAGCCCCGTCGGCCGCGCACACCGGGGCCGACGGGGCCGTGTTTGGGGCTTCCTCGCACAACGACGTCTCCGAAGGATACTCGAACGTGCGCGTCAGTGAGTCGTCGAACTGCAGCTTCAGCTGAAAATAATATATATCACACATAATTATGTTAGTTTTTCGTAACAGGGCGTTATACAAAGAGCGAAAGAGTTGCAAAGCAATAATAATTGTTTTAAAATCGGATCGTTCGAGTCGGAATTAGTGCAGGAATATCACGTGGGGAGCATCGGCCGCACATGGCACCCTTCCTTAGAATTTTCTTCCTTCTTTTTCCAACCCGTGTCACATGTAGCTCACACAATCTGCTTCGTCCCCAGCAGTCAGTACAAACAATGCTGTAAGACGATATTTTCTGCGATTTCAGACAACAATAGTTGCTACAATGTTGAAGTAAAACTTGTCGTCATTTTCAAGTCCTTAACAGGATACTACTATATTAATTTCAGGGTAACTGAGCTGTCATCCTTCACGAGCTGGCCATTAATGTAATCACACAAAACGAAGAGATGGAGGTGCAATCAATGAGTATGACCGACTGGACTGTAATAGCAAAAATATTTTTCATCCCCCCAGATAAAGTACGGAATGAGTACATCAGAGGCTCCTTCAAAATCACTCCAATCGCAGGAAAAATGACTGAGAGTCGCTTAAGATGGTTTGGACACGTAATGAGGCGAGACGAAGAGCACGCCTTTAAGGGTGCTCCCACATTTATCGACGCGGAATCGGCTTAAGCCGGTCGAAAAAACCTTTATGTCAACGTAATAAGGGTGTTACTAATACCATTCGCATCGGCTCGGCTCGGACGACGCGAGCCGATGCGAATGGTATTAGTAACACCCTTATTCGCTCAGGATTCTAATTTTTGAATAACTCGTTGCTCTTGTGATTCAATTTTAGAATTCTTCGCTTGCTCGGTCATCAAAATTGAGCACGCGGTTAAAAAGCAACTTTGCACTCTTGTATAACAAATAACTATGAAGGGATTAAGTATCAGCAAGATAATAAATATATTGCATGTGCGCTCTACTCGCGACAACCGGTATGACCACGCCCGCGTGACGTTGACCGCGCCGGCTCACTCGCGAGTCGCGGGGGACGCCGGCGCTGAAGGGATGCCTTACTTTCATCACCACGCCCACACATACACATGACTCAACCACTATGAATGCATTTTGTGGTATTTGTAACCGGCTTCAAGAAGGAAGAGGTTCTCAATTCGGTCGATTTGTATTATTTATGTACACCGATTACTCCAAGTTTCTGGACGAATTTGTGCTTTTTTTTTTTTTTGTAAAATACTGTTGCACTTGTTGTTTGGTTACCATTGGATACCATTTAGATACCATTGGATCAAACAAGTGTCAAATATTTTTTCTTTCCGAGTTCGGTGACAAAAAAGTGTATAAAATAAAAAATAAAGCCATCGACTCCCGAAAGAAATGTTATGGTTATTCTATGGTAATTTTTTTTTGTAGTGTAAAGGCGCTCCCTCACCGCGAGCATTCACCTGTATTGTAACATAAAAGTGCGCAATTTGATGCTCTAATTGTCTTCGAATGTTCAAATCTGTAACGTTACATTACAGGTGAATGCTCGCGGTGAGGGAGCGCCCTAACAAGCTACCAAGACAAATATATTTTAAAGTATAATTTAGGTATTGGACTAAAATAATGGTTCTGAGCACAACCTGTTGTTGTCGGCACCAACATCTGGACTGGAGAGATGTCATGTGCCAGATAGTCTGCTTGGCGGCGCGACGTACGAGGCCACCTTCTGTCTTTCCAATCATGGCATTGTCAATACGTCCCCATTCCTTCCCGACAAGATCCCATTCTCTACAGCTGCTAGCCTAGCAGCCAGGCAGCCGACAGTGCAGTGTATGAGGAAGAGGTTACCTTGGAAATCCGGTCCTTGTTGGGCCTGCTGGGCATGGAGGTGCGGCCGTTGATGAGCACGTTGTCGTTGACGAACCGCACGCGGCACGGCGAGGGCGGCGCGCCGTCCGTCTCCGTCTCCGAGTCGGAGTCGGCGCGCACCAGCGCCTCCCGCCGCAGCACCACCACGCCCGTCTCGCCCGGCTGTCGACATATTATTTCGAAATGTTATAAATGTGTAGCTTATCAATTAAATCTATCGTTTGAAATCGGAATCTTTGCATGCAAATATTATTCTATGTTCTCGCACAGCATTATGAGTTGCGATAACATCGCATGCTCCCTCAAATTAGTTTGTAGCAAGTCACCCTCGGCCCCGCTGTCTCGCATACTATAATACCAATTCGCCATGCCTATTCACACACGGCGAATTAGAGTTTTTCGACACTACAACTAATAGTCCAGTCGAATTCAGTGTATACCTCGGAAACCAGTAACACTTAATGGCTTTGAATAAATCTCGATTTATTGAAATACTTATGTCTAATTTCCACGAATGTTTCTTTTTCCTTGACATAACGAATATTATGTTTAACGCAAACTGTTTTACCGATTTTCCACAGAAGTGATTTTTGGATAATAGCTAGTCACATTCTTCTATTGATTGTGCCATGTTATTTTCGAAGCAGGCAGTAATATCAGTGTGTCAAAACCGCATTCGAGTACTTTTAAAACGTAACTTGATTCTCCATTTCCTCCAATTTTCTTGATTTCTCTAAAACACCTCTAGGTGTTTTAGAGAAATCCTAAAACACGTAGGTATTTGTTCATGTTTTTAGGGTTCCGTACGTCCGAATACAAAAACGGAACCCTTATAGGATCACTCGTGTGTCCGTCTGTCTGTCGCTTACAGTCAATTATCTCCGAATCTACTAGACCGATTGGGTTGAAATTTGGTACACATGTCCATTCCTGTGACCCAAGCACAGAGGTGTGACGTGAATAGATGAAATCTGTATGTGGGAGGTAATTTTTGGGGGGGAAGGGGAAAATGAAAAAAAAAGTTTTGAAAACTGCATCGTGTGACATATCAAATGAATTGTCTGGTTGAGACAATCTTAAATGTATTTTTTTTGTAATTTTAAAATAAATGGTTTCCGAGTTATTCAAGAAAATAGACGAAATTTGACCATTCCCCCTCCCCCCTTATCTCCGAAATTACTGAACCTAAAATTTTGAAAAAAATACAGTAATTAGTTTTCTACTTATAGATTATAGGAAAATCAATAAGAAGTCCATATCTGTATATGGGAGGTAATTTTGGGGGGAACGGGAAAATTAAAAAAAATATATTTGAAAACTGCATCGTGTGACATATCAAATGAAAGGTCTTATTGAGACAATTTTAAATATATTTTTATTGTAATTTTAAAATAAACAGTTTCCAAGTTATTCAAGAAAATAGACGAAATTTGACCATTCCCCCCCCCCTTATCTCCGAAACTACTGAACCTTAAATTTTGAAAAAAATACAGAAATTAGTTTTCTACTTATAGATTATAGGATAACCTATAAGAAGTCCACATCTGTATATGGGAGGTAATTTTTGGGGGGGGAAAGGGAAAATTAAAATAAAATATTTGAAAACTGCATCGTGTGACATATCAAATGAAAGGTATTGTTGAGACAAACTTAAAAGTATTTTTTTTGTAATTTTAAAATAAATGGTTTCAAAGTTATTCAAAAAAAAATAGACGAAGCTTGACCATTCCCCCCCCCCTTATCTCCGAAACTACTGAACCTAAAATTTTGAAAAAATTACAGGAATTAGTTTTCTACTTATAGATTATAGGATAACCTATAAGAAGTCCATATCTGTATATGGGAGGTAATTTTTGAGGGGGGGAAAGGGAAAATTAAAAAAAAATATTTGAAAACTGCATCGTGTGACATATCAAATGAAAGGTATTGTTGAGACGAACTTAAAAGTATTTTTTTGTAATTTTAAAATAAATGGTTTCCAAGTTATTCAAAAAAAATAGACGAAGCTTGACCATTCCCCCCCTTATCTCCGAAACTACTGAACCTAAAATTTTGAAAAAATTACAGGAATTAGTTTTCTACTTATAGATTATAGGATAACCTATAAGAAGTCCATATCTGTATATGGGAGGTAATTTTTGGGGGGGAAGGGGAAAATTTAAAAAAAAATTGAAAACTGCATCGTGTGATATATCAAATGAAAGGTCTTGTTGAGACAATCTTAAATATATATTTTTTGTAATTTTAAAATAAATAGTTTCCAAGTTATTCATGAAAATAGACGAAATATTAAAATAACATGGTAAATCACTCAATATTGTGCGTACCAATTTGGGTCAGATTAAAAAAAAACGTGGTAGGTAACATCGTACGGAACCCTCTTCACGCGAGTCCAACTCGCACTTGGCCGGTTTTTTATTTTATTTACACATTGGTAGATATTCTACGTTTCAAATATATTAATTTTAAACTGTTTGCATTTATGCTCTCATAATACACAAACAATCAGTTCCGTTATACAACCAAGGAATAAGTTTTTAAATGGAAAATTATTCATCTTTTTCAGAATGTACCTATTTCCCTTTTTAGTGGCGTCCAGTCTAAGTACTATCAATACGACGTGATAAAGTGCTGATGTGGCTGAGTCGTCTGTTATCGAGCGCACATAGTATAAACGAGGGCTGCTCTTCCGGCCGCCAGCCCGGACGAGTGGACATCCACTCGATAAGCGGCTCACGCGGGCACAGCGACGCGCCACATTCACGCTACAGCGCTGCATCAGCATAAACTGAGCAGCCGCGACTTCACGAGCTCACGAGCGAGCGCGTCCACAGGACATCGAGCACTGTTTTATGTTTAGTCATGGAGAAACGTTTCCTTATTTTCCCTCGAGGCCATCCACCCTCTGGTGTCAGAGGTAGTTAAACCGCCTGCGGTGGGAAACCCACAGCCCTCCAAAGGCTTACATATATGGATTGTATGAGTCCAGGTTTCCTTATGACTTTTTTTGTACGACGTCAGTGTCCGAAATCAACCAACTAAGAAAGTAGATACCTACATGTGAATCGAAAAAAAAAAACTGGTAGGTATTTGCCCGGGTTTGAACTCGCAACCTTGTGCATGAGATGCGAGGCACTAACCTCCGGGCCATCACCCTTGTTTTAGCACAATAAATAAGGCACTCAGAGTGACATATCTAGTAACAGAGGATTGACCGCCACTACAGAAGTAATCTCGGGCATCACTCATTAACAGCAATAAATACATAATATATAACCAGTTGCGATAAGTTTCCAGCTAGGTATAGCTGTTGGTTATCGGAATGCTGAATAGAAATTATTTTTTTTTACGGCACAGTAAAGTTGTCGGAACGAATTTCCCAAAACGAGTTGCGCGCGACCAGCTGCAAGCAGCGCAGCGGTGGAATCTGGCCGCGCGTCCGGTGACCGTGACGGGCCGGCGCGCCGGGTTCAAGGGAAACGTGCAAGACAGGCAAACCTGCTGACTGCTGCTGGGAACCGAACGCACTCACTCGCACACTAATTAAAAAACGCTCAAGTTCAATGAGGGTTCAGTACCAACTTAGAGTTATATTTTTTTTTCCGGGCGAGCTTGTGCACTTGTTTTTAATGAACTACGCATTAATGGTTATCTCTGTGATATAATAACTGTAAATGACGTATTTTCAGACTTTCTTCTTCATTTGTATGGTAAGTTATCATATCACTTTTGCATATTATTATGATTTTAGGCCAAAGGGAAGTATCTGTGGCTTGCGTGGTAAAGAGCAACTGGCTTTGATTACGTCGCGATTCACCTGTAATGTAACGTTACAGATTCGAAGATTTCATCAGTGAGTGAAGACAATCGAGCATCACAATGCGCACCTTGTATCAAATCTATACTAAATGTACGCGAATGCTCGTCAGTCAGGAGCTAGTATTGTAATGTAATGTTCAAAGTCGAATTTACAATGTTACATTACACGCGAATGATCCCGGTGAGGAAGCGCCTTTACTTAGCATAAACGTTAGAAGTAAGAAAATTTAATAGAAGTTTGATTTTTTAAGGAATTTTCTCTAAGGATTTGCAGACTACAGCTGCAACTTCAGCTTGATACCTCCATGCGTTCTTGAGAAAAAGGGTCTTACAGAAGTAGGGTCGTTTCGCCGGTTTCGCGACCACCTTCAGTAGGCGACCATTTGACGGACTAAGTTTCTTTAAATCATGAAAATAGTATTTGTAGAGATAACATACATAAAAAATAAATCTAACGTGCTTTATACATAATTATGTAATAAGAATTTGCAAAGTTTGAAATAAATGGGTTAACCCAGAGCCAAAAAAAAATTGATAAATGCGCGTCTTGATTCCGTGGTGAGCGGACGTACCGCGAGTTGAAAAAAAACTTACACGGCGCGCGGCACTCAAAGGTAAGTTTTATTACTTTATTTCATGTTTTACACACCAGTTACATGTTAAATTGTACAATCGATAAGTATGGATTATAATTAAGTTGAATTTTGCTTTTTTTAAACTTATTATTAAGATAAAATCAAGTGGTCGGTAACCGAAATGTTTATTTATCAAAAACGTTAGATAGCGACCACATGGTCGCAAACCGACGAAATCAGCATTATTTTGTTTTGATTAATTTGATCCGAATGCTTCATACAGGACTGTTACAATTTTGAATTTAGTATTGTAAAAGTTTTTCTTTGTAGTTCCTTGGTAAGCGACCACCAGTTTCTTTGTAAGAAGTTTGTTTAATTTACCTACAAAACAGGTGGTCGTAAACTAAAGTAAGCGAAATAAAGACATTGGTTTCCGGCCACCATAATTTAGTATGAGAGAAATAACGGCCGCTAACAGAAATACGAACTATTTTTCAGTTTAAAACAAAATTTAGTCATACAAAGCAAACTACCTCATATATTTTTTTTTAGATAGAACTTCCAAATAATTTGGAGTCAACAAAAATAAGAAAAAAGACTGTCCAGTACACAGAAGAAGCACTGAAAAAATCTCTCGATGATATCCGAAAACAAGGGAAGGGAATAAGAGAAACATGTAGACTGTATCAGATCCCAAGGATACTACACTACCTACTACATATTATTAATGATACTGTTTGACCGATGATTGTTGATTTTATTACAACTATGACTAAGTCTCTACAAAATGTAAGATTGTTATTTTTTAATTATAAGAAAACATTACACCAAATGATTACCATTTTTGTTTTTATTAAAAAGCAAAAATTAAACTATTTTTAAAGCGATTATAATTGTTTTATTGGCATATTTTTCATAATATAATAGCGGTCGCAAACCAGCTCACTGGTGGTCACAAACTGATAAAAATGGTCGTAAACCGACGTTTTCGCTATATTTTCACTTTTTCAGCATTTTATAAATATTTTTGTATTAATGTATTTCATTTTATGTTTTTGTATCCAAACTACATTATATTTGGGACAAATTCACATTAACATATACTATTTTGCGTGTAAACAACATTTTTATTTCCTCATCTGAAGTGGGCAACCCAGCTAACTGGTCGCTAACCGGCGCAATCACCCTACAACAAAATACCTTTATGTTATAAAGGTTCCGCTTTTTCTTGCGAGGCATGGAACCCTAAGAACAGACTCGTCTAGTGATTTCAACTACACGCGCGTCCGCTGTGCATGGCGCCCTTTCACAGTATAAATAATAATAATATATTTTTACCGATGCTGTCGATATAAATTCCCAAGTCTCTGATCGGGCGTTGTGTTACCTATTAGATTTTTTCCATTGGAAGAATCCCAGTCAGACAACAATTGCCTTGGTTGGTGAAATACTGGCGAGACGCTGAGTTAGTAAGATAGTAATGTTACCAATAGCTATATTGTCACACAAAGAAGTGGTCGCAATAATTGAGGATCGGCGCGTCCGTCAGATGACCGGTCGGACGGGAACGAGTGGCGAGCGTGGCGGTCAGTCACAACCTCACAAGTGTGCCCGGGGTAATTCACTCGCCATTCGAATCCTTTCAATTCAATATTACAAATTACTCACATAACACATTACATCATCTACTCCGAAATTACAGGAGGGTGTACATACTTAGAACAACGGCCATCTTACTCTAATTTTGGTTTACATTTTTGAAAATCAGTAAATTGTAATGAAATAACACTTTTGAAACCACAATTTAATGAACAATTTCCGAGGAAAACCAACAATTTTAAATTGTTATTGGCACACGGCCTACACCTTAGGTTCAGTCTCGTTTGTTTGTTAAATTTCAAGGAGTTTGTACTTCATCTATAAGTGGCGTGGTCATATCATTGCTCGTAGTTGGGAACGTTACCTTCAGGAATTTATGCATCCATTAATTTAAACCTGTTTTACGGTTTTGTGCTTAGTTTAAATTGAATATATTCTGCGCCTTACAAAGATAATTGCGTATTATGTACGTATCTGTGTGTTCCCTTTTATTAATAGGCAAACAACTAATAACGTTTTAATATGAAACATATGAATAATCATCAAATAAGGTCCACCACAAGGATATTCGTGCCGTTACTATTTATTTGTTATTTATTTCATAGCGAACACTCAGCGCCATGTTCCACCTACATACTGTGAGTAATATAATACTATTAAGTATTCTGTGGTAATACTGAAAATAGTCGACCTGGACGTTGGACAACTGAACACAAAATATCACCGTTTACATTATTTTCAGCATGCTCTCTCACACGTATATATTTCGTCTGATGTAGGGGCTACCAGTCTATCACACGTATACCAAACTGCAGCGAATGAAAAGTTTATCAAGTCATAACAAATAACAAAGTCGGCGCTGGTCACGTCACAAAACAATGATGTTCCGATTACAAAACACTGGCACTCGTATCACGTACCACTGGTCGCAACGGATCGTCTTCCGACAGGTTTCAATCAAACATCGTACCTTGATCACAAAGATCGGCCCTTCGTCTCGCAACATATCCTGGAGACTGCGCAGCATGGACGCCTGGACGGTGGTAAACTATCAAAACTTTTTTTCGGGTAATTCATTTAAACAGAGCTTATAGAATTTATATCATATCGGATTTGATAAAGAACTGAAGGACGGAATGGTCCTCCAGTGAAGCTACCAGTGAAATTGAATGAGTTTGACGTGACCTATCGCTCGAAATAATGTGCATGAGTCCGGTCAGTATAGAAGCGCACGCGGCCGCGCACTACGCGCGGTGTGAACCTCGGAGACAGAGCATGCGATAGCATATCTTAATCGCGGATAAAACGCCTGATTATGACCGAATGAATGTGAAACCTTTATCACACTCCAAAGGCATTTTAATCTTTAGCACCACCTATAAATCATGTTGATAGCCAGTTTTGTATTATATTTCCCTAAGGATAGATTAAAATTATTCGTGAACGTTTTAGACTGCTGGTCTTGCTTGTTATTTGAAAACAGTTTTGCGCATCCCAAGTTTTCAGGAGGTTCCTGCCCATAAGATGTTCTTGAAACGGTCCAAATTGTTCCACCTTGACTTCACTCACATAGAGCACAGTGCGACGTGCGTCAAGTCCGCGACACGTGCAGTACATCGGCTCGTGTTTGTTTGGTCAGCAACTCAGCATGCCACCGGTCAAGGTGTCGGCAGACGTGTTCATTGGAATTTTTCCTAGCAATCATTTTCATGTGATGAATATTTCTATTTGACGAATCGCACCACAATGTAGGCAGTTCTCATTGGTTTGAGTGATCAAGATCTGAATATGTATGAAAAAATAAAATAAAGAAAAACAAACAACCCGACCGCGTAAAAACTAATTTAAAAAAAAAAAACCGGCCAAGTGCGAGTTGGACTCGCCCATGAAGGGTTCCGTAGTAGCAAGCATAGATTAGGGATATAATTATATTGAGATAAGTAAGTAATATACACAAACAACAAAAATAACTTTGTTTTTTATAGTGTTTGTATGAATGGCAAAGTTATATTTGCGGTTTTTGAAAATGTACTATATCTCAAAAACTGCTAACTGTATCTCATCGAAACCAATTTTCGTTGGAAGTTTTTGTTGTGGTCTACATTATGTATTTTTTTTAGTTTTATCATTCTCTTATTTTAGAAGTTACAGGGGGGGGACACATTTTACCACTTTGGAAGTGTCTCTCGTGCAAACTGTTCAGTTTAGAAAAAAATGATGTTATTACCCTCCTTTGCGTCGCGCAGTCGGGCACAACATCAGATGAGAATCTCTATTATTAAGGTTGATGCTCAAGGGTAGCCCGCGAAATTCAAAATTTCTTGGGTTTTTTGCAATTTGCAGGCCAGTGCTAGGTTGTATGTTGATTAAAATATTGATCGCGCTTGTAAGACGTATGTAGTTACAGAATTATTATCTTCGAAATCACCAATACAACCCTCCAAGTTCATAAAACTTCAGGAACAAAAAAATAACATAAAAAGTCATTCCTGAAGCTTTATGAACTTAGAGCGTTATATTGATGATTTTGTTGATTATAGTTCTGTAACTACATACGTCTTACAAGCGCGATCAATATTTTAATCAACATACAACCTAGCACTGGCCTGCAAATTGCAAAAAACCCAAGAAATTTTGAATTTCGCGGGCTGGTTGGAGCATTCCCCTTAAACTCAAATGTGGCTTTAATCAGTTTGTTGACACAAGTTCGGTAAAAGAGTTTTAGAGAGGATGACATTATGTATATAAAGCAGTGCATGTAATCATGGTTGACCAGCATGGCTCGTGTGCTCTACGTCTGTGACGGAGTTGCGCGGGCACGTGACGCCGCCGCACGCCTCCGCTAATCTGCACTGCGTTAATGACACATTTTTACTTTCATGGCGCTTATTATGAGAACACTTCCACAAACCCCGGGGTCAATCTCGCAGAGAACGTACCTACACCAATCATTTCTGTTTTTCGAAGTCTGAAGTCTCAGTCCTTTCCACTTCACCCTGGGCGGGACCCATTTGACAATTTTACCAAGACCAAAAAAGGTGTAAATATGCACTACAATTCTAATGCCGTGAGACAACTAATAAACAGAAAAGTTGTTTGAAACCCTTTCGAATTTCAATTAGGTAAAGCAGAATCAGTGAGTCTAAATATATACCTACTATTGTAGTAGAATTATTCTTCTTCATAACAGGTTGATTATTGCAATTAGCAGAATATGTAAGTACCTCAGAGAAATATGAACGCTATTGTTTCAGCGGCTCAGCGGCAGTTCGGTTCGCGTCGGTAATAAAGTGACGTAGGTCAGTCGTACATGGCTATCACAGTGGTCACCTCGTCATCGCGTTACTTCGCAACGTCCTAACGGTCCTGCTGCGTACCGCTTGCTACCCATTGTTAAATTAACACAGGGATATCGATAGCGTAATTATATTGGTCTCGAACTTCCGATACATATTCAATTCAGCAATTCGAACTGCAAAATGCACAAAAATACTGTCAGACATTCTCATCTGGTTGCAAGTATGTAGTATGTCTGGCTGTCCCCCTGTCCGCGGCTCGCCCTATCGATCCAAGCCTGTCTGGGAGTCACGGCGACCCGCACCGTGTCAAACCTGTTTGCTAACTTATCGCGTTCGATCGCGCACTAAATGATATAAGCTTGCAGTAAATTAATAAATCGTCACCGATAGCATTCCGATGGTCGACGCCCGCCCGTCACGAACTCATCAGTAGCTCGGCTCATAAACTGACGCACAAACGAGGTTTATGAACTTCGCTACTGAATGAATACGTCTTGAAGACATGCCACCTGTTTCTGTGCATCATTAGTCGAGGCCATGGGCGAGGCGGACTGGGAAGAAGTCACCTCCTTCTGCGAAGCAGTCATGCTATCGAAGGAGGAGGCGGAATGCGTGAGGGAGAGGACTGCTTCCACCTCACGACCCAGCTGGTGTAAAGTAAATCTAGGCGAGCGCCTATTTACGTCTGTAAATGTTGAAAACAGCGAAAAATTCTCACTAATAACGATGATGAAGATATCTCACATGTGGGACTAGTTGAAATTGCGCGGATTCCCTCGCACTGCTGTGATTTGGGTTAACACTTTGCCGAAGGGATGTTTTCCCTAATTAGGCAGTTTGTAAAAGATGAACTTAAAGCGACCGTAAATATCTTTTTTATTTAAATTTTCGACAATAATTACTGATCAGCTGAAGACTATGACCAGGCTCCGCGGTTTGTTACACATCGCTATCGCGAAAGATTGGAGGTAATCGCTTGTATCTACTTTGAAATTGAATACCATTCCTTGATTTTTGGATTTTTAATATTTGAGGCAATGTTGAACTAGATACCTAGTTAATCATAGTTATAATGTGTGTTTGGTACAAGCAGTTAGCACGTGTGACAGAGGCACCTGCGGCCCTGTTGTGTCGGCCCTCTAACCGCTGAAATACAATACGATCAGTTACGCAACTGCGCTTACGCAACTTGGGCGCGCACACCACTGCACAAGTGCACGCGCATTGCGCGCCCTCTTCTAATGATGTCCTGTAGAGCTCGCGACTAAACTTTACGACCTAAGGTGCTTGTATCTCGAATTCTACAATAATGCGATGTCACTGTTTTAGGTAGGTATATGTTTTTTTTTTTAATATTTAAATGACGAATGTGTGTTTTGGGCAATTTCACGACAATAACGGGTACTGGAAGCTTAACGCTGATAAATATCAATGCAAGCTGCGTCCCCTAGTCGTCTGCCTATTCGCGAGTATGTATGCATAATATATCAGTGTGCGTTGCCCCTAGCCCGTGCGCATGAGCTATCGAGCTTGTCGTCTCATGGCGGCTGCGTTAATTTCCATAAAGCCTGGTTACAAAGACACTCCGGAGAGAAAGTAAACGATCAATGTCCAGCTTCTCGCTGTATTGTCTAACGCCATCTGGCACTATACAGCACCTCTCAAAACGGTCAACAAAATAGATTTCCAATGAAAAGGCAATTAAAAATTTTGTAAGTACTTATGAGATATTATTTATCAGCGAGTGTCGAGCAACAATCGTACCTAATGAAACGAGTTCCCGTTCCACTGATAACAGTTAGCACAGCTGAGACTAATTGATCGCTTGGTCATTTCCGCGTTAGACAAAAATGGAAAGCAAGGTTTAATTTGTATTTGTTACGATTGATAAACAGCTGTATTTACATTATCGAATGCAATAATAAAATAATCGTAGTTTCTCTTTCACGGTTTTGGAATGTATTGTACCTAGTTACCTACAATTGAACAAGAGGAGCTTACATAAGAGTACATTACAAACTCATCACAGCTAGCAGGTACTCTGTGTCACAGCTGAGTGTCGGTCGAGGTAGGACGCGGTCCACACTCACGTGTGCAGGTGCGCTCGTGGTATGATATCTAGGACTAGCATTGTGATGATGACCAACTTTACACTTTGTTCTTTTGTGGACCTACGAATAGGGATATCGACCGTCAAAGTGAATTATGGCAAACTAAACGATACCAGGCTTGCGTGCGACAGATTATTAGGAATACCTCCACATAAGATAAATTCCATTACGTGCAGGACTTGTCACGAAATAATCTTAATGGAGCTTGGAACGATGAATACATCAAAACTCAGATGAACATGTTCAAGTGGTGTGAGGTGTACCGCAGACAACGAGTACGTTAAACGAAGTAGCCTTACACTACAGTCTGTAACTTGCAAGGCTTCACTTCGTTCGTCAATAGTTTCACGAAAACTCGGCACGGGATTCGAGCTATGTTCATTTCTATTATACCATTTTGCGTCACAGTAATTTCCCTGAACAGGCTAATCGAATGTCATGGTACCACTTCCATCATGTTATGCTGCCGCGAATTGTTCTGTTAATGACACTGTTTCATAACACAGGACCTCACCTTGGTCACGCTGGTTACACTACTTAACAGTTCATTGCGACATTTTGGAAATGCTGTCTGATGCAGGAAACAATTCGTAAAGGACATTTGGGTGACGATGCGATCGCGAATGCACCGAGTCCTTTCCGTCAATAATGTTGCAGAGCTCCTATCTCGCGATGCAAGATATTGCCTGTGCTCGTACCACCCAGTGCGACTAAGTCCGCGTTTTTTTTGAGTAGTCGACCAGTACACCAGTCGAACGACCGCACGCACCGCCTGTCTGTCACGACCCGCGGGCCAAGTCGCTAACTCTATCAATATTGTCATAACAACGCACGTCACACGTGATAATTGGTCAAACGAGGCGCTGTGACCACTGCCGACCACCGCACTAATTTGTCAATTTGCGCCACACTGCCCACGCTCTAATGACCTGTGTTTACCAATAAATTATCAGTTGAACAGTTAAGCAAACACGCAGTTGTATTCCCACCATTTTGGTTATTCGGAAGCTTCTACATGAGTGCTTTGCTGTAGACCTCTATTGTTGTTTCTTTTTTTTCAATTCAACTAAGTTCAAATCAAAAGCTTTCGTATAATCGTGCTTTTGGTATGACTACCACAGGTGATTCCGATCTTCTATCAGTTCTACCTTTGCGTAAAGTTAACAGCGGACCTGTGTATGCTGCTCACGATAAAGTAGACTAGAGAGACGCAAGATGATGTTCATTTGTAGATTCAATTTTCAATTAAAAAAAAAGTTAACATTTAGTACTCATATTCCCAGCTTAAAGTAGTAGCAGTTAGAAGGCGCTGTCGTAGGGGAGTGGACATTTTGGGAAATGGACGTTTCGGGAAGTGGACATTTTGGGAAATGGACATTCTGGGAAGTGGACATTATGGGAAGTGGACATTTTGGGAAATGGACGTTTTGCAACAGGTGGACATTTTGGGAAGTGGACATTCTGAGCCTGAGCGCTTCGAATCTGTGCCAATAGCAGGTTGAAAATAATGAAGAAAAGGAACAGTAGAGATACCGTTTTGAAGTAAGGATGGCGGATGAGCGAGTGCGGCGCGGTAGGGGGGGGGGGGATGTGCGGGGAGCTCATACATCACGTAGAGAGCAGCGCGCGGCGCTGACACCGACAACCAGAGCGGAACGTTGATAACCGCACCAGTGTTTTTGTGCCATTATACTATTTCCGATGGTGCGCGGACTGCTTCACGTGCGGCTGTTATATCAGCTCTTACATGCCACCCACCCACGTTACGGTGATATGCATGGACCTATTTTACCATCTATGCACAGATGGGAAACTCACAGCTGAAGCAGCGACTCAGGCTGTAGTCAGTCGTATAAACTGGTTGTATTGAAGTAAAAACTGCGACAAAATTCACCGAGTCAAGTTTTAGAATAAAAGTAAGAGAAATACAGAAAGTGAAGTGAAGATTTGATTTTATAAGAATTTTAAGATAAACGGTTATGTTAAAACAGGATTAAAGTAGATACTCAGTTACATTCTAAAAAATGTTTTCTCTTACACTTATTATGTACTGAACAATCATAGGAAATAGTGTTACCTATGTACGAATATGAGCAAACGCAAATTTCAAATTAAACATAGACCTGTTTTGAACGCCACGCCACTGCCGCAGTGAAATTGACAATGGAGTGAAATCCTGATTGTAACCGTTTTCGAAATCGGAACCTGTGAAATTGGGACAGTTCCCTGAAGCAGTCTATTGATCCACAAGTGACAATGCAGCGCATATCAATCAGACGCAACGCTTACGTCATGCCTTCAGCCAGGGTTGGACTGGGCCGGAAGAGCCCCGGGGAGGATCGACAAGTCTTGGTAATCGCCATTCAAAACTATATATTTTCTGTGATGACCTGCTCATGTTCAACGATTTTCCAAATTTTCTGTCTAATTGTATGGACGAAATATATTATCTGATTTCATAAGGTGGTAAAAGCTGGGATCTAGCATAGCGGGTCCTCGATCCTATCTACAGCCCGGCCTACGACGTCTACGTATAGATTGCCTTTCCAACGCTGCCTTTAGCTGTCGCGAGCTCTTCGTGCCGAGCGGCGATGGTGCTCGCTGGCGCAGGGCCCTCCGCTCCGGCGCGACATGCTGTGAGTAATGTGCCCGCGTGTCCATTACCGATAGCGTCGTATAATGATACAGTATCATATAAGGTACTGCTCACTAAGCCACTAACTCTTGCAAGGACGTATGATTGATTTAGATTCATACCCAAAAATTAGAACCCCATCACATGTTATTTGCGGTATGAGGAGAGGTTGATTTTCATAGTTGGTCTGGCGCTTTGGTGGCTTCGTGCTTTAAAGAAATTTATCTTTTGCACGTGTGAATGCTAAATATTCGAAATCCTCAAACTCTCACTCAACACCCTTTCATTTGATGACAAGCTGCAGGTGGAAACACTTTTTAAGTTTTATAGCCTTTCCCAGGCTCCGACGACGATTTTTCCACTTGGTAGAAACTGACCATTATAGTTATCACGAGTAAACAACCTACAACAGCCGGTAATGTGGGAAGTTACACAAGCCGATTAATAAATGAATTTATGAACACACGCGACCGTTTGAAGTCATCTTGTTGCTCACTTGACATTGCTTTTAAAGGTGACTTGCACAGTTGCGTATAATTTGGTGATGCAGGTTATGCTCACTTTGCTTCATTCGCGATTAAAATATTCATCTATCAAGGTCGAATTAGTTTGCACACGGTGAGAAATGTCATCCAACTACGAATAAGGGTCAGCACACAATGAGACGTGACGCGACGTTTCTGGAAATGTGTTCATTTTCGTGTAGTTAATAAAGTTACATTTTGAGTCGCTACCTAAATTCATGTTCTTGTTAGTGTCCGAACGAAACAGGATTTTCAGCCGAAACCATAACCAAATCTTCGGCTTTACGGCGGGCTTAACGCAAATGACATTTAAAAGAATCTGCCGCCGATTTTACTTGTAACAGTACTGACGTAAGTTGTTTAACATTAATGCGCTTATTAATATCCGCCTGCAATAATATTTATTGTGAAATAATCTAGTCACCTAGTATTTGTACACAGTCATCGTTTAGCCATATAGGCACAAATAGGACAAACTTAGCGCCACCTGCCACTTCAGCGGTTTGGTGCCAAGATTAATGATTGAGCAAAACGACAAATTGGCAAAACATATTGGTGATACTCAAACAGACTGAATGTTACTCTTTTCAATCACACTATTTATGTTAATCGGAACTGAGCTTTCCATGTAGATATGATATTTATTTAACTTGACACCTCAATATGTTCTATTGAAGTTCTATAATTTATTGTTCCAAGAGTGCTGGCTTGTGCTCCAGTTGCAGTAACATAGTAAACATCGACTATTTAGGAAAGGAGTGATGCTGCACGATGTCACATCACAAAAGGAATGTCTGCTAGAGTAGTGAGCCAGTCTTGAGCCAGCAGTTATGTTAAACCTGCCCGAGTAGATCGAACAATTTATACATAAACAAACAAAAGCGCGCCTTATGTAAGGTGTGGCGCATCGCTCTCACCTCACCTCGAGCCGAGCTGGGAACGCACTTTTTTGGCAGGCCAGCTCTATTGTGGAGCGCTCGGAGCGTTCCGCAGATATGTTTTTGCCAGAGTTAGAAAGCAGAGATGTTAGTCTAATTAGTAATGACTGAACACGTTTCCTTATGTGCCAGGGAATTTCTCGCGACGAGAACTGAAAGGTTTTTGTGGAATCGCATCGCGCGGATGAGTCGGTACAGGAAGCGCCCGCCAGCGATGTGAGTCAGCGATCGCGACGAGCTGACTAATGTCTTCCAATTACTTGTTAATGCTTATCGATATAATCCTGAATGAAATACTCGCTTGTTTGCGGGTCAGTTATCGTTATATAAATAACACGGTGTCTATCAGATAAGTAATAAGTATCGTCAGGGACATTACAAAAAAATAGATTATTATTAGTAAATATGTAGGTTCAACAAAAAAGATGTGTATGCATGCATGTTATATGTATGGATTCTTTGGCTGTAGGGTATTATAAAAAAAGTCAGAGTTCGGTAGGCTGCGCCGACTGCAGACACATATTATAACATAACATTGCAAAACTGTTTAAAACTTGGTGTCGGTGTACATATCTCTTTAGCGGTAATAGAGCAGGAGTAGCAGGACGTCCTCGGCCGGTAATAGTTTGTTGATTACTCAGCTCGAACTTAATTAGTAAGTAGGTAATGGCCACCGTTATGTTTCCGCCCGAGTTCATGCTTCCACCACCTACACGGAAGTCCTGATCAAACTACTTATTTTAATGGAGCTGCGGAGTTTGGAACCGGAACAGACGATGGCGTAAAATTAAAGACCTACGTTGGTAACGATGACCCCAAACTCTTAAATATAGAGCAGAGTATCTTGACACAGTACATCAAAATAATTAGCAGTTGTAACGCGATCTGTGTCCAATTAGCGAGCAGATAGCAAGTGGTCCCGTTACTGGCGCCGCGCGCTACGTTTCCTCTAACACAAATTCATAAAATCCGTCTTTTCTTGTAATAGGAAATAATAAATTCTTCAGTGAGCTAACAGTGGATGTTCGTCACAACAAGGATATTGAAAAGAGAACACCCTAACACCTAAAATATACAAGTCGGTAGGTTCTCATACCGCGGGTGTTCCGAATTTATAACGTGTTAAGATGATTGATGCGATGGCATCAGTTGTTATTCCCTCAGATTATCGATATCATAATTTATTTATTTAATCCACTAACGTTTAGGAGCTAGACTTGTTGCGAGTAGTGACGTACATACTCAAGTTAGTGGCGGCAAGGGCGGGGCTGAAGAGCGCGCACAACAGCGTGGTTACCTCTGTACCTAATGACCCTTTTTACTCGCCTGCTCGAGGAAGCCATACAGCCGGCTGTTCTCAGTATTCACTGCGAACGATACATGCTCTCAGCCCATCGGCCGCTTATCACCACTGCTCTGATGGAATGGGGCTAATGGCGCACTTAGGGATCTCTGTACTGTACATAGACACACAAAGCTACTGCAAACCTAGTGACACTAGCACTTGTGTGACTGTAATCATTCATAGATCGATAAAAGAAGAGGATGCAGTCATTGTAGTATTTTATTGTAAATGTTGAACTCTGCAGGAGACTGCACAAGAAAGTACCGTGACACAGATACGTTTACTATTATGAAATTGATAGTTTTTCTATCTTCCATAAGATTCAACATTAAAATATTTATTATGAATGTGTTAAGTTATAATAAACTTATAAAGCCAAGCAGCATACAACATGCCTACCTATGTGTATGCGGAAAACAACATGCTATAGATAACCGGGGTGAGGAGTGAGGAATGTGGTGCGGGAGGACGGGAGGGAGCACAGGCCCCCGTCCACTCGGCAGCACGGGAACATGGCCAAACTTGGCAACTTAATTGAAGCTAGTGTAATGTAAATATTTGCGTGGGACCACCGCTTGACACGGTCAATATTTGCGGCGCAAATACTTGCCGTGTTTGTGGACATACAGATTACACTCCACATAAAACGGTAGACGGCTCTGATTCACACCACTTATTTATTTACTCAACAGATACAGTGATTCGGTTACCAAACGATATAGAATAAGTAGGTACCTACCTGCTCTATGTCTCGCTAGGAATTTGCAATGTTCCAATACCTAATACTTAATGATCTGAAAGAAAGAGGCCGCTATCTCTGAATGTTAACCGGCCCTAACTGGGTTTATTTATTACAAATTGGTGTGGCAGACTGGCATGTTAATAAAAGTAAGCAATGTGCAAGACGGTGTGGTGACAAAACGAGCACGAGGCGAGTGCAGTACCTACCCATACCATGAGATGTCATTACGATACTTGATCATCGATATCGACCGCGTTTGGCGCTCTCATGGCTCGCTCCAACGTTGTATGAACTCTCAACCAATGAGAGCGCCAAACGCGGTCGATGCGTATGATCGAGTATCGTAATGACAACTCATGGTATGGGTACAGCTCGCCGGTCGCCGGCGCGGCGTGGTTCATTATGACCAGAGAGAGATCTCTATTCAACATTCCTGAGTACGAACAACTCAGCTTGAACTTGTTTGTTATGTAAGTTATATCATCTGCTGAGTTAGTAAGATGCTTCTCGAGGTAGCTACTAGCAGTACTAGCAGCGGCTTCGCTCGTCTACCCTCCAATAAAATTGACGGCTCGTTCGGTGCAGTGGCTGAGCATTCCAATGCTGCTCAGCGTCTATGTAGCATACAAATATTTGTTCTGTACGGGGATGGAATCCGCACAGAACAAAATATATTTGTATTATTTACAAGTGGTTGTTCTGGGTCTGGGTGTATATTCGTGTTGCCATGTTTGTAAACGCACCCACGCCTCAAAAGAATTTTCGAATGTGGAGCTACATAAATTTGATTTTTGGTTGAAATTTCAATTTTGGTAGGTACAGAAGGGGTCCCCCCTTCTGTAGAAAGTTAGTAGTAGATTTGGTTTGACAGTTGCATATAAATTGGATTGATAACCAAATGAATTATGTTTGACCATATCTACTTAATATACATAATTATGTATACACGGAGCCTGACGTAATCGATACTTCAATACCTATTGATCACAATCTCTCAGTGGCAGTGGTACGAATAAGTATGGAGCTTTGCATTTACTTAGGTATGTGAGCAACGTATTGTCGGAACATTGGAAAGCAATAAAGTTACGTCGCCGACCGACCGTCCATCCATAGTGACGAGGCCGCGTGCCGCGTGGGCCAACACTCCGCGTGGCCGCAGTGAAAGCAATGCCGCCGCGGGTCAGCGCTCACGCACGTGCGCGGTGTTGGACATCACACGATGGAGTACAATAGTGGTCATCGATCGGTTTATCCACTGCCGCTGGATAACAAAGAGAGCAGGCGCGGCGTCCCAGCGCGGGCTCATTAACATTCCGCGAGCGTCATGTGGCGCCCGCGCACCGCGCACCTCGCTCGACACTTTCCAGCGGAAACGATCTTGACGAAATCGAGAGTGGCATTCGATTCGGGCATGTATCGACCGCGCGCCGAGCGCCGCGCCCGCCGGTTTCACCCGGCCACACATAGCACCATCTTACGCTATCACTTTCACCGTTTGTAGAAAAATATATTTATATTTGCATATCGAATGTTGCGTAATGCCGAGCGCTTTCTGGCAGGTTCGTGGCCCGGCCTGCTGGCGCGGTCGCGAGGAGCGCCGGGTCGCCAGCCGCCACTGCGACCACTGAACCGCGTAATGGTCGCAGCTCGAGCGAGCGATATTGGCCGCGCGTTACTGGAGACGACAGATTGAATGCATTCAAATGTGAAATTGCTTGTCTTAGTAAAGGGAAACCTACAGGGTCAATTTGCAACTATACGTAAGTACACAGCGTGTCTCTTACTGAGATCAATGTGCAAAGATCAGAACATCATAAACCTAAATGAAATAGGTATGTACCTATTTATACAGTTTTTTTGTTTACTTTGTAAGTAATTAATAAAATACAATGAATAACACAGCTCAGTTATATCATCTATCGGCGATAACGACGTGTGGCGGTATGTATGCGAGACCTGGCGGGACTTGAGGAAATTATGTTAATGTATTTGTACCAGCACTCTTGATAAGAGAGCACTAAGTCGATACTGTTTCATCGTTGATATTACAAAGGGTTAAATCCAAACCTTGTGAATACAGTCATGCTCCTCTTATAACATGCGTGTGTATGAGATGGGTTGACTGACCTTGATCCTGTTCCGGCGGCTGGCGCGCAGCACGATGCCGTCGTTCTCGATGTAGTCGGGGACCTCCTTGCGGTTGGAGAAGTTGAAGACCACGGAGGTGGCGGCGGGCGGGGGCGCCCGGCCGCGCCGCGCCTGCGCCGGACTGCCGCGCGCCCACGCCGCGCCCGCGCCGCCCGCCGGCTTGCTCTCTGCGCTCTTCTTCTCTCCGGAGCCGCTCCACGCACGTTCGATGCCGGCCGCGCCGATCCGTGACCCAGCTGCTTTTGTTTCTGGCGTACGTTCGGCGACCGCGTGCCCGTTCACTAAAGGCGCGCTGATCGTGTCCACAACTTTAGGCTTCGGTTCCGGGCTAGGGATGCGCTCGACAGGCGTGGGCGCGGGTGGAGAGGGCGAGCGTGCGGGCTCGGGCGGTGGCCGCGGGATCGGCTCCACCACGGCCGCCGGGGGAGGCTCTCGCCGCTCGGTGCGCGCCGGCGGAGTCTGCTCGCTGTCAGCTGGCGGCGGAGGGGACGGAGACGCGAGTCTCGTGCCGTGCTCGGGACTCTTCTCGTCGATCTCTTCGGCGAGTTCGTCAGCGACGGTGTCGGTGGCGCGCGCCGGCATCGGCCGGATGACGCCAACACGACGCGCACGCCCCACTAGGACTTGATTAGTAGCGGCTAGCGGTGGCAGATGTGAGGCCGCGCGAGGGGCTTCAAAAGCGTACCGTACAGTTGAGCCGGCGCGTGCTATTCCGTCCAGGGCCGCACGTGACACGGGCCGCGAGCTGGCGGGCTCCGGCGAGCTCTCTGCCTCCTCGCTGGCAGCGGTCGGCACGGGCGACAGCGCTTCAGTTTGTGGGGCCGGACTGGGTGTTCGGGGGCTGAGTGGCGGTGCGTCTGACTCGCGAGGTTCTGGCGTCGAGGTCCGCGGACCTTCGAGGCCCCGCAGCACGGCAGAGACGCGGGCGGCGGGCGCGGCACGACGTGTCGGTGCACTTTCGAACTTGCGTAGGGTCGAGCGGACCACGTCCGGCGGCGGACGCTCGGTCTCCCGCAACAACGGGGTCGGGCGGCGGGGAGGGCGTGCCGACCGAGGCTGTGGCGGAGGGCGCGGCGCCAGCGGCGGCGGGGGCGACGGCGAAGGTGCCCGGGGATCCTCGCGCGAGTCCAGGCGACTCAACGCGTCCACAGAGCGTGCACGTTTCACGGAGTCGCGGCGTACGGAGGGCGTCAGGGGCGCAGGATGCACGGCCACGGAGGCGGGGCGCTGGGGCCGCAGTGCGGAGCGCGGCGCGGGCGCGGGCGGCGGGCGCTCGTCCAGCAGGTGCTCTAGCGACGTGGCACGGCGCAGTACGGAAGGGCGGCGGCGCGGCGCGTCCCGCAGCGCGAGGCTGAGGTAGCGCGACTTGAGGCGCTTGACGATGCCGGGCCCGTACCGCAGCTCCTCATCTTCCTCGTCGTGCGGCGGCGGCGGCGGAGGGGGCGGCGGCTGCGGGGGCGGCGCCGCGGGCCGGCTGCGGGCGGCGCGCCGCTGCAGCAGCTCGCGCTTCCACTGCGGTAGCGCTCCGTTCGACATGCCTAGGTGCATACAGCATCATCACACTTAGTGAAGAAAACAACAACAAAGAGTAGCTCATAGAGCTACACTTGAGAGTAATGAATAAGGCTAGAAACACACATTTTGAATTCCTCTTTGAATTTATATTCCGACTTTGAATTCAGGGAGGAATTCAGAATGATATGCGAGACCTGCCTAAGAGATACCTAAAAGATGACAGCACGAAGGAACGATAGTAAAATAAAACCAGTCAAGTGCGAGTCGGACTCGCACAAGAAGGGTTCCGTACCAAATTCGTGTCATTGACGACATGGTTGGCACAGTGGCTGAGCGATCGACTTCTGCGCAGCATGAAGCGGGTTCGTTTCCCACAAAGAGCAAATACTTGTATGATCTGCAAGTAGTTGTTTCAGCCCCTGCAATCTCGACATTAGACAGCGGCAAAAATCGGTCGCTAACTCGTACAGTTATCAAATTCCTTTAAAAGATTTTCAACTTTATTTCGAAAGCATAGGGTTGAAAATCTATTAAAGAAATTTGACATCGATTAGACTTAACGACCGATTTTTGTCGTTATATTTGTCGAGACTGCAGGGCCAGGTCTAGGTGTTTGTGAGTTTTCTATGTTTGTAAACGCACCCACGGTACAGGAAGAAGTTCCAAGTGGTATGTAAAAAGGGCAATGTAAAAAAAGGAAAGAGACAGACGGACAGACAGACAGCAAAGTCTACTAATAGAGTATACATATTATACATACTACATATTATATGTACTCAAGACTGTTTCCGTCGAAAACAGCTCGAGACTAATAATATTAAATTATTACAAGCCCGTGTCGTCCCACTGCTGGGCAAAGGCCTCCCTTCCCTCCTTCCACTTTTGCCGATCTAGTGCGATTGCAGGCCAATCCCTTAAAAATAAGTGTAGCGAATATATTATGGTCTAGCACATATAATATACTTATTATAAATACTAATTTACAGGTTTGTAATAAAAATTGGGGCCGATTCTGGAAAAGGCTTTCTCAAACTTTGTGAAGTTCAGGTTTTCTTTAATCTGCCTTGTAAATTTAAAACTATGTACCAATTGTAATTATTTTTTAAAGATAACTTGATTTAGTTTCATCACTAATAATTATCTAGGATTATATTTATGTAGGTGCGGTTACCTATGTATGATTCAACTAAGTGTGGTTAATTGGTTCAGGGGAGGAATAGTAACTAACAGGACTTTACTTTCGCATTTATAATATAATTGCTTTATACTATATAGTGATATGTAAATATGTATTAGTTTATATAAATGTATTACTAGCACTGTGTCCACTATGATGCAAGAGAGTCTTGTATATGAATAAAAGAGTCTTGTTTGACATGCAATTACTAAAAATGAAATGTGATAAAATGAGCATGGCTGGTGACAACTAAGAAATTCACATGTTTTCATTTGAGTTGGACATTGCAGTCATTATCATCAACACTACTTTTTGTTTTAATGTTTGTCATGCACTGAGCATTGAATGCACTTATAATTACAATGTTTTGACATGTTATCAAGTGATTCATGTCAAACAGGGACTGTTTGAGTCACAATTATATTACCTATTATTTAGATAATTTCAAAAATGTATTTCTGTTATAAATCAACTTGGCTAAAATAAGTTTACTTATTAAGAAGCAAAATAATTAATAGGTAAACAATAAATAATTATAAAGCTTGCATTTACTTAGGTACACACAGTGGCGGGCCTAGGGTTTCAATATAAGGCAAGCCCAATAAAATTTAAACCGATTTCAAAAAAAGAAAGTTCAGTTTTCGACTGAGCATGTAGGTACCTACGTATGTATCATCGCAATTTTCTCACAAACTACTGGTTAGGTACAATAAATTAAAAGTGAATTCATCCATCTTCTTCTTTCCTCCTCTTTCTTCAATTTCACTCTTGCTTGTTGTGCTGTGAATGAGGTAACCAAAGCACACTGAAGGCATGCTAGTGCTAGATTGAATTTATAATAAACATATCAGCAATTGCATACCTTTGGTGGCTTTGAAAAAAGCCATTTGTTGCTTGAGGGAACAAAGTTATGGTAAGTAGTTGCTTGTTTTGTAACAGGACTAACAGGTTACAGACAAAAAAAAACAAAACAGAAAGTTACAAAAGGAAAGTTAAAAAATAGCTAGATAGAATGTAATAAGGAATTTAAATAAATTATTTATATTCTAATTGGAATCGTCTATCTTTCTTAAGAAATGATTTAATTACATCAGAGTAAAATGTTGGTGATCGTTTTAATATTCTACCAACAACTGTTTTTCAATAGCTAAAATCGTATCCTCGTCCCAGTTCTGTGGGTTGTCGCACAGATCAGAAAACAACTCAATAAGTTTACTTTTTTGTTCAAAAACCGTGTTTACGACTCGCGACATGTATGTCCAACGAATTTTTTGCTGCAATGAGTATCGTAAAAAGCAGCTCGTTTTGTACTATTAGGTACTAAAAAAATTACACAAAGCCTGAAGGGCTGAAACAAATAAACTAACCTCTTGAATTCTATTGCATGATTTATACACATATGAAATTTTCGTTTATGCTAGGTATTTACTAGTCAGAGAAATACACAGATTAGGCGTCGGCGTCGGTTATAGTGAAGAAATTAACTGTTTTTTCTGAGCAAAGCTTAAAGATTTTACCTTATCTTCGCCAATCAAAACTTGAACGCATTTTAAATCCTCACAAGGTACAATTACCTCCATTGTTGCAGGTAAGTCACCAAAACAATTGTATCACTGAGAAAATCTAACAAAACACACAAAAAACTTTAACAACAAAGCTTTCCCCACTCAAGCAAATAAAACTGAAGTGAGCTACTTACGCAGAGTATTGTTGGCAAGGCGACACAAGGTCACGCATACGCGTCCAACTTCACACGCATGCCTGGCTTATATTTTCCATGCTGATCGATTTGTAGACGCACAAGGTTCTAACTCGTTATACGGCACAACGCTTTAGGTGCGAAAGGGACAGAGATAGTATTTGAAAGCCCGGTAAAAGCCGGTACGTGTAAGCGAGATAGCTATATATAGATGTTGCAAATACGAAACTGCGCGCGAACAATTGCGATGTATAAAAGTGTGTGGCGTGGATAGTTTGTGTTATTTTGATAACAATTAAGCGCGCGAACTTTTAAATAGTTCGGGTTTGATTATGATTCTCTGTCGAGCATTTTTAATAAGGCATGCCGGGCTTTTGGGCTTGTATGAAGGAACCGCCACTGGGTACACAACTCAATAAGTTCAACAAACTTTGTGATTTTACATTCATTGCATTATGTTTAAGAAGGTAAGTGTTAACATGCTGAACAGTTATAAGAAACTAGTTTACAAAACAACAACATGAGGGAGACACTACTCACAACAATCACTATGTTGTTGACAACAACCAAACGCGCAAATCACACATTATAGCAGGAAAACCATGACAGCAGGAAATAGATTAATTATATATTATTTATAGCAAGCTATATCAGTTAATATTACAGTTTCCCTTTGTATAACCTCATTTGTTGGAAGAATTAAAGTTTAAACATGCATTGTTTTACATTGCACTATAAGTAAAAAATAAACAGCAGCGCAAGAATGGTTGGGTCAAATATTAAACCTAATCTGTTTCGTATGTTTGATTAGTTCCTGACTCAAGAGTTTATGATACTGCAGGCTTTGCAATTGCTACAAGCACACATGTAACAGCAGCCAGACTTACCAAAGTCCTGGGAGGACTCCAGGATGGTTTCCACCATCATCTTGAGTTGGCCGCACCAATCTTAAGCAACTGAAAGGACACGCAAAATAATATATATCAAGCTTGGCATGCTCACTTTAATGCAGCTACTGAATAAAAAATGCAAACAATAAAATTTAGTAGAGGCAACAACTTTGTAAATAATGCCCTATTATCGTATGACAGAGCTACTAGACTGGCTATGGTGCTGGGCTATGTGATGGCTACATTCAAATCCCGCAAAGGTTTTTTTGTTTTCAATCAAAAGAATGTACAACTAAACTGCCAGTGCATGTTGATCAATAGAGCACACTAATGTGTGAATTAAGCTTTATTTAGTTATAAAATTATTTAGCGAGCAGTAAGACTTTCTCTTTGAGCTGTGGCTGGAGATAATAGCATGTTGTGTTCCACCAACAACCGACAGGGCACTCATACGGCCAAACGCCTGCCGGGGAAGGACTGTCTAAGCAGGTTACCGTTACTGGAACACCTGGATTTTACGTCACTAAGAGACTGACAGCCACTTCCACTCCAACTAGGACGGGAGGACTTAATTGATATTATTTTTTTTTTAAATTAAAGTAACAATAGGTTTTGTTTCACCACTACCTCGATTTATGGTAAGTAATGATGTAGTGGACGGTGAAGCACAATGCATATAAAAATGTAGATATCATAACAAATGAGATAAATAATTTTTTATAAAAACAACTTACTAAAATGAAAAGAATAAGTTGGATACTGTCAAAAATAATTTTTATCTATCAAAAGTTTAAATGAATACAAAGTTTTTGGTCAATACTATTAACCTGTTGCGAGATCATTATGGCTGCAGAATCAGCTCATTTATATACAACATGCAAGCTCGATTGGGTTGGGGCAACTGGTTTTAATTCAGTTGCAAGATATGATCCTTATGTTACAGTTAAAATAATAAATCCCATTATTTTACATAAGCAGTTATTATTTATAATAACTACCTAATCAATTTGATCAAAGTGATTTGTTTTTTTTTGTTTGACATAGGCTTTAACAAACACCTTAATGCCATAACACATCAAACAGAGTAAGTATTACATTAAAATTTTTTTTTTAGTTGGGTTCTACCATCTCAGCAGAATCATTGAATATGATTGGATTGCAACATGTCATAATTATTGACCAACACTTTCATCTAGCTGAACCTGTTCTTATTTGTATTACAAAACACTTTTAGAGAGTTTTATAATTCATGATTAGTTTTTGTTGGTGAATTGATTGAGCTTTAAAATTTTTCTAATTATGTTAGTTCCTTGAGTAGAAAATATTAATACATAAGCTTGGTTTTGCAATCAGATCAAAATTTTATTAATGTTATTCACTGAGCAATCAATATTTCTAATTTTATTATGTTCTACAAATTGAACATGATGAGTTAGTGTTAACCATAGGTAATCAGAGATGCATTACAGATGGTGTTGATACAAAAACTTTGACATAACAGAGATTGCTCACTAAGAGCCAAAGCAGCGTCAGCGGCGCGGAGCCCGTCGCCGGCGTCGATGACCCCGCGCTCTAACTAGCATCTAACTGTAGTTACTGCCTCGTTACACCAGGAAAAGTATTTAATGGAAATGAAAGATAGTTGAAGCGGCTGCGGGCTCTCGGTGTCTGCGCACTCTGCACGCCCAAAAACAATAGCCCCGGTGCCCGCACGCCATTGCTAGCGATGGGTAGCTATAGCCATAACTAGCCAAATACCGGCTATGAGCAAAATAGCCACGGCTATGATATCCGTCAACACGATAGCTAGCTATCGGCTACTGGTTGGCTAGATAACTGACAGGTTATGATATAGCCTCGTAGCCGCTCGTAACCGCGTAGCCGCTCGTAGCCGCGTAGCCGCCACGGAGTATAGCTAACTGCTACGTTTTATAGCCGTCCCGGTATTCGGTAGCCGGGTAGCTAGAGTAGCCAAAATAGCCGATAGCTGTGTGCGCGCTCACTGCGCTACGCGTGTACGATCTTCATTGGTATCGTCGATCTTTTTCTCACAATATTCACAAAATAGATTAGACAAAGAAAGAACATTATACTTAGTAATTTCGCTCGTTTAATGAACGAACTTATGAAATACGATGATTAGAAAGCTGGTTAGTTATACTAACTATAAAATTTTTATTTATTTTAAACCTGACGGGGTTCAAAATAAATAAAAAATTTATAGTTAGTATTTTGGTTGTGTGAGAGGAAATCATTTCTTTTTGATTTAGGATCGAATTCAGATCGGGCAGTTGATGTTGCATTATTTAAGTCCTACCTAGCTACACCGGCGCCGCTAGTTACTAAACGCTATTGTTCAATAGCCAAGTAGCCAAATAGCTGGCTAGCTAGCTGGTTATTACACCACAAATAGCCGGTTAGCTAAGCTATTGAAATTTCGGCTAGTTACCCATCTCTAGCCATTGCCCGCCGGTGCATTCCTTTCCCCCATACTTCGCATAACTCGATCGATGCTTACCTGTTAAAAATCCATTGACGTTTCACCAAACACAAACTTGTACCAGATTTTAGCTTGCAAATTCGTTAAAGCATTGCCATATATGCCAAATCAATCTTCAGCTATATAGCCATCCAGCAACACGCACTTTTGAATATTTTTATTGTTCCTTGGGATCACCCACGACGGGTCAACAAACACATGAAAAGATTCTAAGATTGTGTTTAACACATTTTGGGCTTTGCTCACTTCTACAACAACTTATTTCACTATTTTGGCGATCTAGTGATACTATTTTAGGTCAGTTTAGCTAAAACAATAATAATAAAAATGTTTTACAATCACACAACACACAACCGAGAACGAATAGTCGATTCACTGAACTGAAAGTGAAGTGAACGAAAAGTCAAAAGCGTTTTGACATTTTGGACACTTGACATTGACAATCAAACATCGAATGTTTCACACGTAGAAAGAGAAAAATATAGAACGCGGGCAGGCCTGTCTCACTCCGCGGTGTAGGCATAAAACTGCAAGTAGTTGCGGGGCCATTTTGTCGTGGCCCATTCACTACGGCTGCCACGCGCCACCCGTTACGCACGCGCTCCGTCTCCTTTATATTTTTGTTACGTTACGTGTAGTTACGCACAAGTTTCTTGCTATTGGTGCTTTTGGGAAATTAATAACACAATATTATTATGAAGAAAAAAAAATAGTACATATTTAATAATGATCAACAAAATTATCTACCTTGTGAAGTATGGGCTTAACTGATCACTGAGGCGAGATACTAGGGAGCCCACTAGACGCCCAAGATAAAAAGACGAATATCAAACCTGACATCACTCTCACTCACCTTAAGCTTAGTACCTACTAAGAATTAAGATCGGTAGAAAGTGGAAAGATGTTTGCGTTGTTGTTTAAACACGTTCAAACTCAGAAAACGGCCACACTACGTACGCGATCGTAATTTGCTGCGCGACTTTTTTACCTACCTGCAAAGACACGCAACCGCAACGGGGCCTGTGACAGTATGCGATAATAATTGGTCGGTTACTAGGTTGAGTGCAAAATGATAAGGACTGGCTATTTTGCCATAGACTATAACAATAATAGGTAGAAAAGATAATATTATTATAAATATTATTCCTCACGTAAGGTGCTGTAGGTACCTACTATTAACATTCTGTGCTAACAATCGATAATGTATGTAGTAATTGATGACGAAACCAAAAAGATATAGGCTGATGATAAATACAATATTCCTTGAGGAACATAGGTATTTATGGTAATAATGTAATTTAACAAATGCATAAAATACGCATAGGTTACGCTACCTATTTGTGCCTAAACTCGCAAGTCGCAACCCTATTGAGCTTGACCCATAGTAACCTTTTAATGTCGTTGGCGTCAGATAAACCAAAATAAACTCTCGGGCGTAACCATCCAGTACATATTTGCTTGCGCACGGGAAGTTTAGGCTATTATAAAAGTAGGTGGGCGGTACGGCTGCCAGTTAAAATGTACTTTATTCTCTCGAACATAGATTTTATATTTGTTTAATTTTTTTTTGGGAGTATGACTTCTGTACCTATAGTACTATTAAGTATTCTGTGACGCGGGATAATTCCTTCTCTTTCCCTCAAGAAAGAAAAACAAATCGACAAATCGCATAAGAAGAAAAGGGACAGAGCATAGCAATCGCCATCTCTCAGCGCGTAGCCAGTTTTTTCAAAGCCAGCCACAACATTTCGCGGATTTTAGGGATAAGTCCCCATTTGTGACGTCAACATTTTCTATCTCATGTGGCTACGCCAAACAACCATCTAGGTATTTCTTCATCTAAGGTTTCACAGTTTGTGCTGCGCATAGACCAAAGGATGGACCACAGAGTACATTATTATAACTGGGATGGACTGACATTTTATTGGCAAGTTGTTTAGACGACTGACTTTGCAACAGCTACCTAAAACCTCAGTATGGCCTATGGCCAATGGGGAAGGCAAGTGTCAAAGTGACAAGTGACAAGATGATCCCACAAAGAACTGTCAAATCAAAGGAATTTTCTGAAAAAAAAAAACGATTTATTGGTGTAAAATTACTAGATGTTGTGTAATAGGCTGTAAAATGATGGAACATACAAATTTCCGACAATTCTCACTATCAAGAAATAATGGGTAGCTGCTGTGAATGCTGTGAGAACAAAAATTGTATTATCACTAAGTAAAAGCTATACACCGTGACTTTTTAGTCGTCTTACAAAAGCAGCCCAGTTCATGTATCCAATGACTAGAACACGTTTATAATAATAAAATATGTATTTAAGAGATTTGAAAAATTTAATAATAAAACTTTAATTGGTTATTATGACACAAGGCGTAGTTAGAAACGCCCTTGTCTCATAGAAAATGGAAATGGAATGATCTACCCGACTATTGCGCTGGGTAGGTATACTCTACAGATTGATACGTAAACATTTTAACAGGGTGTTTCATATTTGTAATGCACCTATTTATTAAAAATAAAAATAATTATAAACGATTTAAAAAAAAATAAACTCGTCTAGAGGTATTTTAGGTCGGATACATTAAGTGGACGACTTTTGTAAGACGACTAAAAAGTCACGGTGTATAATAAACAAATATCTACCCTTGCGAAGCCGGGACAGGCCGTTAGTTGAATTTATTAATGAAATTCTGTGATTATACCGTAACTAAACAATCATATACACTTTTCAAAATAATATCTACTTTTCTATTGGAGGTTAAGTATTGCTTTTGAAATATCGTGTGGATTTACGAGGTTTTAAATTAAAATAACTTTTCTGTACGACACACAAGTGAAGAGGGTTTTATTTTTTATTTGACAGATGACAGTTCTACAAGACCATAGATTACAGACATGGACCCTAGTTTCATAGATTATCACTAATGACCACCTTGAGATATTTATATTATTATTTCATGTTTTTATTAAAACTAACTCTATGTAAAGAAGCCAAACCAGGGAATGCAAAGTCTATCAAAAAATTAAAATTGGTCATTAGTGATTTTTTCTGATAAAGAACCTAAGTAAATACTGAAGCGACACTCATAGAATAAGGGGAAAAAGGGAACTAATATTTATGGTGCTGTTCACACGTTCCATGCCCTTAAGAGAGGGCGAAAATTTTTACACCACCCCTCAACATAATATTTTCCCGTTTTCCCTGTTTAAAACATAAACATTAAGCTAATTAGTACTAGATTGTTAGTGATGCATTTTTTAATGACACATTCAAACTTACTCCTTTATTTTTAAAAGAATTTAACTAAAAATGCATAACCAACGTTACATAGATTATGTGCATAGCCTATATTCTTAAAAAATTAACTTAACAAACTTCTCAAAAACAGTTTTTCCCAATGGCTTAGTTAATAAATCAGCTAAATTATCCTGTGTTTTAATATACTTTACTGAAATACACTTATCCTTTATTTTGTCCATAATGAAGTGATACCTAATATCCAAGTGCTTTAATCTTTTATTATTTTCATTATTATAAACAAGTTTTATTGCTGACTGATTGTCTTCATACAAGATCACTTCATTACCGACAACATCAAAGTCACACAACAAGTTTTTCAGCCAACATGCTTCTGAAATAGCCATACTTAATGCAATATATTCAGACTCAGTGGAGGATAATGACACACTAAGTTGTTTTTTACAACACCATACTACAGTACAATCGAATATTTTAAACAAATAACCAGTGGTAGATTTTCTATCTTGTGTGTCACCGGCCCAATCTGCATCAACAAAGCCTTGCAATTCTGTGGATGTGCTATTATATACCAAAGAGTAATTTAATGTACCTTTTATATACCTTAGAATACGTTTCAATGCCTTGTATAACATAATACTAGCACAGTGTTGGTACCTGCTGAGGAAACAAACTGATACACATAGATCTGGTCTTGTGCCACAAACTGCATACATTAAACTGCCTACGAGTTGTCTACACTTTTTCTCTATTTCTGGACTTTCTGATTTTTCCCTTTTTAGTATTTCAAACTTAAAGTTTTGGTCTATTGGAGTAGAAACTGGTTTGCAATCTGACATATTGTAATGCTCTAAAACTTTAGTAAGATATGTTTTCTGACTAATTACCGTTGTACCTTTCTTTTGATCAATATCGATACCCAAGTAACATTTGGCTAAACCTAAGTCTTTCATTTTAAAGTTACTGCTTAGCTCGCTTTTAAAATCTTCCAAAACCTTGTTTTCAGTGCAAAACATAAGAACATCATCAACAAACAGCAAAACGTATAGCATACATTCATTTACCTTTCTGAAATATAAGCAATGATCATTTTTAGATTTACTGAAATTTTCTTTACTCATGAAGTCATCAAACTTGTTATTCCAATATTTAGGAGACTTTTTCAAACCATACAATGATTTATTTAATTTGCAAGTTTCACCGCTTGGTAACTTTATGTATACACTCTCATTTATGTCACCATGTAAAAAAGCACCTACAACATCCATCTGATGAACTGGAAGTTGAAGTTTATTTGCAACTGCTATAAAAACTCTAAAAGTAGGCAATTTAGCCACAGGAGAATATACTTCTAAATCACAATCAGACTGTTCAAAGCCTCTTGCTACTAATCTAGCTTTATAAACTTTATTAGTACCTACTTGTTTAACTTTAAAAACCCATTTACTAGAAATTACTTTATTCCCCTCTGGTACGCTATTTACTTCTGTCCATGTGTTATTTTCTATCAGAGTATCTAGCTCAGTCTTCATAGCAATCTTCCACTCTTCCTTTTCTTCAGAGTCAAGCGCTTCCTCAAGAGTAGCTGGCTCTGTACCGATGGATAGAAGGTTTGTATCGTAGTCATCTAGCCTTGATGGTTTCTTTATTACTCTGCCTCTCCGTGAATGTGTTGATACTTGAGGTGTTTCTTCTGCCTCTTCTTCTTCTGACTCGGATGTTTCTTCTGAATTTAGAATTTCCTCTGTTTGTACTTCTGTATTTTCATCAAGATCTGATAACTGTGTGACATCTTCTTCACCTTCCTCATTAAAACTGTGATATTCTTCTCTTATTTCATCCTCTTTATTATTTATTTCTTCTTTTAATAATAATGGGGTTATATTATTATGATCTTGAAAAATATTACCTAGCTTTTGACTACTAAAATTGCCTTTCAGAAATGTTACCTCTCTTTTAATCAAAACATCATTTTTATGGGGAAAATAAATTCTAAAACCTTTTGTTGTTTCACTATAACCTACAAAGTATCCTATTTCAGCTTTGCTATCCCATTTTTTGCGATAATGATCTGGAATGTGTACACCTACCTTTGAACCAAACACTTTTAAATTATTTATATCATATAATCCCTTTTTATACCAGAGCTCATATGGAGTTACATTTTTAATCCTACTTTTACCAGTTCTGTTTATAACGTAAACAGCTGTATTGACAGCTTCAGCCCATAAAGACTTATCTAAATTACTTGATAATAATATTGTTCTAGCCGCTTCAGTTATTGTACGCATTTCACGTTCTATGCAACCGTTTTGTTGCGGTGTGTACGGAGCACTATTTTGATGTACAATACCTAAATGATCTAAGAGAGACTTCACCTCTTTGTTCATAAATTCTGAACCACAATCTGATCTTATTATTTCAATTTTATATTCTAAGTTTTTAGTAACAAAATTTAAAAAGGTTTTAATTTTATCAAATGTTTCAAACTTATTTTTCAGAAAATAAACCGTTCTATACTTTGAAAAGTCATCCTTTATGAGTAGATAGTACCTGGATCCACCTAATGACACCGTCTCCATTGGTCCGCATAAATCCATATGTAAACATTGACCGGGCTTGTCTGCCCTATTTATACTTATGGGAAATGGTTTCTTATGTAACTTACCCAAAAGACATGGCTCACATGTTATTTCCTCTTGTTTACTAACACTGAAATCTATATCACATTTATTTAACATGCTTTTCACCTGTTCAATATCTTGGTGACACATTTTATCATGCCATACAGACAAACTGTCACTTGATTTACCAACACAAGCATTTTGAACTTTATTAGACCTAAACTTCATTATAAACAAGTTATTTTTCCTATATGCTAGTGCACAAACACTGTTATTGTTATTTTTCCTGAAATAACACATTTTACTAGTAATTGTTAAAACATAACCTCTATCTGTAGTTGAACTTGCTGAAAATAGATTCATCTTGATGCTAGGAACATGTAGAACGTTATTTAATGTTGTATTTATCCATTGTTTACCTGTAAATGCTTCTAAAGAAATAACTCCAATACCAATGGCTTGTATGATTTTGCCGTCTCCAATAACTATTGATCTAGGACATTCTAGTTTTTTATAGTCTATAAACATATTATAATCATGACACATGTGCTCTGAAGCTCCACTATCCATTACCCAACAATTATCACTTTCTAATTGACTGTAAAACAATGATGATAGCTCGAACACAGAGAATGCATTGCTTTGATTTCTTTTGTTTACATTTTGACTTTTCTCATTTTTATTTTTAAACCAACAATCTGAACTTTTATGATTATTCTTCTTACAAAAATTACAATTAGTATTATTAATTATTGTACCTTTACTTTTTGATTTGCAGTCCTTTTTCAGATGTCCTACTTTGCCGCACCGATAGCATTTTCTTGTAGACTTGTGTACGAATGCAGATGACTCATCTTCTTTGTTTTTGGTTGAAGCACGTTGCTCTTCTATCAGTAATCTCGCCGCTAGCTCGTCCATGGTCCTTTTTTCTGCTGGCACCGATTCCCACGCTGACACAAAGTGCTGGAGTTGTGATGGGAGAGATGAAGTTATCTTTGTGATGGCCATAGTTTGACTCACTTCAGCGTTGAGATTCTTCAGTTTACTCAGGAGAGACTCGAACCGTCCCAGAAACTCTGATACGCTTTCTTTCTCTTCAAATTTCATTGAAAAGAACTTCTGCTGTAGTATATGCACAGACAGCTCGCCTCGCTGTTCAAATATTGTATTTAGCTTATCCCAAATTTCTTTTGAGGTTTTGCAGCTTAATATTTGTGGTATCACCTTTTCAGATATGCTTGTTACCAACATACCTTGAGCTTTCGCATCTTTCTGCATCCATTTCACCTGATCTTCTTTAGCCTCGAATGTGCCTTCAACGACGTCTAACAGATCCATAGCTCTTAGGAGGACTCGTATTTTGAAACACCACGCTGTCCAGTTTTCAACACCTTGAAGCTGCTGATAGCTTTGTCCAGAAGCCATATTTCCGACGGAATCCATCGCCGTATTATTGTTGCTTTACCGCAATCACCCGTCTCACGTGCTTTATTGATATATTGGCCTGCACCGACCAAACCGCCGACCGCCACCGGAGCCCCGAGCTGACCGACGTTTTGCCGCTTGACCGCAGCGTTTCTTGATAAAACAACTAATCCAGCACGATTATTAGGCCGTATGCTATGTCTGGGCCGATAACCTTTTGAAATATCGTGTGGATTTACGAGGTTTTAAATTAAAATAACTTTTCTGTACGACACACAAGTGAAGAGGGTTTTATTTTTTATTTGACAGATGACAGTTCTACAAGACCATAGATTACAGACATGGACCCTAGTTTCATAGATTATCACTAATGACCACCTTGAGATATTTATATTATTATTTCATGTTTTTATTAAAACTAACTCTATGTAAAGAAGCCAAACCAGGGAATGCAAAGTCTATCAAAAAATTAAAATTGGTCATTAGTGATTTTTTCTGATAAAGAACCTAAGTAAATACTGAAGCGACACTCATAGAATAAGGGGAAAAAGGGAACTAATATTTATGGTGCTGTTCACACGTTCCATGCCCTTAAGAGAGGGCGAAAATTTTTACAATTGCATCGCTCTTTATCATGTAATGGTTTGTCTGGTGGAAGAATTATCACCGGAACCGAGATTTGTGATAGTTGTGGTGTTAAGAAGTTAAAATTTTTATCATATTGCTCCAATCTATAAAATAGATGTAAAATAAAATGAAGAAGACAAACACAAAACTTAATGACATTAACTCTCATTATAGAATGTCAGAAGTAATTCTTTGTAGAGGTTAGTAATACCTACTTAAAAATTACAATTTTAAATCCCAACTACAAGTAAATGTGTGTTTAATGTAGTAGAAACTCTAGCCTCTTAACTAAATCACTTTTTTTCCTCTTGTAGATGCACCGCGGCGTCTTAGTTCTTCTTTTAGTATATGCACTTGCATTGACGAATAATTTCCCATATTTGTTTTTTAGAATAAACTCAATTTTTATAACAAAATACGTGTTTGTTTTTTGTACAAGCTTAGTAATCTGACTTATGGGAGGGACAACGATCGCAGCGCCATCTACGATTAGCTTTGAGTTGCCATCCCCATTGTAGTGTCAGTTGGCAAGAGAAGGCGCAGTCCATTCTCTAAATCAATGGTTTTTACTGTCTTTTTTCTAATGATTTAGCTGCCATCTCGTGGAAGTTTTAACAAAACCAGATAAGGGTATTTTGCTCAGAGGTAAACTTGATATCCAGATGGCGTTAGTAGTCACAATGTTAAGGGTCAGTACAGACCGAGACGCGAAGCGACGCGACGATGCGTGAAGAGGCCTGTCATTTCGCGCTGCGTCGCGCTACGCCTCGCGGTGCAGCAGAACGTGTTTAGATTTTCTACGTGCTGCCGCCCCGCCCCGCGTCCTCCCGCAGTCCCATTTGCAAATGGCGGCCTCAGCTACATAGTCCAGGGGCTAGAGGTAGTTGAGTATGCAAAATCCGAGTGACGGCAACTATGACCGAATTCATAAACATAATATTATTATGCGCTTTATCTGTCCCGCAAAAAGCTGTGATCTGATTTTTCTATAAATTATTACGGAAATAATCATTAAAATGATTTTAAATCATGTACTCAATGCATTCCGTTTACGATTAAGAGAAGAGGGCGAAAAAAAATGAACCAAAAAATTGACCGGCAAGTTCTACATTGCTATTCTTTGACCTTTTCTTAACTTAAATCGGTTGGTGAAATTCGTTACTCACAATTATGCATACTCAGTCACCTCTAGCTCCCGGTCTTCACCTCGCATCGAGGAGCGGCCGCGAGCGGCGCCGCGCTGCGCCGTGCGGCCTTGAGAGGCGCAGCGCAGCACCGCTGCTTTGAGATGCGTCGCGCGGCGCATCGCGGCGCATCGCTGCGCATCTCAACGTATTCTAAATTCTCACAACGAAATGTGTATCTTTTGGTGTAGAAAATAAAGTCGTATTTTGAATGGCTCTTAAAAGTGTGCGCGCATCGTCGCGTCGCTTCGCGTCTCGGTCTGAACTGACCCTAAATGATGTGCAGGTCTTACCACTCGTTATCTATCAACGCAGAGCCCAAACCACTGGACGGATCGGGCTGAAATTTGGCATGCAGGTAGATGTTATAACGTAGGCATCCGCTAAGAAAGAATTTTGATCAATTCTACCCTTAAGGGGATAAAATAGGGGATGAAAGTTTGTATGAAACTTTGTCAATTTTAAACCGATCGGAATGAGACTTTACATGCATAAAGTTAATATGACGTATACATCCCCTAAGAAAGGATTTTGATCAATTCCACCCCTAAGGGGATAAATAGGGGATGAAAGTTTGTATGAAAGTTTGTCAATTATTTTAAACCGATCGGGCTGAGACTTTGCATGCATAAAGCTACTATGACGTAGGCATCCCCTAAGAAAGGATTTTGATAAATTTCACCTCTTTACATAATAAAGTGGAGATTTTTTACACCGAACCCTACCTACTTATGATGACTATCCAGTGTACGCCGCCCGCCGCCGCCGCCCGCTGCGCCGCGCCGCCGACTGCCAAGTTGTGGAAGTTGTTTCTGATCTGCGTAATTATTTGATATTTATTCGTGTTTTATAGTTCTTAATTCCGCCCCTGAGCGGAGTTGGGAACGCTCGGATCGTAAAATTTAACATTTGGATCGATAGCGGAATTTAAACGTTTTTGTTGTTTAATGTTCAGTAAATTATAGATATTGATCATATTAGCTTCGCGTGGCTGTTTATCGTTGTAAAAGTAACCTAATTATAATACTCTTCTGTTATTAATAGGTTGCTAACGATATGAGATTTATTAAGGCGAAAAAAGCTGTAAAACGATCAAAAAGGTGGTTTTAAACAGTGTATCTTTAAATAAAAACATTAATACTTTTGTCAAATAAAAAGAAAATGTATTTTCAAGTCCTTTTTAACCGACGAAAAAAAGGAGGAGGTTCTCAATTCGACATGTATTTATATATATATATTGTATGACCACGCATAACTTTTCCTAACGTCGTCCGATTTCAAAAATTATTTTTTTGTTGGAAAGAGTGTATCTCAGAGTTGGTTCCATTTAATTTCAAAACTAAAATCGGCCTCTAAGGGTAGAAAAAAGGAATTAATTGTCAATTTTTCTACAGAATTTTCAGTTGTGAGCCGATTCTATTGAAATAAAGTTAACATTATGTAGTTCTAAGGACATTACTATATAGCAGAGATGTGGAGAAATGTTATCTTCTCCACATCTTTGCTATATAGTAATAGCGTCACCATCATCAGATCAACTCCAAATCCCTGTTATGTTGTGAATTCAGTCCCAGAGTTCCTCAACAGTTAACAACAGCTATATCGTGTTTGGGCTCATTTCACTCAGCTTGATGAGGACTTTAGACCCAGCTGAGGTATCCTTGCCATCTTGGGTCTGAGGAACGTGACGGGAAGCAGGGGCAAGAGGTCCTCAACAGTTACCAGCACCTATATCGTGTTTGGGCTCATTTCACTAGTCTTGATGGAAACTTTAGACCTAGCTGGTGTATAATTGTCATCGAGGGTCTGAGGATGGTGAAAGAAGGCAGTAGCAGAGATCCTCAACAGTTAACAGCAACTATATCGTATTTAAGCTCATTTAATTCATCATGATAAGAACTTTAAACATAGTTGGGATTTGGGACAGTCGTTGACAGTCGGAGAGTGGAATTTTTTTAGTTGCAAAGTTACAGGTCCTCAAGAGTTAATGCGATAATTACTGTGACGGTTCCATTGACAATGACAAAAGTGAAGACGGGTTTTTCCATGTGTTAAACACTCTAATCATGGTATACAACTAAAAAGCTAAAAATATTACCTTTTTAATCAATCAACGAAAAGCAACCTAGCTACAATAAAATTATTATATAATTTAGGAATAATAATATGTTTGTTTGGCGCCGCCGCCTCAAAATTTATTTTTTGCTTTTCAGTTCGATCTTTCGTCGGTTTGATTTTTTTGTTAAAAATTTAATATTGCATAATGTGATGCTACCCAAAACATCTATAGGTACGTTAATGCATCGAAAAAAAAAAAAACATACTTACCTCTTAATTATCTCTAAAAGCAGTTTATCCCTTCATTATCAAAGATAGGTAATTATAATTAAAAATGTAAAAAAAAACTAAATCAAATGATTAAAAAATAAAATGATGTTTCAATTTTAATGAGATTTTTTAATTATTTTACGACGTAATTTTGCTATTTTCCTTGCCTCTTTTAGGCAGTACTGTCCTTTACATTTTGAAACATTATGGTTACGACAAAGGGTGCTTTGTGTACAGTGTGGCACAAGGAGCCTCGGCTCAGGCTCCTGGAACTAGCTCAGTCACTAGCGTTTATTGTCACCTAAGTATAAATCTACTAAGTACAACATTGTACAACTTCATTTGCATACAGTATTTCTAAATGATTGTTTGGAAACTTCGTAGACTACTTACTTATATGTAAGTTATGCGTAGGCGTAATGACTGTACAACAACCTAAATTGAAATTGTATTCAATTAAAGTGTCATGTGGTTAACATAAGTGTTTAATAATAACCAACGAGTTACACTGTGTGCCGTGATTAATATCATATAGGGGTCAAAATCAAAATAATTGCTCATTTCATAAATGTTACTTTTATGTTACAATAACATAAAAATAACATAAAGGAAAACAAGGGCTGCATTCACAGTTGTAAATAAAAACAGTTTTTTTATTCAGACATACAAAGTCGTTTTACGTATTGATCCCAAACTGATATAATTATCTCATATTGATATCAAACTGAAATACTTGTCTTTGCCAACGACACGGCAATGAGGATTTTAGTGTGTATCAGTCAAAACACTGACTACGACCAAAAAAACATGTTTATTTTTTATTAGGTACACTATTTGTTTAATATTTTAAAAGCATGCTGTGGACACGCCTTAACCCAATTTTATGTAACGTAACATAAAAAAATGTTACATAAGTGTGACATAAAGGAAGAAATAAGCATGTTTTTCTACAGACTAACCTCAAATAACAGAACATAATTAACTCGATCTTTGCAGCTAATTAGCGACAGAATAGCACTAACATAATAGTTTCCTGACAATACGAAATAGTTTAAAGTTACTTACCTGACGTATTTTTTCAATTTACCAAAAATAAACCAGTTTTTTGTTTTTTTTTCGACGCACACTTTACAATCATATTTTTGCCGAGAACAAAATGGCTGCTGCCCTATGATTGGTCGCCTGAGGTTCAGACAGTGACAGCTAATGTTGTCAGTATTAAAGTTTAAAAAAATACCTTTTTTGCGACTAAATAATGCGTTACATAAATGAAATAACATCGATGAAGTAATTTTGAGACCAGTTTTAGTTTTTATTTAAAACTATAATTTATATTTCAAATGATTTTTTAAGGATTCTACTCATATTTTACAGTGTTATTTAAGAGGATGGCCAATTTTGTTTAATAATAAATATACTACTTTTAATATTTTTTCAAGTTTAAAATATCAGTGCTGGAAGTTGGACACACGTTTTTTGTAGGAAGACTAGAAGACACGTCTTTAAAAATGCCACAATATTTAAAAAACGAGGTATCAATATCAACTACCAACAATGACATTTATAATACAATATAAAGAAGGGCTTCTTTGTAATTTTCAGTATTTTATTAATATTGCCCTGACAGTTTTTTAGTAGAAATTAAGGAAAAGTGATGGACAAATAAAGGAGAACATTCACGCTCCATACATTTTTGGGCCTTTTCTGAAAGTGCCGGCCAACGAAAAAAATTGGTACCTATGAGTAGTACTAGTCATTTGGAGCAATAATTACTATGGCACAAAAGTTGTAGGATTACTCTCGGCCAAGATATACAAGTTCGAAGATTCGTAATTTTCATACATTTTTTGATTTCTGAAAGTGCCGAGAAACACCAAATAATGATGAGCATTGCTAGAACTAGCGATCTCAAGCAATTTAACATAAAATATCATCACGCCTGTTATCCCTGAAGGGTTGGGCAGAGGTGTTCCTAATTAAAATTAATAATAATCTCTTTATTTTTTTGTAAAAAAAATAAAATCATTTTAAAATATACAAATCTGCTGGTGGGACCAGCATCGGGAACAGAACCGAAGTTGCCTGTGGTTAGGGGTCTTTTTTTTACGTGGTAAAATTATCAAATAAGTCCTCCCTCCCAGGGCAGGGCGGGAGGGACTGTCAGTCTTGTAGGTACTGACTAAAATCCACGGTGTCCTTCAATAGCCCTTTACGTTACAGGGTCACGGTAATTTGAAAAGTCCCGCGACCCCGGCAGGCATTGGCCCCCTAAAGGGGGGCCCCGTCATCTCGCTGACACTCTTTGAGGTGCGCGTGGAACACAACGCACCGTAGACCCCGGCATGGTCCATGGTCGGACAGTGAGTCGCCCATTACTCGTCGCCCGCATGCTCGCGCCTACGGTGGCCGGAGATTGTCTGCCGACGTCCGGCGCCGTGTGCGTCTACCACTGCGGCTGGGGTAGAGGGAGGACGCTGTTCTTTCCCACACGCGGCCCGCCTCCTCCATCGCGAGCATGACTGCTTCGCAGAAGGAGGCGACCGCTTCCCATTCCGTCTCGCCCCGCAGCATGGTCTCGACCAATGCCGGGCGCGAGAGGTCTCCGCTTATCGCCGTCGTGAGGACACGGCGGTGCTCTGCCAAACGGGGCAGTCCTGCACCGCATGCTCCACCGTGTCCTCCGGGTGACTTTCGCAGTGGAACACCCAGGCATTTCCTCCTTCCTCATCAGATTGTCTCTGTGTCTCCTCAGACACAGGTACCTCCCGAAACTTCCGTGTCTGGTGCGGACCTGCGTCATGCGGTAGGTCAGGACGCCGTGCCTCCTGCTGACTAAAAGCCCACCCTCTTCATTCAGTTGCCCTTTACGTTCCAGATACTAAGATAGTCGACGAGCCGGTTTCAATTAATTTCATTCATACATTTATTGTTTTCTGAAAGAGCCTCATAGCCTTCGGAACGCGATACTGTCACAATACGGTCCACAATGAACGGTGGGACGGGTTTGCATCGCTGTCCAGTCAACGAGAGTAGACTGGTTCTCGTCCTTGACATCCCGTGGAACTTAGGAGACTTTCCGTCGTTTGGGTCAAAAACAGGATCGGGTTGGGGGCGTCGGGGCTGCCTTCAAGCTGTCAACCTTGCAGGGCAAACGCCCTTTTGAAGGCTCTACGTGGAAATGGTGCGGTTAAAGCCCCTCTATGGGAACCCTGTGTCCGTTGTCTCCATAAAGAGGCGACCAGAGAAGCTGATCGCACCAGGAGATCATGGCTATTCGGGTGATCCACTCATAGACATAGATGATCGCACCAGGGGAACATGGCTAATCGGGTGATCCACTCATAGACATAGATGCTGGAGAATCTGCTTTCAGATCACAAGGTAACTATCCGGAAAGCAGGCTGCCACTTCTTCTGCAGCAGTAATGACAGCGAATGAGGAGGCAGAACACCTGAAGTTGAGGACACCCTCGAAATCTCAATCCAGCCGCGTACGGCAAGTAATGGGGAGCTAGTTGTCTTATCAAGGATCAGGCCAAGGACGACAGCATGTCGTGTTCCACGCGCGGCTAAATTAGCTTTCAGTGGCCCTTAAAGATCCAAACGCCAGGTCGTAGGACTATCTTAGCAGGATACCATAGCACGGTTGACGATTTTATTAGCCAAAAAAATGTGTTTGATTCAGAAAGCATTACTTTTGGTCACGATTCGTATTGTTATGAGGTTGCTCTCCCAAGACACCTACCACAGGCAGCTTCGATTCTGTTCCCGATGCTGGTCCCACCAGCAGATTTGTATATTTTAAAATTATTTAATTTCTTTTCACAAAAATAAAGAGATTATTTTTCATTTTAATTAGGTACACCTCTGCCCATCTCTTCGGGGATTACAGTCGTGATGTTATGTTTAATTGCTTGAGGTCGCAAGTTCTAGCAATACTTATCATTATTTGGTGTTTCTCGGCACTTCCAGAAATCAAAAAATGTATGAAAATTACTAATTTTCAAACTTGTATAACTTGGCCGAGAGTAATCCTACAACTTTTGTGCCATAGTAATTATTGCTCCAAATGACTAGTACTACCCGTAGGTACCAATTTTTTTCGTTGGCCGGCACTTTCAGAAAAGGCCCAAAAAGAATGATCTCCTTTCTGAAATGAGCAATTATTTTGATTTTGACCCATAGGTGTCCCTACACTCCCTACATAAAGATCGAATAATTATATTGCCAGAAAATAAAATAACTAGAACTGGGTGAATCCTGAGATTCGGCATATTCAGGTGATTCCCTTGGCGAAATTTATTTAAACAGATTTTCTATAAGTAACAATGTAATATAAAATTTAACTTCATTATAAACACATTTAACGAATTGGCATCACTTTTGGCAGGATGGTTCCCAACATATTGCGTTTTAAATTTTTTTGGCCAGGGGAATCAAAAAAAGGTAGTAGAAAATCAAGTTTTATTACTATTTTAAAGTAGCCTCTATACATATAATACTAATCAATTTCGTTAACAATTTATCACTTTCAATATCCGACCACAAATCGTTAAAACACAAATTGCATTTGAAAACGTGGTCAGGGTAATCAAAGAGCTAGCGAAAACAAAACAACAACGACGTTCGAAGCTCTACCAGCAGCGCACATGCGACGGCACGGAGACAGTCTTCTAGAAAATTCTACCAAGATATACGAAAATTTGTGACGCGCCACGGGAATCACTGTTTAGTCTCGGACAAACTTTAAATTGTAATTCTTAATAAAACTATCATAAATATTCATGGTGTATCTTTTTTAAATATATCTGCAACAATCCTAGTAGCGATGAGACCGCACTGTTTATTTTGTTTACGTTCATAAGTTAAAGTTTTGTTGGTATTTTGTTTGCGAAATGTGCAGCGGACGCGCCAGGGGTATCAATATTTAGGCCTTTTGGATTTTTTTTGACTGTTTAGTACCAAATTAGACACAAAAACTATCGTGATACAGTAAGATCATACAATATAGTGGCATAAAAAAATATTTTGGTTTCTAATTTAAATACTACGGGTAGTTTTTTTCTCCGGACAGCGAAAAATTAGCCTCTCAAGATTCACCCAACTACCTAACTTAGCTTCTGTTGTTTAGAAGTTCAAACAGCCTTTGATGCTAACGATACGTAGGTAGGTGTTAATCTAAAAAAAAAACCGTTAATCTATGTGACCGTATTATTAATATAATAATATTCCACAACTATCACACAACGCCATCAAGTCCCAAGCTAAGCCGAGCTTGTGTTATGGGTACTAGACAACTGATAAACATACTTGTATATTTCTAAATACATAAATATTATAGATAAATTACACCCAGACACAGAACAAATGATCGTGTTCATCACACAAACATTTGTCCTGGGTGGGAATCGAACCCACGACCTCCGGCATAGCAGTCAGATTCACTAACCACTAGACCGACCGATTATTGAATGACTCTTTGCTTCGGTGTGACATTAACCTGTCTGGTCCTGGACTGGACGAGTCATCTGAGCTCACTGGGGTCCGCTTACGTCACTGGCTTTATTTTTTTATTGGCTAAGATCCAAAAGTGAGCATAATTTTCAAAGCAACTTTCCATTTAGGTACCTTCTTAGTACACATAACACGTCTCTGCAAAGGAGGTAACTAATACATTATATAAGATTTATATTATGTTTATGATGATCTCACACGAAACGCCTGACTGATCGGCCGGACGACACAAAGTTCATAAGTTCTTTATCTGCTTATTGTTTTCTCAATAATGCGTTGGTTTCCAAACAGATGTCTTGTTGTGTTTTAACTGGAATTGCAATAAGGACTACGTAAATCAGAGAAGGAGCACGATACTTTTCACCTCACAAGCTCGGAAAAATTCTATTTGTCATTAGAAATCTGAGTGCAAAAGTGAATGAGTGGAAAGAGTTTTCTAAATTCGAACACTCCGGCGCGGCAGGTGGGCGCGCCCACTGCATGTCTATGCACCAACCTCATATTTTAACGTTTTTTTTTTGTTTTTGGATAAGAAATTAAAAATACTTAATTAATGAAACTATTAATGGTGAAAATTTAAATAATTATGTGCAGCAATATAATGCCGTTATAAGCAGTAATTATAACTATAATTCTTTTAAGTTAAGTTGTCAGGTGGAAATAAAATATCGAAATAAAGTTAAAAGTTTCGGGGTGCCCTGAGTTTTCCTGGGTTCTATGCTTGGGTACATGTCACGTTGTCTATTTATCAAAGAAGGCTGTAGGCTATATTATTATAACATCACGCTACTTCCAATAGGAACCGAGCAGCGGGTGAAGCCGCGGTGAACAGCTAGTAATATACGTACAATAGTTTGGAACAGCGCTTTTTGGATACTTCGAGTAAAACTATTTATTCAATTGTGGAATGACTGCTATCATGATGTGTAAAAAGTTAAGTAAGAACAATGAACATCCAATATAGTATGAGTGTGTGAGTAAAAATCAGAGGAGGAGCGAGAGATTTATAACATACGTCTATGGTGTAGCAATTTACATATTTCATGTTTACGTTAAATTAAGTAAGTATATTTTTAAGATGCTCGGTTTTATTTATTCATAGAAAAAATGTCCCAGATTTTTTTATTTATTTTCATGCTCTGTTGGGCATGAAAGAAAAACATAGTGTGTCTCCTCATTTTGGTACGCCATTTGTAACCGGCACTGAGGGACGCAGACAGTTTGTCATGTCTCGAGGAGGGCTGTGAGTTGCCTGCGCCCGCCGCGCCGCGCCGCCGCCGTCCGCGTCGCCGCCGCACTCGCGACTACTCACAGCCTTTGTTATTTAGATCCATTCATAAATAATAAGTCAGTGCCTGGTGGTTGTCAGCCCGCGGCCGCCACGGGTTACTACACATTTTATTTCCGGAGTGATCTAGCTTGTCTGATATAAAGTTATAGCCCAGAGCTGAGAGGATAAGATTTGCCCATCAAATAGGAGGTCGTGGATTCAAATACGGACAAGCATCGATGTTATTTTAGAGTTCTGTACCTCAAAAGAAAAAACGGATCAATTTGGTGCCCGTCTGTTTGTCCGTCTGTCCGTCTGTGAAGACCCTTTTTTTCATGCAGGAAACGTGCAGAGCGTATGAAACTGAAATTAAATCAAACTTTGAAGTCAAAGCAATCAAAAGATTCTGCCGGCCGTTAATGCTTCGTTTTGCGATAAAGGGAACTTTCCGTTGATCTACAACCATGACATTTGTCAAGAAGTCAATACACAATAAAATTTGATTATAAATGCACCGTAAGCTCCATCGTGTCCTCCGGGAGATCCTCGCAGTGGTGACACCCAGGCGTTTCTTCCTTTCCAATGAGACACAAGACCCTCTCGATACACCCATGTCCAGTGAAGGTCCGGCGTCAGGCGGAAGGTGAGAAGACACTCTTGTTGTGGGGTCTTACCAAAGAGCGGCGTGCCCGGGTTCAATGGCATCAAAAACAATCAAAAGGCTTTATCTCGGAAACTATTCAGTCTATATTGCGGCAAAAATCTAATTTTAAAACAAGATAGATGCTTTGAGAACATACTATCTAATCCTTTAGGCCGGACGCACAGGCCGGTGGCTTGCTTAGCGCCTATTAGAGCTTAGCGAGTCATGTTCGTTATACTAAGGTGACTCGCTAGGCTCTAGGCGCTAAGCAAGCCACCGGCCTGTGCGTTTCCGACCTTAGGGTTATAATCGCCAAAATCTATATGGAGGAAAAGCTCTGGTTTCAATGAGGATTTTGAAGAGGCAATCAAAAATTTGTGAATATACCTACTTAATGCAATAAAACTTGAACATGTAAGGTTGTAAAACGGAATCTTAAATGAATAAAATACGAATGAGCGAGCACTGGCGTTTTATGTGGAGAAAATTTAAAGATGTAGTGTGAATTTGAGATTTCTTTGACAAATTCCGAGACACAGTTTCCTAGAGATGCAGATCAGTGAATTCACCGCCTCGTGTGGGCACCAGGCGCTCTAGTGCTATTCTGTACCTAACGAGCTCACTTCACCCAAGTGAGCGTGTAATGAGTTCAAAATAACTAATTACGAATTCTCAACGACTTCGTTCGAAAGTCGAACGTGATGTTTACGTTTAGAGAATATCTTTTATTGTCTCGTTCAGAAGCTGCGATGATTAACTTAAAAAAATTAGTTTGATTGTGCGCTTACTTGGCTGAAGTGAGCTAGTGAACACAGAATAGAAATACTGTTTCCGAACTGCATTCCGTAACGCGGTGTTCCTGTATTTACTCATGAAGCTTGTACTGTTTACTGAGAGTGAGTGTAATGTCACCGCCACACATGTGTATACCGTGGGTAGCGTGGCTGTGGCGTGGAAATAACATCTCTCTGCTACTGATGCTGTGGTTCCGTCTATAGTGCGCCAAACGTAGTGTTTATTTCTTTGGAGTCATGAGCATGATGTCCAAGATTCATTGAATCATGTCGCTATTGTGTACGTTATCGTTCATTAATCAGGTGTCTGTAACAGCAACACTATCCGAACGAGGTACACCATGTTACATAAATATCAAATTAAATGAGTTTCGGAGCGTGTCTTTCTGCGGGTCGTGTAGATTTAGTGATAATAAGGCGAGCCTCCCTCGCGGCCTCGGGCCGGGGCGGCTCTCGATACAATACATCTTTGTTTCTTACCTACTTCATTTATCATGGCTCGGTGCTTCTTCATTTTCATTAAATTAATTAATTACATGCGAGTCTGATTAGGTGGATTCCCGTAAATGTGAAGAGATACATTTTTTTTACAACAAAAAATATTTTTTGTCGAATACCGTAGACTAAATAAATCGGTTCTTCATAATGCGTTCTTGAAACCTACGAATGCTTTCAAACTTGGTCGTAAATATTACCAGCTTGATTTATTGAAATACAGGCACCTAGCATGTGTATTTATCAAACCTTAGTAACTTTCAATGAATTTGCCACGCAAGCATTTAAGTGTTTTAGTAAAGTATGTATATATTATAATATTATGTTCGGTTAAAGTAGGTACCTACTCGTACTTCAAATCAGTTTTGCCGTATAAGGTCTTAAAAATTGATGATAATAGTATAATGCCACAGAGTGCCGAGTCGACGCCATCCCTTCAGAGTTCAGAGTGTTACGAGCTGCGAGGCTGTTACGAGTGTGTCGTCCGCGTTACGAGGCCGCTTCGAACTTATAATATCTCGACAATAAACTCAAACCATTAACGACCCTTTGGTGTTTACTCGTCCAACTAGGCTTTCATTAACTACACGAATGCAGTAAATTAATTGAGTGCAGGTAATGGAATGTGCTTTCAATTACGAGTTAGTGGTGGGGCGTGACGTCTCCGTACTCCCCCACCACACATTACTCAGTTGAGGCGCGCTTACTTACTGTATCGCGGCGTTATACATCGCGGCAGTGATTCCAGTTTCTGGGTGCTCTCACTGTTGTGCAATTCTCCGCGGATTGGAATGAAGTAAATACATTTAACCCTTTTAGCGCCGCATTTAGGTAACTTTTTGAAATAGAAAATTATTTTCAGTCACTTTTCCCTTTGTGAAATTCCGACTTCTTGAGTTGTAAGCTGCTGTAAGCCTATTTGTAGCCGCTCGCAGCAGTACTTGTGTGTCCAGTGGTTCTTCAAACACTACCTATGCTTAGGTCAGAAATCGTTTTAATAGTATATTTTGACTACGGGCCTGAGATCTTTTGGGGGGGCCCTTATATCTTGGATTAAACTTTTTACATACCTGAATATAAAAGGAACATTACCTAGTGATAGATATTCAATGTGTCCGGTTTCAAGTTAGCTTGCTCGATTCTGTCAGTAAAATTATTCAACATAGGGGTCGGAATGGGGGTTGGGACCCCTACTGAATGGTAGCCATTTTTTTGTTCGCTTTTCATGAAGCGTGGAATCTAAAAGTAGTATGACTTTGGGATTTAAAGTGAAACAGTCGTAAAAAATTTGACTAAGCTTCTGCGGCTCTTCCTTGTAGCTGCAGATTGACTCAAAATAACCATTTTGGTGCATCCAACGTCGAAGGTCAATTGTCTAAGCCTATGTTCCAAAAATAAAAACCAAGTGTCAAAAAATCGAGTTTTTGGTATCATTATGACTAGGTCAGCTGTTAGACAAATAAATACAAAAAGTTCTCTTTCTGTAATAACATTCATTAAATGGAAAAACGAGGTAATGTCTACCCTATTTTGATTGTTTACCCTATAATTTAACGTTGGCCCACACTAGGAATTATTTTGTCCTGGGTCGTGTGGGTACGTTTAGAAACACAGAAGCTCACATACACAAACACTCACCCACTCAACAACTACTTTTAGGTCATACAAATATCTGTTCCGTGCGGGGTTCGAACCCGTGACACACTAGGTACGCAGCAGTCGATCGCTCAACTGCGCCAATCGTGCCGTCAAGAATAATTCAACATGATGCAGCATTTTTTATCACAATCCGTTGATTTTGAAAAATACCAAAAAAACAGAAATGGTTACAATTTAGTGGGGTTGGTTTCCGACCCCGGCCACGTACAATAATTTTATAGGTGCGTACTGCGTACACACAGAACGAGCCGCCTCGCGAGGCATTTGCTGCGCGAAGCAGCTCAGTGTGGACGTGTCTCGGCCGAGGATAGCGAGCGCGATGCCGCGGGCGATCGACCGAGCCATCCAGTGTCGGCTTTTGTTTTGCTCGCGTATATTGCTTCGTGCCTCGGTCGAGAAACAATTGCGCGTTCAAACAGAGCAAACAGCTTCGCGAGGCATTTGCCGCGCGAAGCAAATGCCTCGCGAGGCTGCTCGCTTTGTGTGGACGCACCTTTAGATGCAATACATATTGAGCAAGCTACCTGCCCTTTGAGTTTGTACAGACTGAAACCGGACACATTGTATATTTTAAAAAAATGCAAGCGACCCTAAGAGTAGTCTTAAATGAAGGAACATCTGATATCTCGCCAGTTCACCACAAACTATATTAGATATTAGGGCTATCTCACCAACGTAATAAGCAACACATCTCCTCTCGCCTCCGCTTTTGTGGAGTCCCGGCCTTTTGGCGAATTTGTTACCTACAGGTAGTAGTAACTAAGTACTGCTCACAGTTTGTTGCAATAATTAATGAACCTTGAAGCCGTTGTATTTAGCGACCATCCTCAGTTATTAGATCAAGCGCCAGCATTGACATAAATTAAATTAAGCTAGATGTTAGAAGTTGCTGGAAGTTGCACGCCGCCTCTCGCAGCCGATACACAGCGATACGACCCGGCCTCGAGAACATTAATCATGGCAGTTGGGCTTCCAGCCCCACGGGAACGCACTGGATATAAATTAGTTTAGTGTCTCGTAATACTTGATGTAGCTTCGGAGACATCGCGTCCACAAATTAAAACTGAGAAGAAACACACAATTATTAGATTTTTCATTTCCAGGCTTTTTATGTAACAAAGTATCGTGATGTGTGGCGGTTTAGTAGCTACGGGGCGCTGTCGTATATTGATATGAATGGGTGTAAAGATAAAGGTTTTATGTTTCAGATAGTGTCTAAGTTCGAAGTCAATTGAGCGCATCGGCTTCACGAGCTCACACGAGATAGCATCCTGTCCCTATACATATATATTATATTGAATTCTTCGTTTGAGTTAGGAAGACATATAATATTGTTTAAGTAAACTTAAAAACTATTTATTGATTTAATTTAATTCAAGCTATATTTTTATCGCTTAAAACTAAATTAACAATAAGTAATTATTTTATTACATTTTTACTGATATGTAGAATTTGTGAAGTTAGGGTCGGTAGAGTTAGGTCGTGTAGATTCAGAAGTTTGGCTTAACATGAGATCTGATATCTTTTTCACAGGCCAAACATTATGTGGTCGTGTTGGTAACATTTTACATGAAATGTTTTTGGTGGGATTGTTTTATTCCCTATTCGTCCCGTAGATTATTTAAATTCCTTTCATGGTCCAGTTTTCTTGAAGGTCATCCTATTAGAGATGGTACTGCAGTAATGGATGTTTATGCATTTGAGTCTGCTAGTGATCTTTTTAGGGTTCCGTAGCCAAATGGCAAAAACGGAACCCTTACAGATTCGTCATGTCTGTCTGTCTGTCCGTCCGTATGTCACAGCCACTTTTTGTCGAAAGTATAAGAGCTATCCTGTTGAAACTTGGTAGGTAGATGTATTATGTGAACCGCATTAGGATTTTCACACAACAATAAAAACAAAACAAATTTTGGGGTGCCCCCCATACTTAGAATTGAAACTCAAAAAATTTTTTTTCTCCAAACACATACGTGTGGGGTATCTATGGATAGGTCTTTAAAAATTATATTGAGGTTACTAATACCATTTTTTTCTAAACTGAACAGTTTGCACGAGAGACACTTCCAAAGTTGTGAAACGTGTGTCCCCCCCCTCTAACTTCTAAAATAAGAGAATGATAAAACTAAAAAAAATATGTAATGTAGACTTCAACAAAAACTTCCAACGAAAATTGGTTTGGATGAGATACAGTTAGCAGTTTTTGAGATATAGTACATTTTCGAAAACCGCAAGTATAACTTTGCCATTCATACAAACACTATGAAAAACAAAGTTATTTTTATTGTTTGTGTATATTACTTACTAATCTCAATATAATTATATCCCTAATCTATGCTTGCTATTACGGAACCCTTCATGGGCGAGTCCAACTCGCACTTGGCCGGTTTTTAGGATATTTGTTGGAGCTAGCCTATACCGTGCACACCTGGGATGCACACCTCAGTCGCATCGTTGCGTAAAAGCAATTCAAATATTCATCGGAGACCATTCCCGTTTTGCTAAAAAAATGGGGTAGCGTTAAAAATACCCCTCAAAGCGTTGCGTTGTTGTATTGTACACGAAGGGCGGAGGGCGTTGTGTGATCGTAGGGTATGTCTAGTCCACAGGCGCCACTGCTAGCTCAACACGCTGTTGTGCCACACAGAAGCATCAAGAGCAGCATCAGTAATTCAGTAGACATCGGTTGTGAATGTGATATTTTACGATATTATATAATTAGGTCTTCATATTGAAAAACAATTGATATGATATGAAGCAAAATCGTAAATGAAACCCCTATGTGAACGTGTACACAAAGAATCTCATGATGGGTGGGCGAGGGGCGGCGCGGCTCGGGTAAGTATGTTAATGTGACGCCACGTGACACATCGACACATTTTTCTCTCACTGGAATATAAAAATCTCCGTCGCCGTCCATGTCACCTGCTGACGTCACTCCAACATAATGATAGGTTTGTGTTGCGAACTCATGGACTGTCACAATGATATTCAAGTAAGTGAATACACTTCACAACTACGTAAGTACTATACCTGGGGAATAACTTATCGTTATACGTTTAACTGTGTTTTACTTTTGTTATGTACCCTCGAATCTCTACTGCTACTACTTCGTTAACCTAAAATAATTAAACGTTTGTCAGGTTTCAAGTATGTAAACTAAGTTTTTCGGGTTTCTTCGGGTTTCCATAAGTCAAGGCTTTTGATTCTGAAAATTTGAGACGGATTTTTTTCTAAATGGGACACTAGGAATTTCTCCTGTATAGTGGGTGCGTTTTAAAAACATATAAGTTCACATACACAAACGCACCGACCTGGATCAACTATTCATAGATTATACACATATTTGCTCCGTGTGGGAATCAAACCCGCGACAAGCAGCGCAGCAGTCCAATCGGTCAGCCACTAAGCCAATCGTGTCGTTATTTTAATATAATGTTGATGCAATCGGATCAAGTGAGTAAAGCCAGTATTATTTGTAGTCGCTAGTTTGATTGAATTCCGAGATGGGCCGGCACGGGCTGGCGGCGCCCGAGCGACGCCTCGTCGGCTCACAGAGCGTGTAGGCATGCTCCATGCTCCCCTGCGACCTTTATACATTCCGAAATAATCCGAGAGCCAGAAACAATTTGTTTTACAATAACATATTTACCTTTCCACTCCGAGGCCAGCGGGCCGACCTGGATGCCGCTGATTACGGGATGTTAATGTTTGTAGCTTTGATCCTCAGCAGGTACATGTGAGCGTGCGCTGAGATAATACTGTGCTGTACGTGTACGTACCTATCGTCAACCCGACGCACAATAGCACTCACTCTGATGAGAGTTCGTTCCCAGGCCTATGGTTGCGTCCCAGTGAAGTCCCTAACTGGCACGAACGTGCGATTCCGAAAATTTTAAAATAAAAATTTTGAAAAAAAAGGAACCGACTTCAAAACCAAACACAAAAAAGTGTAACTTTTCTTTCGGAAGTTTTTTTAACTTTTTATATTTGATTTTGAAGTCGGTTCCATTTTTTTAATTTTTATCTTTAGTTTAGAGTGGTTTAGATATGCGGCGTCTTTGAAAATCTACAATCCAAGTAAGCAGCAAAAACGGATCTATGCGAGCAACGTCACGAGATATCCATCATTGGAATATACTAAAACCTTCTCCATAATGTAACACACACTTCACAAAATCGCATCGCGAGATAATCGCGGACAAACATACATACAGGTCGAATTAAAACAAACAATTATTTTATTGAAATCGGTTAAAAATACTAGCTTGGGCTCGCGACGTGGGCGACACGTGGAGTTTGTTAACTTAAAAGTAGAGATAAATTATTTTCTGAGTGTAAATCAAAGAGTGTAAATAATGCCTAACCCCTTTATTAATAAACGTGGACTAAAGTTACGCCAAGGTTAATCTTCGGATTAATCATACATTTTTAAGGATTAACCTTGGCGTAACTCTAGTCCACGTTTATGAATAAGGGGGCTAGTGTTTACTGTTTATACATGTTAGTTAGGGGCCATTCATTTATTACGTACGATGATTTAGGGGAGACGACCATGTCTTATATTTTCTTACAAGGGGTTGGCAGGGAGTCTCGATAGTTCTTAGGTAAGATCACAAAAATGCGCAAAGTTAAAATTATAGGTACCTTGAAAAAGTGCGTTCAAACGCGCGAGTACCAAGATCCCGGACTTGGATGCGTATAATGTTCCAGTGGCTGATCTACTTTCAAATATTTCTATAAAGTTTATTTTGGAATAATAAATATTAAAACAAACCAAACGTGATTTCTTTTTTTTCCCTTTAGATTGTTACGGTTGAGCTATTATTTTTTATAATGGGAGGGGGTCAAAACTAGCTTAAATAGTCTTACGTAATAAATAAGTGGTCCCTTATAAACTGAATGCCAATTTTCATCGAAATCTGTTCAGCTGTTTGTTCATGAAAGAACATCATCTATCCTCGGGTAGTTAGATAAGATTCACCTGAAGCGAAGAAAATATGTTCAGTAAAAATACAGTTCTATTTACGTCAGATTTGTGTTTGAAATAGAGTGGAAATGTCGCAGAGCGGGCGCGGCGACGGAAGTGTGGTCCGCGGTCCGCCTCACGAGCCTCCCGTCACATGCGGCTTTGCTCTTTCCTAACTCTTGAGATACTACGATAAAATGCAGAAAACGGAAATGATGCAGTTGATATCGATTCATTTACTGAACTTTAAGTACAAGTACTAATAATATGTGAATATTACGTCCATATAAAGCTGCGGAAGTACCCAAATACGGTTGTTAAGTATTATGATAGTAACCACGAGATATTATCTTAACTTGCTCGAAGTTCACGCAAATATGCTATGACCTATTCCGATCTCCGATCACGCGTCTATCGATTAAAAAGTGAATTGTATTTTTTATTAAGTTTTCCATGCTCAGAACGTGACCGCGCCGCGCGCCGTCGTGCGCAGTGCAACTCAACATGGAGGTGGATTATCAGTTTGTTTTTTGTCGATCACAATCTCGTGTCACTTGTGATGGATGTTGACATCGTCCGATCCGGTCATTCGGTCACTCGGTCACTCGACTCATACTCTCACTGCCAGACGAAGATTACATTATGTTATTTTATATTAATAAAGCAATAATATATAATGTACCTTCCATTAGATTATGATGATTTGTATTAATGTCTTCAAATGTAATGATTCAGACCGCCCGTGACGTCAGTGACACAATCATATTCTATTCCCAGAATAATTGTTTGAGTATGTACCGGCACAGTGTAGCCGTGTAGCGGTGTAGCAGTGTAGCCGTGTAGCACTGTAGCGGTATAGCACTGTAGCGGTGTAGCAGTGTAGCAGTGTAGCGGTGTAGCACTGTAGCGGTGTAGCAGTGTAGCGGTGTAGCAGTGTAGCCGTGTAGCACTGTAGCGGTGTAGCAGTGTAGCACTGTAGCGGTGTAGCGGTGTAGCAGTGTAGCCGTGTAGCACTGTAGCGGTGTAGCAGTGTAGCACTGTAGCGGTGTGGCAGTGTAGCGGTGTAGCAGTGTAGCCGTGTAGCACTGTAGCGGTGTAGCAGTGTAGCACTGTAGCGGTGTAGCAGTGTAGCACTGTAGCGGTGTGGCGGTGTAGCAGTGTAGCAGTGTAGCGGTGTAGCAGTGTAGCGGTGTAGCAGTGTAGCACTGTAGCGGTGTAGCAGTGTAGCACTGTAGCGGTGTAGCGGTGTAGCAGTGTAGCGGTGTAGCAGTGTAGCACTGTAGCGGTGTAGCGGTGTAGCAGTGTAGCAGTGTAGCGGTGTAGCAGTGTAGCGGTGTAGCACTGTAGCGGTGTAGCAGTGTAGCACTGTAGCGGTGTAGCGGTGTAGCAGTGTAGCGGTGTAGCAGTGTAGCACTGTAGCAGTGTAGCACTGTAGCGGTGTAGCAGTGTAGCACTGTAGCGGTGTAGCGGTGTAGCAGTGTAGCGGTGTAGCAGTGTAGCCGTGTAGCAGTGTAGCACTGTAGCGGTGTAGCGGTGTAGCAGTGTAGCGGTGTAGCACTGTAGCGGTGTAGCAGTGTAGCGGTGTAGCAGTGTAGCCGTGTAGCACTGTAGCGGTGTAGCAGTGTAGCACTGTAGCGGTGTAGCAGTGTAGCACTGTAGCGGTGTAGCGGTGTAGCAGTGTAGCAGTGTAGCCGTGTAGCACTGTAGCGGTGTAGCAGTGTAGCACTGTAGCGGTGTAGCGGTGTAGCAGTGTAGCAGTGTAGCAGTGTAGCGGTGTAGCAGTGTAGCGGTGTAGCAGTGTAGCACTGTAGCGGTGTAGCAGTGTAGCACTGTAGCGGTGTAGCGGTGTAGCAGTGTAGCAGTGTAGCAGTGTAGCAGTGTAGCAGTGTAGCAGTGTAGCGGTGTAGCAGTGTAGCCGTGTAGCACTGTAGCGGTGTAGCAGTGTAGCAGTGTAGCGGTGTAGCAGTGTAGCACTGTAGCGGTGTAGCACTGTAGCACTGTAGCAGTGTAGCCGTGTAGCACTGTAGCGGTATAGCACTGTAGCGGTGTAGCAGTGTAGCACTGTAGCGGTGTAGCGGTGTAGCAGTGTAGCGGTGTAGCACTGTAGCGGTGTAGCAGTGTAGCCGTGTAGCACTGTAGCGGTGTAGCAGTGTAGCACTGTAGCGGTGTAGCGGTGTAGCAGTGTAGCAGTGTAGCCGTGTAGCACTGTAGCGGTGTAGCAGTGTAGCACTGTAGCGGTGTAGCGGTGTAGCAGTGTAGCAGTGTAGCCGTGTAGCACTGTAGCGGTGTAGCAGTGTAGCACTGTAGCGGTGTAGCGGTGTAGCAGTGTAGCAGTGTAGCCGTGTAGCAGTGTAGCACTGTAGCGGTGTAGCGGTGTAGCAGTGTAGCACTGTAGCGGTGTAGCAGTGTAGCACTGTAGCGGTGTAGCGGTGTAGCAGTGTAGCGGTGTAGCAGTGTAGCACTGTAGCAGTGTAGCACTGTAGCGGTGTAGCAGTGTAGCACTGTAGCGGTGTAGCAGTGTAGCACTGTAGCGGTGTAGCGGTGTAGCAGTGTAGCAGTGTAGCCGTGTAGCAGTGTAGCACTGTAGCGGTGTAGCGGTGTAGCAGTGTAGCACTGTAGCGGTGTAGCAGTGTAGCACTGTAGCGGTGTAGCGGTGTAGCAGTGTAGCGGTGTAGCAGTGTAGCACTGTAGCAGTGTAGCACTGTAGCGGTGTAGCAGTGTAGCACTGTAGCGGTGTAGCGGTGTAGCAGTGTAGCGGTGTAGCAGTGTAGCCGTGTAGCACTGTAGCAGTGTAGCAGTGTAGCACTGTAGCGGTGTAGCGGTGTAGCAGTGTAGCGGTGTAGCAGTGTAGCAGTGTAGCGGTGTAGCAGTGTAGCAGTGTAGCAGTGTAGCACTGTAGCGGTGTAGCACTGTAGCGGTGTAGCGGTGTAGCAGTGTAGCGGTGTAGCAGTGTAGCACTGTAGCAGTGTAGCACTGTAGCGGTGTAGCCGTGTAGCACTGTAGCGGTGTAGCAGTGTAGCACTGTAGCGGTGTAGCAGTGTAGCGGTGTAGCAGTGTAGCACTGTAGCAGTGTAGCACTGTAGCGGTGTAGCCGTGTAGCACTGTAGCGGTGTAGCAGTGTAGCAGTGTAGCGGTGTAGCAGTGTAGCGGTGTAGCAGTGTAGCACTGTAGTGGTGTAGCAGTGTAGCACTGTAGCGGTGTAGCGGTGTAGCAGTGTAGCGGTGTAGCAGTGTAGCCGTGTAGCACTGTAGCGGTGTAGCAGTGTAGCAGTGTAGCGGTGTAGCAGTGTAGCACTGTAGCGGTGTAGCACTGTAGCACTGTAGCAGTGTAGCCGTGTAGCACTGTAGCGGTATAGCACTGTAGCGGTGTAGCAGTGTAGCACTGTAGCGGTGTAGCGGTGTAGCGGTGTAGCAGTGTAGCGGTGTAGCACTGTAGCGGTGTAGCAGTGTAGCCGTGTAGCACTGTAGCGGTGTAGCAGTGTAGCACTGTAGCGGTGTAGCAGTGTAGCACTGTAGCGGTGTAGCGGTGTAGCAGTGTAGCGGTGTAGCAGTGTAGCACTGTAGCAGTGTAGCACTGTAGCGGTGTAGCAGTGTAGCACTGTAGCGGTGTAGCGGTGTAGCAGTGTAGCGGTGTAGCAGTGTAGCCGTGTAGCACTGTAGCAGTGTAGCAGTGTAGCACTGTAGCGGTGTAGCGGTGTAGCAGTGTAGCGGTGTAGCAGTGTAGCAGTGTAGCGGTGTAGCAGTGTAGCAGTGTAGCAGTGTAGCACTGTAGCGGTGTAGCACTGTAGCGGTGTAGCGGTGTAGCAGTGTAGCGGTATAGCAGTGTAGCACTGTAGCAGTGTAGCACTGTAGCGGTGTAGCCGTGTAGCACTGTAGCGGTGTAGCAGTGTAGCACTGTAGCGGTGTAGCGGTGTAGCAGTGTAGCGGTGTAGCAGTGTAGCACTGTAGCGGTGTAGCAGTGTAGCACTGTAGCGGTGTAGCGGTGTAGCAGTGTAGCGGTGTAGCAGTGTAGCACTGTAGCACTGTAGCGGTGTAGCAGTGTAGCACTGTAGCGGTGTAGCGGTGTAGCGGTGTAGCAGTGTAGCCGTGTAGCACTGTAGCAGTGTAGCAGTGTAGCACTGTAGCGGTGTAGCAGTGTAGCAGTGTAGCCGTGTAGCAGTGTAGCACTGTAGCGGTGTAGCGGTGTAGCAGTATAGCGGTGTAGCAGTGTAGCAGTGTAGCAGTGTAACGGTGTAGCAGTGTAGCAGTGTAGCACTGTAGCGGTGTAGCGGTGTAGCAGTGTAGCGGTGTAGCAGTGTAGCACTGTAGCACTGTAGCCGTGTAGCAGTGTAGCACTGTAGCGGTGTAGCGGTGTAGCAGTATAGCGGTGTAGCAGTGTAGCAGTGTAGCAGTGTAACGGTGTAGCAGTGTAGCAGTGTAGCACTGTAGCGGTGTAGCGGTGTAGCAGTGTAGCGGTGTAGCAGTGTAGCACTGTAGCACTGTAGCGGTGTAGCGGTGTAGCAGTGTAGCCGTGTAGCACTGTAGCAGTGTAGCACTGTAGCGGTGTAGCGGTGTAGCAGTGTAGCAGTGTAGCAGTGTAGCAGTGTAGCAGTGTAGCAGTGTAGCAGTGTAGCAGTGTAGCGGTGTAGCAGTGTAGCCGTGTAGCACTGTAGCGGTGTAGCAGTGTAGCGGTGTAGCAGTGTAGCGGTGTAGCGGTGTAGCAGTGTAGCAGTGTAGCAGTGTAGCGGTGTAGTGGTGTAATAGTGTAGCGGTGCTTATTCCCTGTTATATTTATTGTGTAGTGATGTTTTGGCTAATGTGGTCAGCAGATTGCGAGACTCCCTAACGAGATTATTAATTAGAATTCCAACTATTACTGTACCTAATGTAATGAGCAGCGGACATGTAATTGGTCGTTTGAGGGATAGGACTGTCCCGTGCGGTGACGCGCGTCTTCACGCGGCCATGATTGTAATCTCGAGAGTGTGGCCAGCCTACTAAAACAATTGCGTCTTACTAAATAAATTAAAGTTATCTTCGGAGGGTGAAGGCGTGAGAATGACTTAACATTAAGACAGTAATTCAACAATGTGCACAAGACAAGGCACGTAGGCGGCTGTGGAATGTTATTACTAACGTTTATTACTACGGCGCGGTCGGGCTGTCCCGCCGCGACAAATGACGCGCGATTAGGCGTCGTCCCGCGTCTCCCTGCGACTGCTCGTGGCAAGGATTAATGTCCGACATCCCCGACACCCTCGACATCGCCGCGCCTCCGCGCGGTTGTCCTGAGTGCTGCAGCGCGCGCGGCTCACGACGCCGCTAGCACTTCGCCGCGATGTTTACGTAACTTTGCATACAAGTTTACTGTCCATATTGTTCTGTAAAATATTTTCATCATTATCATGCATGCGTCGGTTAATATTTATTTGGGTCTAATATTATGATATTTACGTTGTTAGCTTTGCCAATTGCGTCTTACCGCCTCATGCAATATTCATGATGCACATTTACGTAAGTTTGGGATCTGGCAAGGTAAGCGGTAAGTAGTAAGCGGCAAGCGGCAAGGGTCACCACCCGCCGCGCACTAATATGGAGGATTTCAATAAATCTCGAGAGGTCGGTGAGGCGGATACAATTCGATTTGTGTGTCGACTCAGAGACTACCTGAGGGCACACGTATACACATAAATAGAGAAGCTCGCCAGTCGACACAGTATTATTTATATTTCCAATAAGCGGCCACCGTGTGCTTCGGATGGGTGGGCTGCGGGGGAGGGCAGAGGCCTGCGGGTGGCCACAAGACGCTGACGAAATCTATTGATGATACATTTTCTTTATGTTATTTATCCCGTTTCATAAGTCACGACGAGACGATGACTGAAACAAAAGTCTTATTTTAATGGCATACCAATTAAGGCCAGGAAACTAGGGATCGACCTACTTCTGATTCAACAGTAAACAATCAAGTAAAGGCTTCTCAGGATTTTATTATTAAAAAAGAAAATAATTATGTTTCCAAAATACGGAGCTTCACCACCGACACTGTCCACTCAACAGGACTGCATAAGTGCATATGTACACCTACAACAAATCACGTCCCTGTTACCTTTATCATTACATTTGAATGGATGTCTTTCAAAATAGTTCGTACAGCAGTGACGTTATTAAATAAAATTCGGCCTGTCGTCAGAGTGGCGCCCCTCTCCCTCCGTCCTCACAGCACATCTGACACTCTCTTGCGGCGTCTTCGGAACTTCTTCCTCATGGGAACCATCTGCGCCGGTTCTGTTGAGAAAAAATAACAAATTGACTCACGACTTTCAATGTTAGTTACAACTTTGTTTGAGAGGCTTTACTTCGCCTGTCGGCGGCCAACACGTCGCCCTCACTATGCGCACTTTACTAATTTTCTATTTATTCTTATAAAGTATCTATTGGAAATATTATTAGCATTTAATTTGTGGAATCATGAGATTATGAAACGGTAATTGGTAGTAAAGTTTTATTTTATTAATTTTATGTACTAACTACTGCCTATTACTACCTACTTCGCTGGCTCGGTATTCGGTATTGTAATCCGCTTATTCGTAAAGATTTACGGACTTTTTCACATTGATCACATTAAAGAAGTAAGAGGGAGGGATACGATAAAGGGAATTCACCCATACACTTACACAAAATACGAGTACAACATACTCTCAAAGAACAAAGGAGCATAGACAAGTAGATGTAGACGATAGTTAATTCTGTAAGTTTTAGGCAATTTCCTGCAGTGGACGGTGTTTTTGTCTTATTTCCGGATTAGTGCTGGGAAGCAATGTGACCATGGTGCGGGCGCTGCTGAGGGACGCCGCCGCCGCCGACGGGGAAACTCTTGTAAATTATATCTCCTTCGAAGCTTATTGAAAGAGCGCTTAAATCGATGAAATGTGCTGTGTAATGTCTGACAGTCATCACGAAATTCTTTTTATTTCAAGCTTTTATTTAACTACCAATGTTTTGGCACCCATTTAATCTCACTTATTTTGTTGTTGATGTTAACAACATAAGCTGATATATCAATAAAATATACTCGTATATATACATATAACTTTGCTCTTATTTCACATATATGTTTTTGATGTATATGTTTACATGAACTTTTGTGCTGTCTGACTGTCCAGGGTCTGATTATAAAGCTGGATGGGCATGGGAACTCTGAAACGAAATAAGACAAACTCATCGAGTCAGGGTTCGTTTAATTTGTCTTAACAAGTACTCTGAGATAATTTGCCTTATGAAGGAGTTGGAAGATGGCCATGGGAGTTTATTAACTCGACTCGTGGTTGAGTAATCGACTGCTGCACAGCGTGTCGCGGGTTCGATCCCCGCACGGAACAAATATTTGTATGACCTACAAGTAGTTGTTCCGGGTCCGAGTGTTTGTGAGTTTATATGTTTGCAAACGCACCCACGATACAGGACGAAATTCCCAGTGTTGGGCAACGTTATACAAAAGAAAAAAAATGTTAAAAGAAAGAATACGAGTATGTAAAAATCTATTTCTATACAAGCTGTTAAAGTTATTTGATATTTAACATTCGTCAGTCAACCCTTGCGTAATTTTCATATTCATTTCAGTGCAACAGAAATTTTAATAAAAGCATACATGTCTTGGTAAATTACTATTGTTTGCATGTGAATGCATCGCAATGTTCGCATCCTTCAATGCACGTTTTATTTTGATACGCTATTGAGTGGTAGACAGAACTTGAACCGATATAAATGAACTTGTTCCGGTGTGTGCACTCACCGGCCGCAGGAAGCTGTGGAGCAATATCCCGCGCCGGGTCTCTAACTCACACAACACAGTTTTAATTGTTGCGCGAGTGGCGGCAACTTGTGCCGACATGTTGCGCTCCGCACACACACACACACACACACATACGCACACGGTGAGAGACAACAAGTTTATTTAGTTTCTCGAACTAGAGTCTCACTTGAGGCGTGTTAACAACATAACATATTTCTACGAAGAAACAAGTAGCGAGTGTAAGTGTTGCGGATAATCCTCAGCGCGAGCTCTTTGTGTACCGGACGATCAGACGCCGGATCTTTTTATTCATTCATAAAAAAAGGTTCCCTTGATAAAAAGACACCGCCATTATATTTTTCACTTAATTTTGTGGGATAGTGAAGACTCTCATTTACTGGAATAAAAGTCAGATTCTTCGACAGTTTAATTAAATTACTTGCTGGAATAAGGAAAGAATGTGTGGGTGACGCTGCGGTGCGGTGCGGCCCCTGGGGCGGCGGGATGGTGGGGGGGGGGGAGGGGGTGATTGATGGGAGCCGCCGCGCTTCAGTGGCTGCTGCGCCGCGTCATAACACTTGCCGCCAAGTCGCCCCGTCACGCCAGCCACTCGTTACACCCTGATCTTCGCTTAAACTTTACAACTAGATGTTGAGGAAACTTGAGTAGCAACGTGTTGTGGAACATTGTAGCGCGAGTAACAAGTGGCAGTATTGTCGGGCCTTTGCAGCATTTAGATGTTACTTCAGTAATCTCCGACTAACAAGCGAATAATAGTTGCGGGCCGACACTTGCCACATGTGGCATATAACAAACTGGCCGGAAATTGATTGGTTTTCCACAGACAAACGAGCTGGACGTGGGGAATGGGGGGTGGGGTGCGGGGTGCGGGGTGAGGGTATAATGAAGTACTCCGCACTGCTAAACGCTGGGCGAGAGTGCGTTCTTATGTTCATGTCCGAGTAGAGTGGAGGATATTAAGTATTCCCTCCGCGGGCCGCAAGCAATCAGTGCGCGTCGCCTTCACGAGCGCTGAGCGGTCGGCGACTCCGGCACTCCGCTGTGACGAGAGCTCTTTATTAATTGGTTCATTACTTACAATTCATCAGTTACTGACCATTGAACTGCCCGCCTGCGCACTATGGCCACTCATGAAGTTCATAGGCTTCAACTGGCCGCACTGCGCCCTCCCCTCACTCCCCTCGCCCGCCCGTATAGTCTGGCCCAGCACTATGAGCAACGATACTAAACAGTACGATAATTCACTAGGCGAAGAAAGTCTAAGCTCAGCGGGTAACCGGGGTCGCGGGACTGTCTCATCAGGTAACCGCGGCCCTCGAACTTAGCGGGTAGATGTACAGTTCTTCGCTCTAGCAGCCTTCAAGCACAACGGCGAGTTACCAATCATACGCGTTTGAATTTTCCAAAATGAGTCATAAGTAAACTTTATTAAGCGCTTCAATTTGCTACGCGTTGCCTCCATTTCCTACGTGCCTCAACGAGTTACGGTCTACTCCGGTCTACGAGACCCGACCCACTACGAGCCTCTACGCGCTACGCACTCCTATGCGCTAGGAGCCTCTACGCGCTACGAGCCTCTATGCGCTACGAGTCTCTAAGCGCTACGAGGATCTACGCGCTACGATCCTCTTTGCGCTACGAGCCTCTACGCGCTACGAGTCTCTAAGCGCTACGAGGATCTACGCGCTACGCACTCCTACGTGCTACGAGCCTCTACGCGCTACGAGCCTCTAAGCGCTACGAGCCTCTATGCGCTACGAGCCTCCACGCGCTACGAGTCTCAAAGCGCTACGAGTCTCTAAGCGCTACGAGGATCAACGCGCTACGAGCTTTTACGCGCTACGAGGATCTACGCGCTACGCACTCCTACGCGCTACGGTTATAATTTGTGTGGCATAGTACCAACAACTATGTACATGCTGCAGGTGTACTGTACAGACACCAGCACATCAAGCTAAAACAATCTGTCAATGCTTTTCAACTTTTTCACAAAAAAGAAGCTTTACTTTCGATTGGGATAATTTGACAGGTTCGTGTAGGTTGATGTGCTGACGTCTGTACCTGTTCTCTTTGTAACTGCTACTCTTTGTTAAAAGTTTTTGTTAGCGCTTCGATGCTGCTGTGCCACGAGAATCAACATTGTGCTGCAAGATTGTCTGAATGCACATTCACTAGAAACCTGAAACACTTCGATTGATTAGTATTTTATACATTATACACCATGACTTTTTAGTCGTCTTTCAAAAGTGGTCCACTTAATGTACCCGACCTAAAATACATCTAGGTGAGTTTTTTTTTAATCGTTAATAATATTTTTTATTATTAATAAATAGGTACATTAGAAATATGAAAATGTTTACGTATCTAGCTGTAGAGTATACCTACCCAACGCAATAGTCGGGCAGATTATTCCATCTCCATTTTTTATGAGATAAGGTTGTTTTTAATTACGCCTTGCGTCATAATAATTAATTAAAATTATATTTTAAAATGGCCTACTGGCCTGTGTCCCAGCAGTGGGAACATTTATAGGCTGATGATGATGATGATGATATTTTAAAAATTTTCAAATCTCTTAAATATATATTTTTTTTTAATTATAAACGTGTTCTAGTCATTGGATACTTGAACTGGGCTGCCGTTGTAAGACAGTTGTAAGACGACTAAAAAGTCACGGTGTATATATACATATATTTGATTGGTTGTTCTTGTCGGCAGCATGCAATGGTCAACTGTTTGTAAACCACAATACAGTACCCTGAGCACGAGTTTTCAGTATTTGAGACGTAAAGTAAACTGGAACTTTGACAACTTCAAATTGACAATTTTCAAGGAAAAAATTAGTTCCTACTTCGCACACCAGAGGCGCTGTTCCATTTTTTCATACAAGAAACGCTGTAAATACTGGAAAAACGCTGTAAAGTAAAAGAGTGAAAACTCGTGCTCAGGGTACAGGATAGATTTTTACTGTGGCCAACGTTTATTTATAAAACAAAAGACGTGAAACAAATGTGTGCCAGAATGTGTTTATTATAATTCAGATTTGTAAAGCTTTCTTATTATTAACGAAAGTCAAATGAAGTGATTCCCAAACAAAAGATCAGCTGTTTATTTCAATTAAGCGCACAATGATTAGTTATTCTCACATCTACGTTATTCACGGTCTATGTCGGTCAGCAAATGTTTCACGGTTATATTTATGTTTTTAGGGTTCCGTTTGTTCAAAAGAAGTATCGGAACCCTTATAGGACCACTTTGTTATCCGTCTGTCAAGACCCTTTTCTCAGGAACTCGTCGAAGTATCAAGTTGATATTAATTTATCTAATAATCATGTCTACAATGCTAGTTGTGGAGTAAATAAAAAATCAAACATGTTACTATTAGTCAATGCAGTCAAAGTTACGGCCGTTTATGATAAACGACTTCGTTTTGTAATTCATTTTGTTCATCATCAACTTTGAATGTAATTTGGTACACAGATAGTTTTTAACCTGGAGTAACATATAAGATAGTTTTTATTCCGATTATTTATGTTCCCGTGAGATTATTTTCGTGTTGTTGCGGCCAAAGCCTCTGACAACAGCTAGTTCAACTACATATAATGTTGATTTTGCGAATGGGATAAATCATTTACAACTACGGAACTCTTCATTGTGCGTAGTCCGACACACACTAGACCAGTTTTTTATTTATTTTTAATTCGTCCAAATAATGTCTTAATGATACGTATACGTGTAGTATAAATAAGCTCCAATAGCGTCCTGAAGTTAATTCAGGAGTCACCAGCAAACTACCCTTTCATGGATGATTGGTCCCGTAGAAACTACTGCGGGCCCCGTGCTCATCAAAATCATATTGAAGTTGACATTTCAATTGTATTTTTTAATGTATTTGTAAATGTTTTGTTAATAAACGAACAGAAATAATGTGCAGGATCGATTCTCCCAGACGGTGCCGGTGGCACGCCCGACATTATGTCAACTAGGTACTAGACCTAAAGTTGTTTGGTAAACATAATTTTTTCCTGTGGCGTTGTGTTTTGTGTACTTTTGAAATAAATAGTTTGCAAGTTATTCAAGAAAATATACGAAAAATTACCATTCCCCCTTCAGATAATAGTTCTTTGCCTATAGATTACAGGAAAACCTACAAGAACTCCGTGGTCTTAAAAGAACATGGTGATCGCTTCGTTTTTAACTTCTGAACCCTTCATTGTGCGTGGCCGGGCACGCACTTGGCCAGTTTTTTTAATACTTGTGCACGTTATTAAGCTATTGCATAGCTTTTATCGCGGGCTCTGAGCGCGGCGAATCAAAAAAATTCCAAAAACCTAACCAAAAAACCTAAGGAATATACCTGACACCACGCATCGTCTAACATCGTTTCAGTTCGGGAGACTTCGGCAATCATAAAAATATCCGTCATTCAAACAATTTACTTTTTCTTACTGATTCTAAACGGCCAGCTAAAAAAGGAGTTTTCACAATGAAACCTACTTATAAAATTCTCCTACAACAAAGAAGTTATTTATTACAGTAGTGCACCACAAATATTTGAACAATAAATTATATTCTTGTTATATATACGCGGTAGGCGATTTTAATCTTTTAAAATAAAAAAAAATGTTATGCAATAGCTTCACCGCGGCAGTCTCCGAGTGCCACATGTATTTTTTTTATTTATATTTCTGTCGCTCATCGGGGTCGTTCGCTTTAGCTCCTGACGAGTGCGTGAGACGATGAGTGTTACTTCGTACTGCAGGCGCCGCTGCCTGTCCCGCGCCCTCCCGGCTCACTTAAATGGCCACGCTTCAGGTCTCACTAATATTTATTATTTGTTTCGAGCAATATTCTCGTTTAATGAAAGTATCGGAGAACAATAAACTCAATTATTTATATCTGTAGGTCGGTGTTGACCCGACACACGGTGATATTATTTGGGTTGATCTCTTTCCCTGGTGGCGGCTGAACGTGGTTATTACCTGGGAGTACTGGGTGATCACCTTTTTTTTTCAGCTTACTTCTATGCGGTACTATTGGGACCACAAACACAAAACCCAATATATTTCAATAAGTAACGCAACTGCTTTTTTTGTAACAAAACATAAAAGTGCGCCCCCCCTCGCCGCGGCTCCCGCTCCCGGCCGGTTTAGAATCTGATGAGTGGATTTACTTAGCGAGCCGGACGTTATGCCGGATTACTTCGCACAGGTAGCTGGCGAGACAGGCTTTGTGCTGCCACGACAAATGACGCAGGTTTCCGTTAAATCTTCTAGTTGATTTGTCGTTTCGATCCGCTCTGCTCCACTTCGCTCCGCTTTGCTCCGGTCAGTTCGTCAACGATAAGCGAGCAAAGGTCGCAGATAGTCTCTTTCAGTAGAACTCGGCTTGCGCCGTACCGCCCCGCGCCGCGCCGTACGAGCGGGGCGTCAGGCGTCGGGCGGCTGTGGGCGACTCATAAAGAAGTACGAAACAAAGTAAAACGTCGGCCGCGTCCGCGTCGTCAGGGGAATTTTATTCTGAATTAATTTCATTGTGCAGACCGACTGCGATCCTTTTTCTTTTCATTTTGCGCTGAGAGCCGAGTGCGGGTGTCGGTGTTTGATTTAATGACTTTTGTGTTACGTCTGCTCTCTCAGTGCAATGACGATGGTTAGCGCTTTATCATTCGAATAAATATTTTTTCATTACACATACTTTGGAAGTATATCATAACATGCCTGAGGAGCGGGTTGAAAGTTATATTTTACAGCCCTAGCGAGAATCACTTTAAGCTACAGCTACCAAATTAAAAAAAAAACTATTTTGACATTTCTATTGAATATCTAACTTTTTATTACAGTCACTAAATTAGATTTCAAATTAAAATAACATAAAGTTAAGTATTAGGAATAGGACTTTTTAAAATTTAGTATCATATAATAATAATTTCTCTAAAATAAAGATTTCCGCAAAATGTTTGCCTTTTTTTAAAGATGAAATATAATAGCTGGTCGATCACAGGACAAAATAAGCGGAAAGCGGCAATCCGATCTAGATTAATATTTTCTTTAGCTAATAATTTATGTTCTTATTTTTACTTTCCTCGTATTCGTAATGACAACGAAAAGCACAGCGTTTACCTCGGGTAAAAGACTTATATTTAGTCCCTCGAACTTCTTGGGCCCTCACCCCCTCTAGGGAGTAAATAAGTTGCTTGCACCCCTTCGATAACAATGTAATTATTACAAAATGAGACAACTGCTAATGACTCTATTTGTTAAATAAAAATATTTGACAATATTTCAAAATATTTGAAGCTTTGTTTAAATTGGCTGTATTATAATTCTGAAATATGATTTGCTAACAAGCCGCTCGGCAAGTCAGGTGATTAGCCAGCGCGCGCCATATTGCGTTACATTAGTCAATTGTCTTCAATTTAATGTAAATTCAATTCGCCATTTATTGCGAAGGGCGCTCCGGTTTGAGACATTTTAAATCTCTTTAAATGGACAGAATGGAAGAAATAAGTCGTAGGTTCATCTAATGATACGAAATAAAATAAAATAGTCCGATCAAAATAGACATGAGTTTTTATTAATTGCAAAAAAAAAAAAACTCCGACTCAGCTGAATTTTGGTAGAGAGCAGCTTTGGCACGTTATTGCTACTGGTGCACCCAAGTACTAGTAGTAATAAGGTGCCTTTGAATTGTTCTCGAAAACATGTTTCATCAAAAATATGTATTTTAATAATTTGCAGGGTTTAAAGGAACCTAACCAAACCAAAAGTTGGGGTGTCCTTGTCGTCACTCGTCTTCTTGTGGTTTAAAATCATAAAAACATATAACCAAGACCAAGATTTCAACCTAATATATCCATGTCGGGCTAGGTGCCCCAAGCTCCCTCGGTGTTCCTACAATAGCCCTTTACGTTCCAGGGTCACGGTTACCTGTTAAGCAGTCTCGCGACCCCGGCAAGCTTTGGTCCTCTATGAGGGCCGCGTCAGGCTGGTCGACCCGGGCATGGTCCACGATCGGACGCGAATCACCCATTACTCGCCGTCCGCATGCCCGCACCCACAGCGGCTGTCTCGCGTCTCCCGCAGCGACTGGGTCATGAGGTTGACGCTGTCTTGGATCTCACGCATCTCGCCTCCTCCTTCGCTAGCATGACTGCTTCGCAGATGCAGGCGACTGCTTCCCCTAGGTTTCACGGCTGGGTAAAACTCGAATTCCAATATATTTGAGTGACTATTTAGACTTTTATCAAATGGTAGCAACTAGTAGAATCGTATTTTCTATTGTGATCAACATCGACCAGCTGTTGTGGATAATAACCAGTTAAAGTGAATGATTTATCCCTTTGACTATTCATTTCGGTTTTAATATATAATCACCAGTGATTTTGCATAATAAATAACAGTTTAATCAATTTGTATTTGTGTATACCTACGTGCAGTCTATGCTCCTCGTCACTCAGTTGTCTAGACTCTAGAGTAGCGTGACTAAACACTTGTCTTAGACAATGTTTGGTAAGTGTCTCAACACGAGGCTCGTCGGCACACTCCCAGTGGGTCGCGGTGCGGCATGACGTCACATCTCATGTTGAGTGTACGAGTGATAAGTGCAGACACGATCAATTGCTGGGTACCTTTATATTTTATCCTTTATTTCAGGTAATTAAGGCCCATAAAACACAATCCTTGTACAAGTATAAAAATAATAATGAGTATAAACTAATACCTACCTACATATTTTAAAACAATACATTTTAAAACTACTGCGCACGAAGTGGCACACAAAAAGTGTGTTTTTAGCGTCCGCTCGGCTCTTGGCTCTCGGCCTTCGACGGTTTTACTCTAGTAATAAAAACATCAGGTTCAAGTCCCCAGTCATAATGGAATGGAATCGGAGACGGATTGATAAACGATATCTCGTGAGAGCGCAGATATTGGAGGGCGCGCGCCGCCGGCGACCGGCCCAGACCATCGAGATAGCGTCGAGGCGTCGCGTCACCGAGCGCCGCCGCTCCAGGGACGTCTTCAATGAACAGCACGCTACGAGTTAAGATTAAATTCAACTCGTCAGAAGTTCACTATCATTTCATTAATTACTGATATACCTATTAAACAAATACTCAGAGAGTTTACTGATTTAGGGCACGTAATTTTTTGATACCTATACCGTTGATTCTTGGGGTTCGGTAGCCAAAGGGTAAAGGGGAACCGTATATATATCACTAAGACTCCACTGTCCGTCTGTCTGTCTGTCCGTCTGTCACCAGACTGTATCTCATGAACCATGATAGTTACACAGTTGAAATTTTCACAGATGATATATTGCGCGCGAGACCGCGACAGGAGACAGCGACCAGAGACCGCGACAGGAGACCGCGACCGGAGACCGCGACAGGAGACCGCGACCGGAGATTGCTATTGTATCTGTCTCCTGTCGCTGTCTCGCTCGCAAACTGCCGCTCATACACTGCCTAATGTCTAATGTTAAGTACTATCGCTGTCTCCTGACGCGGTCGCGCACGCGAACTGGCACCAGTTTATTATTTAATTTAGGAATCAACTTCTTCCTTTGGAACTATAATAAATAAATTAACTTAATTCAAGAGAAATAAAATTTGAAAGAAAGAAAGAAAAAACATTTATTTGGTACATAACCACGGTAAACACACAACAAAATAAAAAACAAGAAACAGAAATGGAAACTTAAGCTAAATCAAAAATTACATAAGACAAATTATAATAAAAAAGATTTGATGTGTGTCCCATTGCTGCGCCACATAGGCCCAGTTCAGCAAAAATGTCGAGCAACTAGTGCCCGGCGCTGGTTTTCAACTGGGCCTGTATTAGTGATGTAACGGATGTAAATCAGCTTTATGAATGTAGTGTCAATGTTTGTGTATATGTACTTTACTTAAATAACATATGGATGTAATATAATAATAGAAATATACTCAAAATTTCAACTTTTAAAAGAAAAAACAATATTTTTACGACCATGGACAACACGATTGAGTACATTTTTACAATGTATGTGACATAATGATTGCCCTTTAACACCACCGATGAGAATAGTGGTCCTGTCGGCATGTCGGCCAGTCGGTCAAAGTCACAGTCGGCTCATCTTTAATATTTAATTTAGCGTCCCAGTCATCCGTGCGCGGGACGTCTCTGGTACACACTGTATTTAATAAGGGGTACACAATAACTTATTTAAACAAGACCCCATTGAGGGGGCGGGGGCTGAGGCCGGGGGAGGTCGGGCTCTCCTCCACAGCGATATATAATATCCGGACGTGGCGCGACTGCTAACCGCCGCTGATAAAAACACACAAACGATGCCCGCAACCGTTCCACTGTATAATGACTACAATTTGTAATAGTCGTCACAAAATGATTACATCGACGTACTTGAACGGTGAGTACTGCGCTAAACAAATGTCACCGAGGAGCGTGATGCGAATTAGTGTTCCAAACTGGACACCGGCTGGTTTAATAAATAATACTTACTGAATTATGACCGAAATGCTAATTAAAATTGCTAAAAAAAAATTAATTGCGAGAACATTACTTATTCTGTGCCGCACAGCTATTTGTTGGTGTGACAAGTTCCCGTCCCGACCAAGACTACAATAGTTATTTGCTATGCAGGGCTGGAAAGATGTTTTCGGCGCGAGTACTTGAATTGAAAACTGAGCAAGCGAAGGTTTCTAGGATTCAAATATAGAATCCTGAGCGTAACGAAGTTTTCAAAGGTACGAGACGCAGAATAACTTTGCTGCCGAGCGCAACACACAACTTTTCACCTCACTAAGCGAGGAAATGCTGTGGGGCCGGCTCACCTGATAGTGTAGAAAATAATTGAATACAAGACGTGTTCGAATTTTGAAAAACTTTCCGCGCACATAAAACCTTTTAAACAAAAAAATAAACCGACGAAATAACGAACTGAAAAGCAAGAAATAATTTTTTGAGGCGGCGCCAAACAAACTCACATGATATCAGCATGATATTTGATTATTTGAATCAAAGAATTGAGCTAGGTTGATCTTCGCTGATTGTTTCTTTGGCGCTGCCTCTTTCAGCTTTTCAGTTTTATAATTAGAGTCGGTCGAGTAGGTACTTTAGTGATAAAAACTTTTTCAAAAAAATGTAACCGCCTTCAAAAACAACCAGCAAAAAGGGATAAAATAACCTACAAAATAACTTTTCTTTCGGAAGTCGGTGCCTTTGTTTTTTTTTTCATTGTAATTTAGCCAAAAGTTATTTTGTAGGTTATTTTACCCTTTTTAGGGTTCCTTAGCCAAATCGGAACGGAATTCTTATAGATTCGTTATGTCTGTCTGTCTGCCTGTCTGTCTGTCCGTGTATGTCACAGCCACTTTTTGTCAAAAGTATAAGAGCTTTCCTGTTGAAACGTGGAAAGTAGATGTACTATGTGAACCGCATTAGGATTTTCACACAAAAATAAAACAAAACCCAATTTTGGGGGTACCCCCCATAGTACTTAGAATTGAAACTCAAAAAAAAATTTTCGCCTGACCCATACGTGTGGGGTATCTATGGATAGGTCTTTAAAAATGATATTAATTAATATCAATACCAATACCGACCGAATTGAGAACCTCCTCCTTTTTTTGAAGTCGGTTAAAAAAGTAACGTAGTAACTGCGCGCTGCTGACGTCTGCTGTTCTTTAAAGAACACAATGTATATTCATACACACGACCGACATCAGCCTAACAGGAGTTCAAGCCTGAAATATAATATAGATAGAAAGGTGAACAGAATGTGTGGCGCCAGGAAATTACTGTATACGTTGCGAGCGTGGGATCGATTTAAAATCAAAAGAATTTGCTTCAAAGGGCTTTATGTGTCGACACGTGTGTGTTGTAATGAAACAAGAGTGATGATCGCGGAGTCCCGGTGCCGCGGGACCGAGCCACATCAAATTGCCAATTTGAGGCCCGAACCTAATTCTCCCGCACCGCACCGCTTCGTCACAATACTCCGCGTCATGCATCAAAGGCGTGCCACAACTGAGGTTCGGTAGTAACTCACTTAAAGCGTACTCCATCCTGTTCCGTAGAAACTGTGAGTCTTTGAGTGCTGAACCAATCTTGTTCCGTTGAGCTCTGAGTGAACATTGAATAGCGAGCAGCGAGCAGCGAGCACGAGCGACAGTGAGGCAGCGTGAGTCGCAGAGCTCGCAGGCTTGTGAATCACTTTCCATCTTCTAAACAGCACCCCTCATAAATGGCCAAACATTTTAAGCTCACATATTCGAAGGTTTATATTTGCTGTAGTAGAACCAACAAAGCGCCGTGACAATCTTCACAATTCGCACAAGAGTGTAGTACCTAATCACTGGAAACGGAATGCAATAAAAAACGATTACTTCTTCGCTCAATTTAACAGTAAAACCCTATTTTTTAATTAAATGCCTGGAAACGGAACACCATCTGACCGAATGGGTCCAAGTAAAACCCAAGTTTGTAAGCAAATTTTCCGTGAACTAATTGAGTATTTAAACGTGAAATAAAAGTTGGAAGACGGATCGTCAGTTCCACAGCGAGGCGGGCGGCGGTGAGTGCGGGGTTACAGCCGATCGCGGCGCACTTTACAGAGCCGTATACAGCCGTAGTACCAGTGTATCGGTGACATACGCGGCGGGATCAGAGGCGACGCGCTCGAGCGACGCGCGACTCGCTCGTGATGCGGCGAGTCACCGATACCGAGTCTCAAATTGCTATTAGCGAGATACATTATCCCGGCCGCGTGTCACACACATACAACCCCCTCCGCCCCCTAATCCTTCCCCGGTGGCGTCTCATAGTTCTCGCAGGTAACCTCGGCGCCGCTAAACAAATTAGATACTCTATATAATTTCATTAGAGTGTCCGACGGCGACGAGGCGACGACGCCCGCCGCAGGCCGCAAAAAAAGGGACGGTCCCCCGGCGGCCGCCTTTGTGACGTTTTAATTTACTTACATACTTCATAATGTTAGTTATTTTCGGGCGAGCGGTCACTGAAGCCCGTGAGCACTTCACGCACACTCGCGCAACTCGTTTGACAACACTCGTTACCTGCGGCACCCTCACGTGAACATATTACTATGGTATGTACACAATACACATATTATGAACAGGTCTCTCAGAACGAGTGCGCTCTAACATCAATCACAACACGAACTAAGTGTGATTGATTATAATCCGATCGGAAGATCTATTTAAATAATGCGTTCTAAAAGAGTGGAGGCCCCTAAATATGATTACAGTTTCGATAGAGCACATTAATCAGACGGATATAGTGGCCCGCACATCGACGTGCGTGGTAGGTATGTTATGTAGTGCAGTGATTCTTAAAGTGCCTTCCCAGTAATCCAGGGATTTCATAGAAAAGCTACCAGGGTTCAGTGAAATCATTTATTTTTTTCCTGTTAAATAATACGAAAGTTAGATACTACTTAAATATTACTTTGAAAGAGCTCACAATATGGGGTGTGTAGAATATATTTAAGTGTTATAAAACTAGAGTTCATCCACATAGTGTAATACACATTTGAGTCTGCACCTTTGTTTGAGTTTTGGATTAGTGTGAAGAGTGAATATCCTGAAGTAGCCTTTTTGGCTAGATATTAACATCGATATATAATAGCTATATATCGCTATATATAGCATCGCATTGCATCACAAGCACAACTTATCGTTGCCGTTGTGAAGCAGGTCGTGATTGGATGCTACTAGATCATTATACAGATCTGTGTATCAATAATTGCGTTATAAAATAATCTTAAAAGTTTAAGAGCCCGTGTGCTAGTACACAACACTCGTCGGAGTACAGCCGGCTTGTTTGGCGAGCCCGGTCAGACGTGCCAGCTGACAGTAGAGCTCACTTTGCGATTTTCCGTCATTGGAGAAAGCCAGCAAGTACTAAAGTCGCTAGGAAAAGTTATGGTTTCAGTGGATTATTTTATGGTAACGCGTTTTTACCCGACTGCGCGACGCAAAGGAGGGTAATGTGTTTATCAGTCTATGTATGTATGTATGTTTGTTTCTAAGTGGCGTTCTAGAGACCAAATGCGTGGGCTGATTTTGATAATTCTTACGTCAATCGATTCGTCTTAACCTTGCGAGTGTCATAAAGACATGACAGTAATCAAAATTCACCACAGCGGCAACCAGACGCCATAATATTGTCAAAATGAAAAAAAAGTCGATGAACTATGTCAAGTGGGGTGTCGTTGAATAGGTGTTTTAAAATCATTGGTTTCTTTTATCATTTTTCATTTTAAATAATAGTTAAGGATATTTAACGATTTAAAGTTGTTAAACAAAACAATACAACATTCTCGTTAATTTTCATACTTATTGATTTAAGCTTTTATTTCAAGTATACAAACAAAAAAAAGTGAACAATGAATCGTAATTAAAAAGTATAAAATAATAATAACTTTTTAACAAAAAAATCAAACCGACGAAAGATTGAACTGAAAAGCTAAAAATAAATTTTGAGGCGTTATTATTTTTAGCTTTTTAGTTGTATACCATGATTAGAGTGTTGACCACATGGAAAAACCCGTCTTCCCTTTTGTCATTGTCAACGTAACCGTCACAGTAATTAGTATTAACTGTTGAGGACCTGTAACTTGCAACTAAAAACTCCACTCTCAGACTGTCAACGACTGTCAAATCCCAACTATGTTTAAAGTTCTTATCATGATGAATGAAATGAGCCCAAATACGATATAGTTGCTGTTAACTGTTGAGGATCTCTTGCTACTGCCTTCTGTCCTCATCATCAGACCCTCGTTGACAATTATACTCCAGCTAGGTCTAAAATTTTCATCAAGACTAATGAAATGAGCCCAAACACGATATAGGTGCTGTTAACTGTTGAGGACCTCTTGCCCCTGCTTTCCGTCACCATCCTCAGACCCTCGATGACAATGATACCTCAGCTGGGTCTAAAGTTCTCATCAAGCTGAGTGAAATGAGTCCAAACACGATATAGCTGTTGTTAACTGTTGAGGAACTCTTGGGACTGACTTCACAACATAACAGGGATCTGGAGTTGATCTGATGATGGTGACACCATCATGTTATCTTCTCCACATCTCTGCTATATAGTAATGTCCTCAGAACTACATATGTTAACTTTATTTCAAACGAATCGGTTCACAACTGAAAATTCTGTAGGAAATTTGACAATCAATTCCTTTTTTTCTACCCTTAGAGGCCGATTTTAGTTTTGAAATTAAAATGGGACCAACTTTGAGATATACTCTTTCCAACAAAAAAAGAATTTTTGAAATCGGACCACGCTGGGAAAAGTTATGCGTGGCCATACATAAAAAAAAAAATATTCATGTCAAATTGAGAACCTCCTCCTTTTTTTTTCGTCGGTTAAAAAATAAAGAAATGAAATTAAAACAAAAAACCCGACTGCGTAAAAACTCATTTTAAAAAAATACGTGAAAAAATTAACTAATTATTTTTTTTTATGAGTGTTTACGCAGTCGGGTTTTTTGATTTTCTTTAAATTATTTTATTTGTCTGCATTTCCAAAAGACAAAATATGAGGCACATACCCCTGTAACAAAACAGGTTTCACAAATCTACAAAATTATATAGACGGTATCAACAGCTGAGCCTAGGTTCTTAGGCAGGCAGGAAGCTCGGCATGAAAGGCGGGCCGCGGCGGCCGGCAGCCGGGCGTCTCATGTCTCCGGTGAGTTGCTTCCATACCAGCTTAACATTCATTACTGTACTTTGTTAATCCCGCCCGCTCTGGCAGACACGTATTAATTACAAAATTGTCAACAACAAACAAAAAGAAACTGCAATTAATTAAAATATTTCGTCCACTTTGTTTTCATTATCCGGTGGGCGCCGCGCGACGTCGGCTTTGTGGGCCTCCTCCCAGTCTGCCAGCCAACATTATGATTTCTTTTTTAACTTGTTTTCAAGATGTTGTTTGTGGAAATTAAAAAACTCATAAATTGGAGAATAATAAGTGGACGATGCCTATCGTCAATCTACTATGTTCAGTGACGGCTCGTTGCTAAATTATTACAGCCGCACAGGCCGATCTCGCGGCTTAAGTTTGTGGATGGGTGAACATCTCTCATAGCGAGTTTCCTCCGTGCCTCAGAAACCACGTAAAGCCGTTGGTCCCGGCTACCATTTGTAGATTTTTGACAGTCGTTACTATATTAGTCAGAAGCTCATAAGTCTGACAACCAGTCTTACCATGGGGTATCGATCCGATAGTAGGGGTGGAGGTCCGATAGGCAGTCGCTCCATGTATAATATTGATATTCAGCTGCATCTGGTTCTACTGGAAGCCGACCCCAATATAGTTGGTAAAGGCAAGGCAGATGAAAATGATGTTCAGTGACGGATGAAGACTACTTGATGCCCTAAGCAATCCAAGCCTATGGTGCCCCGCTATCCATGGTAAAGTACTTTTTGTCGATATTAATGATCGAAGTTTTTGTCTTTATTTTTTTTGTCAGTTTCACTGGTGTTGAGAAAGGTGTTATGTAGGTAAGCAATTGCGGACATAGTTGAGCACATTGCACTAAACGTGCGGTCTGCAGCTGCTCGCCGGCGTAGTGCAACGTTACTGTGCCGGGGTTCACGACTTGCTCACATAATAAATTTTATTTCACGTTGATCTGAAATATAATTGATTAACAGTGTAGTATTTCCATTCGCTACTCTATGGCATCGCGGTTTTATTCAGAGTAAAAAAAGAATAAAATACGTTTTTTAGTCTGTGGCATATCCAAACGTCACTTTTCTTTTCGCGCTCACACGGCATCGTTGAGTTGATAACACAATTTTTATATTTTGTAAAAATCATCATGCCAAGTGACAAAAAGTTACTAAAAAGGTTGGCAAAGATGTTGAAAAGTGAGAAGAAGCATCGAAAGCGGAGTCGTAGGAGTAGAACACGGTCACGCAGTTCCCGGCGTCTAAGGCTTTCATCGTCGGATTCTGAAAGAACCACGACTCCTAGCCCTGACCCTGAGCGGCAAAGTATTGCTGCCGAACCTGCCATAGGCCAAATGGAATATGAAGAAGGTAAGTTAATAGTTCACTCTGTGTTTCCCTTGTAGGTACCTACTTTGTCACATGAAGGAAAACGAAGTCTTGGTAGTCACCGTGCTGGTACGAGATACCGTTAGCACGAAGATCGAACTTGGTACGCGATACCACAGCTTCGATTTGGTACGAGATACCACCGCTTGATTTGGTACGAGGTACCCAAGCAAACGTACGCGATACGTAATACCTACTACCTACTTACACGGTTAATAGCCGCCTACAGAACTCGCGATGTACTTGTAGACAAAAACCTTTTAAACCTGCTCATGCTTATGCATAATTATTCCAGATGTGGAAAACCACAATACACAGGAGACCCAATTAGATTATCTTGCCCCCTTCAGAGAGGCTTTGGGGGAAGAATATCAAGATTCTACCAAATTTGAAGGGAAAATACAAGAAGAGATTGGAAAACGCTGGGACCACATCTTAGTGAATGGTTTAACCAAGGAGGAAAGGGAGGTGATCCTGAGAAAATACAAACTCCCAGAAAACTGCAAACTTCTTGACGCTCCTATTCTAAATGAAGAGGTAAAAACCGTTATAACTGAGAGCGCTAAAATCAGGGACAGATCCTTGGAAATTACCCAACACCAACTGGGGACTGCCACATCCATTATAGGACAAGTTATGTCAGGACTAATAGAAAATGAGGACATTGACAAATTTATAATAATCAAAAAATTGAGTGACGCTGCCAAACTTTTAAATGATTTACATTACCATAAAACCAAGACAAGAAAACTCTTAGTATCTCCACTCTTAGACAAATATTTCATCAACTTCGTTGAAAAAGTCAAAAGAGATGAACACCTATATGGAATGGATCTGGCCTCAAAAATAAAAACTAGCCAAGAAATAAAGAAGTCTTCTTCAACAATTAAGAAGAATGTGCCAAGAACTTACACAAATAAAAATGTCTCCAAGCAGAGGGCTGCGGGAAACCGGCAAGGTCCACCTCAAAACCAACCTCGCCAACATACCAGAACGCCGGCTGTTCGAGGTGGACCGAAGAATCGTATGACACAGCTGCCATTTCACCGATCCGGACAGAACCAGTCCCGCCCCGAGAGGGCCACTCCACGCCATGCATACAGCAGGCGGTAGATAACCAGGTACATGCAGGCAATATATCTAATTATATTTCATGTTGGAAACGCATCACCTCTGATCCCATATTGTTACAGTGGGTAAAAGGTTACCATATACCCTTCCTAAAAATACCCACACAAAAAGTCAAACCAAAAAATAATGTACCCATAACTGAACTCAACAACATGCGTCTGGCCATTAATAACTTAATTGATCTAGGGGCTGTACAAATTTGTAGTTATAATAAGAATCAATTCATCTCCAAGATATTCTTAAGACCAAAGCCCAATGGGAAATTTAGATTTATTCTGAATTTAAAACCCCTGAACAAACACATAAAACTGGAACACTTTAAAATGGAAGACATTAGAACAGCTGTTAAACTCATTGATCATAATTACTATATGTGTTGTATAGATTTAAAGGAATCTTATTTTTTGGTTTCAGTAACCCCTGAACACAGAAAATTCCTTCGCTTTGAATTTGAAGAAATTTTGTATCAATTTACTGCACTTCCTTATGGTCTATGTACAGCCCCCAGTGCCTTCACAAAGTTAATGAAACCAGTTGTCAGTTATCTTCGGGAGCAAGGGTTTTTGTCAACTATTTACCTTGATGACTACTTATGCATTGGTCGCACATATGACGAATGTGTAACTAACAGAGATGCCACCCTCAGACTGCTTAAATGTTTGGGCCTCATAGTAAACTATGAGAAGAGTACCTTAACTCCAAGTATATCTTGCAAATTCCTCGGGTTTATTATCAACACACAAAGTATGACCCTAGAACTACCACAAGAAAAACGTGACTCAATCATAGCTCTTCTATCAAAATTCCAAAAACTAAAGAGTTGTAAAATAAGAGAATTTGCTAAACTACTTGGAACTTTGGTATCCACTTGTCCTGCAGTCCCTTATGGACAAGCACATCTAAAAATAATGGAACGGGCAAGGTACTTAGCTTTATTACAAAACAATGATAATTATGATGCTATAATGCACCTAAAAACTGACATACAGCCGGACCTCAAATGGTGGCTACATAACACAAATAAAGTTTGTAAGAGTATCCGTTATAGACAATTTAAACTTGAAATATTCTCAGATGCTTCACTAACAGGATGGGGTGTACATTGCAATGGCGAAAGCGTTGGCGGTCTATGGTCACAAACAGAACAAAAACTTCATATTAATCAATTGGAATTATTAGCAGCATTATTTGGGTTAAAATGTTTTACAAAATCATATAGCCACTGTGACATATTGCTACGTATTGACAACACTACCGCCATTGCATGTATAAATAAAATGGGCAGCACTCAGTTTCCGCACTTAAATGAGGTCACCAGAAGCATCTGGGATTGGTGTGAAAAGCAAAAAATAAACATTTATGCTTCCTATATTAAATCTAAAGACAATGTCTTTGCTGATGAAGAATCTCGCAATACAAACATAGATACTGAGTGGGAACTAAGCAATGATGCCTTCTCACTAATTAAAGATCATTGTGGTACTCCACAAATTGACCTATTTGCATCTAGAATTAATAAAAAATGTGATACTTATGTTTCCTGGAAAAGAGGATCCATATGCATTTAACATTGATGCATTAACAATAAATTGGAGTGAATATTTTTTTTATGCTTTTCCACCATTTGCCTTGTTAACTAAATGTCTACAAAAAATTAAAACCGACAAAGCCAAAGGTATTTTGGTTTACCCAGTTTGGGTTTCACAACCATGGTACCCTCTTGCCATGAGCTTGATGGTAACAAAACCTGTTGTATTTGAACCAAGCCCTAACCTTTTATCATCTCCTTTTAGGACACAACACCCATTGAGCAGTCACCTTTCCCTGGCAGCGAGCGTCTTCTGCGGGAGGCATTCCGACGCCGAAGTTTGCCAGAAAGTTCACTAAATATCATGCTGGCATCTGTGTCTACAGGTACAATGAAACAATACAGTACAGTCTACAAAAACTGGTGGAAATTCTGCAAAACACATGATCTGGAACCCACTCTGACTTCTGTCCCATTCATTATTCAGTTTTTAACAGAAAATTTTGAGAAAGGGGCAAGTTATAACACTATAAACTCTTATAGATCCGCATTGTCCCTTCTCATGGGAGAGAAGCTAGGCACGGATGACAGAATCAAGCGGTTTCGAAGGGGTGTGTTTAGATTGAAACCAGCATTGGCTCGTTACACAGAAACTTGGAACCCATCTACTGTATTGAATCATTTAATCAAACTACCTCAAAACACAGAGCTTAGCCTTGAAATGCTCACTAAAAAACTAGTAACTCTACTAGCTTTGGCGACTGCTCAACGAGTGCAAACCCTGTCTGTTATAAAACTTGATGATATATCCTATTCAAGTGCTAGGATTATAATTTCTGTCAGTGATCTAGTAAAGACATCTGTTAGTACAAAAAGACGAACTGTCATAGACCTACCCTTTTACTACCAGGAACCTAAGTTATGCCCAGCCAGTACCCTCACAGACTACATCCAGAGGACAACTGAAATTAGAAATCAAGAGAAGTACTTGATAATCACTTACAAAAAGCCCTATCATCGAGCATCAAAACAAACCGTCAGTAGGTGGATAAAATCTGTCTTAACTGACAGTGGGATTGACACAAGTAAGTACACATCACACAGCACACGCCACTCTAGCACTTCATCAGCTAGAGCTGCAGGTGTCTCTCTGGATGTAATCAGGAAAACAGCTGGCTGGTCAGAGAGTTCCTCAACCTTTGCAAGGTTCTACAACTTACCTGTTTTAGAATCTAATGACAGCAATAATTTTGTCCAGTCGATTTTTGATTTAGATTAATGTTGGCAACAATTTAAACGCTGCATTACTTAATTACCAATTAGTCTGATCATCCAGACAACATGTTAAGTTTAAATTTTTATTTTTTTAGTAATGTCTAAGCAAAAATGACTGATTACCACATAGGTACTATTAATTAATATTAAGTGATCTTCCCATTTATATTGATTGTTAAAGTGTTTGAATAAAATTATGTCAACAGCTGCACTTGTGGTAGAGCTGTTCCTTATGGGATCACATTATTATGATTATTGCATTATTCTTTATAACATTGATTGTTACATTACAAAAACAAACTAAGTACAAGATTTGATTGTAAAAACTTAAAATAAAACATAATTTCTTTAATAAATACTTTATTATTGCAAATGCTTAGGTAAATACCCATTATGCTTTTCTCTGAACATCTACACTGTTAATCAATTATATTTCAGATCAACGTGAAATAAAATTGAAAATTGGATGAACTTACCCAAGTGAAATCCAATTGTAATTTTGTGAACGTTGATCTGAAATATAATTACCCACCCAGCCCAGCGTCATCTCGCACGCAGCTGAACCCCTCGCATAATGGGTAGGTACCTATTTAGGCATGTAGCTAGGTACATGCCTAATTATCTGGGCGCTAAATCAGTGACGTTTGGATATGCCACAGACTAAAAAACGTATTTTATTCTTTTTTTACTCTGAATAAAACCGCGATGCCATAGAGTAGCGAATGGAAATACTACACTGTTAATCAATTATATTTCAGATCAACGTTCACAAAATTACAATTGGATTTCACTTGGGTAAGTTCATCCAATTTTCAATTATATCGTCTTCATTTGACAGCCGACAACGTTAAACCGTTCCGAGTGGGAGCTCCGAGGTTTCGCAATCTGGACGAGTAAGATGGAGTGACACGTGGCGTGCGGAGGGAAATGCCTCGTTTTTCGTACGAGCGACGGCGGCGGCCGAATGTTTACTCATATGGTTCCCGCCATTCATCATGCGAGCGGTAGGCGGCCCGCAGGCCTGCCCGGACTGATTTACATTCACTTGATAAGTATCAACACTGTTGCAATAAACCGTACACATGTGATAAATGTATGTTAGAAAAGAAGTCACTGTTCTCCAAACATTCTCTCTTCGCTGATAATAATAAAATATCATCGGTTACACTGGGCGATCGGATATGAGTTTAATAATAAATTATATTATTTTGGGTAGAATCATCTCCTTGCCGGTGAAGAGATGAGATCGAACTCATATTTTGCTTAGACTCATGTAAATTAATTGACGGCACGGTTGATACTGCGCCAACCGTGGCTCAGCGATATTGCGCGTTGGATTCTCGCACTAGACGAATATTGTACGATGAAGTAGTAAGCATAAACAGTAAAGAAAATTTTACACCATAATTTTGATACGTTTTTAACCCAAGTAAATAAATGAATTAAAATATTGCACCTACGAGTACCTTAACAATTTAATTAATTAATATTAACAAAAGTTAATATGAATTGTTTTAAAAACAAAATAACTTACTAAGCCCCTTCTAAAGATGCTGTCTACTCGTCTAGTTTACTGCGCAAGGTTCCAGCTGATAAGATTTTTCCTGACATTTCAAGAATTTCCTACCTAGTTCGTAATTACGTAAGTAATTAATTGCTAAACTTTATTTTTAAGTGATGGACTCGAAACTGGCAATATTTTTTCCTACTTTTTCTATAGATCTTAGCCTAAATCGTAACTTAGTGTAGTTGCGGCTTCATTCCCATTACAGAACAAGTGAGTGAGTAAAGGGCACACTACACACGCGGCCGCTCGCATCAATCATAATTACACACTCCGAGCACTGAAGCGCCTGGAGCAGCCCGACGCTCGCGAGTGCCCGAGAGTGCCCGAGTAGGCGCGATCTCTTGCGGAGCGGTGCGGTTCATTCATAACTGTCGTCATTTTGCAACTCATTTGACGCTAAGCAACAATAGACACCGACTCTGCTATTATACCTTCGTTTCTTGCTCATTCATTCTCAAAAACTATAAACTAGAGAAAAAAAATGCTGAGTCTTGAGGTTTATCGATCATCGCTAGTCTATGCCAAGACTGAAGACCTTTTGACGCGGCGCTTGTGTCTATGTTATTGTGTATGTAGGTACTACGAATTTTCCGCAGGATTTGCAGTCGTAACGAGGACGCTAGATAAAATGTTGGTAATTGAATTTAAATGTTCATTTGAACTGAATATGTACTGAAATATTCAGAAGGACTGCCTTCTGATTGTCCTATTACTGTCGAAACAAAAATCTGTTGAAAGGAAACTCCGACCAAATAAAATCTGACGAAACGAGCTTTTAAGCTCCAGAACATATCCTTATACTGTATGACATATAACGTGAGAGCTGGTTCGAGGTGGTCCAGGACAAGACCTCTTGGAAACTCGGGAGAGGCCTTTGCTTAGCCGTGGGACAGCATAGCCTAGAAAAAAACAGATTTAAATATGTAATATGAAGGGAGTGACTGTTTTTAAATAAATATATTTATTCAGGGACAATGAATGAAACACCTACAATATACGTTGGAACAGACTAAAGATAGTACAAAATATCAACTATATTTGTGCAGCCCACTCATATTAATAAAATAATTACTGATAATTAGTGCCACTAGTCAGGTAAAATCAGATGTCTAAAATAACTACATTAAAGCTTAATGAAACTTCTTCTTGAACGCTCTGTCGTACGCTTTGTGTTACCCGCTTCTCCCACCGCCACTTCTGACGTCCTGCGTCTCGCGTTCCCCGATTACTCAGACGCCTGAACCATTTTGACAAATTCTTCTTATGTTAGAAAGCGTCGCATCCCAAGCTGGTTCCATGGTCACCAGGTAGGATCAGATCCAGGTCTGGAGACATGGAAGGAACTCTACAATAAATGACAGCAAATTAACCGCGGTTGTACTCAATAAAGGGGCTTGACTTTGGCTACGAGTACGAACTATCTTCATCTTCATTATCTTCTTGATCACTCTCTATTGCGCGTAAGAAACTTAAAAATATGTATATGTCGTGAATAGCAATATTGTTTTTAATAAAAGTTGCTCAATTGATTGATGTTATTTTGTAATGGCGGCACGTGGACGGAGTCGTTTTGGGAAGTGGGGATTGTCGAACGGTCAGTTTTGCATCGAGACGCGGACCAAGTCACTTCTCCAAACCGAAACTGTCGGTTTGCTTAACTAAAATATTATCAAATAATATTGTGAATTGAGTGATTGTGAACAAAAGTGAGGTTATATTAACGTATCGTGTTATTCGTGCTGTACTTCAACGACACCTACGAAATGGATCCTTCACCACCGAACCGAGATGATGACGTCCTATCGCTCCGCCGTCGCTGACGTCGTCATATATAAAAACTATAATTAACTTTTTTGAAGTCTTGCGACATGAAATACAGTACTAATTTGCACCTTTTGTGTTTGTTCTAGAAGGTACTCGTATATTAATACAAAATAAAAATTGTTATTTGGGAAAATTACAGAAGATACTAAATATTAATAAGATGACGATAGTGGTAAGTGTATGCAACTGAAGCGTGTCACAGACACATGCGTTCATCAGGTAGTACATTAGCGGTAGCCATTACAAAAAAAAAAATAATGTTGAAGCAAGAACAAAACGGATGTGAACGGACAGTTATTATGCTAATTCAAGCGGTTACCCAAAGCTCGATCCAACTTCAACAACTGAAACAAATCACGCTGAGTGTCAAACGAATGTGACCCGCGAGTGGAGAGCACACTGATCTAGTGCCGCCTGGCATCATTCACATGCTAGCTGTTGAGTGTTAAGTGACCCGCGAGTGGAGAGCACACTGATCTAGTGCCGCCCGGCATCATTCACATGCTCGCTGTTGAGTGTCAAGTGACCCGCGAGTGGAGAGCACACTGATCTAGTGCCGCTCGGCATCATCCACATGTTTGCTGTTGAGTGTCAAATGACCCGCGAGTGGAGAGCGCACTGATCTAGTGCCGCTCGGCATCATTCACATGTTAGCTGTTGAGTGTTAAGTGACCCGCGAGTGGAGAGCACACTGATCTAGTGCCGCCTGGCATCATTCACATGCTAGCTGTTGAGTGTTAAGTGACCCGCGAGTGGAGAGCACACTGATCTAGTGCCGCCCGGCATCATTCACATGCTAGCTGTTGAGTGTCAAGTGACCCGCGAGTGGAGAGCACACTGATCTAGTGCCGCTCGGCATCATCCACATGTTTGCTGTTGAGTGTCAAATGACCCGCGAGTGGAGAGCGCACTGATCTAGTGCCGCTCGGCATCATTCACATGTTTGCTGTTGAGTGTCAAATGACCCGCGAGTGGAGAGCGCACTGATCTAGTGCCGCTCGGCATCATTCACATGTTAGCTGTTGAGTGTTAAGTGACCCGCGAGTGGAGAGCACACTGATCTAGTGCCGCCTGGCATCATTCACATGCTAGCTGTTGAGTGTTAAGTGACCCGCGAGTGGAGAGCACACTGATCTAGTGCCGCCCGGCATCATTCACATGCTAGCTGTTGAGTGTCAAGTGACCCGCGAGTGGAGAGCACACTGATCTAGTGCCGCTCGGCATCATCCACATGTTTGCTGTTGAGTGTCAAATGACCCGCGAGTGGAGAGCGCACTGATCTAGTGCCGCTCGGCATCATTCACATGTTAGCTGTTGAGTGTTAAGTGACCCGCGAGTGGAGAGCACACTGATCTAGTGCCGCCTGGCATCATTCACATGCTAGCTGTTGAGTGTTAAGTGACCCGCGAGTGGAGAGCACACTGATCTAGTGCCGCCCGGCATCATTCACATGCTAGCTGTTGAGTGTCAAGTGACCCGCGAGTGGAGAGCACACTGATCTAGTGCCGCTCGGCATCATCCACATGTTTGCTGTTGAGTGTCAAATGACCCGCGAGTGGAGAGCGCACTGATCTAGTGCCGCTCGGCATCATTCACATGCTAGCTGTTGAGTGTCAAGTGACCCGCGAGTGGAGAGCACACTGATCTAGTGCCGCTCGGCATCATCCACATGTTTGCTGTTGAGTGTCAAATGACCCGCGAGTGGAGAGCGCACTGATCTAGTGCCGCTCGGCATCATCCACATGCTCGCTGTTGAGTGTCAAGTGACCCGCGAGTGGAGAGCACACCGATCTAGTGCCGCTCGGCATCATCCACATGTTCGCTGTTGAGTGTCAAGTGACCCGCGAGTGGAGAGCACACTGATCTAGTGCCGCCCGGCATCATTCACATGCTAGCTGTTGAGTGTCAAGTGACCCGCGAGTGGAGAGCACACTGATCTAGTGCCGCCCGGCATCATTCACATGCTAGCTGTTGAGTGTCAACTGACCCGCGAGTGGAGAGCACACTGATCTAGTGCCGCCCGGCATCATTCACATGCTAGCTGTTGAGTGTCAAGTGACCCGCGAGTGGAGAGCACACTGATCTAGTGCCGCTCGGCATCATCCACATGCTCGCTGTTGAGTGTCAAGTGACCCGCGAGTGGAGAGCACACTGATCTAGTACCGCTCGGCATCATTCACATGCTCGCTGTTGAGTGTCAAACGAGTGTGACCCGCGAGTGGAGAGCACACTGATCTAGTGCCGCTCGGCATCATCCACATGCTCGCTGTTGAGTGTCAAACGAGTGTGACCCGCGAGTGAAGAGCACACTGATCTAGTGCCGCTCGGCATCATCCACATGCTCGCTGTTGAGTGTCAAGTGACCCGCGAGTTGAGAGCACACTGATCTAGTGCCGCTCGGCATCATCCACATGCTCGCTGTTGGGTGTCAAGTGACCCGCGACTTGAGAGCACACTGATCTAGTGCCGCTCGGCATCATCCACATGTTCGCTGTTGAGTGTCAAGTGACCCGCGAGTGGAGAGCACACTGATCTAGTGCCGCTCGGCATCATCCACATGTTCGCTGTTGAGTGTCAAGTGACCCGCGAGTTGAGAGCACACTGATCTAGTGCCGCTCGGCATCATCCACATGTTTGCTGTTGAGTGTCAAGTGACCCGCGAGTTGAGAGCACACTGATCTAGTGCCGCTCGGCATCATCCACATGTTCGCTGTTGAGTGTCAACTGACCCGCGAGTGGAGAGCACACTGATCTAGTGCCGCCCGGCATCATTCACATGCTAGCTGTTGAGTGTCAAGTGACCCGCGAGTGGAGAGCACACTGATCTAGTGCCGCCCGGCATCATTCACATGCTAGCTGTTGAGTGTCAAGTGACCCGCGAGTGGAGAGCACACTGATCTAGTGCCGCCCGGCATCATTCACATGCTAGCTGTTGAGTGTCAAGTGACCCGCGAGTGGAGAGCACACTGATCTAGTGCCGCCCGGCATCATTCACATGCTAGCTGTTGAGTGTCAAGTGACCCGCGAGTGGAGAGCACACTGATCTAGTGCCGCCCGGCATCATCCACATGCTCGCTGTTGAGTGTCAAGTGACCCGCGAGTGGAGAGCACACTGATCTAGTGCCGCTCGGCATCATCCACATGCTCGCTGTTGAGTGTCAAACGAGTGTGACCCGCGAGTGGAGAGCACACTGATCTAGTGCCGCTCGGCATCATCCACATGCTCGCTGTTGAGTGTCAAACGAGTGTGACCCGCGAGTGAAGAGCACACTGATCTAGTGCCGCTCGGCATCATCCACATGCTCGCTGTTGAGTGTCAAGTGACCCGCGAGTTGAGAGCACACTGATCTAGTGCCGCTCGGCATCATCCACATGCTCGCTGTTGGGTGTCAAGTGACCCGCGACTTGAGAGCACACTGATCTAGTGCCGCTCGGCATCATCCACATGTTCGCTGTTGAGTGTCAAGTGACCCGCGAGTGGAGAGCACACTGATCTAGTGCCGCTCGGCATCATCCACATGTTCGCTGTTGAGTGTCAAGTGACCCGCGAGTTGAGAGCACACTGATCTAGTGCCGCTCGGCATCATCCACATGTTTGCTGTTGAGTGTCAAGTGACCCGCGAGTTGAGAGCACACTGATCTAGTGCCGCTCGGCATCATCCACATGTTCGCTGTTGAGTGTCAACTGACCCGCGAGTGGAGAGCACACTGATCTAGTGCCGCCCGGCATCATTCACATGCTAGCTGTTGAGTGTCAAGTGACCCGCGAGTGGAGAGCACACTGATCTAGTGCCGCCCGGCATCATTCACATGCTAGCTGTTGAGTGTCAAGTGACCCGCGAGTGGAGAGCACACTGATCTAGTGCCGCCCGGCATCATTCACATGCTAGCTGTTGAGTGTCAAGTGACCCGCGAGTGGAGAGCACACTGATCTAGTGCCGCCCGGCATCATTCACATGCTAGCTGTTGAGTGTCAAGTGACCCGCGAGTGGAGAGCACACTGATCTAGTGCCGCCCGGCATCATCCACATGCTCGCTGTTGAGTGTCAAGTGACCCGCGAGTGGAGAGCACACTGATCTAGTGCCGCTCGGCATCATCCACATGCTCGCTGTTGAGTGTCAAGTGACCCGCGAGTGGAGAGCACACCGATCTAGTGCCGCTCGGCATCATCCACATGCTCGCTGTTGAGTGTCAAGTGACCCGCGAGTGGAGAGCACACTGATCTAGTGCCGCTCGGCATCATCCACATGCTCGCTGTTGAGTGTCAAGTGACCCGCGAGTGGAGAGCACACTGATCTAGTGCCGCTCGGCATCATCAACATGCTCGCTGTTGAGTGTCAAGTGACCCGCGAGTGGAGAGCACACTGATCTAGTGCCGCTCGGCATCATCCACATGCTCGCTGTTGAGTGTCAAGTGACCCGCGAGTGGAGAGCACACTGATCTAGTGCCGCTCGGCATCATCCACATGCTCGCTGTTGAGTGTCAAGTGACCCGCGAGTTGAGAGCATACTGATCTAGTGCCGCTCGGCATCATCCACATGCTCGCTGTTGAGTGTCAAGTCACCCGCGAGTTGAGAGCATACTAATTTAGTGCCGCTCGGCATCATCCACATGCTCACTGTTGAGTGTCAAGTGACCCGCGAGTTGAGAGCATACTAATTTAGTGCCGCTCGGCATCATCCACATGCTCGCTGTTGAGTGTCAAGTGACCCGCGAGTGGAGAGCACACTGATCTAGTGCCGCTCGGCATCATCCACATGTTCGCTGTTGAGTCATCGACTGCGGCCGCACACCACTGCCGCTACACTCCGCCGCGCGTACTTCTGAGGGCCCCACTACAATCCGAATCCAATCAGTCGATTGTGACGGAGAATCAATTTAGTAAACATATTGGAACACATCCAATTACAAGCTGAACCAATTAACTGCGGAGCTCTGACAAACAAACACATAATGCACTTATATAACAGCGCCATTATGTGCGGCGTGTGATCGAGCGAGCGCGGTGTAACGTGATTAACGCACAACTTAGGCTGATTACAAAGCAGCCGCTAATTAAATAAAACCACAGAGTAACACAAAGTGCGGCGTTCACTAATGTAGCAAATGTATCGATGAGCGTCGGCAAAGGGTTAGCGACTGTTTACCCAACTGATGTGAGGCGCCGCGCCGCGGAGCCACGGAACTGGCGCGCGGCCTCTGATGTCACTTAATAGTATAAGACTACACCACTATAATTTCAACGAACACAATTATTTTGTATCCTCTTGCGCGTGCTCGCTATTATTGCTGTATAATAATATCCCACCAAAAACATTCTGTAAAAAACTAGCCAAAACTCGATGGAGCTGCTTGTTTTTCTCTAATAATACATTTTTATCAAAAAAAACAAACCGACGAAAGATCGAACTAAAAAGCAAAAAATTAATTTTGAGGCGGCGCCAAACAAACAAACACACATATACCTAAATTAATTATTTGAAGCCAAGAATATTTTTATTGTAGCTAGGTTGCTTTTCGTTAGGGACACGATATCGAATCCGATACTTTACTCATATCGCTACTTCTTGATTCGATACTAGTATTCAGATATTCGATACTTTATTTCGATACTAGTACTAATATCAGTACTTAGCATCAAGTATCGATTCCATAAAAAAAATAACAACTAACTCATAAATACCAATTTAACGCATCAGCTTAACGTACTTAAATAGGTATACTGAACATCAGAATAATAACTAAAACAATAGAAACCTTAACTAAAATAGCAACAGACTGTTTTTGTCTCTGTGCATTGTGAAGGCGTAAGAAAGGGATGCAATAATTATACATCTCAACATTCGTGATTCATAACGTTGCCAATAGTTTTCTATATGCGTGTGTTCTAAAAGTGATGTTTAACACTCACACAAATTTACTAAACCATCCACACTAATGCCGGCCACACACGTTACAGTATACTTGTACAAACTAACATAGTCACTGTCCTGTGTTTGTGCAAGTCTAGATTTGCACAAGTATACTGGTACTGTGTATGGGCGGCATAAGAAGTATATCATTTTCAGTTGATCTGACTTAACGGAAAAGATCATCGCGCAGTACTTACTTTTAATTTAATAGCATTTATTACAACCAAGTAGAACCATTTGACATTTAACTCGTGACTCATTCGAAAATAATAAGAACTGTGCGGTGTTTTTGTTTCACTCACTCTCGTGTTCAGTGTACTGTCAGATATGAGTAAGATAGCTTTACATAGCTTTTATTTTTGTACCTATCAAACCGTTTTTTGTACTATCTAAATTGTTTGTATTTTATTTTAATTGTGGTCCATTAATAAATCACAACAAGTCACATTCATGATCTGCGCATCTCTGTTGTGGATCATGTGGCTGTGAACTAATTTAAAGTAGTAGAGAAACTATGGCGCGGGCATGCGTGCGGCGAGTAATGGGCGACTCGCTGTCCGACCATGGACCATGCCCGGGTCGACGGCGCGTTGTGTTCCACGCGCGCCTCAAAGAGCGTCAGCATGATGACGAGCGCCCCTTTAGAGAGCCAAAGCCTGCCGGGGTCGCGGGACTTATCAAATCACCATGACCCTGGAACGTAAAGGGCTATTGAAGGACACCGTGGATTTTAGTCAGTACAAGTCTGACAGTCCCTCCCGTCCTGCCCTGGGTGGGAGGACTCATTTGATGACTACCATTACAAAGCTAAAAAAAAAAGTAGTAGGGAAACTCCAAATTCATTCGATACTTACTCATATCGATACTTTCGTTTCGATGCTATTACTAATATGATACTTTTGTTTCGATACCGATACTATATCGATATCGCTACTTATGGTTGCGATATCGTGTCCCTACTTTTCGTTGATGTTTCTTTGGCGCCGCCTCAAAATTTATTTTTTGCTTTTTAGTTCGATCTTTCGTCGGTTTGATTTTTTTTGATAAAAAGGTATTATTTTTAGCTTTTCAGTTGTATAAGTACCATGATTAGAGTGTTTAACACATGGAAAAACCCGTCTTCACTTTTGTCATTGTCAACGTAACCGTCACAGTAATTATCGAATTAACTGTTGAGGACCTGTAAAGACCTGTAACTTGCAACTAAAAATTCCACTCTCCGACTGTCAACGACTGTCAAATCACAACTATGTTTAAAGTTCTTATCATGATGAATTAAATGAGCCCAAACACGATATAGGTGCTGTCAACTGTTGAGGACCAGTTGTCCTTGCTTTCCGTCACCATCCTCAGACCCTCGATGGCAATGATGCCTCAGCTGGGTCTGAAGTTCTCATCAAGCTGAGTGAAAAGAGCCCAAATACGATATGGCTGTTGTTAACTATTGAGGAACTCTTGAGACTGACTTCACAACATAACAGGCATCTGGAGTTGATCTGATGATGGTGACGCCAACATGTTATCTTCTCCACATCTCTGCTATAATAGTAATGTCCTCAGAATTATTTTACACTTTTTTCGTGGTTATCTTTAAAGTCATTCAAAATTTTTGTTGCAACATTATTACCTAATTATTAATCTCATTTATTGAAATCGAATAAACATGAGACTTCCTTTTACTATTATTTTATAATATTTTTTTTTATAATATTAAGTCAAATATCCTTGGATAAGATAGATACACTGATTTCAATTTTAGGGGCATACCAATTACCAAGCCACGGCCAAAATGATTAAAAAGATCGAAGTTACAAACCTTAATAAAAGAGTTGCACGGAGACAAGTTGGTAGTACCCATTTCATACTGAATTTAGATCCAGACATGCATATTGATATATACGATTTGTTGTTATAACGGCAACAGAAATATTTAATAAATACTGTGAAAATTCAATTGTCTAACTATCATGATTCATGAGGTACAGTCTGGTGACAGACGGACAGACAGACAGACGGATGGACAGCGAAATCTAAGTAAGTAATCCAAGGAACCCTAAAAAGACTAATTATAATACAATTTAATTTCAATCTGGCATTTTTTTGTAATTTTGTCCAGTCGTCCGCAGCAGCAGACGTCCACCCAGATTCACCCAGCACGAGCACGTGCACTCGACGCAGTGGCGCGCACTGGACACTGGGCCACAGAAGCCAGTGTACGGACTACCTCAATAATAGCGCATCCTTTGTGCGTATAGCATCCATTAAATAGTGTGCGTAAGGAGGGATGAGCACCCCGCCAGGCGGCAACTTAGTGATTCAATTAAATGATCAGGCTGTGAGTAACTTCCACGACAACATGGCGGAATCAATAAGATTATTATTCTATTTCAAAATAATAACGGAATTTTGTTATTATTCACCGAGGTGTTAGGTCGTAGCCGTAGGTAACAAGTAAAAACTAAAAAGCTAATGTCAAACAGACAGGCGAAGCGAATGCGATCCGAATCCTGTCATATAGAAAAGCGAAAGCGGTCCACACCGTGCACCGCTTGCGACCGCGTCGCAGTCGTGAGCGCACCGTTCACCGCTTGCGACCGCGTCGCAGTCGTGAGCTCGTCGGGACCGCTTGCGACCGCGTCGCAGTCGTGAGCGTGCAGGGCACCGCTTGCGACCGCGTCGCAGTCGTGAGCGTGCCGGGCACCGCTTGCGAGCAGTCGCAGTAGAGCCGACGCTCCGTGCCATGTTTATGGTTAATCTATGCAAATAGCGAGATAAGGACGTAATTGCCTATTTTATTTAACAGGTAAATAGACTATTAAGGCTTGGAATTGGGGCTCAGTCCAATAAAGTGCGACAGATTTGTCCCCATCTCAATCAATTGAACGTAATACTGAGTTGTGGACGTAGGTAACAGATACCGGGCCGGCCCCTCTCCCCGCACCCCCGACCCGCGCCCTCTCTTGCTCTCGGCTCCCCTGGGAGATCCCTTCCGAGACTGGAAGGCGTGACGGCTACCCATACTTTTCTATTATATTTTATCTTAAATGCAAGAATCACATTAAACAAGTACTTTGCTGCATAATTGTTTTTTTAAGATTTTGTCATTCCATTGAAATGATGTAGGTATTCATTCCCACTTCTGAAGACTGGATTACAGCTACAGCTCCAGCAGTATGTGTAGGCACGCTGCGCGCGTGCGAGTCCTGAAATCATCCACAACGTGAATAGAAGCGCCGCACTCACATAGATATTGTTAATGCATAAGCACGTAGGTATTTAGCTACATTGAGTCTTGTTAGCGACACATCATCGCGCCAGTGTCACGTCGACGTCACGTTGGCGGCACGTCAGTGGGTCGGCGCTCATAGCAGTCGCAGCTGACCTCACTGATTTATGCGTTTAATTATGCAGCGTGGATGTTCTGGTCAATTGCTGGGCTCTGCTCAGCTCGAGGCTCAGTAACAATTAAATAGTATTTACGTCCAGCAGAGAGACTCACAGAACCGCTAAAGCCTTGCGAACTAACGCGCACAACTTGGAACATTATTTAAAGAAGCAGACAAGAGTAACAACAATAAAACAATTGTTTACCTTATTGTTTCATGGTCGAAAGTTGGAATGTACAAATTGTGGCAGCATTAGCAAACCTTGTAACTTCTTTAGTAGTTGTTCAGGTATTTTATTGTTATTTTTATTAGATAAATTGCTGTGATTACTGAGCCGTTTCAGTTCACAACAGTGACTTAATTTTTTACAATGTTATTCATATTCAATAACCCTGTACAGCATGGATTTTTTGTTTTAAAAAAATAAATAATAATTATTTATTATTAATAATTTGTGTGAAAAAAATATAAATTGAATGAATAATAGAAAGTTAGTTCAGACAGTTTTCCAAATCCCTGCTACTTGACGAAATATTCTAAAAATATTTTTCTTTGTTTATTTATTTTTAAGGAAAGCTTACAGACTAATAATAATTATAAATACCATGCATAGTAAGGAAGGGCATTTGTTAATCCCATTTTTGCCGAATTATGCAGTAAAGGCTATTAACACCGATGTGCTGTTATGGCATAGTGTACAATGACATTCAGTTTATTTTTTTGTATAATCTGTGAACAAGATGGCCCCGCGACTAATGGGTAAACCAATAGAAGCCGGTCGGTCTTCATCTGAAATATATTTATCAGATTTTTTTTTTTTTTTTTCCTTTGTTATTAAGAACAGACTTCTTAATAAAATAAATTACGATCTAGCCTAAAAGACTAATAAGTAATTTAACTCTAACTTAATATGCTACGTTATACATTATTTAAAAACTAAGAATAGTGTCCATTAGCACTTTTATACAAGTCCATAGCACTTTCTTAGAGTCTCTATCATTTTAAAGAAAAAACACTATGTTCGTGTGTTATATGTATAGCATATCACTGTTACTATTATTCACTCACTTTACACTACACTAATTCAAAAGGTTTAGTTCTTTTTAGCCTACGCACTAAGTCTGTGTTGTCTAGGAGCTGAATAGCCTCAACATTCACATGTCGGTGTAATCTGTGTTCGTGGGCTTCAGCAAATTTTTGGATGATGGTGGTGACGAATTCCATTTTAAGGTCACGATGAAGGTCGTCATTTCTTATGTACCAGGGTGCATTCACAGCATCCCTGAGTACTTTATTTTGAAATTGTTGGATAATTTTGACGTTGCTTGGTTTAGTACAGCCCCAAAGTTGGATACCATACGTCCAAATTGGCATCAGTATTTGCTTGTATATGGTTATTTTATTATGTATTGATAGACAGGATTTCCTTCCAAGTAACCAATACATACTTTTATAACGTATGTCGAGTTCCTGTCTTTTCTTTTTGACATGAGCTTTCCACCGCAACTTGGCATCGAGAGTCATGCCAAGGTATTTGGCCGAATTGGCGTATGGCACTTGCATGCCATTTATGTAGATTGGGTGATAATCCAAGTGTTTATTTGTGAAGTCAATGTGAATTGATTTTGATTCATTCAGTTTGATCTTCCATTTTTGTGTCCAGTCATAAACTTTGTTTACAGCTAGTTGGACTTTTTCTACTGCTTCTCTGTGGCTTGACCCCGTAGCCATAATTGCAGTGTCATCTGCAAAGGTCGCAATGGTGTTGTTTTCTAGTTCTGGAATGTCACAAGTGTATAGCAAGTACAAAATTGGACCTAGCACACTTCCTTGTGGTACCCCAGCTTTTATATGCTTTAGTTCGGAATATGCGTCTTCTTGCCTTATTCTGAACATTCTATTTGTTATATAAGACTCTAATATTTCTGCGAATTCTGGCAGCATGCGCCTGAGCTTGAATATTAGACCTTTATGCCAAACTTTATCAAAAGCTTGCGCGACATCTAAAAATACCGTTGCACAGACTTCCTTATTTTCCAATGTTTTTTCAATGATGTTAGTTATTCTATGAACCTGGTCTATTGTTGAATGTTTCTCCCTAAAGCCAAATTGGTGATTTGGAATAAGGTCTTTATCTTCTATTATTGGTTTTAACCGTTTCAATAATAGTTTTTCAAAGAGTTTTGATAGCACGGGCAACAAAGAAATGGGTCTGTATGATGATGCTTCATGTGGTGGTTTCCCAGGCTTCGCAATCATAATGACTTCAGCAACCTTCCATGGCGCAGGTACATATTTTAGAATAAATGCAGCATTGATAATTTTGGTCAGCTTTACTATAGCTTTGAGCGGTAGATGTTTTAGAATTTCGCCTGTAATGAGGTCGTAGCCCGGAGATTTTTTTGAGCTAATATTATTTTGGATTTCTCTCATAACTTCTTTAGGAGTCACAAGCTTAATTATGTGGTTTTGTGGTGAGTTAATGTCAGTCTCAAGTATATCTATTAAGCTTTCATTGGGTTTAAAAGTTTCTTCTAAATGCTGAGCAAACCTTGAAGCTTTTTGGTCATTACTTATGGCCCATTTTCCATCGCTATCTCTGATGGGCGGTATTTGCTTAATCGGCCTTTTTAGATTTTTGGTTGCTTTCCAAAGTGAGTAATCTGTTGATTTATCATTGGTTAGCTGCGTAAGCTTGGTATTCAGAGATGTTTCCTCATATTGTTGGATTTTTCTCTTCAATCTTTTAGTTAAGTTATTTAAAAGTGTTTTTTCTCGTGGGCACCGAGTTTGCTGCCACAGTTTTCTTTGCTTTCTTTTGTCTGATAGTAAATCCACGATTTCTTTTGGATAAGTGAACCCCTTATATTTACGTTTTAATTCTGGCGTGTTGTTCCACGCACACTGCTGAATGTTAACAATAAACTTGTTTACCTCTGAGTCTAGCTGATCTTGCTTTTTTATCGGAGTTTTAAGGTCGATTATATTATCAAGATCAAGAGAAAAACTTTCCCAATCTGTGAATTTATTAATGAGGGTTAATTGGCTCTCTTTGAGTAAGATTTTTTGCCTTAGCATTAGTATGATCGAAGAGTGGTCAGAGTTCATATGAAAACCTTCCTCCAAGGTCACGTAATTGGCGGATATGTTTTTGCATATAAAAAAGTCTATAAGATCCGGTATCTTCTGGTGGTCAGTGGGCCAATATGTTGGTTTTCCTGTGCTCATAACTTCAGAACGTGTATCTGTAACTGCGGCTAAGAGCTGCCTTCCCTTAGTCGTAGTAAGTCTTGATCCCCAATGCGTATGCTTAGCATTAAAATCACCGCCTAGGATAAATCTCTGGCCTAATAGTTCAAAGAGATGTAAATATCGCTCTTTTCTTATCATGTGCCGTGGAGGACAGTAAATGGCAGCAATGGACACGGGACAGTATCTGATTTTAACAGATAATGCCACGGCTTGAATGTCTTGTTCTTCATATATACATTGCACGAAGTGACTAATGTTCTCTTTGATTATAATCGCGCTGCCTCCTCTAGCAGAGTTGTCAGGGTGAAGCGAATTATATACAATGTATCCTCTAAATTTCACAAAAGATTGCTTGGTGAAGTGCGTTTCGGATACCAAACACACGTCTATATTTTCTGTGTCCAGGACCGCTTGCAACTCATTTTGATGTTTGAGGAGCCCATTAGAGTTCCACGCCATTATTTTAAGGGTTTTATTCATTTTTGGTTATTTAAAGTGGCTGTTTTAGTGCTAGACTCTAATTTCTCTAACCTCTTGTCAAATGATGTAATACATTTTAAAATCTGATTAATCTTGTCCTCTAATTATCAGAATCAGAAAGTTATAAATGAAATCGTTTCTTCTTCTCATAAAAGGCCTTCTGACCCTCATAATCCCGATCACTCAGATCATCTCCCGCTAGGTAATTGTCATCACCTACTCTATCATTCCTTATATCTATCATTAAGGCCATAAAACCATTTTTGATTCATTTAATCTTGGAAAAAATAATTCTATACTGCAAGCTGTCTATTAGATCTGAAGACATTTTAAAAACGCAACGGATGTTGAAATTAACATGTTAATGCATAATATTCCAGATCTCTCGCTGGGAAAGATTCTATTTGTCATTCGAAATCTGAGCGCAAAAGTCCATTTTCCGCGCTAGCGCGAAAAGTGTTTTCAAAATTCTAACACGTCTGCTATTCAATTATTTTTTACACCGGCAAGCGGGCCGGCCACCACTGCATGACAGATGACAGTGCACCAACATCACGACTGGACCGAATAATAGAAAAAAAAAATAGTTCTCCTGACCGATTTTGTTTATGGCGGCCAGTCTCAGCAGAGATTAGCCGTCTGCGCGGGAGATATTTTTAAAATAAGTAACCTCCCACGCTCGGAAAGATTCTATTCCTCATTCAAAATCTGAGCACAAAACTCCATTTTTTGCTCTAGAGCGCAAAGTGTTTTCAAAATTCGAACAGGCCTTGTATTCAATTATTTTCTGCACTGGCAGGTGAGCCGGCCCCACTACATTTCCTCGCTTAGTGAGGTGAAAAGTTGTGTGTTGCACTCGGCAGCAAAGTTATTCTGCGTCTCGTACCTTTGAAAATTTCGCTACGCTCAGGATTCTATATTTGAACCAGTAGAAGTCTTTGATCAGTGCACTGTAAGTTCATCTGAATGTTGTGTTACTGAGCAGTTACGACCACTTGATGTGGTCAGTGGCTCATTTAATCCAGTTGTAGATATTGACCCAAAGTGGCACGCCGCGCCGGGACAGCCGGACAGCCGGCCCCGGTCAGCGAACGGGGCGCCTCGTTAGCCGCGGTGCGCCGCTCATTAGGGCGCGTCTGTCTATTCACTGCCACCACGCGGCACCGCCTCGTTGTTGTATCTCCATTTCGTACTAAAATAACTTTTCAATTATACGCCACTTTATCCCAGCGAAATGAAAAAATAAAGTACCCACTTAACCTTTGACATATGAGCTCAAACTCATATTGAATTCGGCTTAATTCCGTCACAAATATAATACGGAACGAGGAATAACATCAATAAATCGAAATAGACAGCTGTGTTATTTGTTGTGCTGGAACTTGTGCCGACTGCCGAACACGTCATTACTGTACGTAATTGCTGAACACGTCCGCCACGTAAACGCAACCGACACACGGGAGTCAAATCTTGAGAACACGTCAGCCTTTATTATTGGATTGGCCACCGGCAGTCTAGTCTTTTTAGGGTTCCGTAGGTACCCAAAGGGTAAAATGGGACCCTATTGCTAAGACTGCTGTCCGTCTCTCTGTATGTCCATCTGTCCGTCTGTTTGTCTGTCTCTCTGTGTAGACTATTGCACTTGTAGGATCGCTGGCGGTAGATACTGAAGGCTTCAAAGTAGGTTCGGCGCTAATAAGACTCCGGAGTACTTTCTTACTTCTTGTTTATTATAATACTGCTGGTTTTCGGAATGAATGCCATAGAAAACTACCCCTTTTTTATAGAGAGCTCTGACCAATCAGAACCCTTAAAATTTGCACACGACCCTAATATTTTTTCCTTCAGCCAATCAGAGCAATCCATTTTTGCACACGGCACTAATGCGACTTTGTATGGGGAACCTTAATTTGGCCGTTTTCTATGGTAAACCTTCCCCTTTTGCTTTACAATTTATCTTATAGCCTAGGGGTTAACTTAGTCTATCTAATTACATAAAAACCTTATAAAAACCTTAATTTTTAGACCCAAAAAATGACAAAAAACCAATTTTGCATCAACCTACAGGCAGAGACACCAAGTGCCAAAAATTGGAATTACAATTATTTATCACTGTTTTTGAGGGTATTTGTAAAATTTACACTTTTTACGTCTACCTAACACTTTGCTTACTTTTTCGGGACAACACAGTTTCTCAACTTATTTGACGGTGTATGTAAAATGTGCATTTTTATGTTTACCCTACTATGGGTTAACTTTGTGGCATCAGCAGAGACACCAGGTGGGAAAAATTAAAAATAAAACAAATTATCAATATATTTGAAGGTACTTATAAAATGCACATTTCTACATTTACCCAATCCTTATTAAATATAATAACAATAGTTTTATTGCTCAAACTAGCCTAATCTTTCTAATTACTACATATTTACATAATTGCTTGATGCGATTATTATTCGTCGCTAACATTCTCCCCCACGGTGCGCAGCACATCATCCTCTTGAAGCGACGAAGCCGCGGGGACTAGCACGATGACCCGTCGTGTAGGTCGCCGAAGCACTCCGCCTGATGTCCTCACGTCCAGCACTCTGGTTCTCCCATCTGGCCCAGGGTACGCCTTGATAACTTCCCCTCGAGGCCATGAGTTTCTGGGTAGCGATGCGTCGACTATTAACACGATGTCTCCTTCCCTCGGGTCTGTTGTCTGCCTCCCTTTGATTGCCCTTGGCATCAAGAGCGGTAGGTACTCGTTGATCCATCTCTTCCAGAAGTGGTCAGCAAGCCTTTGGGTAGTTTTCCAGCTTGGCTTCCCAATCAACTCTGTGTCGTCGAATTCTCCCGGCGCCATTGCTCCACACGATCTTCCCAGTATAAAGTGGTTTGGCGTCAGACTTTCTTCATCTTCTGGCTCCATACTGATTGGGGTTAGAGGTCTGGAGTTTACTATGTGTTCGACCTCAGTCATAAGAGTATGAAGTACTTCCTCAGGTGGGTTTCTCTCGTTGAGCACTGCCGCCAGCGCAGTCTTGACTGTTCGCACGAGTCTTTCCCAGGCGCCCCCCATGTTTGGGCTCCCCGGGGGAATAAATTTCCACTTGATGCCCCTTTCTTGCGCAGCCTCTTCTAGCTCCTTGCTTGCCCCAACGAAATTGGTTCCGTTGTCGCTGAATATGGTTTTTGGGGTTCCTCTTCTTGCTGCCATTCGTCGAAGTGCCATTATCATTGAGCTGGTACTGAGATAGGGTACCAACTCCAAGTGAATGGCTCTGGTTGTAAGACAAGTGAATAGCGCCCCCCAGCGCTTCTCGACTCTTCTCCCTATAGTGACCTGCATCGGCCCAAAGTAATCAACGGCAGTGCAAGCGAACGGGAACTGATGATGTTGCAGTCTCTCGCTTGGTAGGTCTCCTGTCGGGGGCACTTCTGGCAAACTCTTCTTTGTCTTGCATCGCTGACAGCTGTGGGCAACCGCCTTTAAGGTCGCTCTTAAACTTAGAATCCAATATTTCTGACGTAGCTCGTTCATTACTGTGGCAGTGTTCCCGTGAAGAAACTTCTCGTGATAGTGTTGTATGATGAGACGCGTGATTTTCTGTTTCCCATCTAGTATGACAGGATTCATTTTTCTTCTTTCTTCGCCTTGAAACTTCATTGTTCTGCTTCTTAATTTAATGATATCGGCGTCATTTAGGTAGACGTCGATTTTCTTAAGCCGACTTGCGTTTTCCAAGGGCTTTTTTTCCTTTAAATTCCTTATATCTGACTTGAAACTGTCATTCTGACTTATTTTCATTAATATTTCTTCTGCTTTTCTTAAGTGTTCGTCTTCTAGCGGCAGGTACAACCTCTTCTTCTCTTTGCTGACTGGTAGTTTGGCGATTTGTGTCTTCTTCTTCTGGGATCTTCTATGGGGTCTCCAGGGCTCTTCCTTCTGACGGACGGCGGCGTTGGTTGCTTTACGGGTCTTCTTCAATAAGAGGCATGCGAAAGCAACCACTCTGGCCGTCACGCGCAGCAGTCGCTCCCAGCTCGAGAACCTCTCCAGGTTGAGTAAGACCTCCTCAGCCTTTATCGCCGTCACTCTTTGCTTGTTCTTTTCTTCCAACATAGTACCCTCTGGTTTAAAGTCCTTGTATGGCCACTCTTCTTCTGGTTGACGGAGAAATGACGGCCCTTGAAACCACCTTGCGTTGTAATCGAATTCAGTCGGGGTTCCCCTCGTGGCGTCGTCTGCTGGGTTTTCTTTAGTAGGTACCCATCTCCAGTCTTCGGACTTGATCTGCTCCTCGATTGTAGACTTGCCATGGTGAATGAAGTTTACAATGGCATTCTTCCCTGATTCACCTCCATGCAGCACCCACCCGAGGCTAGTGAGAGAAGCCACGAGATCGGCTGGCTTGCCTTTCTTCAGTCTTCTTGTAACTATGAGTCCCCAGTTGTCTTGACCAATCAACAGCTTGGGTCTTTCTGTGACGTAGAGAAGTTGCTCTTCAATTTCCTTCAGATGCTGACAGTTCTTCACCGTGTTCTTGCTTATACTTTGCTCTGAAAGCTTCAGGTCGTCGATGGTTCTTGCTGTGATTGACCTCTTGTCTCTTCTATGAGCCCCTTTAATCTTCAACTGGATCTTCTGTGAACTATCTTTCTTTATAACTTTCCCGCCGACTGTTTCGATTGCGAGAGTTTCTTTATTTCCCTCGGCTCCGATCTTCTTGGCTATTGATGCGTCCAAGAGTGTGACTGTTGAGCCTTCATCTAGCAGCGCCAGCACGCGAGCGTGGCCTTTCGGTCCGTAGAGATCCACTGGTATCATCTTCAAATAAATTTTCTCTTCCCCTTTGCTGTTGTGGATCGAGGCGACTGTCTCTTCTGATGCGCTTTCCTTGTCTTCTTTCTTTTCTGCTGACTCTGGTGGTTTTTCAGAGTGCAGGATAGTATGATGCCATCTTCCACACTTCTTGCAGACTGGAGCTTTGCAGTTGATTCTTGAGTGCTTGAACCGAAGACACTTGAAGCATAGTCTAGCCTTCTTGATAATGCCCCATTTTTCATCTATGTTAGCTTCTTTAAACTTCTTGCATTCTATCACAAAATGCTCTTCTTCACAGATCGGACATGACTTCTTATATTTTTCTTGAGACACTTCTTGCACTGTATGTACAGGTTTTCTTGACCCTTTCTTTTGCTCCGAAAACACTTCAGGTGGAGCAAAGTCCCCGCACATGTCGCTTTCTATTTCTAGAAACGCTTCGATGAGTAGCAACTCTTGAATTTCTTCCTCCCTTCTGGTTCTATGGTAGGCGAACCATCGGAATTTCATTGATGGTGGCATCTTGTCTACTATGGCCTTCAATGTTTCAGGAGAACTGAGGTACTGCGACTTCTTCAATGCCTTGATGGTTTGGACGGCGTTCTTCACTCTGCTTGCGAACACACATATGTCGCTTGGGTTCTCGCCCACCTTTGACAGGTTCTTCATCTTCTCTAGTTCTGCCAGTGCCAATGCCCCAGGTCTTCCGAATCTGGCTTCTAATCCCCTGAGTACTTCGCGTGGATCTTCAGCTGTAAACAGCAGTCTCTGGACGGCTTCTCTGGCTGCACCTTGAATTGCTCTTCTGAGGCGCGCTAAGTTCTGTGCGTCGCTGAAGGAGGCAGCCCCGTCTTCATATGATCTCTTGAAAGGCAACCATTCTTCACAGGACCCGCTGAAGTGAGGGAGCTCGAAGTGCTTCGGCGTTGCGACGTCACGTGACTTCTCTGACAGCTTGACGATGACTTGGGCTAACTCGTGGATGTCACTCTTCTTTTCTTCAGTTTCAGTCGGCCTATTATCATTGCTAGGCTTGACCCCAGATTGGATGAACCACCTCTCGACTTCTTGAGTTTGCTCGTACATCTCTTCTCCGGAACCATCTTCTTCTTCTGACTCTGCTGTTGCTAGTTCTAGTTCAGCCTGAGCCACTCTTGATCGCGCTTCTGCCAATTCCAATTGCCTTAGTGCCACTGTTAACTTTGCTTGCGCTTCTGCTCTCTTCCTATGCGACGAGCGGACGGACTGCGTGTCTATTTCGCGGGTCGGCTTCTTAGGGCGAGGCTGCTGCAGACTCCCATCTATTGACGTCGGTACACTTCCTTCATCTCGACGTAACTTCACAGCAACACTTCTATCTGGGTTCTGCCGCGTAGTGTTGTGGCTTTCTTCTCGGCGTGCGGGATCAGACGCTTCAACTTGCTCTTCCACGGTGCTGGCTAGGGGCGCGGTGCGAGTCGCTCCCCCCGATGCTGATTCCCTCCCGGCAGTATTCTGCTGACGAATGGACGACTGGTGGGCTCGTACGCTAGGCGGCGGCGATCTTCTAGTGAGCGTTGACCGACTTGTAATTGACGCGCTCGTAGTCGCCTCGCTTGTAGTTTCACTTGGCGTGCTTGCACTCCCGTCGACCGACGAAGTACTTTCTCCCGTAGCCTTGGACTGCACTGATCCTGATCTTGTAGAAGGCATCTTCAGTTTTCTTGAACCCGATCCGGCTTCTCGAAGGACCACTGTAGACTATTGCACTTGTAGGATCGCTGGCGGTAGATACTGAAGGCTTCAAAGTAGGTTCGGCGCTAATAAGACTCCGGAGTACTTTCTTACTTCTTGTTTATTATAATACTGCTGGTTTTCGGAATGAATGCCATAGAAAACTACCCCTTTTTTATAGAGAGCTCTGACCAATCAGAACCCTTTGCTATGCTACCCAGTTTTCTATGGTAAACCTTCCCCTTTTGCTTTACAATTTATCTTATAGCCTAGGGGTTAACTTAGTCTATCTAATTACATAAAAACCTTATAAAAACCTTAATTTTTAGACCCAAAAAATGACAAAAAACCAATTTTGCATCAACCTACAGGCAGAGACACCAAGTGCCAAAAATTGGAATTACAATTATTTATCACTGTTTTTGAGGGTATTTGTAAAATTTACACTTTTTACGTCTACCTAACACTTTGCTTACTTTTTCGGGACAACACAGTTTCTCAACTTATTTGACGCAGTGGCGGTTCCTTCATACAAGCCCAAAAGCCCGGCATGCCTTATTAAAAATGCTCGACAGAGAATCATAATCAAACCCGAACTATTTAAAAGTTCGCGCGCTTAATTGTTATCAAAATAACACAAACTATCCACGCCACACACTTTACATCGCAATTGTTCGCGCGCAGTTTCGTATTTGCAACATCTATATATAGCTATCTCGCTTACACGTACCGGCTTTTACCGGGCTTTCAAATACTATCTCTGTCCCTTTCGCGCCTAAAGCGTTGTGCCGTATAACGAGTTAGAACCTTGTGCGTCTACAAATCGAACAGTATGGAAGATTTAAGCCGTGCATGCGTATGAAGTTGCACGCGTATGCGTGACCTTTAGCTCACTTCAGTTTTATTTGCTTGAGTGGGGAGCTTTGTTGTTAAAGTTTTTTGTGTGTTTTGTTAGATTTTCTCAGTGATACAATTGTTTTGGTGACTTACCTGCAACAATGGAGGTAATTGTACCTTGTGAGGATTTAAAATGCGTTCAAGTTTTGATTGGCGAAGATAAGGTAAAATCTTTAAACTTTGCTCAGAAAAAAAAACAGTTTATTTCTTCCCGACGCCGACGCCTAATTTGTGTATTTCTCAGACTAGTAAATCGCATAAAAGAATATTTCATATGTGTATAAATCATGCAATAGAATTCAAGAGGTTAGTTTATTTTTTTCAGCCCTTCAGGCTTTGTGTAATTTTTTTAGTACCTAATAGTACAAAACGAGCTGCTTTTTACGATACTCATTGCAGCAAAAAATTCGTTGGACATAATTACATGTCGCGAGTCGTAAACACGGTTTTTAAACAAAAAAGTAAACTTATTGAGTTGTTTTCTGATCTGTGCGACAACCCACAGAACTGGGACGGGGATACGATTTTAGCTATTGAAAAACAGTAATTGTTGGTAGAATTAAAACGATCACCAACATTTTACTCTGATGTAATTAAATCATTTCTTAAGAAAGATAGACGATTCCAATTAGAATATAAATAATTTATTTAAATTCCTTATTACATTCTATCTAGCTATTTTTTAACTTTCGTTTTGTAACTTTCTGTTTTGTTTTTTTTTGTCTGTAACCTGTTAGTCCTGTTACAAAACAAGCAACTACTTACCATAACTTTGAATTCACTTTTAATTTATTGTACCTAACCAGTAGTTTATGAGAAAATTGCGATGATACATACGTAGGTACCTACATACTCAGTCGAAAACTGAACTTTCTTTTTTTGAAATCGGTTTAAATTTTATTGGGCTTGCCTTATTTTGAAACCCTAGGCCCGCCACTGATTTTGACGGTGTATGTAAAATGTGCATTTTTATGTTTACCCTACTATGGGTTTACTTTGTGGCATCAGCAGAGACACCAGGTGGGAAAAATAAAAAACAAAACAAATTATCAATATATTTGAAGGTACTTATAAAATGCACATTTCTACATTTACCCAATCCTTATTAAATATAATAACAATAGTTTTATTGCTCAAACTAGCCTAATCTTTCTAATTACTACATATTTACATAATTGCTTGATGCGATTATTATTCGTCGCTAACACTCTGTCTGTCCGTCCGTCTGTCACCAGACTGTATATCTTGAATTGTGATAGTTAGACAGTTGACATTTTCGCAGATGATGTATGTATTTCTATAGCCGCTATAACAGTTAATGCTGAAAACAGAATTCAATTAATTTTTAAGGGGCGCTCCCATACAAAAAACGTCGTTTATTGCCGTTTATAGATATTCGTATGGAACCGTCCGTGCACGATTCCAACACGGACTGCCGGTTTTAGAAGTGTCCTGAAGGTATGTGAACTGAAAGTTGTCCCTCCACTGGCTCCTCTGTGCTGAAAGATCAATATTTCAGCAAGCATAGGACATCGTGTGCAACATTCATTATTTCAAGGAATTGGCGCCAGTAATTTAATTATGTACGAGTATGTCACATGAACTGAATGAATGCATACATTTGCAATTCATAGAGGGCATGCGAACGAGTGCGATGACGGTGTCGGTGACGGTGACGCCGCGCGGGTCGTCGCCACGCTGGTTGCCGCCACGCCGCCCGCGCCGCACGCTGGCTGCAGCCACGCCGCCCGCGCCGCACGCTGGCTGCAGCCATGGGCAGCAATCAATCACGGTTGATTTTTTGCCACTTATTAAAGATGGTTTTTATTTGTACCTCATAATTATCTTACGATTGTGTCAACTGAATTTCTTTTTTGAAATGTTTCTTGTTTTTGTTCGATGTTAGTAGTTTATCTGTCATTTGGTCCAATAAAAAATTGTTTTAGTTTGGTTCAGTAGTTTTTAATTTATGAACATTTTTTGCTTATTTCGTACTAGGACCCTACGGATTGCGTATAGCGACAAGAATTTGGGTTGAATATTTTAACTAAAAGAAGGTAAAATAAAAAACTTAAAATAAAAAACTAATCGACTTCAATAACCACCACAAGAAATGTAAAATAACTTATCTGTCGGAAGTCGGTGGCTTGGTTTTTTTTAGTTAGTTTTTTGTGAAATCAATTTCTATAAAAATATTTGAGACCACCTACTTCTTAAGTATAGGCATCTTACTACAAAACTAAAAGTAATCGTCAAAATCAATTCATAAATTATTGTAGGTGAAAATCGTGTAACGAAAACATCAGTCGAATAGAACCTCCTGTGTTTTTAGGCGCGGGCCACAGAGAAAAGACGTAAGACGCCGACAGAGCGGAGACATAATAAATGTCTCTTCGGCGTCTCTTTCATGTAAAATGTATAGAAGCGTCGCGACGTAAAACACACAGAAGGGGCGCGGGCGCGGGCGCGACTCTCATACATTTTATCACGTCCGCGACGCGTCCTGCGTCCTCGTCTTACGTCTTTTCTATGTGGCCCGCGCCTTAAAGTCAGTTAGAAACCGCCCTGTTCCTCCAGGTTTCCTTTGCTTTCCAGGGTCGCGGTAGTACACTGTCAGACACCTCCTTAGAGAGATCAATTTTCATAAATACTCTTCTTATTGATCTCTTTTATGAGAAATTGAAACTACTGTCATGTACTATGTGAAGGCTGTGGGAGAGCAAAACATTTTCTGTTCTATTAAAATAATGACCGAAGGACTCGCATATCTACAAAAGCTAAACTAATCATGTAGTTATGGTTTAGTTAATATAATTTTCTTTTGATTAAAATTATGCATGAAAACGGTTACACCGTTATTGGTTGATTTTCGCAAAATTCATCATAAATTGTAACTACATCTTCAATTTGCTGTGATAATAGCGGATTATGTTTTTACGGTTATCTACATTATTAATATTCATTTACGAATATTTCAGTCACTTTGCTTGTATTATACCTATCTAACATATCGTCAGACAACAAACAAAAATAGCAAAGTGACTTGCTAACGATTTAGGTAGAAATTAAAATAATTGCAAGGGACGTAACTTTGAAGATACATTTAGATATAGTACGGTATACGTAAGTCTTCTTAAACCTTAGCGTAATTCCCAAACGAGCGGGATTATAGTGCTCAGCTATCTGGCGTCGTTATCGGGACGCCTCGGGCGGCGGCGGCGCGCGGCGACTCGCTGAAATGAAAATTTTGTGCGTTGCTGACACAAAGGGCGCGCGCCCTGCCGAGTGATGTACCAGCGCCTTGTCGGTCTCCTCGCCGCTGCACCACCGTTCACGGTTCGATCCCCATCCAATAAATACTATTTAAACAGTCAGACCAACATAGATAAATCATAACGTAAGGCTGTTGCGCACACGGAACTGAAAATTTATTATAGTGTGCTTTAAATAGGCAAACATGTCGGGTTCAGTTACTTTTATTGTGAAAACAGGAAAATAAGTAAAAGAAAACGAAAAAAAACGGCAAAGAAGAGAGTGGATGGCACAAACCAATCATGGACACGTTGCAAGCGTTTGCGGCAAATCTCCTTTGTATTATGACAAAAAACCCCACACACGGCCGGATCGATCGCATACGCTAGAAGTCTAGTACGCAAGATTAGCTCTATCCACTTGTTTAGTTTGTGATGATTCGTGGACGGTAGCTCTGAATGGTCCTGTATTCGCTCGCTCGTGTCTGCTCACAGTTAAAACCTAACCTAATTACTCAATACATCAAGACGCGGCGTCATCAAGTTAAACATTAGGCTCCCTGTCCACCGGAGCGGAGCGGAGAAACCGAGAAATATTACCCGATAGGATTGCACATAATACCTTTTTAACAAAAAATCAAACCGACGAAAGATCGAACTGAAAAGCAAAACATAAATATTGAGGCGGCGCCTAACAAACAAACATATACCTAAATTAATTATTTGAAGCGAAGAATAATTTTATTGTAGCTAGGTTGCTTTTCGTTCATTGTTTCTTTGCCTCAAAATTTATTTCTAACCGACTTCAAAAAAGAAAGAGGTTCTCAATTCGGTCAGTTTTTTTTTTTTGCTTTTCAGTTCGATCTTTCGTCGGTTTGATTTTTTGTTAAAAAGGTATTATTTTTAGCTTTTTAGTTGTATACCATGATTAGAGTGTTTAACACATGGAAAAACCCGTCTTCACTTTTGTTATAGTCACGTAACCGTCACAGTTATTATCGCAACTTGCAACTAAAAATTCCACTCTCCGACTGTCAACGACTGTCAAATCACAACTATGTTTAAAGTTCTTATCATGATGAATTAAATGAGCCCAAATACGATATAGTTGCTGTTAACTGTTGAGGATCTCTTGCTATTGCCTTCTGTCACCATCCTCAGACCCTCGATGACAATTATACCCCAGCTAGGTTTAAAATTTTTATCAAGACTAGTATAATGAGCCCAAACACGATATAGGCGCTGTTAACTGTTGAGGACCTCTTGCCACTGCTTTCCGTCACCATCGTCAGACCCTCGATGGCAATGATACCTCAGCTGGGTCTAAAGTTTTCATCAGGCTCAGTGAAATGAGCCCAAATACGATATAGCTGTTGTTAACTGTTGAGGAACTCTTGGGACTGACTTCGCAACATAACAGGGATCTGGAGTTGATCTGATGATGATGACGCCATCATGTTATCGTCTCCACATCTTTGCTATATAGTAATGACCTCAGAACTACATAATGTTAACTTTATTTCAACAGAATCGGTTCACAAATGAAAATTCTGTAGGAAAATTGACAATTAATTACTTTTTTTTCTACCCTTGGAGGCCGATTTTAGTTTTGAAATTTAAATGGGACCAACTTTGAGATACACTCTTTCCAACAAAAAATAGAATTTTTAAAATCGGACCACGTTAGGAAAAGATATGCGTGGTTATACATAAAAAAATATACATATCGTATTGAGAACCTCCTCCCTTTTTTTTCGTCGGTTAAAAACCGTTCATCTTCCTCACACCTTACGCGATAGCCCGTCGTTAGAAGTTTTCAAGAGAAAAATTAGAGAGCATTTCCTGTCATCATGACCTATAAGTATGTATGTATGTGGGAAACGGAATGTAAGAATGTACGAAAGGGATGGATACATGAGGAGAGAGCGAGAGCGAGGTGTGAATAGAAGATGGCGGTTTAAGATTTAAAAGGAAGACGTGTCGTAGTTGACTTTTGAAAAATAAATTCATTAAGTGTAAAAAGCAAGCTGTTTGACTCTGATCCCACACCCCACATATTTTGGGGGCTCGTCCGGGATCTGTGCGGCTCAGAGTCACGAAGACGACAGACGACGGAGTGCACGTGGTGTGGTGCACACACGGTGTTCGACGAATTTTAAGACGGAAGACGAAATTTTCTACGACACGGCGGCGGATAACCCGCCTACCAATACTAAGACGAAGACGAGAATGACGGACGACGGTGGCAAAAGCGGTGGCACGGGGCTACAGGCAGCAGCGGCGGCGGCCATGTTTTACAATGTCGACGGCGGCATCGCCCAATTTGACGGCGAGGATAAATCATATTCCTCCACTAAATGGGCCCAAGACATCGAAGATAACGCCGAAGTGTTCAACTGGACAGCGCAGCAAAAGTTGATAATCGCGCGGCGGTCCCTCATCGGCACGGCGGCGTTGTGGCTTAAGTCAGAAAAAGTGTTTAGGACGTATGAAGAACTCAAAGCGGCTCTAGTGAAAGAATTTCCTGAAACGATAAATTCCAAAGAGATGCATGAGTTGATGGCAGCGCGTAAAAAACGGCGAGATGAGAGCTATTACCAATACATGCTCTCAATGAAAGAGTTGGGTAAAAGAGCGAAATTCCCTGACTACGTGGCTATTCAATATATAGTAGACGGCATCGAAGATCATCAAATATACAAATCTGTATTGTACGGCGTTACGACATACAGCGCACTCAAGGAGAAATTAGCAATTTACGAAAAGATGAAAGGAAATAAAAATAAGAAGGAAGGACGAGCTGACCCGGCAACTGAAAAAAAGAAGGAAGCATCCACGCATGATATACGCCGTTGTTACAACTGTGGAGAGAAGAGCCATTTATCCAGTCAATGCACCAATGGAATCAAATGTTTCCGATGTAACGAGTTTGGCCATATGGGCAAACAATGCCCTACCATCGGCGGAAACACGTCGGTAAAACAATCGACAGTGCGTGAAGCTAGATCCAGTCGAGAAGCAGCGAGTGCGGGGCAGTCGGTAAAACAGCGTTCGACTAAAGAGGCTATGTTCGGGGCGGTGGATCCAACCAATCAGTGTGCGTGTACGAGCGGCCATGACAGTGGACATGATACGTCAAACACAGTGTCAATAGTGTCAAGCAATGCGGTTATGCAAATAAATGAAAACAAAGACTTAGTTGACAAAACCGTACGAAACCGGTGAAGTGTATAAAATTAGCGGGTAATCACAGCTCAAATGCGTTGATCGACTCTGGAAGTGATGTGAATCTTATATCGGCAGAGCTATGTGCCAAACTATTTAATGTGGAGTTCAACGTCGGCGGGCTAACGCTAACGGGTTTAGGCCTATCCAAAGTGCAATCATTAGGTAGAATTACGACGGTAATCGACATTGATGGACAGTGTTACAACGATGTTACGTTTCACATTATACCTAGAGACTGTATGCCTTATGATATAATAATAGATCACGAGTTTTTGAAGAGTGTTACGGTGTTAATGAGCGATGGATGTGTGTCTATATTTAAGGATGAAAGTGAGTGGATAAATAAAGTCAATTGCTTTACAGGTTTCACAGAATCTCTTTTAGAGCATATCAGCAGTCCATCAGTTAAGCAGGGCGCTTATCAATGTGTTGATTCGTACCGTCCAGTTCAAGTGAAGGAAGCTCCATTGGAACTTAAGATTGTATTAAAAGACGATGTACCCGTAGTGCAAAGACCCCGGAGACTGTCACACGTGGAGCAGGGTATTGTAGAAAAACAAATTGATGAGTGGTTGAAAAACGGCATAATAAGGGTAAGTTTTTCTGAATACTCCAGCCCACTGGTGTTAGTGAAGAAGAAGGATGGGACAACGAGAGTTTGTGTTGACTACAGGCAGCTTAATGCAAAGATGGTGAAAGACGAGTATCCTCTACCTATTATAGATGACCTGATAGATAGGTTATCACAAGCGAAGGTATTTAGCGTACTCGATTTAAAGAATGGATTTTTTCATTTGAAAGTCAGTGAAGAGTCCATACCGTATACTTCCTTTGTTACTCATCATGGACAATTCGAATTCTTGAGAGCACCGTTTGGGCTATCAGTCAGTCCAAAATATTTTATGCGGTTTGTTGATGTAATTTTCAGGGAACTGTTATCTCAAAAGATAATGATGATTTTCATTGATGACATTATTATTCCAGCTGTTGATGAGGAGCAAGCATTGCAACGACTGAAGTTAGTTCTGGAGAAAGCTGCGCAGTATGGGCTGATTATTAATTGGAAGAAGGCGAAGTTGATACAGCGGGAAATAGAGTACTTGGGCCATGTGATTAAAGATGGTGAAATACGCCCAAACCCAGATAAGACGGATGCTGTGGTGAGATTTCCAGAACCCAAAACAAGTAAGCAACTCAAAAGTTTTCTAGGATTGACTTCATACTTCCGCAAGTACATAGAGCAGTACGCTGTTATTGCCAAGCCTCTGAACGACTTATTAAAGAAAAATATAGACTTTGTGTTCGAAAAGGAGCAGAAAGAAGCTTTTCATATTTTAAAGGAAAGGTTGGCTACCAGCCCAGTATTAAAAATATTTGACCCTAACTTAAAAACCGAGTTACATACAGATGCCTCTAGCATAGCTATAGCGGCTATCCTCATGCAGTATCACCCTAACACTGGTTTACACCCGGTCCAATATATGAGTGCTAGGACTAACGAAGTACAAAGTAGGTACTCAAGTTACGAACTGGAAGCATTGGCCATAATAGAAGGTGTCAAAAAGTTTCGCCATTATTTATATGGCAAACACTTTAAATTAGTAACTGATTGTCAAGCTTTTCAGCAAACCTTGATGAAGAAGGACCTTACAGCAAAAGTAGCAAGATGGGTGATGATGCTGAGTGAATACGACTTCGAAGTGGAGCATAGAGCTGGAGAAAAGATGCGGCATGCGGATGCACTTAGCCGTAACCCGTATGTGGCCACTGTTACCTCCTTAATTGATCAGGTGAAGCAGGCGCAGGACCAAGACGACGGCGTGAAAGCGATTAAGGAAGTATTGAAAGACAGAACTTACAAAGATTATTTTACAGACGGAGACATACTTTACAAAGGTACTGGAAAATTGTTGTTTATACCAAAAAGTTTAGAGAAGGAGATTATAATGCGAGTTCACGGTAAGGGACATTTATCAAAGAGAAAAATGAAGGATTTAATGTGTAAAGACTACTACATAAAAGACTTGGACAAGAAGTTGGAAGAATTTGTTATATCCTGCATACCATGTCTCTTGGCTACAAGGAAGGAGGGCAAGCAGGAAGGGTTCCTCAACCCCATTGGAAAGGAAAGTATCCCCTTAGATACCATGCACCTCGACCATGTAGGACTGCTGACAGAGACCAGAAAGCAGTACAATTATATTCTTACAATGATCGATGCCTTCACTAAGTTTGTTTGGTTGTTCCCTACAAAAGGTACATCCAGTGCAGAGACTCTAAATAAATTAAGAATACACCAACAAATATTTGGAAATCCCAGAAGAATAATAACAGACCGTGGAACAGCATTCACCAGTTATGATTTTCAAGATTACTGCAATGAAGAAAATATTCAGCATGTTACAATCACAACAGGTATACCTAGAGGAAATGGTCAAGTTGAAAGAGTCCATCGAATAATAATTCCTATGTTAACCAAACTTTGTATTGAAAATACAGGCATGTGGTTTAAACACGTGAGCAGAGTTCAAAGAGCATTGAACAGCACGTTCCAAAGAAGTATCAAAACCTCTCCCTATAATTTACTGATTGGTACCAAAATGCGTTGTAAAGAAGATGTTGAGATTTTAAAATTACTTCAAGAGGAAACTGCAAGACTGTACGAGAGCAATAGAGACGAGTTGCGTCAAAAGGCGAAGGAGCAAATACAGGCTGTGCAAGAAGAGAACAGAAAATATTATAATAAGAAAAGGAAACCGAGTCATAAGTACCAGGTCGGTGACTTAGTGGCTATTAAAAGAACTCAATTTGGTGCAGGACTTAAGCTAAAGGCTAAGTACTTAGGACCGTATCAAATCAGCAAACTTCATCCAAATGACCGCTATGATATGGAAAAGGTTGATAGTGCGACTGAAGGTCCCAACCGCACTTCCAGTTCAGCTGATCAAATGAAGAGGTGGCCAGATGTAAGTCACTTTGAATAATTAGTATGTATGGTGATGAAAGGTGTGCAAGAGCTAGGCGTTATAATATTCTAAGTTTCTCAGCGTTATAATGTTTTAAGTTTCTCAATGTGGCAATGTTCTAAGTCAAGTTTATTAATGTTATTAGCCTAAGTTTATTTTAAGTTCTTGTTTGTTAATTTTTAAAGTGTGTGATGTAAACAGTGTCTGAGGACAGACAAGAAAGCAGGAAGGCCGAAAATGTGGGAAACGGAATGTAAGAATGTACGAAAGGGATGGATACATGAGGAGAGAGCGAGAGCGAGGTGTGAATAGAAGATGGCGGTTTAAGATTTAAAAGGAAGACGTGTCGTAGTTGACTTTTGAAAAATAAATTCATTAAGTGTAAAAAGCAAGCTGTTTGACTCTGATCCCACACCCCACATGTATTATTTTATTTATTGCATGGTATGTATTATTTTATATATTGTATGTATGTATTATTTTATTTATTATATTATATGTATTCTGTTTATAAACCGTTTGTTAAACACGTATTTATTTATTTGTTTAATTAAGCATACATTATTAGAATGTTGTACACCAATTATCTGTCCTCGCTAAAATAAAAATTACTCTATCGCTCTAAGGTTTGCTGTTAGAAAACCCAGTTCTGGGTTAAGCTCGCCTTTGTACATTACTTACCCTATGTTAAATGTTTTTTTTTTTTTTTTTTTTTTATAATTATGTGTACAATAAAGAATAATAATAAAAAAAAAATAAGTTACGAACTAGTTTAAAAATTCATTCAAAACCGGGAAGCGGAGCGAGGAAGCGAGAGGACAAGCGAAGCGGAGAAGCGGAGATGAGAAACTAGTGCAGGCGCGGCGCCAGGGCCTCACTCCCTCGCCCTGCAGCCCTGGTCAGCTTCACCGGACAGGCAGCCTTAGCCAGGTCATCCAATGTTACATAATAATGAATTAATGACAATATCACATAATTCTCTTAAAAAACTAAAGGTCATTTGAAACATAATTCATTAATTTCTGTAAGAAAAACCAGTGCTGCATCATCATATCATGTGGAGAAGGTGTTTGTACAGCGATTGAAAGTACCACTCAGTAGGATTTTAGTCAGTACTAGTCTGATAGTCCCTCCCGTCCCGCCCTGGGCAGGAGGACTCATTTGATGGTTTTACCACGACAAAGAAAAAAAGAGGCACACGCTGCGTTGCGTCGCCACTACTGAGTACTGTGCCGTGCGCCGCGCACAACAATGTCGCCTAATTTACTTACTTCCGTTCCCTTTGAGGGCGACAAGCTTTCGCAAAGGGTCGAATTCTTAGCCTCGCAATCTGCGGCCATTCCAGCCTCATTCAATTGTAGTGGCTAATCGCGTCCCTGTCCCCGCGCTCCCCTCCCCGCCCCGCCGTCCCCGCCCACGCCGCCCGCACACTTATCTCGACGCGTCGTCCTACACGCCCGCTGCTTCAGGACGACGATGTATTACAAAAGGATTTTTTCCACCGATTTCCCCACAAACTGGATAAACCCGGATTTAGATCGAACGAAATATACCGTCAGCAAATTCCTCACCCGTCTTTATCCGCTTGAAATAAGACGATTTTATGGCGCTCAGTGTTTCATGTTACTTTTTATTCGCATTCTTAATATTGACAAATAGGTTTGGAACATGTGAAAAACGCAGAAGAGGGAACTTGAACTAATTTCCAGCCAAAGAACATCGAGCAGGTCCCGTGTAGGGCTTGGATATCGGACGTTTTTTCAATTCCGGTATTGGGTTTCGATATTCGGGTATTCAGTTCCGGAATTCCGGAATTGCGGAACTGAAAAGTGGCTTTGGATCCACTAGGGATAGTTTAAATTGTTATTGACTCATAACTGTAAAAAATTGCAAAGGTCCTAATTTTTTGTAATATTAAATGTAATCTTGTGGAATTCTTTTTCAGTAAGTATCAGAAACGCTAAAAGGTTAGCACACCTCCGCCGTGAAACTAACTAGGTGAAACCGCAATGCGCGTTCCGCAGCGAAACCTAGCCAGACACGCCACGTTCGCCTCTCTCCTTCTCGCAAAGCAGAACCACCATTAATTACGCTAGTGACAAACTTGTGTTCAAATAGAGAATTATCGTCTACGACAAAAGAAGACGAGATTTTGCTCTGGTCTAAATTATGAATAGACGAACATATTGAGTATATGAAATTACTGAAACGAGACAAAAGTTATGTTATTTTTGTAGTCTGGATGACTTAATAAATAAATTTTACCTCTATTTTGAACGAACCTCCTCAATTAAATTTGTGTAAATTCAACTGATTTCTAGTGTCATTTTTCAATAAAATCATTCGTTTTGCCTCCAAAACTTGTACATTCGATACAGAAATTCACCGCGTTGGAATAGGCAACTTTGCTATGGTTTTGTTTCGCGCGTCCTACAAATGACAGATCGGGTGGATCGTTCAGCGGTTTCGCTACTATAGTTTTGAATTGATTGCAAAAATAACTGACCGAAGAAAAGCTCATTCTGCTTCTACACTCGTTGCTGGTATTGTTTTTGAATAAAGCCAAAATGCAAGGGTGTGTTATTAACCGCGTATAGATAAAAAGTGACTTCTAGTCACTTTTTAACTAATGTCTTCCAATACTTAAAAGAGTAGTGCGCAAATAGTTGTGTGTACTTCGTAGTAACCTAGTCAACTACCGGTCAAACGCTGCAACTTTGCCATGATGCCCAACTTTGACTCCTTTGTTTCAACGCGCGAGGTTTATCAGTGATAACGCGGTTGTGGTTTATAGGTGGACGCCGCGTTATCAAGGCAAAGTTGCAGCGTGTGACGGTATCTGGCTCCAAGACATACAGTGCCAGTACGCATACGAACTAATCCTGTATGGTTTGGAATAAGCGCGCAAAACTCTAGATTCCAATCTATACGCGAGCAGTTGCATGCTCGCCATTTTGCGGTCTTTGCCATGAATGTCTGTGGGTCTATTCTAAACTTTAAAAAAAAAAAAAAAATTATTTTCTTTAATATCGAAACTCCGGTATTGATCTCGCCAATTCCGGAATTGGAAACGATATTGAAACGCTTCGGAATTCCGGAATTATACCAATTCCGGAATTCCGGAGGCCAAGCCCTAGTCCCGTGGCGCCTCGTGGCTCGCACACAAACGCACACACTAACTCACAAACATACACCCGCCATACAAGGAACACAAACTCGTACCGTGCGTCTAGTAGTCGAAAACTATAACGCAATGAAATACTAAAGTAGAGGTATCCTATTTGTACAGACGCTAGGAGGATCTGCCTAGAATACCACCACCTTTGGAGACCATTCCCAGTCAGATAGGGTATCGCTTTCCTGCTGGTACTCTAAAAATAGTTCTGTTGTGGAGATCACTCTGGATAATTCTTTAAACTAGAGTGCCTATAAAGAGGAAACCTCTTCAAGGAGCAAATTATTATAAGTCAACTATAAAAAGGTTACCTCTTGCCTCTTGCAATTTAGTAAACTAGCTAGAGCATCGTTGCCGATGACCCTCATGGCCCGTTTGTCGTGACCCCAAGAAGGTCAAGATGGTCCGATATTGGTACGGTCACACCTCGGAAAAAGGGTGGGAGGTTATCATAATCTGCAATTACACATACATATGATATCGTTTATTCCAGTATTATATTCTCTTGGTATAACTTTCGAGATCATTTTCGAGTTACACGCGGGCTCGCGTATCACCGATGAAGCTCAACAGCGCGCAGCGTGCGATTTTCTGTGACAGTAAAATATGGCTTTCACGGGCTGCAATTATTTTCGATAATATGTTAAAAACACGACGACTTCTGCTTTGCCTTCTCTGCGCAGTAACGCAATGAGCATGTTTCGCCGCCGTATGTTATTATATTATTGGTTGAAATACCTCAGCCAGAACTGTGAAACATATAGGTACCTACACGAACTCTATATAGTTGTTTTATTACGAGTAATATAAGCATTATCATTTATTACTTTCATGCAATTACAAGCCATGAGTTTGTGAAAAGTAATTACTTGATAAGTATTCGCTGCACAATCACTAGGTGGGCTATCCCAAGTGTTCACCTGTCACCTGGCGTCACCTGGCGTCACCTGGCGTTACCGCACCCAGCGGGCCAGCTGAGTGACGGCTCACTAGTGCTCAGTGCTGAAAGCGCTCACTATGGTGTTGGCGCCGCTATTCTTAGCCATTCTTATCTTCGCTACCAGTGAGTACTGGTTTTGTTTATTGGTCATTTAGTATGTATTTATTTTGTTGGTCTTTTAGTATGTATTTATTATCACTTATCCGCTGTGTGTTAAAATACTCCCTGTTGTGGAAAAGATATGTAGAGGTTCATGCTCATGAAACCTAACATTTTTATTGTTCAAATTACACCCAAAAAACAACAAAAAAACAAAAAAGGGTGAAATAACCTAATTAATAACTTGTTGCTGGATTCCTGAATCATCATCTTCCTGCCCTTATTCCATTCTACTTGTGGTCGGCGCAACACGATTTTTTCTTCCATTCTCCCCTATCAGACGTCACAGTATCATTTACTCCTTTTTCATTCATCTTCCATCGCACCCGCCCGGGTTGGTGCGACAACCCTTGTCCATTTCCCGCAGGGGCCGGGTGCTGCTCCTGCGCGTCGCCTGCGGGGTACGCCCTAGCACTATCGCGCAACTCATTTTCTCTACTCATGTTGCTTAGTGTTTTGGCTTTGGTTTTATAGCCGGCCGCCTGCCTGACACTAACCCTCTTTGGGAATGCGTTTGTTGGTGGTTTACCCGCCACCATTCGGGTGACCCAAGGTGCTTGATACCATGCACTGGGTCTTAAGATCCATTAGTCGCCTTTTACGACACCCATTGGAAGATATGGGGTGGCGCTATTCTTTATGTCCGGACACCACACGGACTGGACGGACGTTAATGGATTCCTGAAATCAAAACAAAAATAAATCGGCCAAGTGCGAGTCGGACTCGCCCATAAAGGGTTCCGTAGCAGCAAGTAACATAATAAAAAGTTCTTGTAGTTGGTTGTACCTAACTTTGAAAGGTAAATTGCGGTTTATGATTTATGACGTATAAAAACAACTAATTAAGTACTTGATCTCATTCAAACCAATTTTCGCTGGTAGTTTCCATGGTAATGGACAATTCATATATTTTTTTTAGTTTTATCATTCTCTTATTTTAGAAGTTACAGGGGGGGAGACACAATTTTTACCACTAATGGAAGTGTCTCTCGCAAACTGTTCAGTTTAGAAAAAAATGATATTAGTAACCTCCATATCATTTTTCAAGACCTATCCACAGAAGACCCCACACGTATGGGCATGGTGAAAAAAAAATTTTGAGTTTCAATTCTAAGTAAGGGGGGCAACCCCAAAATTTGTTTTGTTTTTATTTTTGTGTGAAAATCCTAATGCGGTTCACATAATACATCTACCTACCAAGTTTCAACAGGATAGCTCTTATACTTTCGACAAAAAGTGGCTGTGACATACGGACGGACAGACAGACATGACGAATCTATAAGGGTTCCGTTTTTGCCATTTGGCTACGGAAACCTAAAAACCAAAACTCCGGGCGACCGATAGGGCCACCCTCTATACAAAAACCAAAACTCCGGGCGACCGATAGTGCCACCCTCCATACAAAAACCAAAACTCCGGGCGACCGATAGTGCCACCCTCCATACAAAAATCAAAACTCCAGGCGACCGCGATAGTGCCACCCTCCATACAAAAATCAAAATTACGGGCGACCGATAGTGCCACCCTCCATACAAAAATCAAAACTCCGGGCGACCGATAGTGCCACCCTCCATACAAAAATCAAAACTCCGGGCGACCGATAGTCCCACCCTCCATACAAAAATTAAAGTTTTTTTAAGGATGGCAGTTTTCTAAGCAGCGATATGGACTATATTTATGAGAGGTTGTAAATGTTCTACCAGTAACCCTGTATAATTGAACAGCTTCTGCCCGCGGTTTCTAACGCGTTATGTTGGCGTTTGGCCCTATAGAGACCCCGTCAATTTCCTTGAGGAGCGGGTCGAACTTGACGCACCGTGGACTCGGGCTTTGTCCTTGATCGGACGGCGAGCTCCCCATTGCTCGCAGTCCACAAGCAAGTGTCCATGTAATTATGTGTAATCCGTAGCAGCTGCTTGAAGGCGACTGTAGCCCGGTTCAGCTGTGGGGCCAAACGAAGGAAGTGTTCCTTAAAGTTACACCGGCTAAGTCTAAAGCCCGGTATCCACCAAAGCGGAGAGGAGAGGAGATGTGTTTGAATAACCAATCAGATTTCCACCGAAACTAAGCGGAGACGAGATGTGGATTTCTGATTGGTTATTCAAACACATCTCCTCTCCTCTCCGCTTTGGTGGATACCGGGCCTAATACCTAGCAATAAAAGTACTCAATAAAAGTAGTGAATTAAATATGTAGTCATGTCTAAGAATCCTAATCCTATTATTTTAAATGCGGAAGTAAGTTTGTTTGTTATCTTTTCACATACACTATCTATCGTACAGAAACAGACAGGTAACAGGGTAACTTTCATGACTCGCCGTCCGGTCATGGACCATGCCCGGGTCGACCGACCGTGCGCCGCGCCGCCTCATAGAGCTGTATGTATAGAGCAATATGACTGGCGACCGAAACGTAAAGGGCTATTGAAGGACGCCGTGGATTTTAGTCAGTACAAGTCTGACAGTCCCTCCCGTAAAGCTCTGGGTGGGAGGATTTATTCGATGATTTTACCACGTTAAGAATAATAAGAAAAGAGGGACTAACTGAGGCTTCCTGTGAGCCAACGGCTATTGACAGAGATAAGTAGATAGATGTTTATTTCAGTGTTATGGAGTCCTTGCCGGCCGATCATTGACGTGTACATCTACAAGGCGCACCTGCGGCAGCAGGGCAAGATCAAGAGGTTGTCGCGCGAGCTGCTACTGGACGCCGAGACCAAGATCAAGGCGGTGCAGCGCTACCGCGACCAGTACTACAAGTCACTGCAGTATCAGCTCGGAGACATAGTCTACGAGATGCGCGACTACTTCAAGAAGATGGTCAAGATCTACATATTTTCTGACAGAAACATCTCCTACGGTTATTTAAATCATAACGAGGTTATGTTTCAAATACTAACAATATTGTTATTTTCGCAGAAATTCCTTTTGTGTTTTTAATACGTTTTTATTTTTGGCAGAACGTCAGATCTTTCGTATTAGTACATCGGATGGCAACAGTAATTGAGGCTAAAGTCAATATGGTACATGAATGGCAATACAAAAGAGCGTCAGCTAAGGAACTTGATGTTCGGATGTCGGACCCTCTGCGCATGGGACCCGAGCGCGACGACGATTTGCAAGAACTGCTGGACGAGGCGGGAGCGCGCGCGCGCATGTTGCGTGCTGGTGGGCACCGCGCGCCACCGCACCGCGCGCCCGCGCCGCCTGCCGCTGCCGCCGGCGACGCCAAGAGAAAGAACAAGAAGTGGCAGCACGTCCGAGGCTATCCGCTAGGATAGCTATGTTAGGGTGGAGCGTCAATGTAAGGAGATACATAGCGGAATAATCCAGAAAAAAAATGAAGGAACCTGCATTTATCCCTTTACCGCAGTTTAAACATAAAAAAAGCGTTAATTCATGATTTAATAAAAATTACTTTGTGTAGCTACTCGTTTATTTAAATGTTCTTTTAGTCGTGGCGTATTTGACAGACACTCGCCGTCACCTGGGAGAGTAGAACCGGCGAGAGACACGACTGGGTGCTGTGCTCGTACCTAGCGGAGTCTGCAAAGCTTTTCCATGCGCTTGTGGCGGATCCGACACTCAATGAAAGGATCCCGAAATTGGGATTCCAGTTGCATTGCTGCACAATGAAAATGTAGTTGGGATACTCGTCCTCGACAGTCGGTTTGGCAATTTTTTAAGCTGTCAAGGTTATTATAACCCAATTTATAATGAAATTAGAAACATAACTGGGCTACGATCAAGTTTCTTAAACACTTTACCGTCTTGCTACAAAAAGTTAAACATCTGTTTAACACTTGTCTAAAAATAGTGTAACTGCAAATCGACCCATATATCAACGTCAAATGCCGTTTTGACGTTGTCAGTTGTTTTTAACCGACTTCAAAAAGAAGGAGGTTATCAATTCGATAGTAATTTTTTTTTGTGTGTATGTTACGCGATTACTCCGTGAATTGTGGACCGATTTTCAAAATTATTTTTTGTTCGAAAGGAGATACTTCTGAAGTGGTCCCATAGTCACCAAGTTGGGATCTGATGATTGGATCTTGGAGAAATCGAGGGCAACCCTCAAATTTTATTGGCTTACACATAGTTTTTCGCAAATATTATGAAGTAATTTAAGTACTTGCGTATAGAAATCATCATCCCACGTAGCTGAGCTGATAATGGAAGGTACAACTCCTCTAGTAAGGAGTCGGCATCAACTGATTTAGTAAATTATGTTTGTGTTCGCATATCTCCGGAACTACAAGTCCGATTTAAGTAATTCTTTTTTTGTTGTACTAGGTATCGTTTAACTTATGGAATACTGCATTTTTTTTTTAAATCGGTTCAGTAGTTTTTGAGATAGGGAATTAGGGAATGAATGAAAGAGATGTTAATAACGATGTTATTACCGGTGCTACGGATTACAAAATTCTTGTGCACATGTAAGAAAATTATGTATTTGACAAGAATTTTGGTTGAATATTTAAACTAAAAAGAGTAAAATAAAAACTTTTCAGAGTGCGAGTTGGATTCCCCACCAACGTGTCCCCATGTTGCCGTCGTGGTGGGGCTTGTGTGTCTCGATGATCTCTGGGCCCCTGCCGGTAGAGGCACTCGTGCACTCATGCTGGACAGGCTCAGAGGGAGAGACCAGACCAAGAGGGACACACCGGGGAAAGGCGCGCCGCCTGGAGGATCGAGCAGTCAGCTCGAGCTTCTAGACGGCGCGGGGCCCGGTCTCAGAGATTGGGTCTAGGGGGGGAAAGGTTCACTTCCGGTACGCGTCTAATCTTCAGACGTAACCGTGAAGTGAACCAGGGGAGGGGAAACGGGGTTTAGGACAGAGGAACTCACCTCTTAAAAAAGTAAAAAATATGGAAAAAAAGGTTCTTGTCAAGACTACCCAGGCGGGTCCCAGCTGCTCTTCAGCTGGGGAATCCCGCACCGGACACGTCCGGTCTGCCCCACCGTACTCTGGGGGGGGCAACAATAACCAATTTTACCCAACTTTTGGGCCGGCAGTCGCCGCATTGAGCCAGGGAGGCTCACGTGCCCGTGGTGTGGAGTCGCTGGATCAGTCCAGCACGTCCGCGCCACCGGCACCGACAACAGAGCTGGCACAGAGTGCCGCTCCGCGGAGGGAGGGGGCGCTGGTGCTCGAGTCGGAGTCCGACTCGGCATCAGACGCCGTGAGCTTCCAGAGCGTGGGCTCTGGAGGCGTGGTGGGGAGGAATGAGGGGGGCGCAGATAGGAGGAAGGAGTTCCTCAAGCGCCCCCATTCGAGGGACGACATCTCGTCGTCGGAGGAAGGGCTTGCCTCGGCCCGTAAGATCCCCACGAGCGTGCGGGGTAAAGGCCGAGGCAAGACTTCGGGGAGGGGGATCTCCTCTGGAGAGCCCAAAACTAATCTGGCCTCTAACGAGGCTAGTCTAGCAGGGGCCGTGGCAGCCGCCATCCGCATCGTGATCCAGAAGCGGACAAAGAGTAGTAAGGAGGGTGCGATCGGCGACGCCACGGCCTCCATCATGGCGGCCGCGCGCGTTTACGGCGGGGCTCCGGCTGCAAGGGACGATATGTCCGAACTGCGGTCGGAGGTCACCCGCCTGACTGCCGCCATGGAGGCTCTCCAGAGGGAGAACGCGGCCCTCAAGGCGGACCTGGCTGAACTACGGGGAGGCGAGCAGCGGGACGCGCTGCCGCGGGGCCGAAAGGAGAAAGGCCAGCCCACACCAGCGGAGAATTCTGTTCTCGACCTGGTGCGACAGGAGCTGGCCGCCTTTCAGCAGCGGTTCTCCGTATTGGAGAGCCGCGTGCTGCGACCCCCGCTGGCGGCGTCTTCGTACGCGGCTGTGGCTGCATCGAAGCCGCCCTCAACCAAGCCGTCTCCGGCAAAAGCGGCCGCGGCGAAGACGGCCCCGGCGAAGACGGCCCCTAAGACGGCCCCTTTCTAAGACGTCCCCGGCAAAGCCTAGCCAGGCGAAACCGGGTCCGTCCAAGCCGACTCCGACCCCGACACCTGCGGGGCCGGCACGGTCGGCCGCAAAAAAGAAGGGCGCCCAGGCCGATAGCCAACCACCCCAGCAGCCTCCTCCTAAAACTCCTCCGGCCAGCGCCGACTGGCAAATGGCCGGAGAGAAGAGGAAGGCTGCCAGTGCGGCCAGGTCGAAACGGCGGAGGGAGAGGCGGCGGCGGCGTAAGGAGCGCGGCGTCGCGGCGCGATTGCGCGCCCCTAAGACCGCGGCAGTAGTGATCACACTACAGCCGGACGCGGTCAAGAGGGGCGTGTCGTACCGCGACGTGCTCGCGAAGTCAAAGGAGGCGGTGGACCTCACGGAGCTCGGCATCGCCGGGGGCCTCCGTTTACGGGTCACTGCAACGGGGGCTCGGATGTTGGAGCTCCCCGGTGCGGACAGTGGCCCCATCGCTGACGCTCTGGCCGAACGGCTCAGAGCGTCCTTAAATGCGGAGGAGGCCCGAGTATCCAGGCCCACCATGCGCGCAGACGTGCGCATATTGGGTCTGGATGACTCCGTGACGGTCGAGGACGTGGTGGCCGCCGTTGCCAGGACTGGGGGGTGCCCTCCCGATCAGGTGAGGGCGGGCGTCCTGCGTCCTGATTTCGCGGGGCTACAGACCATTACGGTCAGCTGCCCCGTGTCGGCGGCCAAAATACTGGAGGGGGGCCGAAGGCTCTTGGTTGGTTGGGTGTCGGCGCAGGTAAAAGTCCTGGAGCCCAGACCCCTGAGGTGTTACCGCTGCCAAGTGGGCAACCACGCGGCATGCGTTTGCACCTCGGAGGTGGACCGCAGCGATAGGTGTTTCCGCTGCGGTCAGCCCGGTCACAAGGCCGGCTCGTGCTCTGCCCCGCCTCACTGCTTCGCATGTGAGGCGGTTGGCAAGCCTGCCGATCACCGGGCTGGGGGCAAGTCCTGCGCCCCACCCAGCAAAGCCAGGCGCAGAGGTAGGCCCTCTGCCGCCGCCGTCACCGCCACCGGCGCCGCCGCCGCCGCTCCCGCTGCCGCCGCCGCCGCCGTGGCTCAACCCTCGGAGAGGGTCCTGGAGGAGGCTGCAATGGATTCAGATTAATGTCTCCATTGCGCTTCCTCCAGGCGAACATCAACCACTGCGCCGCTGCTCAGGATCTCTTGCTCCAGAGCATGGCGCAGTGGTTGATCAACGTCGCCGTGGTCGCCGAGCCGTATTTCGTCCTGCCCAGGAATGACTGGGTAGCGGACCTGGACGGCTCGGTGACCCTAATTTCGTCGGCCGCCGCCGGAACCCCGCCCCTCGATCGCGTAAAGAGAGGGCGCGGGATTGTCGCAGCACGGTTCGGGGAGATCGCCGTTGTAGGCGTTTACTTCTCCCCGAATCGATCTCTCGCCGAGTTCCAAGACTCCCTAACGGAGCTGGGAGATGTCGTCGTCGCCCTCGGTTCCCTCCCCGCGCTCGTCCTTGGGGACTTCAACGCCAAAAGTCCGGCTTGGGGTTCCCGGTCCACGGACTATACGCGGGGTAGGATGCTCGAGCACTGGGCCCGTGCGCAGGGCCTGGTGATCGAGAACCGGGGTTCTGTCCCCACGTGCGTGCGGTGGACGGGCGAGTCGGTGGTGGACGTTACGTTCGCCACCGCCGACCTGTCGCCGCGCGTCACCGGCTGGCGCGTTGTGGAGGACGTGGAGACCTATTCCGACCACCGGTATATCCGGTTCGACGTCTCCGCCCAGACCTCAGACGCGCCGGTTCCAAGTGGACGGAACCCAAGTGGTCCGCGATGGGCGCTGAAGCAGCTGGACCGGGAGCTATTCCTGGAAGCCTCGATCGTGCAGGCCTGGGTGTCACCACCGGACAGGCCTGCCGACATCAACGACGAGGCGGAGTGGTTCCGGGAGGCCACGTCCGAGATCTGTGACGTGGCCATGCCCCGGGTCCGGCAAGGACGCGCCCGGCGTCAGTTGTACTGGTGGTCGCGCGAGCTAGCAGCGCTGCGCGAGGCGTGCGTTGCCGCGCGACGCCGGTACTTCAGGTTCCGCAGGCGCCGCACCCGACCTCCGGATGCGGCGACTGTAGAGGCGGAGCTGCACGAGGGTTACAGGGCAGCGAAGGCCGTCCTCCGCGACGAGATCTGGCGGGCCAAAGAATTGGCCCGCAGGGAGATGCTGGAAACTCCGCCCCTGGGCTCCCCCGTTGACGCAGAGTCTCCAGCCTCAGTTCGTGGAGGACGTGGTGAGCGCCCTGTTCCCATCGCGAGGGGAGCATACTCCCCCGCCCATGGCTCCGTCTCCGACGGAATCTGAGGACGAAGCTGACGCAAACGCGGACCACAGCGACGACGACGTCTACGACGCTCCAGAGGTGACCGAGGTAGACATGAGAGTGGCGGTACAACGGCTCAAGGCCAAAAATACCGCCCCAGGACCCGACGGCCTGCCAGGGAAAGCCTGGGTCCTGGCCTCGAGGACTCTCGGGCCTCGACTTGGGGGGCTCTTTAGCGCATGCTTGGAGAGGGGCCGGTTCCCGCTTCTTTGGAAGACGGGAAAACTGGTCCTCATCCAGAAGCACGGGCGCCCTGCGGACTCTCCGTCCGCATTCCGGCCCATCGTGCTGCTCGACGAGGTGGGCAAGCTCTTCGAGAGAGTAATTGCAGACCGCCTCGTCGGGCACCTGAATCGGATGGGCCCGAACCTTGCGGAGAGCCAGTTTGGCTTCCGCAGGGGGCGCTCGACGGTGGACGCCATCATGCGCGTGAGAGACCTCACGACGGGGGATGCAGTAGCCCGGGGCAGGGTCGTCTTGGCGGTGTCTTTGGACATCACCAACGCCTTTAACACCCTGCCCTGGAGTTGCATCAGGGAGGCACTCCGGTATCACCGGGTGCCGACCTACCTCCGTCGCATAGTCGAGGACTACCTGACGGACAGAGCCGTCATCTACCCCGGTCACCGGGGAGAGTGGAACCGGCGAGAGATATCGTGCGGTGTTCCACAGGGATCGGTCTTGGGGCCGCCCCTGTGGAACATCGGATACGATTGGGTGCTGCGCGGCGACCTCCCTGACGGCGTCAGCGTAATATGTTACGCTGACGACACGCTCGTCCTGGCGGAGGGAGAGTCGCATCAGGCGGCGGCCGACCTGGCGACGCAAGCGGTTGCGACAGTCGTCGAAAGGATTCGGCAGCTGGGACTCGAAGTGGCGCTGCACAAAACGGAGGCCATGTGTTTTCATGGCCGCGTTAACGCGCCACGGTCTGAGTCCCACATAACGGTGGAGGGGGTTCGCATCGGCGTCGGGAGGACGATGAAGTACCTGGGACTCGTCCTCGACAGCCGGTGGAACTTCAGGGAGCATTTCCTGAGTTTGGCCCCAAAGCTGAACCGGGCAGCAGCCGCCCTCAGGCGACTCCTGCCTAATCTCAGCGGGCCAAACGCCTCCTGCCGTAGGCTGTACGCCGGTGTCGTGCGGTCCATGGCCCTCTACGGGGCCCCCGTGTGGGCCCTGAGCATCCGGACGCGACCACTAAAGTTGGTCGCATGCCAGAGGGTCATGGCTATCCGAATGATCCGGGGATACCGCACGATCGCCGGCGAATCGGCCAACTTGCTTGCTGGATTACTGCCCTGGGATCTGGAGGCGACTGCCCTCCAGCGCGTCTATGAGTGGCGCGTGGAGGCGCAGCGCCGGGGAGAATTCCCGCTGCCCCGACAAGTCGAGGCGCGGCGGGAAGAGGTCCGGCGCGATCTCAGGGCAGTATGGAGGGGACGATTGTCGCAACCGACGGCCGGGCACGCCGCAATCGCGGCGGTAAGACCCCTCTTTGAGGAGTGGCTGGATAGGAGTCACGGCGTCCTGACCTACCGCATGACGCAGGTCCTCACCGGACACGGAAGTTTCGGGAGGTACCTGTGTCTAAGGAGAAAGGAGGAAACACCTGGGTGCCACCACTGCGAAGATCGCCCGGAGGACACAGTAGAGCATACGGTGCAAGACTGCCCAGCTTGGGCAGAGCACCGACGTGTCCTCACGGCGGCGATAGGCGGAGACCTCTCGCGCCCGGCACTGGTTGCGGCCATGCTGCGGGGCGAGACGGAGTGGGAAGCGGTCGCCTCCTTCTGCGAAGCAGTCATGCTCGCGAAGGAGGAGGCGGGCCGCGTGAGGGAGAGGACAATGTCCTCCCTCCGCCCCACCCGCAGTGGTGGACACCCACGGCGACGGACGTCGCAAGACGATCTCCGGCCACCGTAGGCGCGGGCATGCGGGCGGCGAGTAAAGGGCAACTCGCTGCCCGACCATGGACCATGCCCGGGTCGACGGCGCGTTGTGTTCCACGCGCGCCTCAAAGAGCGTCAGCAAGATGACGGGGCCCCCCTCTAGAGGGCCGAAGCCTGCCGGGGTCGCGGGACTTATCTCATTACCGTGACCCCGGAATATAAAGGGCTATTGAAGGACACCGTGGATTTTAGTCAGTACAAGTCTGACAGTCCCTCCCGCCCTGCCCGGGGTGGGAGGACTCATTTGATGATTTTACCACGATAAAAAAAAAAAAAAAAAGTGCGAGTTGGACTCGCCCATGAAGGGTTCTGTATGATTACATAGCATTTTATTAATTCGTTCGCATAAGCATTTATAGTTATTGTAATGTGAATATCATTGAAATATAATTGAGTACACATTCGGCCGTTTTACTGTAAACACCTTGGTAATAAGCAATTACTATTTTATCAAGACGTCAGCAAGAACATTTTGTCTTCCATCGAAACAATCAAGTGTTTTATCAAGCAAGAGCCCGTACATGGTCCTTCGAGCGTAAGTGTTGTGTTCTTTATTTTTCTCGTGTGGTTGCGAATCGGTTTGGTCGGCCTCCCACAAGCGGGTCTCACCGACACGAATTGAGAAGGCGCATAAGATCACACGGGAAGATATCAGAGCACTCACACTGAACAAGTGACAAGAGCAAGCAGTCCAAGAATACAAGCAGCATCAAGGCGAACATCAAGTAATCATATTGGCATCAAGGCCTCATCAAGTAAAGCTAGCTAGCAACCTAAAACAAAGATCGATCTACAGCAAGTATCAAGCAAGTTGACGGCGATAGTACTCCATACATCAGCAGGGAAAATCATTACAATCATTTGATTATCCTATTTATCAAGAATCAAGATGGAAGACCTACTTCAAAAGCAACATGTTGCCGTCAGTGGCATGCGACAACTTTGGACCAATTTCAAGAAAGATGGTCAAGATCGCAAAACTACAGAATACATCAAGAAAAGAATTGAAACTCTGAACAGCTATTGGAACGACTTTCAGAAAAATCATGAAACGCTGTGCATGTACGAAGACAAGACGCATGACTATTTTATCGGAAACCACTATGAAGAAACCAAGGCGTTCTACTTGGAAGTTAGAGAATCAATTCAGAGAGCAGGTTTGATCAAGCCACCGCTGTTCAGCCGCCAGCAACCAGGTGCTGTGGCCACGGAAGGCAGAACCACCCCGGTGAGTCCAATGCTGATACCGGAGTATACTACTCGGGGAACTGATAGCAAATTTGATGAAAAGTTACGTAAACAAGGTAGTAACTTCAAAGCCTTTGCTCGTTTCATAACGAATATAGATTTGTCAGCCGTAGAAGAAAAATGGGAGTTTGAAGACATTTTGAAAACTCTTGAAGTACGTTGGAAAGCTATCGATGACCTGCATTGGAAAATAGACAGTGAATTTGATGAAACAGACGCAAATTACGAAACTTCATACACGCAACAAGAGCAAATGTATTTTAAGATCAAGAAAGAAATAAACCGTAAATTGTGGTCTGTATCGCATCGAGAAAAGTCTACGCCGCAACTGGATATTCCTATATTTAACGGGAATTACCAAAACTGGGTTTCGTTCAAGGACCTGTTCACCGAGGCAATTCACGGCAACCCATGTTTATCTGCAGCACAAAAAATGCAGTTCCTGAAGAGCAAGATTAAAGGTGAACCAGAACGCCTGATACAACATCTTCCGATTAGTTCGGATAACTATATTACGTGCTGGGAAATATTGAACCACCGTTACAACAACAAGAAACTCATTTTCTCCACTCATATGAGCACCTTAATGAATATCCCAGTTATGCAACAAGCTACATCAAATCACGTCAAACGCATTCATGACGTAACAACCGAGTGCCTGAATGGTATCAAGAATTTAGGCATCAACATTGACACCTGGGACCCAATAATAGTACACCTGCTCACGCAAAAAATGGATTCGGAAACTCTAAATGAATATTTTAATTCACTCAAACAACCAAGAGAACTACCTTCTTTGAAAGAATATTTGGAATTTTTGGAAAACAAGTTCACAACGATGGAGTCTGCACGCCGCAAACAAGATGCGACACAAAAATCTAATTCCCCTACAAGTTCAGGGAACTCAAGAGCAAATCAGGGCAAACAGTACTACGTGAGCAATAAAACTACGTCACAAAAGCCTACGTCCATCCGTTGTCCAGTATGCAACGACCATCATGGCATATTTTTTTGCAAGGAATTCAGAGCAATGGCACCAGAGCTGAAAAGAAAAACAATTACACAACTTCATTTTTGTACAAATTGCCTGTACAATCACAATGAAAAAAAATGCACGTCAAGTAAACGTTGCCAAAAGTGCAAAGGGCAACATAATACTTTGCTTCACGATGTTTTTACAAACGCTAGTACGACGCATAGCGCATCCGGCCCCGTGCTGTCTGAGCAAGAGTCAAGTCACGCGGCTCACGTTGCACAGCAAAAGCTTGCGTCTACAGTTATTTTAGCAACCGCAATTATCAAGGTGTCAGGAGCAGATGGAATGAAAAGAACAATGCGAGCCCTTATCGACCAAGGGTCACAAATTTCGCTAATCACCGAAAACGCAGCGCAACAGCTAGGGTTGCCCCGGCAGAAATGTAAGGGAGTTATTACAGGCGTCGGCATGAATGACAAGACATGCAAAGGGATGCTGAGCATTCAATGTACCTCATTGGACGACACTTATACGTTTAGCACTGAAGTTCTCATAATGAAGAATCTAACAAGAAACCTGCCGAACAAAACATTTTCTAGGCCGTCATGGGCATTTTTAGAACAAATTGATTTAGCTGACCCGCAGTTCTATATAAGCAACCCAATTGACATATTATTGGGTGCGGATGTATACGCTAAAATTATCATGAATAATGTGCATCGAGAGGATTCAAGTAATTATATTGCCCAAGAAACACGCATTGGGTGGATTTTGTTCGGCGAAGTACTAAGTCTACAATGTAACGTAGTCCTTAACAACATTCAAGACATTCAACATTTTTGGGAGATAGAAGATATACAGGAAGACGCCCAAACAACATATGAAGATGACGAATGCATTAAATTTTACGAGTCAACCACAACAAGATTGGAAGACGGAAGATATCAAGTGAGATTGCCACTAAAGTCTAATTTCAACACGGAAATTGGGGAATCCAAACATAAGGCTATTGCTCAATTGTTTCAAATCGAAAGAAAGCTCAACAGAAACAAGTCTATTGCAAAACAATATAAGGCATTCATTGATGAATACTTATCGCTCGGCCACATGAAACCGGCACATAGCAACATGAAACTTGAGAACTTTCTGCCGCATCACTGCGTACTACGTAATGAGTCAACAACTACGTCCCTCCGAGTAGTATTCAACGCATCATCAAAAACTTCTACTGGGACTAGTTTAAACGATTGTATGCATACAGGACCCAACCTTCAGAAAGACCTTATGACCCTAATATTGAAGTGGAGACAACATCGAGTAGCCTTTATCGCAGACATTGAAAAAATGTTTCGCCAAATTTGGGTACATGAAGACGACCAAAACTTACAAAAAATAGTTTGGCGAGATTCCCCGGACCAGTTTGTACAAGAGTACCAACTAACTACGGTCACATACGGCACCAAGGCCGCTCCGTTTTTAGCAATGATGACGCTCAGGCAGTTATCTAATGACGAGAGATCAAATTACCCATCTGCAGCTCAAATAGTAGAAGAATGTTTCTATATGGACGACCTATTACACGGTTCCGATACTGTAGAGTCAGCACAACAATTACAGCAAGATTTGACGCTACTTCTCAAGACAGGTGGCTTCAATTTACGAAAATGGAGGTCTAATTTTCAAGAACTACAAGACAAAACCGACAAGGGTTGCGAGCAAGAGCGTTACGACTTCAAACAAGCAGAGTCAACGAAAACATTAGGCCTTCACTGGAATCCTGGACAGGATATTTTCACATTTCAATCAAGCATTGACGACTCTACTGACACACATCCTACGAAGCGGAAGTTATTGTCAGAGATATCCAGACTCTTTGACCCTCTCGGATGGCTCACTCCAGTTTCCATCAAGATGAAAGTACTTTTTCAAGACATCTGGAAGGAGAAAAACCTGCAATGGGATGACAAGATTCCAGACCAAATTAACCAGGAATGGACAAATATTAAACAAGATATATTAAACATAAATCGATGCAAAATACCTCGATGGATAGGCACTGACACGGCCGGACGTAGTATCGAGTTACATGGATTTTGCGACGCATCGCAGAAGGCGTATGCATGTGTCGTTTATTGTAAAATAACAAATCTAGGTCAAACTAAAATAACTTTAATGGTTGGGAAATCAAGATTAGTACCTTACAACAAAAGCATCTCTTTGCCCAAATTGGAATTAAGTGGGGCACATCTGCTTTCTAAAGTAATGACTAAAGTGAAGACAAGTCTCATCGGTCACGACATCAAGGTTTACGGGTGGACTGATTCCATGGCGGCTCTGGGATGGATACAAGGGAATCCCGATCGCTGGAGAGTTTTTGTTGCCAACAGGGTGCGACAAATAACAAAAGAGATGCCTTCAGGATGCTGGCGATATGTTAAGTCAGCGGAGAATCCCGCAGATTGCGCTAGCAGAGGGTTAACAAGTCTGAAGCTAATGGAACATGATCTGTGGTGGAATGGGCCTGCTTGGCTCCCTTACTTTCCCCCGGAAAACGAGACCAGTCCCAGAACAAATTTCGCTGACGAAGAAGATCCTAACAAGCACGTTCATGCTGTAACACAAGATACGACAAAGGACAACAGCGTCGTCTACAAACTCCTTAGCCGAGTTCACTCTTTTACAATGGCTGTACACGTACTAGCATGGGTACGGCGCTGGCTAATCCGAAAAGCAGAGAGGCCAACAGGACTCTACTTAACATTAACGGAGCTACGCAATTCAAAGGCGGTAATAATCAAAGAAATCCAGCAAGCGGAATTTCAACAAGAAATACATGACCTAAAGAAAACCAACCAAGTGTCTACTACAAGCAAGATTTTGAATTTGAACCCGTTTCTGGACGAAGAAGGAATGCTTCGTGTGGGTGGGAGACTGCATCATGCTGCAATCAATCCTGATCTAAAACACCCTATAATTTTACCTCATCAGAATCGTCTGACAGAGTTGATTATAGGACACGCACACAAACTCACGTTTCACGGCGGAGCTCGAATTACTTTAGCAAACATCAGACAAAAATATTGGATTATCGGGGGAAATAATGCAACTAAAAAGCAACTACGTGATTGTGTTATCTGTAGAAAACAAAGACCAAGAAAACTACAACCTCTGATGGGAGACTTACCTGCAGCAAGAATCACTCCATCTCGTCCGTTTATGCATACCGGCGTGGATTTTACTGGTCATGTCTATATCAAAACCAACAAGGGCCGTGGTGTCAAGACCACTAAAGGATATGTGGCAGTATTTGTTTGCATGGTGACGAAAGCCGTGCATTTGGAATTAGTCTCCGACCTTACAACGTCATCATTTATCGCCGCCTTACGCAGGATGGCGGCTAGAAGAGGTACTCCTAGTCATTTGTATAGTGACAACGGTCGTAACTTCGTAGGAGCAAGCAAAGTGCTACAAAAGGAGTATCAAGAACTGCAGGAAATGATTGACGACAAGCTAATGTCTGAGATCGCAGATATGGAGATCACATGGCATTTCAACGCTCCTTCTTGGCCATCAGCAGGAGGCCTATGGGAAGCTGCCGTGAAAAGTTTCAAGCAACACCTCAAGAAAGTCATTGGTGAACAGAAATTGACATATGAAGAGTTCACCACACTTCTAACACAAATTGAAGCCTGTCTCAACTCAAGACCGTTGTGTGCAATCTCAGAAGATCCTGAAGACTTAAATTTCTTAACCCCGTCTCACTTTTTAACTGGTGGGCCTGCGTTAACGTTAGTTGAGACTGAAAGAGATATGCGCACACGCTGGCAGCTAATACAGAAAATATTACAAGATCTGTGGAAAAGGTGGCGCACTGAGTATCTCGCTCAGTTAACTGTGAGAAGCAAATGGAGGCAACCGCAATCCAATATCAAGTTGGATGATATTGTTCTTATCCACGAAGACAACCTACCAGCCGGCAAGTGGATGATGGGAAGGGTCGTAGAGCTACATCCAGGCAAGGACGGCCACGTGCGTGTCGTGACCTTAAAAACAAAGGGCGGCATCATGAAACGACCTGTGATAAAAGTATCCGTACTTTTAGAACATAAAGAAGTTGCCTCACAGTGCGACAAGGCACAAGAAAAACAGCAAGAAGTTGACCAGCAACAAGACAAAGAACCCTCAACAAGGAGGTCAATGAACAGCAAGTTTAATTTCACCACCTTGGTCACTACGCTGATGTTATTTTTCACGTTCATCACAAGTTCAGAATGCAACATGAAAATAACTCCATTCCAAACAAACCAAAGCTTGTATTTTGACAAAGTGTCAAACATGATGCTAATCAGAGATGATTGGAAACTTGTAGTTTACTACAGCATGGATTCATATTGGCAATCGACTACAACATTCAACAAATACATTCAATCGCTCAAACAAACATGTGATTCCATACAAGATCAAGTTCACTGTGACGTAATCGTACTTCAACTACGTCACGCGTTCTCAGAACTTGAGCACTACAACCAAGTACTACTAAGTCAGCATTCTGGCACGCGACTTGGGACACTGCGTCAGCGCCGAGGCCTTATCAATGGCGTGGGATACATCGCAAACAGCCTGTTTGGAGTGCTCGACGAAAGTTTCGCGGAAAAATATCGAAAGGATATTTCTCTCATCCGAGAGAATGAGAAGCACATAGTTTCTCTTTGGAGAAATCAGACTTCGCTCATGGAAGCAGAAAACAACCTCCTACAGCGCACAGAGCATGATATGAATCAACAACTCAAACTGATAAATCGTCACATGAACAAGCTAGACGAAGCAGTAGGCGAACTAAAGAACAACGTCCAAGCAAACAGTGTTATTAATGACTTCAACATGGGAGCTGTCATAGCAAGTAACATGATGTACAATTTGAAGTGTATACAAAATATGCTATTAGACACTGTCACGGATATTTACAATGGTCGTTTCAACTTACACTTGATAACACCTGAACAACTCATCGACGAGCTAAGCACAATTTCTAGCAAGTTACCAAAGGACGTCTCTCTACCGATTGACAACATACACTCGGACCTGAGGAAAATATACGATCTACTAGAAATAAAAACAAGACTTCTGGAAGACATTATCATTTTTGAAATGAAAATACCTCTTATCAGTCGAGATTCATACGAGATTTTCAAGATAATTCCTATACCTAAAACAACAGGCCGAAATGACATGGTCAGCATCCTCTCAGTATCTAAGTACATCTCCATAAACATGAAGAAAGATACCTACATTAACATGTCGGAAGAAGACCTAAGATCGTGCATAACTATTTCCGAAGTATATTACTGCCACATCCTCAGACCCATTTACCAAGTCAAAGGGGACAAAAACTTCTGTGAAACAGAAAATTCGGACTGTAAAACTATTTTAAGTTCGTGTAAAGATAATTGTCAAGAAACCTACACGCTGAATAGTTATTTCTACTTTTGTTGTGATAAGTGTCAAGTTCGAACCATATGCGGCGATCAAGTTACCGCACACCAGCTGACACAATCCGGACTAATTAACCTAGGTCAAGGATGCATTCTCAAGACAAGCAACTTTACGCTGTATTCTCACAAGCCTTACTCAAGTGAACTCGAGATCAAACCAGACCTGTATGCACCAGTGATTGCCCCTATCAACCACATCATAAATATCAGCATACCTAATCTAGTTTTGGAAAACAAAACTGAAGATTTAGAACAAGAAATCGGTGAAGTAGACAAAAGGATACAGTCTTTGAAAAAGACTGAAGTGATGTTACCTGATGACCTATCCAATCACGATATTCATCACTACGTTATGATCTACACTTTGTATGGAATAGGGTGCATCGCAATCATAATAATTATAACTCGCCGTACAAGATGTAGATGGCGAGTTCCATCATCACCGTCTCCGTCAGTCGCTGAGGAATCAAGAACATTGCCGGCCGCGCCGCCCCGCAGCAGCGAAACAAGTGGACACTTGGACAGCGTGCGCGTCCATCATCCCCGTAACCCTCGCGTACATATAGGAACTTCCCCCTAGATTTTAAAAAACTAAGTTTTATAACTTGTGTGCATTCTCAAGTATTTTAACATTATTTTTTGTAAATTAAGTTCCTCCTCATCCTCCCTATCTCGTCCGGGAATATGTATGATTACATAGCATTTTATTAATTCGTTAGCATAAGCATTTATAGTTATTGTAATGTGAATATCATTGAAATATAATTGAGTACACATTCGGCCGTTTTACTGTAAACACCTTGGTAATAAGCAATTACTATTTTATCAAGACGTCAGCAAGAACATTTTGTCTTCCATCGAAACAATCAAGTGTTTTATCAAGCAAGAGCCCGTACAGGTTCCGTAGTAGCAAGCTTAGATTAGGGATATAATTATATTGATATTAGTAAGTAATATACACAAACAATAATAACTTTGTTTTTCATAGTGTTTGTATGAATGGCAAAGTTATATTTGCGGTTTTTGAAAATGTACTATATCTCAAAAACTGCTAACTGTATCTCATCCAAAACAATTTTCGTTGGAAGTTTTTGTTGAGGTTTACATTATATATATTTTTTAGTTTTATCATTCTTTTACTTTAGAAGTTACAGGGGGGGGACACAAATTTTACCACTTTGGAAGTGTCTCTCGTGCAAAGTGTTCAGTTTAGAAAAAAAATTATATTAGTAACCTCAATATCATTTTTAAAGACCTATCCATAGATATCCCACACGTATGGGTTTGGTGAAAAAAAAATGTTTGAGTTTCAATTCTAAGTATGGGGGGCACCCCCAAAATTTGTTTTGACTTTATTTTTGTGTGAAAATCCTAATGCGGTTCACATATATACATCTACGTACCAAGTTTCAACAGGATAGCTCTTATACTTTCGCCAAAAAGTGGCTGTGACATACGGACGGACAGACAGACAGACATGACAAATCTATAAGGGTTCCGTTTTTGCCATTTGGCTACAGAACCCTAAAAAGGGTAAAATAACCTACAAAACTTTTCTTTCGGAAGTCGGTGGCAAAAAAGACAATGAAATTAATAAAAAACCGGCCAAGTGCGAGTTGGACTCGCCCATGAAGGGTTCCGTAGCAGCAAGCATAGATTAGAGATATAATTATATTGAGATTAGTAAGTAATATACACAAACAATAAAAATAACTTTGTTTTTCATAGTATTTGTATGAATGGCAAAGTTATATTTGCGGTTTTTGAAAATGTACTATATCTCAAAAACTGCTAACTGTATCTCATCCAAACCAATTTTCGTTGGTAGTTTTGGTTGAGGTCTACATTATATATTTTTTTTAGTTTTATCATTCTCTTATTTTAGAAGTTACGGGGGGGGACACACTTTTTACCACTTTGGAAGTGTCTCTCGCGCAAACTGTTCAGTTTAGAAAAAAAATGATGTTAGTAACCTCAATATCATTTTTAAAGACCTATTCATAGATACCCCACACGTATGGGTTTGGTCAAAAAAAAATTTTTGAGTTTCAATTCTAAGTATGGGGGGCACCCCCAAAATTTGTTTTGTTTTGATTTTTGTGTAAAAATCCTAATGCGGTTCACATAATACATCTTTCTACCAAGTTTCAACAGGATAGCTCTTATACTTTCGACAAAAAGTGGCTGTGACATACACGGACAGACAGACAGACAGACAGACAGACAGACAGACAGACATGACGAATCTATAAGGGTTCCGTTTTTGCCATTTGGCTACGGAACCCTAAAAAAAGCCACCGACTTCCGAAAGAAAAGTTTTGTAGGTTATTTTACCCTTTTTGTGGTTGTTTTAGAAGGCGGTTACATTTTTTTTGAAAAAGTTTTTTAGACATGTGTTCAACAGATGTTTAACTTTTGTGTAGTAAGACCGTTATTGTATCTCACTGATTGTTTCATATTCAAAGTGTGAAAGGAACGTAAGATAACGGAGATGTAGCACTAGGCTGCCGGGGCTGCCAGGGCTGCCAGGGCTGCCGTACTAGCGCCCCCTACACGGCGAGCAGGCACTCATCACACAGGCCTTCCATTAACAGCCGGCACGTCCCGCAGATACATCAGTGGCGTCTCTTTGCGACTCTTTGTTCCAAGCAGTCCTCGTATACGACAATGAAAAATATTCCCTTTCACACTAATGAAAAACGCTACAAAAGCTCGTTAAAAACGAGCCGAAATGAGCGTCTACTACTGAAACAAAACTCTACGGTGAGCTACGGTGAGCTGAAACACTACGGTGTGCTTACAATGTGTCGGTGTGTCGTGAACTGGGGGTCTAATCTCTAAGTACGAAACTCGTGGTTTCGGCCTTAGTTACGGTTGTTTTGACACCGAGTCCGTACTATAAGAATGAGTGATGTTACGATTTGACAGATCCTAAAGGCGCTCCCTCACCGCGAGCATTCACCTGTGATATAACATGTAACGTTACAGATTCGAGCATTTCATCGGTTAGGGAGAACAATCGAGCATCACAATGCGCACCTTGTATCAAATCTATACTTAAATGTATGCGAATGCTCGTCAGTCAGGGAGGTAGTACTGTAATGTAATGCTCAAAGTCTAACCAACAATGTTACATTACACGCGAATGCTCCCGGTGAGGGAGTGCCTTTAGAGTTCGCGCTACCATTCATGTAATTTGAAGTAATGACATAGATACTACTAGGTATTATCCGCCCGCAATTTGAATTTGACGTTAGTTACGTTCGTATATCCGTATCCGTAGGTAACCGTTTCTTCGTTCACGGACTTAAGTAGACACCCTGAGCATACTCGCCAGCCACATGTGCATGCATGTTAGATGCGAGCGAAGCTTAGCCGAGGGCTGGTGTACAATAATACCATTACAATCAACACGTATTTTCTTTTTTTTTTCTCTCACCCAGGGCAGGGCAGGAGGGACTGTCAGACATGTACTGACTAAAATCTACGGTGTCCTTCAATGGCCCTTTACGTTCCGGGGCCACGGTATTCGTTAGTCTCGCGACCCCGGCAGGCTTTGTCCCTCTGGGAGGGGGCGCTTCATTGTGCTGACACTCTTTGAGGAGCGCGTGGAACACAACACTGACTGCGCGTTGTGTTCCACGTGGTCGTGCACCCGGGCATGGTCTATCGTCGCCCATTAATCATCACGAGTATAGGCCACAGGCTGCAGGAAGTGCTAGCGCGCGAAGCTGCGAAGTGTTTCACAAGACACGGCGCGGTACGTGTGTCGAGCGCGACGCGTGTCGGCGTCCCTCACGATACGCGAGACAATCTGAAACAAATTAAAGTTTTTAATAAGCAATTTGTTTGCAAGTACGCGACAGAATCGAAATCAGTTCAGAAGAACGAAGCGCATTTAATAGGAAGTTGTACGTTGTGCGGGCGCGCCTCCCTATCGGAACAAGTTTTTTCATTTGCCGGCGACTACCTCGTGCACTAAGAGCATAGGAGCAAGCGCAACCAATATGACGAACGCTTCGTATATGATGTGAATGTTTTACTAACACGAACCTATAGAAGCAGGCTCTGTTTAACTACTAAACCGAGCCAAGGGTTTTTTTAGAGTTTCGGACGTCAAAAGAAACAATGGAACCCTTATAAGATCGCCTACACCCTTCGATCTGTGTGGTCAAACACGCACATGACCAGTTTAAAAAAATGTAAAGTAGCACATAATGGTTGACGCGTTGACGGCACCATTTATTTGCTATTCTCGGAACACGGTACTGTGATGTATGTGTTGATATTTAGATTAAGTAGGTAGTAGGTTATAATTTGTTATTTATAATATTGCTCACCACCGCCGCGCAAGTCTGCAAATATACGCTGTGTCATCGAGACGTTGCCTTATTTCCTCCCGTTTACAGCGGACAAATATCTGCAGCTAACATATTTCTCAGGTTACCAATTGCCCAGTAGTACCTTATTGTCGATGGTATTTTTTTAAACTTTTATTACTTAAGGCGTACGAGTCTGACAGTCCCTCCCGCCCCACCCTGGGCGGGAGGACTCATTTGATGATTTTACCACGCAAAAAAAAAAAAAAAAAAAAGGCGTACGATTAAAGATCAAGCAACCATGGACGGTGCGTCGTGTTCCACGCATGGTGTTCCACGACAAAAGAAGGCTAGTTTGAGGATGCCAACCTGTTTATTATGATTAATTCCGAGGACAAGCCCTAAATCCTAATATGAGTGGCGAGTGGACTTGTGTGTTGGTCACAGTGTCACCGCACGCGGCTAATCCCGACGGTGACGGCGGTCGCAGCTTACCAAACATTTAGTAAAACTTCTTACTTGGGTTTATACAAGTAGGCAGCGGCATGTCAGCGCTCGGGAGACCGCGACGGACAGGGTTCCGTACTAAATAAGGAACCCTAGTTTCACGATGTCGGTCCATCTGTTTGTCTGTTCTCAGCTTAGCTCAGAGACACGTGGTACTAGAAAGACTAAAATTTGTAAGGTATATACAAACAAATAAGTTACGCTGACAAAATGAAATAAAATCTAAAATAACTATTTACGGTAGGTATGTACATACCTCCTGTACACGTATTGTGGAATATTTATTTTTTTCTGGCATACAGTAAGTGATGTCGTGGGATAGGTAAAATTGTGAAAACATTATTTAATTAAGGGATCCGTTAGTGAACTATTAAGTTTTAAAGTGCTATTCCCCCTACCAGCTAAACGGTTGAAAAAATTCACGGTATAGTTCCCGCCACGAGAAGCTATTTTGTAAATAAAGAGTTTCTACTACCTACTTAAGTTTCTTAAAGAGATTTCAATCATAAAAAAAAAAACTTTAAAAAAAATAATGTAACCGCCTTCAAAAACAACCACAAAAAAGGGTAAAATAACCTACAAAATAACTTTTCTTTCAGAAGTCGGTGCTTTTGTTTTTTTTTTTCATTTCATTGTCTTTTTTGCCACCGACTTCTAAAATATAAGTTATTTTGTAGGTTATTTTACCTTTTTTTGTGGTTGTTTTTGTCTTTTTAGTTTAAATATTTAACCCAAATTCTTGTCAAATAAATCATTCTCTTACATGTGCAATAAAATTTTGTAATCCGTAGCACCGGTAACAACATCGCTCAAGTGCACAATAAGCTAATAAAATTCCCTATCTCAAAAACTCCAGAACCGATTTTGATGAAACTTGCAGTATTCCGTAAGTTAAACAATACCTTCATCATCATCATTCATCATCAGCCTATAAATGTTCCCACTGCTGGGACACAGGCCTCCTCTCTGAGAGATGGAGTAGGCTATAATCCACCACGCAGGCCCAGTGCGGGTTGGTAAATTTTAAATGTCTTCGTATTTTTTGGTTCTAGGACATGCCGGTTTCCTCACGATGTTTTCCTTCACCGTTTTGAGAATAATACAAACAATACCTAGTACACCAAAAAAAGAATTACTTAAATTGGACTTGCAGTTCCGGAGATATGCGAACACAAACTAAATCAATCGATGCCTACTCCTTACTGTTAAGGAGTTGTACCTTCCATCATCAGCTCAGCTACTTAAATTACTTCATAAAATTTGTGAAAAACGATGTGCGGGTCTATAAAATTTGAGGGTTGCCCTCGATTTCACTGGGATCCCATCATCAGATCCTGACCTGATGATCATGGGACCACTTGGGTACCCTTTGAAACAAAAGAAAAAAAATCCAAATCGGTCCAGGCGTCTTCGAAAAATCGGGGAACATACATAAAAAAAAGATTCCGACGAATTGCGAACCTCCTCCTTTTTTTGAAGTCGGTTTACAAATAATCCAAAATGCAGTCAACTAGAAATAGCATGGTGACAAAGTCGAAAATCTATTGAAGTTTGACAGATTGAGGTAGGTTGATGTGCTGGCGTACAACACAAACACAACACACAAAAACAATTTGATTGCAGATAGGGATTGTTTTTATTTAATAATAATATTCCACAACTATCACACAACGCCATCTAGTCCCAAGCTAAGCAGAGCTTGTGTGTGAACAACTGATAAACATACTTACATATTTCTAAATACATACATATTATAGATAAATTACACCCAGACACAGAACAAATGATCGTGCTCATCACACAAACATTTGTCCTGGGTGGGAATCGAGCCCACGACCTCCGGCATAGCAGTCAGGGTTACTAACCACTAGACCAACAGGCCTGTCGATTAAAAATTCTTCTACAGAACTGTCTGAAATCGGATATACCTAGTGCATAAAATACCTTGCAACTAGTTCTATGGCTACTTCGTAACGGATCGGACGCAGTGCGTAACCGCTCTTAGACTTCTGAAGTCTAAGAGCGGTTACGCACTGCGTCGTATTGTCACTTGTCACTGTCCGTCGGCCCGTCTGGCACCAGGCTGTATTTTACGAACCATGATAGTTTGTTAATTCTTCATAGTTTCAAATTTGAACATCCACGCCCAGTTGGAAAATTCACCTTATATATCTGTACAGTTCAGAACTGGCTACTTATTTACTATCAACTGAATCATAACACAGCACATCGAGGCGGCACTAGGATACGTAAATACGTATGTTCAACCCAGAGGGCCAAATCCCTAACAGTTGTAACTTTTTCTTTAAAAGTTTGGAGGGAATCACTTTAGTGTTTTTCCTTTTTCTTCTTTTAGTTGTAAGTAGTTTGCTGCGTTCTGAAACAATGGGTAAATGACCAAAAATACCAATCTTACTTTAGTTTGTGTACGAACATTTTTAAAACTAAACTAGCTGTTCCCCGCGGATTCGCCCGATGCTCGACTAATTTTGGTCATAGTGTGATGTTATATAGATTTTTCAATTCGAAGCAATAGAAACTCGGGGCATCTGTGCCCTCTGAACACGGCTGTAATGAACGAGGTCCATGAGGAGCAGTGGTCGGCGGTCGGACGGGGCTTCTGCCTCAGACTGACACGACAGCACAACCAAACGCACTCCGCAACTAGTTCGCTAATCAAATTAAATCATTTCATTGCTTACGGAACAAATATCAGTTTTTCCGGGTCTGGCTGATTGTTTACTTGAATTTAAAGCTTGTAAGTACGACCTTGCAACACTGGAAACAATCAGAATTTCTCAAAATTCAGACAAAGTAAAGAATAACGAAGTAGTTGTCTTTAGTTTAAATGTTACACACATGATGACAGTACTCGCGTGTTAAATTAAACGGCAACAGAAGCGCGCGTCTGACACGGCACCTAATGATAAAACAACAAAGTCTAATTGGATCTCCACACAGTTGATAACATCCACGCGCTATATTTATGATTTCTTTGACGCTCGCACAGCATCAGAGCTAAGACAAAATGCCTTTACAATAACAGTTTGCAATAAAATGATGCTTTTAGTTCTCTCGTATCCGCAGCCTTCAATGGGACGTTTACAGTGATCAAAGATACAAGTCGCGACTCAAGTGTGCTCGCTATCGCTCGTGTCCGGGATCTCCCGAACACACACGAGCAGGCGAGATGCTCGAGCGCACTCCAGCGACACACACTAAACTATTTTGAACTAAGACGGAAGATGTTTTGGTTAGTTTTAGTTATTCCACTTAGTTTACAAGCGGTTACTAACACTATTAAACAGTCATTCAAGCACACACACATTGTAGGAAAAGACACCAACATAAAAATGTTAATGTGAGTTCAGAAGTTACTGCGGTTTGGCGTTTTTAGGGTTCCGTAGTCAACAAGGAACCCTTATAGTTTCGCCATGTCCGTCCGTCCGTCCGTCCGTCTGTCCGCAGCTTAGCTCAGAGACGCCCAGCACTAGAAAGCTGTAATTTGGTGTAAATATACGGATTTTTTGCGTCAAAAAAGTGGTAAAATAAAATCTCGTAAAATATTTTTTTTTAGGGTACCTCCTGTACATGTAAAGCGGGGATGTTTTTTTTTTCTCGCGTACCCCTTAGTGTGGGGTATCATTAATTAGGCCTTTAAAAAATATTGGTAGTTTCCATCAACAATTTTTTGATAAAAAGATTCGTTTGTGAAATATTAAGCTTTAAAGTGCTAATTTTTGCCCTACTCGAGTGTCCCCCCCCCTCTACCAGCTAAACGGTTATGTTTGGGGGTGTGAAAAAATTTACAATAGTAGTATATATAACGAAGTTTAAAAGAAAATTATCATGACTAAGCGGGCTTTACAAGTTTACGAGTAATAGTTGACCAACTTATAAAACGTACTGGGATAACATTTTCCTAAACAAAATGTATCGGAGAACAACTGCAAATGTAAGTTTGTCAACTTCATTTTTACAGCTATAATAGGTAGTGGAGTGGAGTGGAGTGCAGTGGAGTGGAGTGCAGTGCAGTGGAGTGGAGTGGAGTGGAGTGGAGTGGAGTGGAGTGGAGTGGAGTGGAGTGGAGTGGAGTGGAGCGGAGTGGAGTGGAGTGGAGTGGAGCGGAGTGGAGTGGAGTGGAGCGGAGTGGAGTGGAGTGGAGCGGAGTGGAGTGGAGTGGAGCGGAGCGGAGTGGAGTGGAAGGGAGTGGAGCGGAGCGGAGCGGAGCGGAGTGGAGTAGAGAGGAGTGGAGCGGAGTGGAGCGGAGTGGAGCGGAGTGGAGCAAAGTGGAGCGGAGTGGAGTGGGGTAGTGTGGGGTGGAGGGTCGAAAATCGCTTGAACCTTTTTAACAGGTTCATAGCGATTTTCGACGTGCCTTGACACCTCTCAAGTTTTTTTTTTTAATACGTCATAAATCGTAAACCTTTCAAAGTTGGAACCAACTACAAGAACTTTTATAGTATGTTATTACTTGCTGCTACGGAACCCTTTATGGGCGAGTCCGACTCGCTCTTGGCCGGTTTTTTTTACTTTAAATCTTCCCAATGGGTCCCGACTGTGAGTCGTTCTGTTCTGTTTCTTCCTGCTGTTCTGTTGGGCTTGTTTATTTCTTTTTAGTTTTTATTTAAGTTATTTTTTTCACGTATTTTTTAAAATTAGTTTTTACGCAGTCGGGTTTTTTGTTTTTCTTTAATTTTTTTTAAATCTTTAAATTTCTTGTTAGGCATAAGTGATGTACATAATACACGAGCAGTACGTAAAATTTGTCATATCTAAAATTATACTTAAATATTTCAAGGTAGATATTTAATTACAACTTATCAGGATTGGGATATTTCACTTAATCAGGCGTTTCCGGAAATAATCTTTTATAGCGAAAGAAATTGGCATTTGACAGGTATAGACTATAGTTGGCTTGTAGGAAAATCTCACCCAAATTTTAAAATGTTGCAGTACTTCCCGAGAGTAAATTGTAATTGTTGCCTTTGTCGGGTGACAAAAGCAACCTCGCGTGGCCGGGTGGCTACGCGAGGTTGCTACGGGTTTCGTAGCAGTCGGCGTAGGCAAGGCTACGAAACCGGCTACGCCAGATTGCTACGAAATTGATTGAATATAGCAACATTAATTGTATATTTCGATACAAGTGGGGAAAGTTTGAGTCCAAGTGCGAGTCGGACTTGCCCATGGAGGGTTCCGTAGCCGCAAGTAACATATAAAAGTTGTTGTAGTTCGTTGTAACTTTGAAACTACTTACTAGATCTCGTTCAAACCAATTGTATTACGTACACTGAAAAAAATAAAACGAGACTTTCTACTGTTCTTGAACAGTAAAAAAAACAGTTCCGGGAACTTATTTATACGTTAAAATAATTGATTACGGACAGTGCACTGAAATGGGCAAAAACAGTAAAGAGCTAAACAGTTATTTCAACTGTATGAACATTAAAGTCTCCTGAAACAAACAGTTCCTTGTAAGTAACCGACAGTAAAATCTACTGTTATAACTCAACTGTTTTTTTTTCAGTTAGGTTTGCTGCTTTGGACAATAGGCTCTATTTTTACTGTCCAAAACGGTGAATATTACCGAAAAATCGGTATTACTGTTTTTTTTTCAGTGTACATGGTAATGAACACATATTTTTTATCATTCTCTTATTTTAAAAGTTACGGGGGAGTGGTAAAATGTCCCCCACATTTTACCACTTTGGAAGTGTCTCTCGCGCCAATATTCAGTTTCCAAAAAAATGAAATTAGAAACTACTAAATCATTTCATTTTTTACACGTACCTACCTATGGATTTGATGAAAAAAAAAATGAGTTTCAGTTCTAAGTACTTATGGGGAAACAACATTTTTTTTGTTAATTTTTGTTTTAAAATCTTAATATGTTTCACAGAATACATCTACTTACCAACTTTCAACAGTTTAGCCCTTATAGTTTCGGAAAAAAGTGGCTGAGATATACGAACGGACAGACAGACAGACAAGCTTGACGAATCCATAAGGGTCCCGTTGTTTTGCCATTTGGCTACCGAACCCTAAAAAATGGCAAATATTTTGTCGGCCATAAAGACGCCGAACTCTATGGTGCATTAAAAAAAAATATCACTTCCAACTATACATTGAAGCAATTAGGACTTAGTTATCTGTGGAAATATTTATATCCGCACGCATTTTTATTTCCGTGCAACAAAGAAAAATAAACCAACCAAGTGCGAGTCGGACTCGCCCATAAAAGGTTCCGTAGCAGAAACAATGACTTGATCTCGTTCAATCCAATTTTCGCTGAAAGTGTACATGGTAATGTACATCATATATTTTTTGTATAGTTTTATCATTCTCTTACCTATTTTAGAAGTTACAGGGGGGGGACACATTTTACCACTTTCGAAGTGTCTCTCGCGCAAACTGTTCAGTTTAGAAAAAAACTTTTAAAAAAAATGTAACCGCCTTCAAAAACAACCACAAAAAAGGGTAAAATAACCTACAAAATAACTTTTCTTTCAGAAGTCGGTGCCTTTGTTTTTTTTCATTTCATTGTCTTTTTTGCCACCGACTTCTGAAAGAAAAGTTATTTTGTAGGTTATTTTACCCTTTTTTGTGGTTGTTTTTGTAGGTTATTTTACATTTTTGTTTTTAAAAATTTTTTATTTTACTCTTTTTAGTTTAAATATTCAACTCAAATTCTTGTCAAATAAATCATTCTCTCTCAAGTGCACAATAAGCTAATAAAATTCCCTATCTCAAAAACTACTAAACCGATTTTGATGAAATTTGCAGTATTCCGTAAGTTAAACAATACTTAGTACAACAAAAAAAGAATTACTTATATCGGACTTGTAGTTCCAGAGATATGCGAACACAAACTAAATCAGTCGATGCCTACTCCAAGCCGTTGAGGAGTTGTACCTTCCATCATCAGCTCATCCACCTGAGATGATGATTATCAGATGCAAATACTTGAACAGCTTTAGAAAATATATGAAAATGGTACTATGTGCCTATAAAATTTGAAGGTTGCCCTCGATTTCCCTGGGATTCCATCATCAGATCCTGACATCCAAATCGGTCCAGGCGTCTTCGAGAAATCGGGGAACATACATAAAAAAAAAAAAAGATTCCGACGAATTGAGAACCTCCTCATTTTTTTGAAGTCGGTTAAAAATGATATTATTAACCTCAGTATCATTTTTAAAGACCTATTCATAGATAAATCCCACGTGTATTAGTCCAAGAGCCCGTGAACCCCAGACCTACGTTATTTATAAAAGCTGAAAGTTTGTCAGCGGATGCTCCCAACACTGGTAAGAACGATGGACCATTATGTTGTTTGGGTTATGGTGGCTTTTTTTTTAATTATTTTTTTAGGGTGGTAAAATCATCAAATGAGTCCTCCCACCCCGGGCAGGGCGGGAGGGACTGTCAGACTTGTACTGACTAAAATCCACGGTGTCCTTCAATAGCCCTTTATGTTCCGGGGTCACGGTAATGAGATAAGTCCCGCGACCCCGGCAGGCTTTGACCCTCTAGAGAGGGGGCTCCGTCATTATGCTAACGCTATTTGAGGCGCGCGTGGAACACAACGCGCCGTCGATCCGGGCATGGTCCGTGGTCGAGCGGCGAGTTGCCCTTTACTCGCCGCCCGCATGCCCGCGCCTACGGTGGCCGGAGATCGTCTTGCGACGTCTGTCGCCGTGCGCGTCCACAACCGCGGGTGGGGCGGAGGGAGGACATTGTCCTCTCCCTCACGCGGCCCGCCTCCTCCTTCGCGAGCATGACTGCTTCGCAGAAGGAGGCGACCGCTTCCCACTCCGTCTCGCCCCGCAGCATGGCCTCGACCAATGCCGGGCGCGAAAGTTCTCCGCCTATCGCCTCCGTGAGGACACGTCGGTGCTGTGTCCTCCGGGCGACACCCAGGCGTTTCCTCCTATCTCTTCAGACACAGGTACCTCCCGAAACTTCCGATGAGGACCTGCCTGCGTCATGCGGTAGGTCAGGACGCCGTGACTCCTATCCAGCCACTCCTCAAAGAGGGGTCTTACCGCCGCGATTGCGGCGTGCCCGGGGCTATGGTGGCTTTGGCAGGTAAACGGTACTAAAGGTGTGTAAAATATAATTTTACTTACGTTATAGTATAAAAGCTGATTTTTATATATCATACTTGGGTAATAAGTAGATGATGTCTACGTGTGGAGGCTTGTAATTAGCGATCTGATAATATTACACTCTTATATAACATTTTCTTTATTAGTCTGTAAGCCTTCTGTAAAATAAAATAAATAAATAAATAAATGATGTTTCCTGATTAGCCAGACACTTTTGATAGTTCCAACTCCTTGCCAGACAAACATTGTAAATAGCCCAGACAACGAATGCTTAAAACAAGGTTTAGAAGGAAAGTCTTGCAACACATACCATGACCACGAGAAAAAGAAAGATTTAAGCTATAAATCATTTAAAAGATATTAAAGAACAACAAAAAGGTTTTTTTTTCAGACTGCTCCACATTATTAATTTCTCCTGTACCGTGTGGGTGCGTTTAAAAATATCTAAATTCACAAACACAAACACCAAGACCCGAAAAACATAAATGTAGATGATATTATGAATATTTGTTCCGTGCGGGAATCGAACCTGCGACCCGCAACGCAGAAGTCCAATCGCTCAGTCACTGCGCCAACAAATTAATATTAAAATCGAAACAATGACTTAAATTAAGAGGCCCATTCCCACTTTAAAAAGTTACTTTTACTCACTGAATACAGTGAGTAAAAGCTCTTTTACTCACGCTTATTGATGCGGTCGACCCCGTGTTATTAGGAAAATATTACTCTCAATTTAAGTCATTGTTCCGATTTTAATGTTAATTTTTTGGCGCACCGCGCCACCGTGACTGCTGCGTTGCGGGTTGCGGGTTCGATTCCCGCACGGAGCAAATATTCGTATGATCTACATTTTATACGTATGTTTTTCGGGTCTGGGTGTTTGTGTATGTGAATTAAGATGTTTTTAAACGCACATACAGTACAGGAGATTTGGTGAAGCGTTATTGGGTGAAAATTGATTTTAATAATTTTTTATGAGATGAGGGTTGGTTCGCCTGTTGGTTCCCGGAAAAGCTATACGGTTTGGCACTAACCTTTGGTCTTCTCGGCGCTGATCCTTCCGTCTGGCCTGGAGCTGGTTGGCGACCGAAACGCGAACTCCCGAGATCACGAAGCTGAACGCTTTTTTCTTTATATTAGCGGTGCGAAGCGGGTGGCGATCAAATGCGTACTGATGTAAGCTCTCATGCGCATTAATTAAAAAGACGGTTACTGTCCCGGTATCGTCGAACGTCATGTCGCTCTTCAACCAATGGCCGCTACCGTTTGCCAGAAAGGGACGACAACGTTTTTGGCGTGAACATCCTCCCCCCTTTGGAAATCCTTAGGATTTACGAAAGACAAAAAACAAAAAGGCGGATGCTGCGATAACAGGAGGAGGATGGATACAAGGAAGCAAATGGGAATATTAGCAATGTGGTAGCGCACAAGTTGAATATATATATTATGTACATGTAAAGATACGAGTAGGTATGTAGAGCGATTGTATCTGTGCTATCAATGAATTAAGACGAATAAAGATAAGTTAGGCTATGTTAAATTAAGTTAAATTATTGGGACGGAAGTGGGCACAGTTTAACGACAGGACGTTTGAAAGTTCCATTTGTCGTGCGTACCAACGCAACACGCGCGACTCCGTCCCTGCCAGGGTATACCTGTTCAATGATGCCCGTAGGCCAGCGAAGTGGTGGAGCGTCATCTTGGTGAACGAGAACAAGTGTACCTGGCTTAATGGTTACCTCAGGAGTATTCCATTTTTGTCTTAACTGGAGAGTGTGCAGATAATCTAAGTGCCACCTTTTCCAGTAACTTTGGACCAAGCTATCTAATAATTTTTTCCTACTATGAAGGCTCACGGATGCGTCCACCTCGCAAGCTGGCAACGACTGCAGCGGGGTAGTGTTGAGGAAGTGAGCGGGAGTCAAAATGGTGTGCGGCTGATCAGACAGCATACACAATGGACGCGAATTTAAAATACACTCTATTTGAGTCAACACTGTTAATAATTCTTCGTAGCACAGTAATTGTTGCCCAATGCAACGATATAAATGGGTTTTTATGCATTTTATATTGCTTTCCCAAATTCCTCCCCAGTGGGGGGCGCGCGCGGGAATATTCCGCCATGTAATTTTACGGTTGTTTAGTTCCGTTTTGAATGCAGTAGACGTATCTTTAGAAGCTAGAAACGTATATAACTCGTCTAGCTGACGCTTTGCCCCAATAAAATTTGTTCCGTTATCGGAATACAGGACAGATATTGGCCCTCGTCGTGACAGAAAACGCTTTAAAGCGTCCAAGAACGTCTCCGAACTCAAGTCCGATGCAATCTCAATATGTATGGCCTTGGTAGTCAGGCACACAAAAACGCAGATATAAGCCTTTTGACTTCTAACGCCCCGCTTGCGTGTCATAGTGATAGCTATCGGCCCAGCGTAATCTACCCCTGTGTGAGTAAAGGCCTTGGCTTCTTGTACACGTGCCGGAGGTAGGCTTGACATCATAGGCGTGGGATGAGAGGGGGCAACCTTGAAACAAAAGTTACATTGACGTATGCGTTGTCGAATAATATTTCGAGCGGAAATGATCCAATAGCGTTGCCTTAACAATGACATGAGAAGGTGGGAACCAGTATGGCAATTGGATCGATGACAGTCATCTATCAAAAGGTCCACCAGTTGATGGCGACGTGGAAGCAGCAATGGATGCCGATTTTCAAATGGTATCTGAGCGTTTGTCAGTCGACCACCGACTCGAAGCAAACCGTTTTTATCTATGAACGGACTAAGTTTCCTCAATGAAGGTGAGGGCAAGTTACCTTTTTTAATGTTGTTTAATTCAGCGGCAAAGTATTTGTTCTGTAACTCGCGAATAATCGCAAACTCAGCGACTTCAAGGTCTGAAACCTGAATTAAAGAAGCTCGAGGTAACTTGCGAACAAATCGCAGAACATACACTATGATGCGTAGTAGCTTTTTCCAAGATGAGACTCGATAAGAGAGCTCCAGAAGTAGTGAAGGAGATTGATGGGAGACTACTGTTAAAGTTACGGAACCCTTTGCTTCAGGGATGGACCCGTCGACATTCGACGGGTCGAATGCCACTATTGGCCACTCAGCGATTGGATGACAAGTCCACGGTGGACCTTGCCACCACAGCGGGTGATGGATGATTTCAGAAGGTAGTAAGCCTCTTGATAAACAGTCACTAGGGTTTTCTATTCCATTTATATGGAAAAAGCGGTCTGGAGATAAATTTGACTGTATTTCAGTCACGCGGTTGGCAACGAATGTCTGCCAGCGATGCGGGGAAGAGTGAATCCATGATAGAGCGACAGTGGAATCACTGAAAGCGAATATCTCTTTAATAGGATATCGCTTATGGAAAACAGTATGAACTTGTTTTACAAGTTTAGCGAGCATTAGTGAGGCACACAATTCAAGCCTCGCCAGAGAAATCGTCTTCAGTGGAGCCACTTTAGACTTAGCGCATACTAAATGTACGGATATATCCCTATTAGGGTTTGTTATATGTAGGTAAATGACGCAGCCGTAAGCCTTCATACTAGCGTCGCCAAAGGCGAGCAAATTGACTATGCAACCGGCCGCGACACCCAGATGGCGCGGTATTTGTAAACTAGATAATGACGGTAATTCAGTTTTGAACCTAACGAACCGTTCAGTAATTACTTCTGGGGGCTCCTCATCCCATCCCACCTTAGCGAGCCAAAGATCCTGTATTAGAAGCTTTGCATAAAGGACAACAGGTGCGACGAACCCCAACACGTCAAATAAGCGAGCAACCGTAGACAGTATGGCGCGCTTAGTATTACCCATAGTCGCAGCGGATGAGGCGAACGAGAACACATCAGAAGTAGGTATCCATTTCAAACCTAAGACCTTTAATGTTTCGTCATCATCTGTGAACTCAATCGCCGCGCGGTATGACTCAGGCAAATGCGCAAGAAGCTCTTTAGAGTTGCTCGCCCACTTGACGAGGTCAAATCCGCCCCTCTTGAACAACGCGAGCAATTCGTCCGCCAGACGAGTTCCATCTTCGACAGTAGACACAGAGGTAGTTAAATCATCCATATATAGTTCTTTAGAAGCAACCTCTGCGGCGAGAGGGAAAGGTTCTCGATAGTCCTCAGCTAACTGGCGGACAGTACGCATTGCTAAGAATGGGCTTGGTCGCAGTCCGAAAGCTACGGAATTAAATTGAAAAATACGAATACGGTCAGTATCGTTGAAACGGTATAATATCTTTTGATATTTGCGATCATCTACGGACAGTAAAATCCTAAGATACATTTGACGTATATCAGCGGTTATTGCAACTTCAAAATATCTAAAGTTGAGTAAAAGCGAAAATAAATCGGCCTGCAAATTAGGCCCAGTGTGCAACAAGTCATTGAGCGACTTGCCGCTGTCAGTTTTAGCACTTGCGTCTAAAACTATGCGGGTTTTAGTCGTCGACTTTTCAGGCCGGACGACAGCGTGATGTGGTATGAAATAACCTTCATGAGTAGCGGGGAAAGAATAAGGGATTTCCGATAAGTAACCCTTATCTATATAATCAGCGATGACGTCATTGTAAGCTTGACGTAAAGCGGGATGCGAATGAAATTTACGCTCTAACGCAGACAATCTACGCTGAGCGTGAATGAATGAGTTACCTAACGACTTAGGTTCACCCTTGAATGGCAAGGACACAATGTACCTACCGCCTGAGTCTCTAGTAACGGTTGATTTATAAAAATCCTCGCAAACCTGATTTTCCGGACTTATTATTTTTACCGTAGGCACCTCTTCTATTTCCCAGAATTTTAAGATTGAATGGTTTAAATTATCTACTAGCGGGCCGAAGGACCAGGCTATACTGCCTTGGTTGACAGCAGGTATCTCACCCATGACAATATAGCCAAGCGTGGTTTCTATAGCATGAGGTGTGCAATTAGCGGTGTCCATTAAATCAGCTGACGACGCGGGTGGACGCGGAACGACCTTTCCCCCTAACAGAATAAACGCGAATAGTTGAGCGCCTAGAATCGCTTCTATATCTCCAGACACGTTCCAACCGTCGTCTGCTAGTGGTAAGTCCTTAAACTGATCCATAAACGATGCTTGAATTCCGCGCGTCGGTAACGACTCAGTAATATGGTCTATAACCAACATGTTCAGTTTATAATGCGCATCACTCACTCGCGATTGAATTGTGAGAGACACATAACCTTTAATTGGGGCTGAGATTGACCCCACTGATTTCAAGGATGAATTAACTAGCGGATGAATATTTAATTTTAATTTCTTACAACAAGCGAGAGTAATAATGTTATTCTGAGAACCACTGTCTACTAAACATCTCATTAACAAACGGTTTCCATTCACCGGAACATATACCTGTGCCGTTGGTAACACAATTAAATTATTTAACAAACTACAAGGTTTGGATTCGTCACAGGTCATTAGCGTAATTGAGTTCCTAGAACGACCGCATTCCTTAGACAACGCACACTCGCGCGCAGTGGGCGCCGGCGTGTCTACACGCGCATGCATACACACAGCGGGCGCCCCCGCGCCGACCGTCGCTGTACCCAATTCAGCGTGCGCTGGTTGGGGAACCCGTTCAAAATGTAACAATGAATGGTGTTTTTTATGACACTGCTTACACGTATTTGACGAACCACAACTAGAAGTGGCATGTTTGTTACTAAAACAATTGATACAAAGTCTCTTGTCTTTTACGAAATTAAAGCGTTCCTTCACTGCAAGCTTTTTGAATTCCATGCATTCGTAAAGGTGGCTGTGTTGCGTTTTATTACAAAACAAACAAGCGCTTTCACCGTTATGACTATTCTCGGTAATAGCAAAACTATGAAAGTTTTTATTGTTATTCGGGCGGGGTTTTGATTTCGCATCCACAACCTTATTATTATTGGTGGCAGCAGTCTGATGGATCACTGCCGACCTCTCCATAATTTTTATATGATGACGGAGGTAGTCCACTAACTCTTTGCTAGTGGGTAGATCGTTATCTTTAACCGTTAACTCGAAACTTTGAACCACCTGCGGATCTAACTTCTTTAAAACGATATGCGTAAAAATAAAATCTGTTAAGTCTTTTATATCTAGCTGCTTAAGTGCAGACCAGGAGGAATTTACTCGTTCAATGAAATTATTTAATTGTGAGGGTGACGAACCCGACACCGGTTTTATATCCATTATATTATTTAAATATGTTGACCCAAGTAACCTCTTGTCTTGGTATTTTGTTACTAATGAGTCCCAAATAGTGGAATAATTGTCCTCATTGGGCAATATTCCCGCGAACACATTAAGTGCGACTCCACTTAATTTCCCCACCAGATATTGTACTCGCTGGCCGTCGGTCAAGGTTTTATTATCGTGAACGTTCGTCTTAAAACATTGATAAAACAATGGCCACGATTCTGGCTGACCCGCAAAGCTTAAAAGTTCCAAAGCCGGGAGCCTGCACGAATAATTGGCAGATGTGGGTACACTGACTACTTGCGCACTTTGCGAATGAATTAATTCATCTCGTTTATATTTAACTTGCGAATATAGTGTTTCAAATGCGCTCCAGTCACTGAAACTGATTTCGCAGTCCGGGTCCGCCTTCAATAACCATTCATTATGCTCGTCACACAACTTCACGAAATCATCATATAATTTGCCTATGTTTGACGTCTCTGCTAAGAATTCCCCTATGCTTCTCGTATTAATTGTTGAAGACGTTATAAGCCTTTTAGAGGATTCAAAATATCCATTTAATTTTGCAAAGGTGGCTTGTTTCTTAGCAATGACCATTTTTATTTTAATTTGCGTCGACATTTTGTCGAAAGTAAGTAGGTACTTTGATTATAGCACTGAACAAGCAAATTCTAGATATAATATTCAACTATCTCGCTATTAGATAATTAGCGGGTAAGTCGTAATGACTGTTCTGGAATGTACTACTAGAAAGGTAGGTATATTCTATATTAATGAATATAATAGGATTAAATGAAATTATAGGATTATATTATGGATTATTAGGAAAATATAGGATTCTGGTTCCAATATCCGGTCCGAAGTGACCATTAAATATGGTGAAGCGTTATTGGGTGAAAATTGATTTTAATAATTTTTTATGAGATGAGGGTTGGTTCGCCTGTTGGTTCCCGGAAAAGCTATACGGTTTGGCACTAACCTTTGGTCTTCTCGGCGCTGATCCTTCCGTCTGGCCTGGAGCTGGTTGGCGACCGAAACGCGAACTCCCGAGATCACGAAGCTGAACGCTTTTTTCTTTATATTAGCGGTGCGAAGCGGGTGGCGATCAAATGCGTACTGATGTAAGCTCTCATGCGCATTAATTAAAAAGACGGTTACTGTCCCGGTATCGTCGAACGTCATGTCGCTCTTCAACCAATGGCCGCTACCGTTTGCCAGAAAGGGACGACAACGTTTTTGGCGTGAACAAGATTATTAATAATGTGGAGCAGTGACAGTCTTAGTAAAAAACCTTTTTGTTGTTCTTTATCATCTTATAAATTATTTATAGCTTAAATCTTTCACTTCTAATCTTTTTCTCGTGGTCATGGTATAAAGTATCGTATGCAACTCTTGAATAAATCGGATTTATATCGAAGGCCATGGATCACACGCGTCGCTCAGGATTTAAATACTTGAATCACTCGCTTCGCTCGTAATTCATTCATGCAGTCATCATGAATCACTCCCTACGGTCGTGCGTGATTCAGTCGTTAAAATCCTTCGCTTGCTTGTGATTCATATATGGCCCTCGCTTTAAATCCGCTCTTTATTCACTAGTTGCATAATATATTATTAAATACCTATTAATATTTTAAATTAGTAAGTAATAAATTAAGTTTGAATAATAAGAAGTTATAGCAACCCAAAGGCCCAATACTCGGCCAGTAAGGGCGTCACGTGGTCGCGTACCGCCAAGATACCTATGAAGTACATATCGCGGTCTCTTTCCCACACGGACACGCGCACGTTGCCACTGCGCGCGTGTGGCGCCAGTCCGCCGCCTGCCGCCGCTTGCGCGCCACGCGTATTGCACGCCTAGATAGTTCCCGCGCATTACTTTTGCCTTTTGTATTGTCCTCGAATATCTTACTCCGAACTCTCGAAATAATAACAATCAGTGTCTGTGTCTATATAATAAACTTTTACATTGCGAACCAGTGACTTTAAATATCATCATCCCTGAGACCTCTTCTCATATGTGGCGCTCAACGTGTTTTTCGTGTGACAATATTAGTGCATAGTGTCTAGAATTCAAAGAACGTTTTGTAGTGACGAACTAAAATGCCAGTGACAAGGAGTAGAGCGGCTAGTTTGAGTCGGAGAGATGATGCAAACGACGCATTCCCCGGCCTCTCGCGACCAAACACACCGCCAGCGGCGTCCGCCAACCAAGATGGCGACGACGCGTTCTCTTCACCGCGTGCCGATGCAAACGCTACGTTCTCCAGTGAAAACGTGGCGACAATTATCGCCTCTCTCCAACGCTCTCAAACCGAAGCGTTCCGGGAGTTGCTCAACTCGGTGTCGCGGGCGAATGCATCCACCCCGGAATCACTCGCGCTACTAGGGCACAACACCCTAGCCCGCTGCAAAGCAACATTTTCCGGCCGACCAAAGGAGTCGGTTGAAGCATTCATAGACGCTATAGAGGCTTATAGTGACTGCGCGCAGGTTTCGGACTCAAACATCTTACGCGGCCTAGCCTACCTATTTAAAGACGAAGCAGCCACGTGGTGGCAAGGTATAAAATACTCCGTGTCGTCATGGCGGGAAGCCAGAGAAAACTTAATAAGTGCCTTTGGTGACCGCCGGCCACCTCATCGTATATATATGGAAATATTTGCCACGCCGCAGGACAAAGAAAATATCGACATATTCGTCGCGCGCATTCGCGCCCTTTTCGCACGCTTGCCTAAGGGCGACATATCAGAATTTGCTCAAATAGATATGACATACGGACTCCTCCACAGCAGAATAAGGAAAAGGCTACGAAGAGAAGAGTGTCATAACTTCTACGAATTACTCCGCCTAGCACGGAATATAGAAGACTCCTTCGACGAGAAGAACAACGTGACACACACGGCGAGTGAGCGGCGAACACAACCGCAGTCAACATCAACGCCGGCTACACAATCCGCCGCGCGTGATAACGCGCCCGCTCGTGATAACAGACGCGCCCCCGCGCGTACGTACAACGACGGCGCGAACGCCGGTACCGCGGCGCAGGGCACGCTCGCCCCGCCCGCGCCAGTTCCAGCCGCTCCGCAGGCGCCTGTCCCAGCCGCGTCCCCCATGCCTGCTCCCCCAAAACAGGACTCCACAAGGAAGCAGAGGCCTACCTGTGCTTACTGCAGGAAGTTCGGCCACGCCAAGGAGCATTGCCGTAAGTTGCAAGCATTGCAGACCCCAGGTGAGAGTGATAAAACTGATAAACAACCTAGTGGTCAAAGTTTTTATTCTGTTCAATCTCGCGCGTCTAACACTATTAAAAACAATAACAATATTCTTATAAAGTGTAATAGTGATGACGTGATTTCGTATCCTATTTCGTTTAATACAAACGACTTTATTCCTCAAGAAAATGTGTGTAGCTATTTAAATAAACAAAGGGCAAATATGGTTCCAAAATGTGTAGTTAATAATAAGTGTATTTCGTCAAAATGTGATGTTCATGCTTATAATAATATAAAGGAGAATGCCCAAACACGTTCTACCAATTTTGAGTGTAAAAATGTAAAGGAGAATGGTCAAATTTGTTCTTATAATATTGATTGTAAAAATTTAAAGGAGAATGACCAAAAATGTTCTACCAATTTTTTTTGCAAAACTGTAAAGGGTAATGGGCAAAAATGTTCTTGCAATTTTATATGTACTAATGTAAAGGGTAATGCCCATTTATGTTTAACCGATGTATGTTTGTGTATAGATCGTTCGGGACCCTCTATTGGTCGAGATTTACGGCCAATCTTTAATATCTCCATTTTAGGGTGTGACGGCTCCGCGTTAATAGACACGGCCGCAAAACATTGTATTGCGGGTTATTCGCTATATACTCTCCTTCTACGTCAAGGTCATCCCCTCAGCTCTTCGACACGCGAAGTTAAGCTTGCCGACGGTGTAGTCCGTTCAATGGATGTACTCACAACAACGTTAGAAGTGCGCTTAGAAGCGGTAGCTATTACTATACCTTTTTTAATTTTTCCCGACTCGACTAATAACGAAACATTATTGGGTATCGATTTTATAACCGCAGCGGGAGTAGTTATTGATTTTCACAAAGAAATCTGGTATTTCAGTAACTTTGATAAAATAAAATATAACTTGAAATTCGAACCAATCTCGCGTCACGTGTCTTGCGCTTCCACAGATATTCTTAGGGACGATGAAGGTACGCACCTTAAACCAGCTGAGAGACAAGCTCTCGCTGCCGTCCTCTCCAGACACGCACGGGTTTTTCAAGCAGGGGGAGGTCCAACACCTTATGCCGAACACCGGATTGATACAGGTGAGCATCCTCCAATTGCTACTCCTCCTTACCGGCTTAATCCTTCAAAAAAGGAGCTTATGAAAACTGAAATAGATAAAATGTTAAAAGATGACATTATTGAAGAATGTGAATCAGCTTGGTGTTCACCGGCACTGATGGTGCCGAAGTCCAACGGTGGTATCCGCTTCTGCGTCGACTACAGGCGTTTGAATGCAGTCACCAAAGCTGATACATATCCGATGCCACGCATCGACGAGTTACTTCAGAGCACAAAACGGGACTGCTACATGAGCACGCTAGACCTTCGATCTTCCTATTGGCAGGTAATGGTTAGGGAAACTGACAGAGACAAAACAGCTTTTGTCTGTCCTCTAGGTACTTACCGATTTAAAAGAATGCCTTTCGGTCTCAGAAACGCGCCAGCCACCTTTCAGCGTCTTATCGACCGTCTCCGATCCTGCTCTGCTTTACAAAATGTAACTTTATTAGCATATTTAGACGATCTCTTGGTAATATCTGAAGGATTCCAACAGCATCTCCAAGACCTCGAGGCAGTTTTTAAACGTTTGACCGAGTTTAACCTCAATGTTAATAGGGAAAAGTGCGCTTTTGCCCGTGAGAGTGTTAAATATCTCGGTCACATCGTAACACAAAAAGGTGTTTCCACCGATCCTGACAAGGTGAGCGCTGTCCTCGAGATGAAAGTCCCAGGTAACCTGAAGCACTTAAGAACTTTTCTTCAAACATGCTCATGGTTCCGAAAATTTATACCCAACTTTTCTAAAGTCGCTGAACCTCTGACGTGCTTAACTAGAAAAAGTCAAGTCTGGTCTTGGGGCTCAGAGCAGACCCAAGCATTTAACGAGCTTAAGAGTCTACTGACCACAGCTCCGATACTTATACAAGCCGATTTCAGTCGTCCTTTTATTCTGCGAACTGACGCAAGTAACTACGCCTTAGGCGCAGTTTTATTACAGGGCGACGATAAACAGGAAAGGCCTATCGAGTATGCCAGCCGACTCCTCAACGCAGCAGAACGCAACTACTCCACTACGGAGCGGGAAGCACTGGCTGTAGTGTGGGCGGTAGAGCGTTTTCGGCCTTACCTAGACGGTCAACCAGTCGTGATTGGCAGTGATCATCAGCCTCTACGCTGGTTGCTATCACTTAAATCACCAGCAGGTAGATTAGTCCGTTGGGCCCTGAAGCTCCAATCTTTTGATATCCAATTCCAATATACCCCAGGGAAGGCGAATGTCGTTGCCGATACGCTGAGTAGACCAATTTGTTCCAGCGACACAAGCGATAGTTGCGGTGTCTGCTCTGTTATTTGCGATCTACCCGCCAAGTCACCTAGTCAGCTTCGTCTAGAACAAACTTCGGACCCTGAAGTGGATAAGATTATTAAAGAGCTAGAAGGACCTGATGAGGTTGCATCTAAAAGATGGTTAGAAAGGGGCTACCTCATGGATCAAGGAGTTCTGTACCGTTTCAATCCGGACTCTGAGAGTGAATCCCCTCAACTAGTCATACCTGCCGCCCAAATTGCAGCTATTTTGAAAGAGTTACACGACTCTCAAACAGCTTGCCATCCAGGCATCGACCGAACGTACCAGAGGGTAGCACAGCTATATTATTTCACAGGGATGCGGAGAATAATCACCGATTATGTTTTAGCCTGCATCCACTGCCAGAGGTACAAAGCTACTAACACCAAACCCCCAGGCTTACTCCAGACGCCAGTTATGAACCAGCGCAACGAAGTGTTGGCCATGGACTTGTTCGGCCCGCTGCCTGAAGGAGACCAGGGGGAGCGGTGGGTCTTTCTTATTGAAGACACTGCTACCCGATGGACGGAGCTGTTTGCTCTAAAGGAAGCTACAGCAGAGGCCTGTGCTCATGTCCTCATTGAGGAATATTTCATGCGGTTTGGTTTACCTCGCAGGATTATTTCAGACAACGGTGTCCAATTCGTTTCTGCGGTGATGCGACAGTGCATGTCAGTTTTAGACATCAAACAAAATTTTGTCCCATTGTATCACCCGCAAGCCAACCCTGCTGAGCGAAAAAACCGCGACCTCAAGGCAATGTTGGCCCATCTCGTGGAAGATGACCACACCTCTTGGCCAAAGAAGCTGCCAGTGATCCGTTTTGCTCTGAATAGCGTAAAGTGTCGCACAACAGGCAAGTCACCGGCTTATTTGACCTTTGGTAGAGAAATGCGGTCACCTACAGAGGTCGTTCACGACCTTCGTGCCATCAGAACTAAAGAAAACTTCGTCCCACAAGTTACCCCTTACCTCGAAAACTTCCTACATTCACTCTCAGCTGTTCGGGAGCGCGTCGAGATCCAGCAGGACAAGACGAAACAGTACGCCGACGCTTCTCGCCGAGCTTCTGACGCATTCGAGGTAGGTGATTTAGTCATGCTGAAGTCACATTTGCTGAGTAAAGGTTCAAAAGACCTCACGTCCAAGTTCTACCCTCGCCGAGATGGCCCTTACCAAATCACTAAGAAGGTAAGTCCAACAACCTACACCATCGCGAGCACAGAACAGCCAAATGTAGATTTAGGGAGATATCATTCCGAAGACCTTACGCGATACCGAGGTAGCGATGACCAAAACGGACAGATACCAAAACCCGTTAATCCGAAACGGAAGCGCGGACGCCCAGCTAATGCTGGTGTTGTTATACCAGTCCAGGAGCGAGGGCGTTCTCCAGAACTGGAGGGGGAGTATATAGCAACCCAAAGGCCCAATACTCGGCCAGTAAGGGCGTCACGTGGTCGCGTACCGCCAAGATACCTATGAAGTACATATCGCGGTCTCTTTCCCACACGGACACGCGCACGTTGCCACTGCGCGCGTGTGGCGCCAGTCCGCCGCCTGCCGCCGCTTGCGCGCCACGCGTATTGCACGCCTAGATAGTTCCCGCGCATTACTTTTGCCTTTTGTATTGTCCTCGAATATCTTACTCCGAACTCTCGAAATAATAACAATCAGTGTCTGTGTCTATATAATAAACTTTTACATTGCGAACCAGTGACTTTAAATATCATCATCCCTGAGACCTCTTCTCATAAAGTCTAAAAAGAATAAAATAAAAATAATAGTTAAAAAAAACACAATCATATTTATTAAATATTTACTATGATTTATTATGAAAGAAAGCATGGAGCTTTTATGTAATCTTTACTCTTTTTGGACAAAACGCTCCACGCTTTCTTTCATAATAAATCATAGTAAATATTTAATAGAGATGATTGCCTACTTACAACCATTTCGCATAGGTAATTATTTATCGTTCGTCACGAACTGAAATTGTTTATGTTTACCTGCGTTCTAATGAAGATTTGGCAAAGGGAAAGCTCTTGAGTCATCAAAATAAATGTCCGAATTATTTTGTAATTTTTAGTGCGTGCTAAAAGCGTGTTTTTTTAAACTGTTATGTTTATTTTATTCTTTTTAGTATTCAAACTTAATTTACTACTTACTAATTTAAAAATATTAATAGGTATTTTATAGTATATTATGCAACTAGTGAATAAAGAGCGGATTTAAAGCGAGGGCCATATATGAATCACGAGCAAGTGAAGGATTTTAATGACTGAATCACGAGCAAAGCAAGTGATTCAAGTATTTAAATCCTGAGCGACGCGAGTGATTCATGGCCATTATTTTGTAATTTTTTGTGCGTGAAAAGCGAAAAGCGTGTTTTTTAGTTGTTTAAACTATTATTTTTTGAAGTAGTGTATTGAAAAAGTATCTTATTATCTTGCAAATTCGTTGCAACGGCAACTTTAATTTTATACAGCAAACAATTCAAATTGTTTTTAATAACAAAAAAAAACTACTACCCGTTTTAGTTAGTGTCTGACCAGAAAATGGGGGTTGTATCTGACATACAGTATTTCAACGGAAATTGATAAAACAAATTATTGTTCCGCAATTCGATCTATAGTCAGTTCTCTCATACTCTGTTCCTGAATCGCAAACCTTGCGATATTGCATGCCTTACTGCAGCTGCCGAGCTCTCACTCTACACGTTATAATAGTACCGTGTACCACCAGGAGCCTCCGCCCGCGCCCCCGCGACTTGCCCCCCTCGACCTCGCGGCTCCGCGCCTTTCTTCTGGATAATAGAAGCTAACTGCTCCATATCATTCCATTACCTCCAGTATTTATCCACCCAACATGTAATGTCAAAACAGAAAGATAACAGGATTAGCTTTTGCTTGAGCGCGTCATGTGAAACCGATCCTAATGAAATTGTGTAAATATGGCCTTTTCTGCCGGAATATAATAATGTATCGTAGTGGTCTGGGGGAGAGAAACAGTCACGCGGGCAGGAGGCAGGCTGCGAGCGGTCACGACTGCCGAAGCTTCTCTCATCTCGTTATCGTTTAATTATCTATTTAATCCTCCTTCAGAGTGATTATGAGCGATATTACAAGCAGCCGCACACGCGTCTCGCTCGCTATTAATAGCGCGATACTTAGCGACCTCCGTGAAACCAGGAGCTGAGCGGATGCGGCGCAGAGCGGAGGTGAGTGGCGCTGAGCGGGGCTGAGTGACGCTGAGCAGAGCTGTACACTGTATTTACTTGGATAAAAAATTGCATTTTCAAATACGTCTGGCCTGGTTTAATCCCATTCTTTCTCAGCTAGGTCAGCATTTCTGTGTTTAGGGATAATTGATGAAGTATTGGGAAAGTTTCACTTTCCCAAAAATGCAGGTAGCTCTCCAGCTGCTAGGGTAGTAATTAATGACTTAGTTACCTTAGTTTTGCATGACATCTGCCGGGGTCGCGGGACTGTTTCATCAGGAAACCGTAACCCGGGAACGGGATCGTCATCCTGCCTTCCCACTCTGGTTGGAACTCATTTGATGATTATACTACGCTAAAAAAAAGTATAGATCGCGCGTAGCAAGTAAAATGCTGACACAATGTTGTTACGTGCTTCCACTGTATGTACACTTGTATTGTCTAGTATTAGTGTTTAATTTATCTATTCGTTTTAAGAGCGCGGGCGCGACGCACACCGGGGTGCGGGTAGTGTGTGGCGCGCGGTACACCGCTCAGCTACGCGACGACTCAACATGTTGTCCGGGAGCTGTGCGTCGCGGTCGTCAGCTGTGACATCGGGGGATTGACAAATACAACGCCATGAGTGGGACGGTTTCCTCTCGCCGCCCGCGCCGTATTGCATAGAAATATGGCCGCAGTTTTTCAATCCTTATTTTAGTGAGCATATATCGAACGTAACCTCCCTTCTACCCGCGCCGCCCTCCCCACACGCCCGCAGTGCCCTCACACGATATATTTCTATCGGAAGCTCCCAGCTCCCGATGTGCTCCCATATATTTTCTTATCTGCATGTTATTTCAAATAAACGCACTGTTTGTGTGAAAACTTTGGTAAATGAATGAATTAATACAAGAGTAGGTAGTGCGAGTGGGGAGGAGCACGCGCCGCGGTGCGTGGTCGGTACCACGTCTGCGGTCCGCGGTCATTTAGGGTCAATACACACGTACCACAACCACACCACAGCCACAACCACACCACAAAGACGCCACGTGGTCGGGCGTATATTTTGTTTTGAAAATGAATATTACAATTTACACGTACCACATTTTGCCATTGATATCCATATCGACCACCTGTGTATCGCCAAGCGGTTCCAGATGCTTGTTCAATGATTCGTTACAATTTATATAATATAAAATAACAGCGGGTTCTCCTATCATATGGGCCCTCCCATGAAGAACCCGCTGTGATTTTATATCTGTGCTGATGACGTTAATTTGATAATTAATTCGGATTGTTCTCGTGGCTGTTAGCGTCGCAGCTGCTTCGCGCACGTCACGACCTGTATCTTCTGCTCAAATTCCACGTAATTACAGGAAGTAGGTCTGCTAGATGAACGAGCTTCTTGTCAGAGACTTAACTCTCGGAAACAAGAAATTGACTGCCGCAACCAGCTGCAGCTGCCGCACACCGGCAGCGGACGACTACACACGCTCACTACGCGCTGCTCTCCAGCTCGAGCTGTGTCCGCTAGCTGTGCGCGATGTGCCACCCACAATTACTAACGTCGTGGTCGTTACTAACACAATCATAAGTACTTAAAACGGCATATTTATCATGTCTACATGTAATTTGTTTTGAACTGGTGAACATGAGATCTTCTTCGAACAAACACACTCCTATTCAGTTAATTGTCCCTACTATCACAATATGGAGCGATGTTAATAACGTCTTCGGCTCTGTTTGTTCGTCTCTGTGACTCGCGTACAAGACGCAATTAAAATAAACGAGCTCCATAATAATAAAGTAACAACAACGTCGTGCGGCACGCGTCACGCTGCGGCGCGCGGCACTGGAGGAGCCTGGCCGGTGGCTACGTAGTCTTGTCGTGTACGTGCGGAAGGTGTAGATTCAGTGTTCTCGGCATCTGTAACTTTGCGATCACAGTACCAAAACTATTACACTGATGGATATAGGTCTGATTTATTTTTAATTAAAACGAACACGCACTGTCTCCGACCGCATCGCCGCTCGCACCGATATCCGCAACGTCTCATCCCGCGCCGCCCCCCGCAACACCACCTGCAGCGTCTCAGCCCGCGCCGCCGCCCGCACCGCCACCCGTACCGTCTCAGCCTGCGCCGCCGTCCGCACCGCCACCCGTACCGTCTCAGCCCGCGCCGCCGCGCCGCCGCCCGCACCGCCACCCGTACCGTCTCAGCCTGCGCCGCCGTCCGCACCGCCACCCGTACCGTCTCAGCCCGCGTCGCCGTCCGCACCGCCACCCGCACCGTCTCAACCCGCGTCGCCGTCCGCACCGCCACCCGCATCGTCTATGTCCGAGCCGTTACCCGCACCGCCTCTATACCTGCCATCCATTACCTTTTGCATTGCGTTATTGCATGATTAAATAATTTTATGCAAAAGGGAATGGCTGGCTTAGCACCTGCCAGCTCGACGAACTTGCAGTTTGTAAAGTGACGAATGTTACATGTGCTGCCAGTTCAACAAGTCCCGGGAGACGGCAGGCGACGGCGCTTCGATATTGTGAATCAAGGCGAGCACAGATTGGTTCGGTCCTAAGTCAATAGCAACCTGCCACCACCAGGGTATAGTGTGACGTCACCACACACAAGCATTTATTAATTATCTTATTAAGATTAGAATTTACAGTTTTAAGAGTATTTTTTTATGTTAATTTATTTATCTCTAAAACCTACCAGCTAGCACATTCCATCTTCTGCAGAAAGCAGTTATTATTGTAAACTAAAAAAATATATTGACCATAAAATTATTAAAGTGTAATCAAGTAAATAGATTGATCAGCAAAATGGTTAAAAAATAGGCCAAGCAAAGGTCGACGAACCCCCCGGAGCTCTTATCTGACCAAACCGCAAGTCGGGGTACCCCAAAACTAAAAAAAAGTAATTTATAGAAAAACAAAAAACCCGACTGCGTAAAAACTAATTTTTGAAAATACGTGAAAAAGTTAACTTAGATAGAAACTAAAAATAAAAAGAAAGAAACAAGCCCAACAGAACAGCAGGAAGAAGCAGAACAGAACGACTCACAGTCGGGGCCCCATGGGAAGATTTGATTGGTAAAATTTGAATGGGCCCCGACTGTGAGTCGTTTTGTTCTGCTTCTTCCTGCTGTTCTGTTGGGCTTGTTTCTTTCTTTTTATTTTTAGTTTCTATCTAAGTTAACTTTTGCACGTATTTTCAAAAAATAGTTTTTACGCAGTCGGGTTTTTTGTTTTTCTATAAATTACTTTTTTATTTTATACTTTTTAGTTACGATTCATTGTTTTTTTTGTTTGTATATTGTTTATATTTGAAATAAAAACTTAAATCAATAAGTAAGAAAATTAGCAAGAATGATTGTTCTGTTAAACAACTTTAAATCGTTATATATCCTAAACTATCAATTAAAATGAAAAATGATAAAAGGAACCTCAAGATGATTTTAAAATACCTATTCAACGACACCCCACTTGACATAGTTCATCGACTTTTATTTTTTTCATTTTGACAATATGGCGTCTGGTTGTCGCTGTGGTGAATTTTGATTACTGTCATGTCTTTAGTGACACTCGCAAGGTTAAGACGAATCGATTGACGTAAGAATTATCAAAATCGGCCTACGCATTTGGTCTCTAGAACGCCACATAGAAACAAACATACATACATACATACATACTTACATACATACATAGCCCATTACCCTCCTTTGCATCGCGCAGTCGGGTAAAAAAATGTCGACTTGTTATATTCGTGGTTGAGTTATTAATTTTGGTTTTATAATTATTATTTCCCGTCATGGACTTCGGTATATTTTCCTGTAATTTATTGGCAAAGGACTATTAATTATCTGTATTATTTTCTGAATTGTAGTCGATGTAGTTTCGGAGATAAGGGATTTTTCGTCTATTTTCTTAAATATTTTGAAACGAATGATATTATAATTACACAAAAATAAAAATCATCTTGCCCACCCAATCGCCGTTACTTACTTAACTGAAACTAACAATTTAACCCAGTACGCACGTACACCGTACATCAAACAGTTTTTCAGGTGCACAATAACAGCTTAACTGATCGGTTCATAATTCGCCGGCCATTGTGTTCTGTGTGCAGTGTGGGTCGAAGCGTTGTTAGTGCCGTATGAAAACGTGAACACAAAGGCGATTAACGCTAGTTAGTGCGAGCACAATGGAAGAATGGCCCGCGGTGCACAGCGCTGCAGATCGAGCACGTGAATGTCGAGCCGGCACCGCAGCAGCGGTGCAGCGGAATATCGCGCCCTTATCTGTGTAATGAAAGTTTGTAATTAAAAAGTTAATGCAGCTGTGCACCGCGACCAGGGCCGGATTGACCCTAAGACAAAGTAGGCAGCTGCCTAGAGGCCCGCTACGTCTGGGGGCCCCATGCACGCACCAAGAAAGAAAAGTCGTTTCATCAAACGAAAATTAGTATTCTTCCTCAGTCATAATATTACTCCCTATTTTACTTTTGATGAAAACAGGTGGGGCAGCCAAAAAGATAACGAGTTTGCTTCACTCGCTTTTAATTAATGTTTGAACTATCGCGGTCCAAAAAACTTTTATTTTTCGATCTTGCTCCGCTCGCTGTACAGGAAATGCTTTTCTTTTCTTGGTATAAAAAGCTTAAAATTTTCAAACATGGTTTTCAAGTAAACCATGTTTCGTCATAGTACAAAAAGTTTGATTTTTTTGTGCTCGAAGATTTGTGTCTGGTCACGGCAAAGAAATCTCTGATTTATCGAGTTCGTTACACTCGATCTTCAAAGACTTGGCATTACTTGACAATGATAGCTCAGCTCTCTTTAATATAGTAAAATCTGGTCTTGTTGTGGCGCAGAAATGGTAATTTTTTTGAGCTCGTTGCAACTCTTCATCGTCATCTTCAATGAAAATTAATTGTCGTGGTCCAGAAAGTCACTCATTTAAAATTTTTAGAGCTCCCTGGATCGTGAAAACTGGAAGTCATGGGGAGAGGCCTTTGCCCAGCAGTGGGATGATGTAGGCTAGCAGTATCAGTATCTGAGCTCTGTCTTTCAAGTTATGGTGGACAAGACTTTATGTCTTGGCTTTTCATAACTTTATGAGCTCCCATTTCCACTCCCCATACTCAATGACAAAACGTGTCGCGGTCAAAATTTGGTATTAAGTACCGACGCTCAAACCGCTAGTGGCGACCCAGAAAAAAATGGTTAAATAAAGAGGCCCCGAGCCTAGGAGGCCTGACAAGGTTAATCCGGCCCTGGCCACGACTATTTTATTATTTAACTTGAGCTAACTTAAATAGCTTTGTGGCGAGTCGCGGTCGCACTCAGTCAACACCAGAGTGCATGCTAACTAGTTAGTGATCACTGGCCAGCTAGTGGCCGCTGGCAGGTGGCAGGGACCAGCACAGCCGCACGTGGTCTCATTATCATGTAGTGCGTGGTGCCGCTTGCGGTGCCGCGGAGGAGCGACACTCGTAGCGTGAGGTAACTCGGCCACGTCCGTCTGCACGACACTCATTCTCGCTTCGAGAGAACGTCGATCTCTAGTGTTTATCTCTATACCAAAATTCATAAAAACCCATTAAGACCATTTTGTCGTAACATCATCACCATCAGCCTATGTATAAAAATTCCCACTGCTGGGACACAGGCCTCCTCTCTGAGAGAGGGAGTGGGCCATAATACACCACGCAGGCCCAGTGCGGGTTGGTGGATGTCACATGTCTTCGAATTTTTGGTTTAGGACATGCCGGTTTCCTCACGATGTTTTCCTTCACCGTTCTATAATATCTCTATATCGAAAGAAGATTCCGAAAACCGCAGTAAATGGCGACGCATGATAGGGAAAGCCGACCCCGAATAACGGGACGTGGCGAGGCAGAAGAAGAAGAAGTTCTATAATATCTCTCTCGTAATAACTCTCAAACTTTGAAATCAGACATAGGATCTAAGCTTCCCAGATGTCGTTACAAGGAACATAATTATAAACAGTATGGATGAGCTTTCTGAATTTATAGCAGGTCTGTAAGGGAGTGATGCAGTGTTGTTACCGTGTCACACGATATGCGTACGCGGTGCACGCGGTTCATCGTGGTTCGCTGGTGTGTTGTTTAAGTTACAGGCAATTTGATAAGTCCGGGCACTATTCATAATAGCCGGTCTGTATTCATAATGTCCGACTGAATTGGGCAATATGATTAAAACAGCATGATTAATCACTTTTCCCGGCCATTATGAGTAATAGCCCTCCCTATCTTGGGAAAAATAATAAAAGTAGTGTTTTTGTTTATTAAATTAAAACAAAATTTTCATGAAAAGTTAACAAAAAAATGATTGAATATTTGATAAGTTAATTAGGTATAGTAGGCGGTAATCAGCAATTTGACTAAGGGTGCAAGAGCGAGCGAAGCGAGCTCGGGACTTGGGGCACCCCGACTCGAACAGGTTAGGTTCGTGTTAAGCCTCCTGCAGACACACGCGATTAATCGCGCGGGGCGATATGTCGCGGTCCATTCGCAGTATTTTTAGAGTGGAAATTAGCTTGGCTCGTTGTTGCAGCGCGATTAATCACGTGAGTCTGCAGGAGGCTTTAGGTTTATTTAAACCTTGCCAACAGAAATAGGGAGCTACCTTGGTAGGCAGTAATTGCAAAGTACGGTCGCGGTCCAATTTATCACATTGCCCGGCTACAAGTAGGGAATTATTCATACTGCCCAGTCCAAGTGATAAATCCAAGCTATCTCAAACACTGACTTATTACATGGACCACGGGCCGTCGGGCATTATTAATAATGGCCGGTAACAGTGATAAATTAATCACTTTACCCATCGCTCTTGGACATTATTAATAATGGCCGGTCCTTATTAATAATGCCCAGTTAATCACGTTGCCCGTAACATAATTATATAAACTTTAGTTTATAAAAACTAAGCACCTTTAATAAACCCCACAAATAGTGTAAAGTAATGTAGCTTTCGGAAGTCTTTGTTTTGTTTTAATTCAGTTTTGCCGGCGAAAAAGTTTCAGCAGACGGTCCGTCTAATGTCGAGTGGTCATGCGGTGTTTCTGCAGTTGCAATAAAAAGGCATTGTAAGCGCGTTGCCATCCTCAAAGCAGAGCTTTAAATATTTCTGTGTCAGTTTATCTATGAAAATATTATGCACTAGCTGTGCCCGCGACTTCGTTCGCGTGGATGTCGGAACTTAACAATGTATTTTTTTTAGTGCAACATTGGCTGTAAACCATCATTCTGGAGCGTACATAAATATGCGTACGTAAATCATCAAATGAGTCCTCCCACCCAGGGCAGGGTAAGAGGGACTGTCAGACTTGTACTGATTAAAATCTACGGTGTCCTATAAATCCTATAATAGGCCTTTACGTTCCGGGGTCAAGGTAATTCGATAGTTCCGCGACCCCGGCAGGCTTTGGCCTTCTAAGGGGGGGCCCGTGTGATGACACATTGAGGCGCGTGTTGAACACAACGCGCCGTCGACCCAGGCATACTCGCCGCCCGCATGCTCGTGCAAGAGAAAAATCTACGTTTAAACGCCTCTGGGACCTGAGTAGTATGGGCGGACTCCGGAGCCTGCCCGTTCCTGCCTTTACCGGCGCTGGCAGCCCCAGGACGTAAGCAGACATGGGCGAAAGTCATTCTTTCAAGAAAACAGGTCGTACCTATGCGTGACCCATCGTATCCCATCGCATTCCATCGTATCCCATCGTATCCCATCGTATTCCATCGTATTCCATCGTATCCCATCGTGTCCCGTCGTATCCCATCGTATCCCATCGTATCCATCGTATCCCATCGTATCCCATCGTGTCCCATCGTGTCCCATCGTGTCCCATCGTATCCCATCGTATCCCATCGTATCCCATAGTATCCCATCGTATCCCATCGTATCCCATCGTATCCCATCGCATCTCATCGTGTCCCATCGTATCCCATCGTATCCCATCGAGTCCCATCGTGTCCCATCGTGTCCCATCGTATCCCATCGTATCCCATAGTATCCCATCCTATCCCATCCTATACCATCCTATCCCATCCTATCCCATCCTATCCCATCCTTTCCCATCCTATCCCATCCTATCCCATCCTTTCCCATCCTATCCCATCCTATCTCATCCTATCCCATCCTATCCCATCCTATCCCATCCTATCCCATCCTATCCCATCCTATCCCATCCTATCCCATCCTATCCCATCCTATCCCATCCTATCCCATCCTATCCCATCCTATCCCATCCTATCCCATCCTATCCCATCCTATCCCATCCTATCCCATCCTATCCCATCCTATCCCATCCTATCCCATCCTATCCCATCCTATCCCATCCTATCCCATCCTATCCCATCCTATCCCATCCTATCCCATCCTATCCCATCCTATCCCATCCTATCCCATCCTATCCCATCCTATCCCATCCTATCCTACGATTCCTTTAAATCGCTTTAATTAATTTACATTTTTTGTTTGTAAGGTGTAAACTGATTACGATGAAATAAAAAACATAATGTTACTTCAATTTAACAGCTCTATTCCAGGTTTTTTTAATGCCATCTACCGTGTTATCGTTGGTTTAGATGAATTATTTAAATATGTAGTTTTTCTATTCGAAGCTAGATCGCGCTACTGAACTGCGCGTCGCGGTGTGAGTGAACTGACCGTAATATTTTACTTCTGAATCACTTTAAATTCAAATATCTTTTGATAGACTGAACCGATTGCAATGAAACAAAAACTAAATGTTACTTCAAGTTACGCTAAATCGTTGTGTATAAAAGTTATCTACATTGCTTTCGTACATTTTACGTGATGCCCGAATAACCAAACATACAAACAGATAAACAGACAAACAGACAAAAATTCTAAAAACGCTGGAAATGGGTTCTATTGGTTATCCTTTAACACCTTGGCTATATTTTTTTTTTTTTTAATGTACAAAAACTTCTTTTCTACAGTTTTATTATATGTATAGATGTTAGAAAAAATATTCCTATTTACCCGACTACGGCAAAGCCAAAAGGAGGGTTATGATTTTGACCGGTATGTATGTATGTTTGTCTGTTCCCTCATAACTTCTAAACTACTCATCATTACATGACAAATGAGGTGTCGGTAGCTCGTTTGGCCTCACCCATAATCATTATTTACATACTCCACGCATAAGTTTCGAAGCTACGTTATTGTATGTCCCCATTAAACCTCGCGTACTGTTACAATACTTTATTTCTATTCCTTTTTTAATTTGTTTTAACAATTTAAAGTTTAATCATATCAAAATCTGGAAAAATCGCAAAAAAATCACGTTTGTCATTTGGTAGCCGCCTCAAATATTTATTTAATTTTGTTTTTAATAAAAATAAGTACCCACATCGTCTGTAAAAATGTCAACTGTCTCACTATCACGGTTCTTGAGATTGCGAAGTCTTCTTAATAAGGTTCCGATTTACCCTCCAGGTACGGAACCCTAAAAACACCCTTTAGTTCGAGTTGAGTATTTGCAGCGAGGACCGCCAGGGCGCCCTGTCGCGCGCGACGTAAGTACGAGTACTTACAATAGAAGGTATTCCTCACACACCGGTTCGGATCTAGGTCCTCAATATTTGTGCTCTTCCGTTAACGGAAACAGTTTAGCTTTAAATCAATAGTCACGACATTTTCCTTAGAATTATACAGACTATTTACTTACCTTAACTTTGTTATAATAATATTATTTGCTTCGAGACAGCCGTTTGACTAAGTTTGTGCGGTCAGAATAATTACTAAAGTAATTGGTTGAGCTCGGGCCGGCTGGGTGGCTGTCCGGCGGGTGGCGCGGCCGCGGGAGGCTCGCGCAGTCTTCCTGTAGGGCCCTTTATGGAAAGGGATCATTCGTTGATTGTCAATATCCGAGCAATAGCCAGTGCCGCACCCTCCCGCCCCACCCCGCCCCGCGGCCTCGCTCCACGGACCTGAATAATGCGCTCCTCACTGAGGACATCAAGCGGACGGCGCACTCGCAGGAGGCTGTGGCCGCGCCGCATCACGAGCGACAGCGCGGCGTGACGTCACGCGACCTCGCGCCGCTGTCGCCGCGCCGCGCTGCTCGCCGCACTTACATCCAATTTGTTACAAAAATACACTTCAGTCAGATGAATGTTATTTAAACACGTGTGATACATGGTGGGAGCGTGCTGCTGCGATTGTTGCCAGAACTCATCAAAACTACTTAACATCTATTTTTTTTGATTATTATTAATACCTAGGTAGATATATTAAATTAACATTTCTTAGATTATAGAATCAGGCGTTACTTTGCGGAAATCCATGACATTAAATGTTATGAAAAATATCTAGCTTTAATTCCGCTACAAAAATCCAGGGTGGGACTGCATCCTGCATGAAGCCTGGATTTTTGTAGCGGAATTAAAGCTAGATATTTTTCATAACATTTAATATTAACATTTCTTATTGTAAGATTTTGTTTACCTCAGGAGCTACTCTATTTTGTCCCAAAATAGAGTAGGTAACAAAAAATTGAAAGATACGCTTTATGACAAACTACCTAGTTCCTGATCGACCAAGCTCCAGGCCTCAAGTCTGCTATTACAATAGTGTATCGTTAATTACATAATTGATGATTTTAAAAAGTTTGGTAATCTACTAATATAATGGCGTCATTATCGCTCTCCAATGGTCAACCACTGACACTCCATTGAAAGAAATGGCATATAGGAGTAATCCCGTACAATTTTTTGCTATTTATTACAAACTTTTCACTACTTTAGACTGCTTATAACACTAATAAATAATACGTAAAAATATGTATAGGTGAATGAGTATTGAACAAGTAATGAATTTAGTAGATTACGAACTTTTAGCAAAATGACAAGGAGATCGTGTTGGAATGACGACTTGAAGAGTTGTTGAAGAAGCGCCACGGCGTCCTCACCTTCCGCCTGACACAGGTTTTCACCGGATCTCGCTTGACATTTGGAAAGTCGTTTCCATGCTTGCGAACGTACAGTGTGCTACGTACGTACACCCAAGCACGGCGGACACCAAACTTGGTATTTCCATACTTTTATTTGAATGAATTCATGATTAACGTCTTTGGGGTTCCAGCTGTGATATTCTTTCTCATCGCTGGACTCTACGATCTGCTCTTCAACACGTCGGCTTTGAGATCGTCTAATCATGCAGCGCGAGCGCTCATCGTTCGCGCTGCATGATTGGATAGTGTTGCTGTCAGTAGCTCAGTGCATAGCTAAGCTAACTTTAGTCCCAGGACGGCGTGAGCCTAGTATTATGTATAATAACTGGATTTTTACTTTGACTATAACCTTACAATTACTGTTTAACAGCGCATGCAAACAACTCTTTTCTTAATTTTCGATCTCATGCCCGATCACCGTCTTATTATGATCATGGACTTCTTTATAATATTCGTGTAATAAATAGGAGGGCTATTATCTGTATTTTCATAATTGTACACTCAGTAGCTTCGGAGATAAGGCGGGTGGAATGGTAGTTTAATGTATACTCAATAGCTTCGGAGATAAGGCGGGTGGAATGGTCGTTTAATGTATACTCAGTAGCTTCGGAGATAAGGCGGGTGGAATGGTCGTTTAATGTATACTCAGTAGCTTCGGAGATAAGGCGGGTGGAATGGTAGTTTAATGTATACTCAATAGCTTCGAAGATAAGGCGGGTGGAATGGTCGTTTAATGTATACTCAGTAGCTTCGGAGATAAGGCGGGTGGAATGGTCGTTTAATGTATACTCAGTAGCTTCGGAGATAAGGCGGGTGGAATGGTCGTTTAATGTATACTCAGTAGCTTCGGAGATAAGGCGGGTGGAATGGTCGTTTATTGTACACTCAGTAGCTTCGGAGATAAGGCGGGTGGAACGGTCGTTTAATGTATACTCAGTAGCTTCGGAGATAAGGCGGGTGGAACGGTCGTTTAATGTATACTCAGTAGCTTCGGAGATAAGGCGGGTGGAATGGTCGTTTAATGTATACTCAGTAGCTTCGGAGATAAGGCGGGTGGAATGGTCGTTTAATGTATACTCAGTAGCTTCGGAGATAAGGCGGGTGGAAAGGTCGTTTATTGTACACTTAGTAGCTTCGGAGATAAGGCGGGTGGAATGGTCGTTTAATTTATACTCAGTAGCTTCGGAGATAAGGCGGGTGGAATGGTCGTTTAATGTATACTCAGTAGCTTCGGAGATAAGAGGGGTTGAATGGTCGTTTATTGTATACTCAGTAGCTTCGGAGATAAGGCGGGTGGAATGGTCGTTTATTGCCAATTTTCTTGAATCATCATCTTCCTGCCCTTATCCCATTTTACTTGGGGTCGGCGCAACACGTTTTTTTCTTCCATTCTATCCTATGAGAGACGACACAGTTTCATTTAATCCATTTAGTTTCATATCATTCCTCACACAATCCATCCGTCTTTTCTTTGGCCTTCCTCTTCCTCTCCATCCATCAACATTCATACCATCAGTCTCTTAGTCATATATGGGTGTCAGCCCTCGTTATCACATATCCATACCAAGACAGGCGGTTCACTTTAATTATAAAAATGTTTTTTCTTGAATAACTCTGAAACTAATTATTTAAAATTACAGAAAATGCACCACTGCCTTTTGGCCACAGGAATTGATAATGTTCACCTTTCAACTAAATCCGTCAAGTAGGTTCGGAGAAATTTGTCTGTGAAAGGCGGACGGACCGACCGGTGATCTTATAAGGGTTCCGTTTTTTCATTGGGACATACGGATGCCTAAAAATCACCAGTATATATAAAGCTAGCGTTGAGTAACACAGGGTCATAATTATTTAGAAATCCACGCAGATGAAGTGGCGGGCGGTGTGCTCGGCGGCGCGCGGCCGGCCGAGGATTAATGGGAGATTGATGGCGTCGCTCAAGAGTTGCTAATTAATTGAATATTAATAATTACTTTAGTAACATGCCATATTATCTTGGCACTAAGGGCATTTAGGGGTAGGCTAGGTGTGAGTCGAGGCGGCGTGTCGCCTTTGTGGCGTGACTGGTCGGCGGACATGGTACCGCTATATACGGAATTAATTAAATTGAAAGTTGATTTGGATCAGCTGAACGAATGAGACAATATCCAGTGTGGCTGTGAAGACTCATCTAAAGGGAGAACCTGGAACCTGCATTGCCATTCTCTAAGCATACTGCCTCGCATGCAGCGCTGCCCCTGTGTATACTTAACAGTTTGTAACTGTAATTTAGATCTCACACTGATGGAGAGTAACAGCGGGAGAGCCATCACATGTCAGCTGAGCGAGGATACAGAGCGAAACATAGGTGTGTGACTGCCATCACCCAAAAGGTGTTCATGTGCACGCAAATGTGCAAGCATCAGTTAGAGGCTGCCCCTGTGAGTGCGAGTGCGCGCGCTGATGGCCGCACGCCAGGCCACCCGTCCGCCGGTTATCACGAGGTTAACTTCTATGGTCGATTTATGACGCCGTGCACGCTTGCCCCTACAACTGTTTCTGTACTCAAACGCGCTGCCCACGGGAGCGACTGGCGAGGCAACAGTCCGCGCGGCACTGTTTGCAAGCCACGGGTACGTACGGCTGTTAGATGCGGCGACCATCGACCAGTGTGAAATATACACGCCGCGCGACACGGTGGGGCAGGGAGGGGCAAGGGCCCCACCCTGGTTCTGACCTGTAAAGTACCTAATGTCGGCTCCACATTAGTGCCCTGAAGCCCCGTGAACAGGCGAGAACGTGAATGTGGATGGTTTTTGCGGGGTTCACGCGCATTCGCGTCTGTTCCCCGATCAGTGTCCCGCGACAAAGGGTTCGCGCCCCTTCGCGCGGCGTTCACGCGTACTCATTTGCATTTTTCAAAGATGAGCAGAACTAAGAAGAAACATGAATAGAAAAGTTTCAATTTCAATGGAACACAATATTTATGTATAGAGAATTCAAGACCTTTCAAAGAAAATGGAAATTTAACCATGTCACATCCAGTCCGCATCACCACCAAGGTAACGGTCTTGCTGAAAGAGCTGTTCAAACAGCAAAATACATGTTAAGAAAATGAAGCATAGATAAATCAGATGTTCAGCTTGCATTATTAAACTGGAGAAACACACCAAGAAACAATCAGTTGGGTACAACCTAACCAAAGGCTCTTCAGCAGAATTACTAGATGTCCAATACCTACAAGTGACAAAAATGTTAAACCTAAAATTATTCAAGGAGTTGCATTTGAATTACAACAATTAAGAGAAAAACAAGTTAATTACAGTAACAAACATACTACAAACACAGAAAATTTTGAAATCAACGATAAAGTCAGACACAAAGTTGCTCATAGGCATTGGGAAGGGGCAAGAGTAGTAGTAAAACCTGAAGGTCTACCAAGGTCAGTAATAATAGAAACAGAACCCTTCGAAGAAACTTCAGCCATCTTCACAAAACACAAGCAGACATAACCAGCAAGAGAGTGGTAGTACCTGAAACTAAATATGCAGATGAACCAACAGTTTAACAGATACCAGCACAGCCTCAGTCGCCAGTTGTTCCTGAGCCACTCCCAGCATCAACACAATTATTACCAAGCACTAATGTGCAGAAGACAAACTTAGCTCAACCAGTGGCAGCACCACAAACGTCAAGATATGGCAGAATAATTAAACCTTTAAACAGATAACATATATCTAAATGCAAATTGATTGTTTTATTATTATTTGTTGTTGTGTTTATATGTTTTGAGTTTGTTCTCCAAAGAAAGGGAGATGTAAACTACATCATTATAATCTGTGGCAACAAGCCACTCTCTGTGTCGATGCCAAGGCGATATCCGCCATGTAGTTCTTAACTTACCAATGTTTAATTTCAATAAAGTACTTAAACCAAACCAACTGACTTTATATACGGCCCCGTGAATTTAATAAATAAATTATTTAATTTTAATTCTGACTGTAATTCTGATAACTGCTTCTCATAAAGACAGTTCTAATCACAGGAGTCGACAGGAGACAGATACGGTAGAAATCTTCGGTCGCGGCCTCCTGGCGCGGTCTCCAGTCGCTGTCTCCTGTCGCGGTCCCGCGCGCGAACCGGCGCACCTTATGTAATTTTTTTTTGTAATTTTAAAATAAATAGTTTCCAAGTTATTCAAGAAAGTAGACGAAAATTGACCATTCCCGTTGTTACAATTCCCCCCCCCCTTATCTCCGAAACTACTGAACCTAAAATTTTGAAAAAAATACAGAAATTAGTTATAAGAAGTCCATGATATTAAAATAACATGGTAAAACACTAAATATTTTGCGTACCAATTTGGGTCAGATTTAAAAAAACGTGATAGGTAACATCGTACGGAACTCTCTTCACGCGAGTCCAACTCGCACTTGGCCTGTTAACTTTTTCGTAAAAAATTCTTATGAATGAAAAAAATGATTCGGTGTAAGACCGCGGGTGTAGTTTGTTAGTTTCATATTTCTTTAGAGTGCTGCCCCACCCTGCCACCGTGCACCATGGACCAGGCGGAGACACGGTCATCGTTCAGTGTTGCATGTTCAGCATGTAAGTACTTACAATTCAGTGAGCTCTGCAATCCGGCAGTTGGTACAAGCTTAATTCTTTTATTTGTGCGGAACAAACTACATCTGAACTCACTCAACTGAAATCCTAATTAACGCAAAATAAATGTACCTAGTTTTGACTGACGCTCTACACTACACATATACCAGTTTTCTCCCTCAATATCATAATAGTTTTGCTTGCGCGAAGTCGGAAGCGCGCGGAAATAATATAATTTAAAGAAAAACTTCCTTGCGACTTGGCGTGAAGAGGCACAACATCGAGAGAGGTGGAAGGAATGGGGGGAGGCCTTTGCCCAGGAGTGGGACACGACAGGCTAATAAAAAAAAAAAGAAAAACAAAAAACCCGGGGCCCATTCAAATTTTACCAATCAAATCTTCCCAAGGGGCCCCGACTGTGAGTCGTTCTGTTCTGCTTCTTCCTGCTGTTCTGTTGGGCTTGTTTCTTTCTTTTTAGTTTTTATATAAGTTAACTTTTTCACGTATTTTGCAAAATTAGTTTTTACGCAGTCGGGTTTTTTGTTTTTTTTACTTTTTTGCTAAAGTACTATGTGTATGACGGGGGCCAAAGCCTGCCGGGGTCGTTGGAGTTATCTCATTACCGTGACCCTGGAACGTAAAGTACTATTGAAGGACACCGTGGATTTTAGTCAGTAGGTACAAGTCTGACAGTTCCTCCCGCCCTGACTTGGGTTCAGGGCTCATTGGATTTTACCACGCAAAAAAAAAGTTATCTGGACTTGCCGACATCCTGGATAGCGAAGGACTGTCCTCCAGTGCCGCATACACGACATCTGGGGCCCAAGTCTGATATTTTTATGTATTCGTCATTCCAACATGATCTCATTGTCATTTTTGCTAAAAGTTCGTAATCCGCTCAATTCATTTTACGATCATTGGTCTCGTAATTACTATCACTTTCCCCTTATTACTACCTTATAATTATTTACTTTCCTCGAATTCGTAATGAAAAGCTGTGTTACACTGTTTACTTCTTGTAAAATACTCGACTGTCGAACTATCGTCCCTCGAACTACTAGCGTTCCGGCGCCAAAAACCGTCTTATATAAATAAGTAACTCTCACCCCTCGGTTAAAAATGCTATTAAATACTGTTTAAGGCGGCCAAAGAAACGCTTCTTCAACGATATCTTCATGTCAGCAACACTGATCCACGCTGCCGACATTCCCAAATACTTATAGGTTTAGTGTGTCCCACAAGCGTGCATTCGAACTATTATATGTATAGTGCTTCGCATCGCAGACATTGCAGTACAGTTTTGTCGCACAAGCATGAATTGCACATCCGTTTGTCAAACTACCGTAGTACCCTCGGCTTCGGTTCCTGTGAGGGATCTAAGTTTTACGAAATCGGAGAGGACCGACCTCTCGCTCAACGCTCACACATTCTACAGTCTCCCGAGGTTTCCCGTACATGAGCACGCATATTTTGTCCACAATTCCACCATATCTAATAGCGCGCTATTGAGGGTTTCAGTCACCTTCGGGAAATGGAAAGTTTGATTGTTGCGCAGACAGAGCCATGTGGTTAGTTTGTTAGTGACTCCGCGTCGGGTTGGCTCCTCCTGGCTGCTGAGGACGACCCGTGGAAGAGATGGCGGCGGGCGGCGCGCGGGCGCGGGCGGGGGGCGCGGCCGCGGCTCACTGTGTGCCCGACCGCCGCCGCGCCACCATCGCTCTCCGCCGCGCCACGCTCTGCTCGCAGTGCTCGCTGTCCGGACTCCGCACGACGCTGTCGGAGCCCCGACACCGCTCCGCCACCACTCCAGCTCCTGTGAAGTGACCACCAAAGTGCAGTGCTATAAAAGTAATCAGTTTAGTGCAAAGGAAAAGTTTTAAAGTTACGCGCGGGAAAACTTTCAGCGAAGTGCAGCGCCGCCAGCCTGCACCCAGCGGCACCGGGACTGCGCCCTCCGCACCAGTACACATACTGGTACGTAATGCTCAATGATACTTATTTGGATCAGGAGTCCCTTGTGTTTCAAGAGTAAGAAGCGATCGAATTGATTGAAAGTTACGACAACTTTACAAACTTCCCGCACAGTTGGTTGGTCCACGACGAGACAGTTGGTGTGTGCCTACTAGCTACATGGCCTCATAAATATAAACGACAATATTATTCTACAAGTAACACTCGCCAGCTAACAGTTAGTTTGCTGAGCCCTGAAACTTTCATTCTTGGCCGCATGTCAAGTTTCATGAAGAGAAATTTTCTCGTAAACATAATAAGGTCATAAACTCGTAATATATTGGCTGTAATATTCAGAGTTGGAATCTAGAAAAGAATCTATGAAAGACCTTCCTATCATTTTTGGCAATGCCACCAAGAGGGATGTTATGAAAAAATTAGTACCTACCTGAAACGATTTCCAAAATTCGTGAGCCAGTCGCTCACAACTGACTTCTTATGAAGGAAAAAGAGAAAAAGTCTTTATGGGTAGGCTAGTTAGTTTTAAATATGTTTAAAACTTGTAAAAGATATGACCCGTGACTGGTAATGAAAATGTAGTACCTATACATATACCTACAATCATTTGGATTGTTTCCGGATAGATTTTCTTTGCATCAGATTTAATTTCGTTTCGACAGATTGTTGTTTAATAACTTTAATCAATTTGTAGGTAAGTACATAAATAAGAAGCAAGGGCCTTTCTGCTTTAAACAGTATGCGAATGTCTCCGGCGGCGGGCACGGCCGGCTCTGACCGCTGCGCTGTGATCAGTACGGATGCTTCTTACTTCTTCAATTGATTTAACCTTGTCACACTCACAACCATTCGTGTGAAGTAGCAATTGATTGTTTTCGTTATTAATCTATTCCTCTTCTCAAGGAAACGTTATAACATGCAAGAGATAATATATACCTATTTAATATTAAGTATATAGAGCTGAAAAGTTTGTAATGGTTTTGTTTACCTATTTGGTTGAACGCGCGAATCTAAGTGCTACTGGATCGAATTGACAAATCTTTTTTTAACCGACTTCAAAAAAAGGAGGAGGTTCTCAATTCGTCGGAATCTTTTTTTTTTATGTATGTTCCCCGATTTCTCGAAGACGCCTGGACCGATTTGGAAATTTTTTCTTTTGTTTGAAAGGGTATACTTTCCAATTGGTCCCATGATCATCAGGTCAGGATCTGATGATGGAATCCCAGGGAAATCGAGGGCAACCTTAAAATTTTATAGACACATAGTACCATTTTCATATATTTTCTAAAGCTGTTCAAGTATTTGCATCTGATAATCACCATCTCAGGTGGTTGAGCTGATGATGGAAGGTACAACTCCTCAACGGCTTGGAGTAGGCATCGACTGATTTAGTTTGTGTTCGCATATCTCTGGAACTACAAGTCCGATTTAAGTAATTCTTTTTTTGTTGTACTAAGTATTGTTTAACTTACGGAATACTGCAAGTTTCATCAAAATCGGTTCAGTAGTTTTTGAGATAGGGAATTTTATTAGCTTATTGTGCACTTGAGAGAGAATGATTTATTTGACAAGAATTTGAGTTGAATATTTAAACTAAAAAGAGTAAAATAAAAAACTTTTTCAAAAAAAATGTAACCGCCTTCAAAAACAACCACAAAAAAGGGTAAAATAACCTACAAAATAACTTTTCTTTCAGAAGTCGGTGGCAAAAAAACAATGAAATGAAAGAAAACAAAGGCACCGACTTCTGAAAGAAAAGTTATTTTGTAGGTTATTTTACCCTTTTTTGTGGTTGTTTTTGAAGGCGGTTACATTTTTTTTTGAAAAAGTTTTTTGTTGAATAAAATACGACCAAAATAGGTGCGGAGTAGCATTGACATTTGTTGCAAAAATTATTACATTAAAAAAAATCTTTTTTTAAAAAAAGAACCGACTTCAAATCAAACACAAAAACGTTTAAAATAACTTACGAAGCCTGTATACATTGTTCGAAAGTTAAAAATTACGCACCATACAACGGAACGTGCGGTAAAATGGGTACTCTCACCCTCTCTCACCTAAGTACCTATTTTACGGCACGCCCCGTTGTATAGCACCGTGCGTTTTGTTTACGGTTTTTTTTTTATTTCCATTAAAAAAAAATAAGAACTCCACCAAAGAGTTTCACATTATGAGAATAAACAACCTGACTGATCGAACCTCCTTGGAAGTGCTTTTGCTCAATACGTTGTCTCATTTTAATACTAAAGAGTAAATGAGACGAAAGATGTAGTTCTATTTTTCACCACGTGCATGTGGCGCCATTTGCAAATTCGCGCCATTTTCATATTAGAAACTTCTAAATAAAGTTTGTTTAATTACATTTATTGTACTGTTTTCTCGCAAATGTGTTGAAAAACATTGTATGACACACGTGCGGAAATTGGTATTTACAAACTCGTGACTATGGGTATGGTAAGCCCTCGATTTCATCTCGGGCTTACATTCGTCTACTCATTTGTAAAAACCAACTTACCGCACTAGTATCATAAATAACTATTTCAACACATTTGCTCGAAAAATGCGTTTACGAAGCCTGTATACATTGTTGGAAAGTTAAAAATTACGCACCATACAACGGAACGTGCGGTAAAATAGGTACTCTCACCTAAGTACCTATTTTACGGCACGCCCCGTTGTATAGCACCGTGCGTTTTCTTTACGATTTTTTTTTAATTTCCTTTAAAAAAAAATAAGAACTCCACCAAAGAGTTTCACATTATGAGAATAAACAGCCTGACTGATCGAACCTCCTTGGAAGCGCTTTTGCTCAATACGTTGTCTCATTTTAATAAATGAGACGAAAAATGTAGTTCTATTTTTCACCACGTGCATGTGGCGCCATTTGCAAATGCGCGCCATTTTCATGACAGAAACTTCTAAAAAAAGTTTGTTTAATTACATTATTGTACTGTTTTCTCGCAAATGTGTTGAAAAACATTGTATGACACACGTGCGGAAATTGGTATTTACAAACTCGTGATTATGGTAAGCCCTCGATTTCATCTCGGGCTTACATTCGTCTACTCGTTTGTAAAAACCAACTTACCGCACTAGTATCATAAATAACTATTCTTTCGGAAGTCTTTGTTTTTTATTTTATTCATTGAATCATTTCCCACCGATTTCCGAAATTAAAGATATTTTGTAGGTTATTTTACTTTCTTATTATCCTTTATTGTACACACATATAATTTAAATAACATTTCACATCAGGAGTTATGTACAAAGGCGAGCTTATCCCAGAATTGGGTTTTCTTACAGCAAACCTTAGAGCGATAGAGAGATTGTTATTTTAGCGAGCACAGATATTCCTTAAAACTTCCGACGACGAGCTATCGAGTAAAGTGTGAGGAAGAGAATTCCAAAGGTGAACAGCATGCACAGTTAATGATCCATCATAACGACTCGAAGTATGAGAAGGGACTCGAAGTATGAGAAGGGACTCGAAGTATGAGAAGGGACTCGAAGTATGAGAAGGGACTCGAAGGAGAAGAGATGAGGATGAGCGACAAGGTTTTCCTCTAGGGACAAGAAACTCGGGGTGCTAAGACAGGAAAGGGGTGCTAAGACAGGAAACCTCCACGTGCGCCCGTGGACTGGAGTTCCCTCTCGGATACGTCCGGGGGGAAGACCAGTTTTTCGGGCCGGTGCACCCTGGGATGCGGGCAAAAACTCTCCTTAGGCACTGTGTGCCTAAGGGGTTTCTTTGCCCGTATGCAAATAGCCTGTCGGGTGGACGCTCCAACGCGTGTCCCTCTGAACAGCAGAGGGCACAGCGGCGGAGCGGGCTTGCGGACGGTGAGTAATGGGTATGCTCGCCGTCCGACCAAGGACCAAGCCCGGGTCGGTGGCGCGTCGTGTTTCACGCGTCACCGACGGGGCCCCTTATGGGGCCAAATGCCTGCCGGGGTCGCGGATTTTTCTTAATCCAGGATACCGTGGCCCCGGAACGTAAAGGGCATCCGACGGAACACGGGTGGATTTTAGTCAGTAAGAGTCTGACAGTCCCTCCCGCCCCACCCAGGGCGGGAGGACTCATTTGATGATTTTGCCACCCTAAAAAAAAAAAAAAAAAGGGACAAGAAACTCAAATCTTCCCGGAGATAAATGGAAGGGGAATTACGATTATGAAGCATGGAAAACAGAAAAGCAAGGACATGAGAATCTCGACGCTGCCGATTAGGTAGCCACTTCAGCCGTCTCCGAAATTCCGACACATGGTCGTACTTTCGAAGACCGAAAATGAAGCGGATACACAAATTCTGCAGACATTCGAGCTTGTCGAGGAGTTCCACAGTTACGTCGAGAAAGGAGACATAATCTTTATCAAGCAAATTAGGTAGAAGAAGAGACTGAGCGAGAGTTATTTTAGTTGGTAAAGGCAGAAACCTCTGGAGATGTGTGAGGGACTGAAACGAGCAAAACACCCTCCTGCTTACTTCCGCAATGTGAGCATTCCAGGACAGGTTGCAGTCAAGAAACACACCTAAGTTTTTAACATTGCTGGTATATGGTATAGGAACAGAATCGTAAATGACTGGTGGGAGAGACTGGTGATTCAATAAGTTAACAAAACAACTACCACCAATAATAATTGCTTGAGGTTTTGCTGGATTAACTAAAAGTCCAAAACTTTTAGCCCACAGAGAGATATTTTTTAAATCATCATTGATGTCAGCCAAAGCTCCTCCAGTTTAAAATGGCAATAAATCTGTAAGACGTCTGCGTAGAGATGGAAGCGTGAAACTATGATCTTAGTGATGGCGTTAATAAAGATAGAAAAAAGAAGAGGAGAAAGGACGCCACCTTGGGGAACACCCGCAGCAAGATTGCACTATTCAGAGGAAGCTGCTGCTGAGTTACAGCGAACCGACTGCGAACGACCCCAAAGATAAGAAGTAAACCAACCAATTACAGAAGGAGATATGTTTAGAGAGGATAGGATACCTAAGAGGATGTCAAAATCAACTTAATTAAACGCACTGCTGAAGTCCAATAAAACTAAAATCGTAAGGAGTTTATCCTCCATGGCCAGTCGGATGTCATTGATTATTTTAACCAGTACCGATACTGGGCTATGGCCAGGATGGAAACCAGATTGGTATGGATTCAACAGGCCATTAGAAGAGAGATAAAAAGACAGTAATGATTGTTGACAACACGCTCAAGGACTTTGGATAGGACAGGAAGTATAGAAATTGTACGAAACTGTGACACCGAAGAGGGATGGTGATTGGTTGTCTATGGTTGTTTTAGAAGACGGTTACATTTTTGTTTGTATAAGTATTTATTTTACCCTTTTTAGTTTAATTATTCAAATTCTTGTCAAATACTAAATGATACGGAGGAGTCGAGCATCGAATGTTACCTTTGATTTTAAGTTGGGCAGGTACGGTTCACAAGTTACAGGGAACTACACTAGTAAAAGCTGTTATAGATCTAGGCTGGGTGTTAAACCTCGGAAGAAATAGTGGTGTCTAACTTAGATGCAAAAAAATATTGAGTGGGCGATAGAGTAGTACGATGATAGAGCATTGCTAGAGATGACGCGATTACGCAACTTAAATTCAGTCTCTTGATTTTAATTAATTGACGCATTAGTATGACGCTGTAAATGGTTGAGGAATTCCCTCGACTGTCTATGGTCTCCATCATCAAACCTACTGCAGACCTTCATATAACCAATATTGACGCAAAGTTTTCATCAATATAAATTTTAATGAAGGAAGTCCAAACACAAGGTAGCTTCTGTGAATCGTTTAGGAGATACCTCGACTGTCTCTCAGCTCCAACATCAGATCTACTCCAGACCTTTGTTATATTACAGTTTTTTAAAATACTTAATGAAATGGCTTACAAACGCACTAGTCGCCCCTGCAATTCGCCTCGATTTCATGTCATGGGACCACCTTTAAAATATCTCCTTTCCAACAGAAAAAATAATCATCAAAAGCGGTACATAAACGATGCAGTCATCCGCGAACTAAAATAAAATATCATAATATAGTCGAATTGAGAAACCTCCTCCTTTTTTTATTCGTGTGTCGATTTTTCGAAATTAAAAGTTTGTTTATTGGACCCCATGTTGTCGGGGTTAAAAATGTTACAAATAAGGTCTAGTATCACAGATTTCAAGGAATGCACTCAATTACAAATCACCCTGTATATGTAGGTATAAGCATATTATGTATAATGTGTATCAAAATTCAATATAATGTTGCGTTGGCCTACGCTTTAACCATTAAATGTAAATTACGCCCCTGAATCCCCACATTGTAAACATCAAAATCGTTCAAGTGATATCGAAAAGTATGAATTTTACAACTGTGTGATTTAGCCATCCACGCGTAGTTGGAACATTCATCGAGTACACAAATAATATGCAGGAGACAGATACAGTCGCCGGTCGCAGCTAAATCTATCCCAGCGACAGCTGACATCCCGGTTCACTGTCATTTAAGACACGCCGCTCGTCGAGTCTTGACTCAGGTTTTCTTCGTATCTTTGCCTGATATAAAACTTGAGAGGTGTCAAGGGACACCCGGATGGAACGAAGTTATTGTACCAATACACTCAACAAAAATAATCGTCGCGACACCACACTGTTCAATGCGAAATAGAAAGACGAAACGAAAATATCTGGCTTGCTTTCTATAAGAGAGAGTGAGAGAGACAGACAGAGAAACATGCGCACGCCGCTCGGCTTACAATAGCTTACTATAGCAAAAAGTGTCGTTACAACTTTTCGTCTTAATTTTTTCCGTCTAGCTCCCTTTCGCAACGCGCGATAAGGAACTTCGTTCCAATAATATTTTCGAAGATAAGATTCTCAAATTGATAATTACTCCAGATAAAGACCGTTCTTGCCTGATATGATCGACCAAGATTTAGCGATCATTTATTTAATTTTCTGGTAAGACCTAACTAAAAGTGGGTACTGTGGTACCACATTTATTTTGAAAAATATGTTTTGAAAGACAGGGGAAGTTTTCAGAAAACTTCAGCTGTGTGTGAGTGCTACTTGTATCTTGCATAATGTAAGTATGGACTAGCTCGCAGCGGCCGGCTCTGCAGTCTGCACTGTATGGCCTGCTGCAATGTCTATTATCTCAAAGAGGCCAGCAGCCTAGCATTGGAAACTATTGGCACTGTTCGACTGACTTCAAACGAATTGACATACTTTTAAAAACTTATTAAATCACTAGCCTCCGCCCGCGACTCCGTCCGCGCGGATGTCGGTCTTCGCGTGGATGGTTTATTTCTCCATTTTGAGTAACTCTGACAATGACATCTTATAAATATCTATTGGACCCAAATACGGCTAAGCCTATAGTAATTCGGATTACTGCCTTGGGATCTGGAGGCGACTGCCCTCCAGCGCGTCTATGAGTGGCGCGTGGAGGCGCAGCGCCGGGGAGAATTCCCGCTGCCCCGACAAGTCGAGGCGCGGCGGGAAGAGGTCCGGCGCGATCTCAGGGCAGTATGGAGGGGACGATTGTCGCAACCGACGGCCGGGCACGCCGCAATCGCGGCGGTAAGACCCCTCTTTGAGGAGTGGCTGGATAGGAGTCACGGCGTCCTGACCTACCGCATGACACAGGTCCTCACCGGACACGGAAGTTTCGGGAGGTACCTGTGTCTAAGGAGAAAGGAGGAAACGCCTGGGTGTCACCACTGCGAAGATCGCCCGGAGGACACAGTAGAGCATACGGTGCAAGACTGCCCAGCTTGGGCAGAGCACCGACGTGTCCTCACGGCGGCGATAGGCGGAGACCTCTCGCGCCCGGCATTGGTTGGAGTGGGAAGCGGTCGCCTCCTTCTGCGAAGCAGTAATGCTCGCGAAGGAGGAGGCGGGCCGCGTGAGAGAGAGGACAGTGTCCTCCCTCCGCCCCAACCGCAGTGGTGGACGCCCACGGCGACGGACGTCGCAAGACGATCTCCGGCCACCGTAGGCGCGGGCATGCGGACGGCGAGTAAAGGGCAACTCGCTGCCCGACCATGGACCATGCCCGGGTCGACGGCGCGTTGTGTTCCACGCGCGCCTCAAAGAGCGTCAGCAAGATGACGGGGCCCCCCTTTAGAGGGCCGGAGCCTGCCGGGGTCGCGGGACTTATCTCATTACCGTGACCCCGGAATATAAAGGGTTATTGAAGGACACCGTGGATTTTAGTCAGTACAAGTCTGACAGTCCCTCCCGCCCTGCCCGGGGTGGGAGGACTCATTTGATGATTTTACCACGATAAAAAAAAAAAAAAGCCTATAGTAATTAAGGAGATCCCTCTATTGAGCTACTGCTGTTGAGCTCGCGTTTTGTAGTACTTAAGTATTTTTTTCATAGTAATTCCGACCTTGTATTTACAAATAACTGATCGGAACAGTAATCAAAAAGGTCGCGCTGAAAAGCACGGTTTAAAATTACACGCATACAATATTAATTCCACGGACGACCGCTCGCCACACTGGACACGTCCGCTCGCATCAAAATTCAGAATTTATATGCATCGCGCGGCGCGGAACGCGGCTCCTTATATAGGAGTCGGGGAGTCGTGGCCCGCGTGTGCCGCAAACGGTTCAAGCCAAATCCAACTTTCGGCGCCACAGGTTACGGCGCTGAATCCACTGCGGGTAATGCAACGTGTGTTCGCGGTTCTACAGAACAACGTCTATGAATAAAACTGAAAAATAAGATTTTTTTTCTACGTATTTTTCCAGGATAAAAAGTATTCCATTTTATGCCCAGGATAATAAGGTATAATTATACCAAGTTTCATCGAAATTGAACCGTTAGTTTTCACGTGATGCCTGCATATACAGACAGACAAAAATTTTTTTAATCACATATTTGGGTTTGGTATCGATCCAGCAACACCCCCCGCTATTTATTTTTTCAATATTTTCAATGTACAGAATTGACCCTTCTACAGATTTATTATATGTATACATTATTTCGGATTTGATCCATTTACTTGTTAGTAACAATAGTTTTTTTTTAACTGACCAACAACGGGGAAATCCTCATCCATATGAGATACGGGAAAAGTTTCTTAGGAACCTTTTAACTCTTCTTTTCACATCATCATCAGCTTATAATGTTCCTACTGTTGGGTCATAGGCTTGCTCTCTGTTTGAGGGAGTGAGTGGTCCATAATCCCCAGTGCGGATTGGTAGATTTTTGGTTACACATAAGTACAACATATTCGAAGACACCGCGAGACTGTCGTCACTGCGATCCTACATAGTTTGATGAGCAGCAAATGAGGTAGAGGGGGCGGCTCTTCGGTGACACACCTCTTTAATGTCACACCTTTTAAACTGAACGAGAATTCTAAAAACCCTTCTAAGTCTCTCACTAAATTTATTCGCAAGCTACAAGTGAAATGAATCCGGTCCGGGAATACATTACTATTACGTCATCAATCTGTTTGCTCAGGAGTATAAAAGCGGTGTTCCCGGCGCGGTCCCGCGGGCATCATGTGGCGCTCGTTAACCGCGTCCAACCAGTCCGCGTCACATCCGCGTCGTGTCCGAGCAGCCCGACGCCCGACGCCGCGCTCCTCCTACTGACTACTGACCATGCCCGGGTTGACGGTGTCGAATTTCATGCGCGCCGTAAAATAATATCTGTCACTTGTCAGCAATCTGACGGTGCCCCCCTTAGAGGGCTAGAGCCTGCCGGGGTCGCGGGACTGTCTCATCAGGTAACCGTGGAACGTAAACGACTTTTGAAGAACGCCGTGGATTTTAGTCAGTACAAGTCTGACAGTCCCTCCCGTCTTGTCCTGGGTGGGAGGACTCATTTGATGATTGTACAACTGGTCCAATGATTTAGAACCGTCTCATCGTCTATCATTTGAAATGATGTGAAGGCGCAACTCGCAGTGCCAGTTATTTCACCGATAATTCCTATCAATCAAGACAAAACTTCTACACTGAAGCACGGACACTATCGAACGTTACGAGTCGAATATTCCTAGTGAAGGTGTGGGAAATCCATCAATTCAAGTATCTGCATCTGGTAAACACGAACAAGAAACATCAAATAATTAATCAGCTAACCCGATCAAGCAAACAGTAATTTATGTACTTAAGGCGATGACAAGAGCTAATGTACCTCTCGCTCGCACGTTTCGACATTTTGAAAGATATAAAATCACTGATCCCATTTTTGAAAAATTGCAATCAACTATTTTTTGTGCAATCACATTGCACAGTTTAGTAAAAAAAAAACATTTTAATCGATACAAGTTTACCTACTCAAAAATTTGCTTAAGTACTAAAACTAGTAAAGCAAACTTTTGAGTAGGTAAACAAAATATCTATACCTACTTATAGATACAAAAATATTATTATTATATTACAAAAGTGCAGTTAAACTATACAGGTTTTCCTAAAATACGAAAACCACTACTTCAACCTGCTGACAATTGATAAAAATTATAATAAAAACATTAAAATTAACTAAGTAAAACACAGCAAAATAAGTTTTAGGTAAGTAGTTATTTTATGCAACAAAATACCAATATTTGTTGTATTAACTTACTCAAAATAACAATTTATCATTTCGCTTGGCAGTACCGAAATAACCGGGAATTCCCCTGTTCCGGGCTGGCACCGGACATGTGGTGGTCAGGGGTGCGGAGCCGGCTTGTAGGTACTGACGAGCGGCGGCTGGCTCGGACTCTTATCTTTTGAACACAACCACATGCCCCTCACTTCATATACCTAATCGTTTACAAGCAGCTGTAGGAATTTTCTCAGTTAAAGTTGTTCTTAGTAAATACCAATTCGTAGTAGTGACGTGGAGGCGCGTAGTGCGGGCTCATTCATTGGGTACTCGCTACGGGACGCGGCTCACGCGGCGCGGCGACGTCAACGCGCGCCGACGTCACGCTCGCGGCGCGCGCCGCATGCCGATGCCGCTTGTTATATTTTACGGCCGCTTGGCCCTCAACCAGCGTTATTTGTATTCACGTTCATTTGCCAAATATATCGCGACAGTTGACGGAGCGGCCACTGGGCCTCGCATCGCTCGTGATAACGACTGTGTTTGGGATAGATTGTATGCATTTTAAAGCCAAGTAGGTAATCCATAGACGTTTTTGCTAAATTGATTTTAATCTTAGCGTGTTGATGGGAATCTAAATTGTGTAAACCCAGAACTGGGCCAAGAGTTTAGCGCCCTCAGAAGCATCCTGCAACGAACAATCAGCAGGGAATGCTAGCCACGATGTCCAGTGCCGCAACAGTTACACTTCAGAACTGAGTCGTCAATAAAATTAATCTCACCTGAGCAGATTTTCTTTGCTTCGGCGTACCTGGGTAGGCACCGAGTTTGTCAAAAACGAACCTTCTTCTGTTGTGATAAAGTTGAAAATCTATGAAAGATATTTGACAAACCTATTGGGGTAAGTTGCTGTGCTGGCGTCTTTACTTCAAGGCTCTGACTCTGACTACAAACTGTAAAGGGTAGGTATTTATGAAATTTATGACGTTGTACTGCTTGCAGAAATTACCTCTCTGATCTTTAAAGTACCTACCTAAATCAAAATAAACAAATTTTTGACGATGTGAACAGCGCATTATCAATGGAAACAGATTGGTTCACATAATGTGGCCCTTAATACCTAATCTGCATCACGGCGCTGACAGAGCTCGTTCCACATTACACTATCTGTCGCAATATGACATTGTCTGCTCGTAAACGCGGCGTCGTCGTATCCAGCGAGGGCGAAGCTGAACAAAACCATTACACAAACCAAACCGTTCGGTACCGACCTCGCAAGAGATGCCTCAACAGATGCGACGCTGTATGTTGAGTTGTAACACTCAGCTCATCACCGACATACGTCCAGTAGCAGTTGGAGGACGCTAGCTCGTGAAAACTCACTCAGCAATCAAAGTTTATAGACCTTGTAACGAGACACTAATGTCGTCAGCATGTGAATGTTCACATTTGGAACAAGTGTACCGGACTACCGCAATCCTTGAGAAGCTAGTGGCGAGCGCGGCTTGAATCTGTTCGTGTAGTCAGTGTAGTGTGTCCGTGAACAGTGTTCTGAGTCCTTGAGATAATTACATCGTCGGCGTAAGTGGTGGAGAACAAAATAACTGCGAGTTCCGTCAAATTGACTTTTTAACACTATCCGCGGCTCCGCTGTGCCGCTAAATGGTGTTCTTTGCTCTGTGCACCACATAAGTCCCAATGATTACACGATTGGCTTTATGGCGCATTGTTTGGAACACCTTCCACCGGCGACCTTCTGCGCCTTGTTTACGAGTGCCCTGACGCAGTGACGCGCCTCACAACTGACTACTTTAATGATCTCATTAAATGTGCAGATGCTTGCTAATGACCGTGCCAGCCCATATCCGTACGAGCCGTGACACCAACTGCTGTACGAAACAATGGTTGGTGCAGTGGCTGAGTGATCAACTGCTCCGACGCGTGTCACGGGTTCGACCCTCGCAGTGAACAAATATTTGTATAATCTACAAGTAGTTGTACCGGGTCTGGGTGTTTCTGTAAGTTTATAATATACTAGCTGTGCCCGCGACTTCGTTCGCGTGGATGTCGGAACTTAACTATGTATTTCTAGTGCGAAGCGCTGTTGGAGGATACCGATACAAATAATTTTTTTTATTTATGCTAGTGCTTCTTTATTAACAACATTAGCTGTACCTAAACCGTCATTCTGGATGTATGCGTACGTAAATCATCAAATCAATCAATCAGTCGTCCCACCCAGGGCAGGGTAAGAGGGACTGTCAGACTTGTACTGATTAAAATCCACGGTGTTCTATAAATCCTATAATAGGACTTTACGTTCCGGGGTCAAGGTAATTCGATAGTCCCGCGACCCTGGCAGGCTTTGGCCTTCTAGGGGGGGGGGGGGGGGCCGTCATTGTGCTCCTGACCTTTCCGTGACCCTGGAACGTAAAGGGCTAATGAAGGACACCGTGGATTTTAGTCAGTACAAGTCTGACAGTCCCTCCCGCCCTGCCCTGGGTGGGAGGACTCATTTGATGATTTTACCACGCTAAAAAAAAAAAGTGCGAGTGAACGTAAACGTGTTCTACAATACGAATAAAATAGATTTATTTGTCAAAGAAACATGTACCTACCTACAATGGACATTCAAAAAGATTAAGAGTGATGATCTCAATAATGATTAACAAAAATAAGAAGGATTTGATCTCAGTTTACATACAAAGCGTAAGATTTAGATTTTGAAAAGGTCGCTCGAACAGTTTTATAAACTTGTCGGATATTATCGATAAATTCGATTTATCCTATAACACCTCTATTCCAGGTTTTCATTTAAGGCCATCTACCGTGTCGTAGTTGAAATATATTAAGATGAATTATTTGTATAACTAAGCAACACTATCGAATAGTGTTATAATACAGGATGTGATTTTTTTTCCAAAATCAGCGGGTTCGGTTCCTGGCCAGGATTATTATTTTTTCAAAAATCTAATGTTGACTCCTTTCAACGTTTTTTGATATTCCTCATAGTTTCGGAAATAGCCATCCACGCCCAGTTGAAAAATTCACCCTGTATAATTAACTAGCACTTCGCCCGCGACTTCGTCTGCACTCTCAGTGAATTTAAATGCCCGGTCACCCTCCGATACTTTTGGAAAATCTAAAAATGGTCTATTAGTTTCGGAGCCTATTCAATACAAACAAACAATCAAATCTTTCCTCTTTTGAAATATTAGTGTAGACACACTGATTTTCCGATGTTTGCCCCGCTAGGGGTTGATTTTTGAAATATAAATAAATAGGTACGCATCACGCATCAATTTTGAGTTTAACTTAATCACCCCTTTTTACCAACTTAGAGAGGGTGATTTTCGAAAAACCCAAAAACACGTGTTTGATAATTTCTAATATTTTTCTATAAACTGAGTTTCAAATTTATGATTTTCCCATACAAACTTTAACAACGCCTAGATTACCAATGGAGGGTAGTTTAAAAAAAATAATAGAACCAATCTTTTTATTTACTTGTGTTCTTATTCGTGGTAAGTTTCAAATTTATAACCCCAAGGAATAAGATTTTTCATACAAACGTTTTCACCCCCTTAGAGGAGGATTTTCGCAAAATCCCGTCTTATTGCTTCCCTACACGGTAGACTGCAACTGCTGTCCAAAATTCAAGTTACTGCGTTTAGCGGTTTCGGCTGTAGTCGAGTCTTAATAAAAAACCCTGTTCTTTTATACACAGGATGATTTGTAATTGGATGCGGTCCTTGAAATGGGTGATACTAGACCTTGTTTGCAACAATTTTACCCCGACAACATGGGGTCTAAACTGGATGGTTTTAGAGATATCGAACTTTAAAGATTTTTCGAAAAATTTCCACCTCTCCCTCATGAAGTGCTTAGTGTTAGAAAGTAGCGATGGTTATCACCTACAATTTATACTTTTCTGATAGAATATGAATGGCTGCATCTAATGGATACAAGTCTGTTATAAAACTAATCATATCTTGGGAAATTAAGTGTCATAAAGTTTCTGTTTTGATGTTTTCTGAAAACTTCCCCTGTCTTTCAAAGCACATTTTTCAAAATAAATGTATGACACTTGGTGTACAAATTACAGAAAAAGCTTCCTTGTCTCGTTACCTTTCCAAAATGGTGCCACAGTACCCACTTTTAGTTAGTGTCTTACCAGAAAATTAGGGTTGTTACTGATGAGGTAGTAAATCAACGAGGATCGGTTATGTTTTTTCAACCCAACTTTTTTTCAAACTGCTATCTGATATTAGCTTTTTGAGTCAATGCGCTAAATGCGTCCTGGTTGATCATATCAGGCAAGAACGGTCTATAGCACGAGTATTTATAAAATATGTTTTAATATCATTACGCGTAAATCAATTTATGCTTTAGGATATTCTGCTTAAAAAAGTTATGCTTTAGAACTTTATGCTGTAGAATATTATGCTTAATCATTATTATGGTTTTTTTTTTTTTTTAGGGTGGCAAAATCATCAAATGAGTCCTCCCGCCCTGGGTGGGGCGGGAGGGACTGTCAGACTCTTACTGACTAAAATCCACCCGTGTTCCGTCGGATGCCCTTTACGTTCCGGGGCCACGGTATCCTGGATTAAGAAAAATCCGCGACCCCGGCAGGCATTTGGCCCCATAAGGGGCCCCGTCGGTGACGCGTGAAACACGACGCGCCACCGACCCGGGCTTGGTCCTTGGTCGGACGGCGAGCATACCCATTACTCACCGTCCGCAAGCCCGCTCCGCCGCTGTGCCCTCTGCTGTTCAGAGGGACACGCGTTGGAGCGTCCACCCGACAGGCTATTTGCATACGGGCAAAGAAACCCCTTAGGCACACAGTGCCTAAGGAGAGTTTTTGCCCGCATCCCAGGGTGCACCGGCCCGAAAAACTGGTCTTCCCCCCGGACGTATCCGAGAGGGAACTCCAGTCCACGGGCGCACGTGGAGGTTTCCTGTCTTAGCACCCCATCATTATTATGGTTAGAGAAATTATGCTTAAAAAATTATGCGTAAGCTGTTATGCGTAATTATATTATGCGAAAATATAATTATGCCAAACAAAATTATACTAAGTTATATTAGGTCTTAAAATTTTATGTAAATGGATAGGGAACCACTCCGTAAGTTAAACAATACCTAGTACAACAAAAAAAGAATTACTTAAATTGGACTTGCAGTTCCGGAGATATGCGAACACAAACTAAATCAGTCGATGCCTACTCCTTACTGCTAAGGAGTTGTACCTTCCATCATTAGCTCAGCTACCTAATACTACTAGATGATTATCATACGCAAGTACTTAAATTACTTACTTCATAAAATTTGCGAAAAAAGATGTGCGGGCCTATAAAATTTAAGGGTTGCCCTCGATTTCCCTGGGATCCCATCATCAGATCCTGACGTGATGATCATGGGACCACTTGAGAAGTATACCCTTTCAAACAAAAGAAATAAAATCCAAATCGGTCCAGGCGTCTCCGAGAAATCGGGGAACATACATAAAAAAAAAAATTCCGACGAACCTCCTCTTTTTTTTTAAGTCGGTTAAAAAAACGTTTTAAACACTGTGATAATATATGAGTTGTCAGCTGGTTGTTTTTTCTTCGTGGCCCATTATCACTAGCTATAAGCTTCAACATTTATTACCTAAATAAGTTTTCAGTTGGGATGAAATGACTTTATTAATATTATACTTATACTTTAATTCCGTAACGAAAATAAACCTAACACCCCGCATCGTCTAACGTCGTTTCAGTTCGGCAATCATAAAAAACATTCGTCATAAAGACAATTTACTTTTTCTTACTGATTCTAAACGGCCAGCTACAAAAGGAGGTTTTCACAATGAAACCTACTTATAAAATTCTCCTACAACAAAGCAGAGCGGCGCAGTGGAAGCGTGCTGGGCCCATAAACTAGTGTTGAAAATTTTGACCCACTTTGGAAGTGAGACTTGGGAATCCTGTATATAAAAGACTCACATCTTCATTATACATAATTTATATTACTTGCGCGGCACTTCTGCTTTGCCCCAGACTAGTAACGGCTGCGGGCTTCGACCCCGGTAGGAGTGTGGTGAATGACTCCCTCCGTAGCGTTTGTAAGAGGCGCAAGCAGTTCCGTCCAAGCCAGTCTTCGAGTACATGCATGTATCGAGGCCAGTCATATAGCTCAACCCTCCCCGCCATTCCACCACCACGACCCGACTGAGCTGCATCAGTTCCTCATCCTGTGCTGCTCAAGACGTCTCTGTATCATTTTTGAGAAGGCGCGTCTATAAGCTTTATCTCAACAACGTCCTGTAAGCTTCATCATGTTTCTTTTCGATCGCTCGCGGTTGTTTTGTACGCAAGAACAACAGATGTTTATAATTTCGAATAATATTCGAAGATTCGATTATAACCCCAGTCAGTATTCGAATACTGAAATGGTAATTCCTATCCGAGGTTCTTTGCTATGATGGAGAGGCTGGTCCGGCTCGTGCTGTCAGTGCTCTGCGAGCCGCCTGGCTAGCGGCGCGGCGCGCGGCGGCTGTCCCCTCGTCTATTAATACCACGCTCACGGGTGCGTTTGTACGCCGCGATGTATTAATAGTCGGTGAAAGTTGCGCGGAAATAATTACGCTGCTTTCGTCACCTAGCACAATGTTCAAAATGCTTCCGGACGATATGTCCCGAACAGTCGCGCGCGCCTCGCCAAACAATGCTCCAGAATGCTCGTCGCGCTCCACTTTATACAAATCATGAATATGTAAACAGCTGGCACAGTGCACAGGCGAGACCCCCTGTGTGGATCTAAGAGTGTTTAGTTCTTCTTTAATAACCCACTTTTTGAAAATTACGTAGCGGTATACACAAGCACAAATAACGTTCCGGCTCTCAACTCAGGTCATTTTACGGAGCGAGGGGTAATGGGAATGCGAGGATCGCCCGGAACACACGATGGAGCACACGGTGCAGGACTGATCCGCTTGGGCAGAACATCGCCGTGTCCTCACGACGGCGATAGGCGACGACCTCTCACGCCCGGCATTGGTCCAGGCCATGCTGCGGAGCGAAACGGAATCGGAAGCGGTCGCCACTTTCTGCGAAGCAGTCATGCTAGCGAAGGAGGAGGCGGCACGCGTGAGGGAGAGGACAGCCTCCATGATTTCCGGCCACCGTAGGCGCGATAATGCGGAAGGCGAGTAACGGGTAACACGCCTTCCATCATGGACCATGCCCGGGTCGAGACGGAGCTTCGTGTTCCACGCGCGCCTCAAAGAGCTGTCAGCAATCTGACTCGGCCCTCCTTGGAGGGCCAAAGCTGCTGGGGTCGCTTGACTGTCTCATCAGGTAACCGTAACCGTGACCGTGGAACGTAAAGGGCTATTGAAGGATCACGCTGGATTTTAAGTCAGTAAGAGTCTGACAGTATGGGTGGGAGGACTCATTAGACGATTTTACAATGATAAAAAAGGGTTAATGGGAAGAGGTCACTTCTTTCTGCCAAGCATTAATGTTAGCGAAGGAAAAGGCGGAATGCGTGAACGAAAGATATCCTCATCCACACGTCCTAGCTGCTGTGGCCGTTGAATGTCGGTAGGTCTTCGGTAATCGCTATACCTAATTACGTGAAAGATCACTAGTGCCAAGGCAAAAAATTGTATTCCAAACGAATACATTATAGTGTTTATTATGTACTCGCCAAGCGCCATGCCGCGCCACCTGTGTCAGGTATCTGATCATCAATCTTCAATATGTCCCATATTAAATGTCGGTGGGAGATAAATCGCATAATGTCTGCCCTCCGGGCGGCGGCGGCGGGCGGCGCGGGGAGTGCGGGGAGCGCACGGGCTACCACCCTTCAGCAACACACAAGCCAGTTAAGAGTCAAATGAAATCACAATAAGCAGTTTCTGTCTTCATAACCCTTCTATAGCAGTTGATCATCAATGTCATCATTTCAACCTATTGCAGCCCACTGCTAAACATAGGCCATAGGATATCTTCCGTGATTGTTTACCATGATCGCGGAATGATGTCAATAGGCTATTTGACTAATAAAAAAATCTAATTAGTCCGTCAGTTAGATTATCAAATAATATTTGACCCGTATTTTTTCTATTTTTACGCAAACCAAAATTGATGGAGACGTCACAATTCAGTACATTTTTTACTGAATTCTGACGTCACGAGCCCCCACTCTCGAGTCTTGATGTGTTATATCTTGGTAAATATTCATTGATTTTACATAAGAAAAAATATATGTCCGTTATTTTTCAAAAGTCTAAATAACGGACTAATTAGATTTATAATTTATTGATATTGTCAAATAGCCTATTGTCATCCCGCGATCATGGCGCTTGCAACAGCGTCGAAATATCGGAAACTCAAACAAATATTATAATCACGGAAGATATCCCGTAAGATTTTTTGCTTTTCAGTTCGATCTTTCGTCGGTTTGATTTTTTTTGTTAAAAAGGTACTTATTAGGTACTAGCTTCCGCCCGCGACTCCGTCCGCGCGGATGTCGGTCTTCGGGTGGATGGTTTATTTCTCCATTTTGAGTAACTCTGACAATGACATCTTATAAATATCTATTGGACCCAAATACGGCTAAGCCTATAATAATTAAGGAGATCCCTCTATTGAGCTACTGCTGTTGAGCTCGCGTTCTGTAGTAAGTATTTTTTTCATAGTAATTCCGACCTTGTATTTACAAATAACTGATCGGAACAGTAATCAAAAAGGTCGCGCTGAAAAGCACGGTTTAAAATGACACGCATACAATATTAATTCCACGGACGACCGCTCGCCATACTGGACACGTCCGCTCGCATCAAAATTCAGAATTTATATGCACCGCGCGGCGCGGAACGCGGCTGGTTATATAGGAGTCGGGGAGGCGTGGCCCGCGTGTGCCGCAAACGGTTCAAGCCAAATCCGACTTTCGGCGCTACAAGTTACGGCGCTGAATCCACTGCGGGTAATGCAACGTGTGTTCGCGGTTCTACAGAACAACGTCTATGAATAAAACTGAAAAATAAGATTTTTTTTCTACGTATTTTCCAGGATAAAAAGTATCCTATTTTATGCCCAGGATAATAAGGTATAATTATACCAAGTTTCATCGAAATCGAACCGTTTAGTTTTCACGTGATGCCTGCACATACAGACAGACAGACAGACAGACAGACAGACAAAAATTTTTTTAATCACATATTTGGGTTTGGTATCTTGCAACGATCTTGCAACACCCCCGCTATTTATTTTTTCAATATTTTCAATGTACAGAATTGACCCTTCTACAGATTTATTATATGTATAGATTTCCACGGAGTTTTGTAGTGCTCTTCGTCACGCCGCCCGTGGTTGTTATCCGTACTAGAGGAGGGGATGCGAGACGCGCGGGTGATATCTGAATTTACCGGTACAATGCGCTGTCTTAACTGACCAACTTCAAATACCTACATGATTTAATTTTTAATTTTATCACACGACATACGCTACACAACGATCTATAGTGTTCGAATTAAGCGATAATATAGTAAAACTGTATAAAGCTTTACTGTTTCCATTTATTAGTACGAAAGAGACTTTAAACAAATCCTGTTAATGTTTAAATAAATCGTACACAAATGCGGATTACAGACCGGCACTTTTACTTTTATCGTGAAATAAATTCTACATAGTCATATTCCTATGTTTGATGAGCTTATTTACGAGTTGTCATATTATTTAACGACTTGTTATGAAACGCGAAGCTAACATTTTTACGAGGTCGCTTAGCGGACAAGTTCCCTTTGGTGATCCATGGCGCCGGCCTGCGCGTCCGGCGGCGGCGTCCGGATCAGTCCGGGCGGGTGCGACGCTGCGCTGTTTCCTGGACACTGAACAGTGAACACGTCTCGTTGACCATCATTGTGTTTTTTGCTGAACGTTTTTGGTCACACTTGTACAGTTCTGTTTAGATCAGCTGCATACAGTGTCGTAAGAATGATGCGTCATATCATCAAAGCGGGTTATCTGCCCTGAAACGCCTAATGCGCACGGCGCGCGCTGAATACGCTGCGAAGACGGTAGCTACTCGTATTGTGACCTCGACGTGGACAGTTGTATGTGCGATATTTATATCGTTCGCTTCTTGCAAAAGAAACAGATGTGACGAAAAATATCGTGCAAGCAAAAATATTTTTGCACTAGCAATACAAGTATCTCTTCGTCCATCATTTTGACCCGCGACAGTACCGAGACTGTATAATATATTATGCGTTTGGGGTGTGAGGTTGTTTGTGCAAAATCAATGTTGCCATTTATCTCCAAAACAACTAGTTCAATTTAAATTCGACTATTGAAATAAAATGTTTTTACTTTAAGATAGATGTTCACGCGAGGATGTGAACATGCCGACGCAGCAGGGCAGTGACCGCGATGAACCAGAATCAACCTCAATCTTAGTTATTTGTCACAAAATTATTGATCTACATCAACAATTTCACACAAATGCATTAGTATAAGTAACACACCTATACATGTAAAAATATTAATATAAATAGCATGTAAATCTGTAATAAACTCTCTTTTCTCTACGCTTCGAGCAACGCTGTTTCATTCGACGAGACCATCGACTCCTCTCACTGTTACTGCGCCTATAAATGGTTACCGATAGCTCTGGCCTTACTCAGCCTTAGTTATTGGTCGGTCCGTGAGGCTGCGGATCGGCAGTGAGAAAATCCCATCCGATACACCTTTCATCCTTCCCACCTTCCGTCTGTTGCCTTAGGTCTCATGGTAACAGGCATCCCGCACTATATATATACGTATATATATTGTAGCTATATGGTTAGGGCTAGGTTGTTAGGTGAAGATAGGATTGTTGCTAGGTTGTTAGGTGCAGGTAAGATTGTTGATAGGCTACAGTCAACCCCCTCACTGTACAGTCAGATAGCCTGAGTGTACATTTGGTCCTTCGAGCATTTTGAATCCGCGGCCCTCTCTGTCCCCCCTAAGATTAACTGACATAGACAGACAAACAGACACGTTTCAGAAGTTACAGGCTGGTGTCCTAAAACCGCATCGGTTTGTAGCACTCTGAGACAGACAGATACTGTACTTTGCTGTATCCTGTAGACATCTCTCGTCGGTAGCGATTCGGTGACTGGCCTTCCACAAGCGGATCTCACCAGTTCATTGAGAAGGCGCAAAAATACCGAGCCGAGAGTGTGGGAGAGGCGAGTACAAATAGGGTAGCTGTGTTAGGATTAGGGTAGGGACTAGGGACGCTCAAGAAAGAAGATTGATATAGAAGAAATCAGAAGACAATGGACATTATTAGAATCAACGAACTCATCAAAAGCCAGGAAAACGACTATATTGAACTAAAAAGAACATGGGATAACATTAAAAAGGACTCATCATCAAGGAAAACTCAAATATACATAACAGAGAGAAGAGCAAGATTGAACAGCGTGTATGAAAGAACATCGCAGAACCACAGACTTCTACAAGACCAAGAGATTCTATCGACTCACAAATATTTGACACTTAATTATTTCGACACTCATATACAGACCATTTATGATGCAGCTATAGACCACTTGCAGGAATGTGAAGACAAGCTACATCAGACTAAAACAGTCAGCGACAAACAAATAAACGACGATAAACAAGAAGACATGACTATTTCACCAAAGTTATTCGTTCAAAAATACAGACTAAACCAACTGAAGAAGAGAATTGAGACCGCAAAGACCGCCGTTGCCCAACAAAAACCCGAGTGGCAACTACAATCTCTCATTAATAATCTAGAAAAGCTGTTTCAAGATATAGAAGAAACACACATACAATTACTAATGGAGCAAAGTACAATCGACGACGAATATTTCACTAATGACTGCTTTACAAACGCACAAGAACAGTTCGAGGAAATAATACAAGATTTACATGAGCAAATCAACGACAAAACAGTACAAACGAGCAGAAACCACCCTTCTAAGTTACCAAGAATTACCATTCCTACGTTCGCTGGGAATTACGAGTCATGGAATTCATTTTATGATTTATTTAAGAAAATTATTGACGAAGATTGTACTATTTCCACAACAGAAAAAATGCAATACTTAAAAACGCATGTCCGCGGTGACGCGGAAAAGCTGATAAAGCATTTGACAGTAAACGAGGTCAACTATAAAGCAGCGCTTACACTGTTAGAAAATCGATACAAAGACGAGAGAAAAATAACACAGACGTTTATTGACAAATTAATAGACCTGCCCAAAATTCAGACTCCAAACGCCAAAATGTTACGTAACATGCATGATTGCATAAACGAAAGCCTAGAAGCGCTAAAAAATCAAAATATTGATATATCCACATGGAGCCCAATTTTAACCAGAATAGTAAATCGTAAGTGGGACCCTGACACCAACATGAGGTATGAAGACCAAAAATAGACAGCGGCATTATCAGTCAAAATACAGAGTTTGGCTGGATATTGTCGGGGTTTTGCTCAACGGAACCACGCAATACAATAAAAGTATTAAGTCTAATCACTCGTGCCGACGAAATCCAACTTAACAAATTCTGGGAACTAGAAGACATCACTGAAAATCACCAATTAAACAAAGAAGACCAACAGTGTGAACAATTCTACAAAGACACGACTCAAAGGAATAAAAATGGGACCTACACGGTCAGACTCCCTTTCAAAGACCCTTCTTTAGAGTACGGCAATACGCGTCAAAAAGCTGCCGCACGACTTATTCAACTAGAAAAGAGACTTGAGAAAAACAAAACATTACGAGAAAAATACAATGAGTTCATGAAAGAATACTTAGACATGAATCATATGATAAAAGTAAACAAAACAAATAATTATGAAGGGAAATATTACATTCCGCATCAACCTGTAATACGAGAAGATGCACTGACAACAAAATTACGCTGTGTATTCGACGCTAGCAGCAAGTCGACCACAAAAATAAGCCTTAATGATAACTTGCATAAAGGTCCACGATTGCAACAAGATTTAGCTACTATATTATTACGATGGCGCAAACACAAAGTTGCGTTTATGGCAGACATAGAAAAGATGTACCGTTACATAAAAATGCATAGGAATGATCAACCCTTTCAAAGAATATTATGGAGACGGACAACTAATCAACCAATAGAAGAATACGAGTTAACTACGGTTACTTATGGTACCACTGCTGCACCATACTTAGCCATAAGAACACTTCAACAGCTAGCAAAAGACGAACAAAAAACCTACCCCCTTGCCAGTAAAATCACCCTAGAATATTTCTATGTCGACGATGTATTGTCAGGAGATGAAAGTATAGAAAAAGCAAAATTTCTACAAAATCAATTAACCAACATGTTACGAGCTGGCGGATTCAACTTAAGGAAATGGTCATCAAATAGCGCAGAATTGCTAGAAAATATCCCCGTAGAAAACGTGGACGACAAAACGATAAAACTACCCTTAGATGAAAATAGAAAGTCACTAGGAGTAATTTGGGCACCAAACGAAGATAGTTTCCAATTTAAAATAACTATAACAACTATCGAGAACCCAACCAAAAGATTTATCTTTTCCGAAATCGCAAAACTATTTGACCCACATGGCTGGCTACAACCCGTCCTAATAACCATGAAAATGCTTATACAAGAGATCTGGATCAGCGGCATAGACTGGAACGAACAAGTGTCAGAAAGCATAAATAAAAAGTGGACCCACATTCAACAACAATTAAATCATATCGAAAAAATAAGAATACCTAGATGGCTACAATATACGACAGGAGTGCCTATTGAATTACATGGATTCAGTGACGCATCGGAGAAGGCATACGGCGCGGTAGTGTACTGCCGAACAAAGGTCAATAACACAACATATCAGGTGTCATTATTGCAAGCCAAGTCTAAAGTAGCTCCAAAGAAACATAAAACGACCTTGCCTCGACTCGAATTATGTGCAGCAGTATTATTGGCAAAACTAATTAACAAAGTAAAATCAGCACTTGATTGCGAAAATGTATCCATCTATTGTTGGACTGACTCTATGATTACTATGGGATGGATTAAAGGAGAAGCAGACCGATGGCAAACGTTTGTCGCAAACAGAGTGTCAGAAATTCAACAAACATTACCAAAAGCCACCTGGAATCATGTTATTTCCGCAGATAACCCTGCTGACGTCATATCAAGAGGCATAGAGCCCAGTAAATTGCAATACTGTGACTTATGGTGGAACGGTCCGCACTGGCTTCATACAAACAAAGTGATACCGACAAAAATAATACCAGAGCCTAAGGAAGAAGTTAAACGGTGCCTTCAGACAACCATAAAAACTAAAAACATAAATGATGTCATGGAACTATTTTCCAGCTTCACTAAAATGGTGAGAATCATAACATACTGTTTGAGATTCATAAGAAGACGAAAAAATACAGCGCTACTGACTTACGAAGAAATAGAGTGCACGACTAAACAAATTTTAAAAGAAGTACAAAAAGATGCCTTTCAACAAGAATACCAGATGTTACAAAAAAGACAACTATTGAAAAAAGGAAACAAATTGTCCTGTTTGGATCCGTTTATAGATGACGATGGACTTATCAGAGTAGGCGGCAGACTCCAACACTCCCAACTGCCCTATGATCAGAAACACCCTGTATTGTTGCCCTACAACGATCACGTGACAACAATAATAATACATGACGCACACTTAAGAACTCTACACGGCGGAAATCAACTCACACTATCATATTTAAGGCAAAAATACTGGATCATTGGCGGAAAACGAAAAGTAAAAAGCTACATAAACAAATGCGTTAAATGTATCAGGTACAAAGCAGAAACAGCGAAACAAAAAATGGGAGCACTACCAAGACCACGTGTGACACAATCATATCCATTTAGCCACACTGGATGTGATTTTGCAGGACCTATACAAGTACGATCAATGAAAGGTAGGGGTCAGAAGTCATATAAAGGCTACATAGCAGTCTTCATATGCCTTGCAACGAAAGCCATCCACTTGGAACTGGTAGGAGACTTATCAACAGAGTCATTTATTGCAGCGCTCAGGCGATTTATGGCCAGAAGAGGTCATGTGCATCACATGTACAGTGACAATGCGACGAACTTCGTGGGAGCAGCCAAATTCCTATACAAAGAAATTCTAGAAATCACTCAATCACCGCAGTTTCAAAATAAGTTAACTAACATAGGCACACAGTGGCACTTCATACCGCCAGCAGCGCCACACTTCGGCGGAATATGGGAAGCTGGAGTAAAATCTATGAAGCACCATTTAAGACGAGTAATCGGAGACAGCACCTTAACCTATGAAGAATTATCGACATTCCTTCACCAAATTGAAGCATGTCTAAATTCAAGACCATTATGTATACAAACAGAAAACATCAACGATAACATAGTACTAACGCCAAGCCATTTTCTTATTGGACGTGAAGCAGTGGGGGTACCTCACCCAATAGACAACATCAATACGGACCTTATAAACCGCTGGAAGCATATACAAAAGATGAAAAAAGACTTTTGGAATAGTTGGACAAAAGAATACTTACATCAATTACAACAGAGATATAAATGGAAGTCAAACGAAGAAAACTTAAAAGTCGGTGCGATTGTTCTAATTAAAGACGAAAACATAAGCCCAAGTAAATGGCCCTTGGCGAAGATTAAAGAGATTCACCCTGGACAGGATGGCGCAACCAGAGTGGTAACCCTCGAACAATCACAAGGGGCGGACCAAAAGAGATCAATACATACTTTGATACCATTACCAGTAAACGAAGACACAGATACGGCGGGAAGTAGGCAAACAACAGCGCCTTTTTTTTTTTTTTTTTTTTTAGGGTGGCAAAATCATCAAATGAGTCCTCCCGCCCTGGGTGGGGCGGGAGGGACTGTCAGACTCTTACTGACTAAAATCCACCCGTGTTCCGTCGGATGCCCTTTACGTTCCGGGGCCACGGTATCCTGGATTAAGAAAAATCCGCGACCCCGGCAGGCATTTGGCCCCACAAGGGGCCCCGTCGGTGACGCGTGAAACACGACGCGCCACCGACCCGGGCTTGGTCCTTGGTCGGACGGCGAGCATACCCATTACTCACCGTCCGCAAGCCCGCTCCGCCACTGTGCCCTCTGCTGTTCAGAGGGACACGCGTTGGAGCGTACACCCGACAGGCTATTTGCATACGGGCAAAGAAACCCCTTAGGCACACAGTGCCTAAGGAGAGTTTTTGCCCGCATCCCAGGGTGCACCGGCCCGAAAAACTGGTCTTCCCCCCGGACGTATCCGAGAGGGAACTCCAGTCCACGGGCGCACGTGGAGGTTTCCTGTCGGCGAGCATACCCATTACTCACCGTCCGCAAGCCCGCTCCGCCACTGTGCCCTCTGCTGTTCAGAGGGACACGCGTTGGAGCGTACACCCGACAGGCTATTTGCATACGGGCAAAGAAACCCCTTAGGCACACAGTGCCTAAGGAGAGTTTTTGCCCGCATCCCAGGGTGCACCGGCCCGAAAAACTGGTCTTCCCCCCGGACGTATCCGAGAGGGAACTCCAGTCCACGGGCGCACGTGGAGGTTTCCTGTCTTAGCACCCCAAACAACAGCGCCTGCGCAAACTAACTTAACAAGACTGAATACACACAAGGGAACACATAGCAAGCGTGCTATGCAAAAATCGACAGGCAAACTGCAATATTGGTTTTTAACTTTATTACTGATATTACAACTTTTAACTTCAGCTACGGCTACATATACTATCAAAAACTTAGAATCAGGACTGTATATAGAGCAAATGGGAAACGCTACGTTAGACAGAGGAACCTTTAGAATAGAAACAACCTACGACAGACACACGTTAAACCACAATTTAGCAATGGCAGAAAAAATCTTAAAAGAATTCAAAACATTATGCGATTACACTTCTAAAACAACAATCAACACACATTGCGATCAGTACTATCACCACCTACAAGAGGAAGAAGAAAAATTTAAAAGGACACATGAATACTTAACGGAAATCACCATTTCAAGAAAGAAAAGAGGTTTGTTAGGATCATTGATGACTTCAATATTCGGCGTAAATGATGAAGTTTACAGAAACTTAGAGTCACTACAAGAGAACCAACAAAAACTTATAGACGCAGCAAACCATCAGACGAAATTCATGATTACTACAGTATCGACAGTGAACCAAACAGAAGAAAGAATAAAACAAAAATTAGACAGATTCCAGACTAAGCTTAATCAAGCTCTAAGTTACATAAATGACCATGACCGATGGTACAAATCAGTTGACGGTAATCACCTACAAATTCAAGTTATGCAATCGTACCAATTGGCATACAACTATATTACAGAAATCAATAATTACTACTCAGGATTAATGGAAATATACATCACGAAAGCGACAGTATACAGTGTGCTTTCTCCAAAAAATATAGCAGATGCTATAGATAATGCAAACAACAAGATACCGTCAAATCTTCACATCATGCAGACTCAGGTACTTGACACCAGATTAACCGAAAACGACACGCATATTACAGTGCTATCGTACTTTCCGATTACAGAGAAATCGAAGTATACCTTTATGCACATCATTCCCATACCAATGAAAAATCAGGATGGTTCATTCACAGGCATAGACATTTCACAGACATTTATAGCTATAGATTACAACAATGAGAAATACTTTGAATTAACTAACGACGAATACAACAAGTGTTTGCATAGACTCAACAACTTTATCTGCTTTCCTGCGGCCGTCACAAACATGCAATTAAATAAAAATTGCATTGTTCGCATGATCATACAAGATGACAACTCTACGTGCCCTACGAGAACCTACAACATCAAAAACAATATTATCTGGAAACAAGTTCAAATGAAAAACACTTGGATATACCTTACGAAGAAAACAGAGACAGTGTCCATTGTGTGTGATGGAGAGAGAGAAGAAAGTTTCATCCATGATATTGAAATAATACAAATTTCAGAAAATTGCATTATTAAAACTACGGCCACTACATTAGTAGCTAAACGAGTACGCACAGTCAATGTTTTAGCGTCCTATAGTAGACCCCTTATATTTCAAATAGATAATAATTATTCTGTAATTTGGTCACATAATGATATTTCAAAAGAACAAGTAGTTTTAGATAGTTCTAAAGATATATTTAAGCACGTAGTAGACAAAGAAATGAGCCAACAAACAACCCTAGACAACACTATTTGGACCACTATCAAAACACAAACTTATGTTATTAGTTTTTCAACTTTATTAGTAATTTTATGTATTTGTTTATTAATTTATTGTTTTGCTCCACAAATAGCGGCCAGAATACGTGCTATGGTGGCATCAAGACGGGCAACGGTAGCACCAGCCAGCAGTTCTCATGACGAGCTACCTGTAGCACCGCCACGACCATCTGCGCACACTTACGCGCGGCCAGCTCCTCGGACGCAGCAGCCGACTCTCTACGAGATGAAGACCTTGAAGACCTACTCTTCTGAGACGCGCCAAGATGTTCACGCGAGGATGTGAACATGCCGACGCAGCAGGGCAGTGACCGCGATGAACCAGAATCAACCTCAATCTTAGTTATTTGTCACAAAATTATTGATCTACATCAACAATTTCACACAAATGCATTAGTATAAGTAACACACCTATACATGTAAAAATATTAATATAAATAGCATGTAAATCTGTAATAAACTCTCTTTTCTCTACGCTTCGAGCAACGCTGTTTCATTCGACGAGACCATCGACTCCTCTCACTGTTACTGCGCCTATAAATGGTTACCGATAGCTCTGGCCTTACTCAGCCTTAGTTATTGGTCGGTCCGTGAGGCTGCGGATCGGCAGTGAGAAAATCCCATCCGATACACCTTTCATCCTTCCCACCTTCCGTCTGTTGCCTTAGGTCTCATGGTAACAGGCATCCCGCACTATATATATACGTATATATTGTAGCTATATGGTTAGGGCTAGGTTGTTAGGTGAAGATAGGATTGTTGCTAGGTTGTTAGGTGCAGGTAAGATTGTTGATAGGCTACAGTCAACCCCCTCACTGTACAGTCAGATAGCCTGAGTGTACAATAGATAACATTATTGATAATTCAAACTAAAGATAAAGTAGTTGGCAAAGACACATACCTACCTACAGTTTTATTTTATTTGAGTCTTATGCAGAACACATAAAAATATATTTATATAATGTATTTTAAAACTACATTAAAAATGAAAACATAAATCAAAGCGAAAATTTTTTTTTTTAAATTATTATGACCAAAAAAACAAAAAAAAAATATTGATAAAATTTGAACGAAATCGACGTGAATATAAACGCGCTACGTTTGGTCGCCTCGGTTGTGACTACTTGTGACATCATAATGGCAAAGGGATTTCGTTAGTACTGTACCCTGAGCACGAGTTTTCAGTATTTGAGACGTAAAGTAAACTGGAACTTTGACAACTTCAAATTGACAATTTTCAAGGAAAAAATTAGTTCCTACTTCGCACACCAGAGGCGCTGTTCCATTTTTTCATACAAGAAACGCTGTAAATACTGGAAAAACGCTGTAAAGTAAAAGAGTGAAAACTCGTGCTCAGGGTACTGGTGTCAACTTCCGACTTCCATATGTAAATTGACTAAGCACATTCGTTTAGAATAAATACTTTATTTATAGTAGATACGGGTGGGGCAACTTTGGATGGGTCTCCATAGTTAAGCAACGTTTAGCGAGGTCTGAATTTGGATGGGCACCATAGTCAAAAAAATTTGGCGAAGTATAACTTTGGATGGGTTAAGCAAGTCTTGCCGAGGTCTGTCTCAGGATCTAGCCAAAGCCGAAGCTGTAGTCGAAAATTCACCCAGTTTATAAAAAGTAATTAAATGAGCAGACTGCCGTTGTATCGTGGGCAACGAGTGACGTGGACCTGGGGCTGTCGCAGCGCCGCACCGCACTGCCGAAGTGTCGCCGGCGACGCCGCCGCCGACGCTGCACGGTCTCCGCTAATTGACAACACGAAGAGAGCGCGCGTTGACGTCATTATTTTTTCATTAGACCCGGCGACGTCCGTCATTGTCTCCATGACGCACAAGTAATTGCCGCGGAAGGCTTCAGTGTGCCACACCGCGCGCCCCCCGCCGCTCGCCCCGCCGCCGCTCGCCCCGCGCCTGCTCGCTAATCCTCCGTGTTTGGCTGCCATCAGGCTTTATCGCTGCGATAATAATTACAATAGAATACAAAAACAATAATTTGATTTTGGACACACACAACAACAATAATAATAAATATTCAATAGGAATTTTGCTGAGCAAGTGAGCATGTCCACAACAAAAGTATTAAGTCTTAACAATTTAACACAAAAATCCAAGCACGCGATGTGAACAAAAAGCTCTTTACTGCGGAATGCATCTCCTCGTGATTCAACTGCGCGCAGCGGTTTATCACAATAGAATTAAATCGAACGATACGCTGGAGTGTCAGAATTTGTGTTATTGCATGTACGACTCACGGTCGCAGCAGCTGGAAAGCTGGCACGCTGGCACGCGGGGCACTCGCACATCTCCTCGATACGGCTCGCATTGTGAGGAGGTTTCTTTTTGAGGAGGTTTGTTTTATGAAAAGCAAATGGGTTCTAGGACTATTTAAAAACGCATGTTGCCACGCTCTGGAGTGGTTCTAAATTTGTAAAATACTGCCGGCACTACCTACACGCCGTAAAATCCTTCCCTTAAAACTTAATTACCCCTTTTCACCAATTTATGGGGTGATTTTTGAAAAAGCCAATACGTGTTTTTTTATTTTTTATCTAATTTACCGAATTTCAGATTCATCGGTTAGCACGTTATGATTTTCCTATACAAACTTTAACATCGTCTAGATTATCATTGGAGGGTAGTTTCAAAAAACTAATAATGCCCATTTTCACCCCCTTATAGCTGAAATCCTTTCTTAGTGCTCACCTACATAATAAATTGCAACTACCATCCAAAATGCAGGTTATACGTTTAGCTATTTTAAATTCTTCCCTTTAAACTTGAATACCCCTTTTGACTAACTTGAAGGGTGATTTTCGAAAAATCCAAAAACACGTTTAATTTCTGATGTAGTATAATATAAATACTGATTTTCACATTCATCAACCCAAGCGTAATGTTCCCATACAAACTTTAACATCGTCTAGATTACCAATGGAGGGTAGTTTAAAAAAAATAGTAGTGCCAATCTTTTTTATTAACTTATGTTGTTATTCATGGCAAGTTTTAAATGTATAAACCCAAGGAATAAGATTTTTCATACAAACGTTTTCACCCCTTAGAGGAAGATTTTCGCAAAATCCCGTCTTATTGCACCCCTACATAGGTAGACTGCAACTGCTGTCCAAAATTTAAGTTAAGTACTACGTTTAGCGGTTTCGGCTGTAGTCGAGTCTTAATACAAAACCCTGTTCTTTTATACATATAGGTACATAATATGTATAGATATAAATGATATAATATGTATTAAATGTTTTTCTACTATATTTTCCAATCATTTTATCAAAGTCTCTTCATAATAAAGCAGTACCAGTATGTAATGCCTTATATGGAATTTTAACAAATATCAATGTTTTGTTGATCTGAGACCACTGTGCTGCACGTATTTTTTTTTTTGGACCACGATAATTGCTGGAAACATCAAAAATGTACATCCTTACAATCCTAAGAATATAATTATAACAAAACTCAAAACATGGTCCTCATATTTTGCATACGAATATCTTCTGGCAGCCTGGTCTATTTTGTAACCATATCAATAAAATTTAAAACAAAAGAGGAGAGAGAACACTACCCTGGGGTACGCCACCAATAAGGGCACAGAAACAATTAGAAAGATTATTGTCAAATCCTAAATTAACGCGAGCGAAACCGTACTAAAACAGTTAAATATACATTACCATCAATTAATATGGTAGGTATAGACGACTTGTTAGAACAATTATAATTAAATGAATTATTCTTCTAGTGCGTCCATGCCGTGTGCTCTGAAAAAGTCTTATGACGAGTAAGTAATGGGTATCTCGCATAGAAGGTAGACTACAGGAAACAATCGTTTTGCAAAATATATTGCACAGTTAGATGATGAGGCTTACTGCCGTGCCGCGTGCGGGGGCCGCGTGACGATTCACGTGGCGAAACCTGGAAGCCCTAGCACCGCGCGGGTCAACTTCTCTTCAGAACTTTTATAAAAGAAAGTTACCACCGTCACTGGTTTTGGTAACGTTCATTTTTAGGGTTCCGTAGCCAAATGGTAAAAAACGGAACCCTTATAGATTCGTCATGTCTGTCTGTCCGTCCGTTTGTAACAGCCACTTTTTTTCTAAAAAAATCCTAACGAAAAAACGTAAGGAAAAAACCTAACGAAAATACCTGACACCACGCATCGTCTAACGTCGTTTCAGTTCGGGAGACTTCGGCATAAAGGTACGGACAGACGTGCTCATAAAGGTACGGACAGACGTGCACATTACTAGCACGAAAGCATGCTTTTATTGAGGGAGAGGGAGAGGGAGGAGAACGTTTCTTGACGTTTCACTTGATTGACGTGGCTGACCATAGCCTAATTAGAACAGTAATAAATATAATAAATAAATAATTATAATTGCATAAGGTGATAAAAAATGCTATGCAATAGCTTTTTTTTTATTCTTCTTATTTTGTGAGCATTTTTTTCATTACCGCTATGTGGATAATAATAACTGCTATTTTTTTGTATTTTTAAATGTTTTTTATTTCTTTTTTGTAAAAATACCTAAAAATGTAATTTATAAGTAAAAAAAAATGAATAAAGAAATAATAATTATTCATAAACGTTTTTACAGAAATGGGTGTAAACGTAGCCACAGAAATGCAATATAGTTAAGTCTTATGTACTAGTTAAATAGTTCATAAATAAAAACAAGTGTAAAACTTAAGAACATAGGTATAAGATATTTAACTAGGGAATTAAATTAAATGTAGCGACCTACCTGAACTAAGTTACTAAAAACCTGTGTTTCAGGTCATCACTTCAACCGTTCAACGTGATTTAATTGGGGCTAATTTGTGTAAAGTAGATCATAAAAATAAACACGTTCATCGGCTATAATAAAAGCAAACTTACATTTAAAACTATTCTAAACAATTACGGAAACAATAAATCAATATTTGCATCGTTTGTTTATTTCAAGGTTGCAAACATGCAATTTTAATTAGGTGAAGAAATGTGCAATCTTACAAAAACAACTTTATGTTGCTAGATCAGCTAATGATCCATTCTTATTTTATTTTCTGATTTTAATTACTATCTAACTTATTTATCTAAGATAAAGCCTCCTGCAGACACACGCGATTAATCGCGATGCGACAACGAGCCAAGCTAATTTCCACTCTAAAACGGCGGCATGTCGCCCCGCGCGATTAATCGCGTGTGTCTGCAGGAGGCTTAAAACTACTGCTTAAGTGGTAAGATAAGGGTATTGGGTGGCACTCTTAGGCAACTTCGTAGTCAATTGAGTTGATGTAGGTCATCTCTGCGTATTTGCGCGCCGGACAACTTGCATCGTCAGTAGGATGGTCACATTTCCTCTTAAAGCGTTTGCACGTCGCACATTGATGGGGAGAAGATTTGCTGCTACATTCCTTGAAGGAGTGTCCAGTCTCTCCACAATGATTGCAAGTAGTACTAGTTTCTCGGTAATACTTGGCTACGTGCCCGTACTGTTGACAATTGAAGCATCTGGTCACTATAGTGAAATCTCTCACAGGGCAAGATGTCCAATTAATAAAAATTCGACTTTGGTTGATCATAATTTTTCTTATGCTAGCCGGGAGTTCTATTATGTAGTTGCATTGCAGGTAGTAAGATCTTTTTACCCGATTTATGGCTCAATTTGATGCTCTCAAGGAAGGACTCACGAGTTATATTCGGCAACTTGTCTGTAAGGTTTTGCTCGTAAATAGAATCAAAAACTTCTTTCTCGGTGAGGGCAACGGGGACACCAATGACAGAAACCCTAAGACGGCGTTTGGAAGGTTCTTCTATTGTAAGGCCCGACGATACTAGTTTTTCTGAGTTCTTGAGCTTGTCAATATCACCTTTATTTTCGGTGCTAATCAAAACGCCCACATTTTTCATTTTTCTCAGGCCACGGGCATGAAGCTTAAGTTGTTCGGGTGAGATTATCTTTTGTACGAGTGACTTGGTGGCGTCACTTGTTTGGGTCTTATCGCTGGGATAGATGGCGATTGAACTCAGGTTTGCAGGGCGAACGAAGTTATCGGAACCTTTCTTCACCATGCTAGCATAAGAATTATTTTCCGAGGGTTTCTCCACTTAGTCTCAACTACCTATTTGAACTGCTGGAGAGAGTCCACAAAATTCTGGTGAGCCTTGAGATGCTGGATTGTGGTATGGGCCTGGATCGTTTTCGACTTTAATGACTGATATAGGACGGCCATTTGAGAAGTCCCAGTTGAGACCTTCCGGCAAAGATCGGAGACACGAAGTTTCTGTTCTGTGTTCATTTTGTCTTCACCAACAATAGTGCATACTTCGTTGAGGATAGAATCTATAGATCCTGGATGATGGTAATTATCTTTATTTTTTGTGTATTTGTTACGCGATTACTTCGCCAATTGTGGACCGATTTTCAAAATTCTTTTTATGTTCGAAAGAAGATACTTCTGTAGTGGTCCCATAGTCACCAAGTCAGGATCTGATGATTGGATCCTGGAGAAATCGAGGGTAACACTCAAATTTTAATGGCCCACACATCGTTTTTCTGAAATCTTATGAAGTAATTTAAGTACTTGCGTATGATGCATCATCTTATGTAGCTGAGCTGATGATGGAAGGTACAACTCCTTAACAGTAAGGAGTAGGCATAGTTGATTTCACATATCTCCGGAACTACAAGTCTGATTTAAGTAATTCTTTTTTTGTTGTACTAGAGATCGTTCAACTTAGGGAATACTGTAAGTTTTATCAAAATTGGTTAAAAGTAGTTTTTCTGATAGGGAATTTTATTAGCTTATTGTGTACACAAGCGATGTTAATACCGGTGTGCTACGGATTACAAAATTCTAGTGAACGTGTAAGAAAATGACGTATTTAACAAGAATTTGGGTCGAATATAAACTAAAAAGAGTAAAATAAAAAACTTAAAAAAAAATAACCGCCTTCAAAAACCACCACAATAAACTGGCCAAGTGCGAGTCGGACTCGCCCATGAAGGGTTAGAAGCAAGCACAGAAATATTAAAAACAGGAGAAGTGGCAAGGGGGCGTGTCGGTGAAGCCTTGGTGTTGATCGTTTAGCTCAGCTATCACTTGTACTATTTTATTCTTGTTTTCATATATTACTCCGACCGTATTGTTTTTGCATTAAATACATTGCTCTTTTACAACCACCTCAGTCTATTACCGAGTGATTTGACAAGCAATGTGAAACTGACATAACGATACCTCACCAAGTCGTAATGTCGCATGGTGCGTCCGTTGTATTTGAGCGGGAGAGTCGTATCCGCCCCCCGTGTCGCGACAACACATAATGATAATTGTTTGTGTGAGTAAATTATACCGAAAAAGTACGCTGTAGTGTAAAGAATTAGGTTTATATTTAAATGACTGAGTTGATGATGGCGCGTGTGTGCAATTATCCGTAGTATTGTTTTGACAGAATTGTGTGCGCAATATTATCGTTATGGAGGGGCAATTGTGGCTTCATCGGATTTCTATACATTTTGAATTCCACGCCATATCTGAAGCAAGCATAGATTAGGGCTATAATTATATTGAGATTTGTAAGTAATATACACAAACAATAAAAATAACTTTGTTTTTCATAATGTTTGATGAATGGCAAAGTTATATTTGCGGTTTTTGAAAATGTACTATATCTCAAAAATTGCTAACTGTATCTCATCCAAACCAATTTTCGTTGGAAGTTTTTGTTGAGGTCTACATTACGAGTATATATTTTTTTTTAGTTTTATCATTCTCTTATTTTAGAAGTAGGTAACAGGGGGGGGACACACATTTTACCACTTTGGAAGTGTCTCTCGTGCAAACTGTTCAGTTTAGAACAAAACGTTAGAGCTTGTGTTAAGCTCTGCTTAGCTTGGGACTAGATGGCGTTGTGTGATAGTTGTGGAATATTATATTATTATTATTTAAAGAATCAATTCTTAAGAATAATCAATTTATTAAAAGAGAAAGGGTTTTGAAATGGTTCCTAGATTTTAAGAGCTAGTACATACTGGGCGCTCGGCGTTGCGTTGAGCGCGCGTTCGTTGCGTACACATACCGCGTAACGCCTTGGCCACGTAGACGGGCTATGTTACTAGACAACTGATAAACATACTTATATATTTCTAAATACATACATATTATTATAGATAAAAACACCCAGACACAGAACAAATGATCGTGCTCATCACACAAACATTTGTCCTGGGTGGGAATCGAACCCACGACCTCCGGCATAGCAGTCAGGGTCACTAACCACTAGACCAACAGGCCTGTCTGCCTGTGTTAATTTATAACAATTTGATAGTTTATTTTCCCTTGAAAGGTTTTTGGGTGAGTTATTGGACTTAATTTTGAAAGCCTAAAATCAAGTTAAGTGATACAGTACGTGTTAGTACCGTGACTTGGCGCGGATGGAGTGCTAGTTACATTAAGTTGTTTCGAATCGCGAACTCGCAGTGGCCGACCGTGGATAGGTACTGCAACACTCGGAGCCTTCTCTCAGCACGCTCAGCAATGCCGAGTGCATTACTGAGTCTCAGTCTCAATCCCACAATTTAGATACTGGAATACTATAGCGAGCGCAGAAATCAAGTGTAGCACTAGGTGCCTAATATTGCATCGGGCATGGGGCTAACTAGGCGCGCCTAAACTCGAATATAGCGAGTAGGTTATGTATACATGTACACTTTTCCGGAAGCTATAAACAGCGTCGTGTGCACAGCCGAGTGCTGTTAATGTGTCCCGGACCGGCGGCGGCCGGCGCGGCGAGCCATCGATCTTAATGTAGTGCCCCGCGACATCCCTTTACGACCTCAGCCGCGCGCGTGCCCTCAGCCATCGACACACTAACATGCATTCATTGTCCTTTCTTCTTCGCAGAAAGAAGTTGGCAGATTTTAGGACATTGCGCATTATGTAAAGAGCGTGTGCAATGTGCATGCGAAGTCCCGGCATTTTAGAGACACTAACATTGAGTGGGTCGGATTGTGAGCCCGTGGCTTCGCCTGCTTGACTTGTTGTTTAAAGTACCGTAGACCTTCTTCAGATTCTTCACAAACTGCTCAGTGTGTCTCAACTATAAATATATATGTAATAACAAACAGGCATACGTAACGTACTGATGACAGTACACTCGAGAGCAATGAATCCGGGTCACTTAAAGAATGTTAAAAATCTCGGAAACTAAAAATGATAGGTTAATGCAATAAATTGTATTTAATAGACAATGTAATACTCCTTAAATGAAAGTAAAAAAAATATGAGTCACCATACATTTTATTAACACAAAATTACATAAAGAAAAAAACTGTTGATCTCTCCTTAAAACAAAAATAGGAAACATGAAATTTTTGAACTTTATTACGATTTTCTTGAATTTTAATACTTCGTATTGCCTCCTCGTGCTTCCATTACTGTGTTTACGCGGTTTGGCATGCTGTACACCAAGTTCCTTATACGATTTTGAGGAATATTCTCCCATTCCTCTGTGAGAGCAATTTTGAGCTCACGAAGCGTGATTGGGGGAGGGTTTAGTTGTTTTACGCATCTGCCTAGCTCGTCCCAAGCATGCTCGATCGGGTTGATATCCGGGCTGCGCGCTGGCCACTCCATACGAGTAATGTTCATCTCTTGAAGGTAGTCATTCACAATCCTACCTGTATGAGGTCGGGCATTGTCATGCATAAATATAGCATCCTCACCTAAATTGACCATAAATGGACCAACGTGATCATTGAGGATTTCTTCCACATATCTTACGCTAGTTAAAGAGCCGTTTTCTATGATCACCAGCTCTGTGCGACTTTCAGAAGAAATTCCGGCCCACACAAGTACAGACCCACCACCGTAGGCTACTTTTTCTTCGATGCATGCTTGCTTGAATCTTTCCCCTGGTCTTCGATACACTCTGTGTCTTCCATCGTGCTTGTAGAGCATAAATTTTGATTCGTCGGAGAACATAACTTTTGACCAATCTTCAATACTCCAATTTACGTGGCTCTGGGCATATCTTATCTTAGTCTTGAAATACGATGCCCACGCTCCAGTTTAGGGCCGTTGCAGGTCTAAGGGGTTTTAAGTTAGATTCAGCAAGCCGACGTCTTACTGTCCATGCACTTGGGTTACTTCCTCCAAGGCGTCGAAACTGATTGGTGAGTTCAGTTCCTGTGAGAAAGCGATTTCGAAGCATGGTGTTCACCAAGTATCGGTCTTCTCGTGCTGTGGTACACCTGGTTCTGCCCGTTCCTGGTCTGCGTAGGTTAGAACCAGTTTCTTCGTAACGTCGGAGAACTCTTTGTACTGTTGACAGCGACACACCGACAGTCCTGGCTGTATCGCGCTGACTCCGGCCGGTTTCCAGCATTGTAAGTATTCTGGTGCATTCTTCAGGCGTAAGCGACATAATTTCAGCTTGAATAATGAATATAGAGCACTATCAACATGGTTTATGTACCCACATAAATGACAGATTACAAACAAAAGCAAAACCAAATGCTGTAATTTCGTAGTTCCATCTTCGAAAGTGGCCCTTTTTCAAATTTGTTTTTTTTATGATATAACTTTACAATAACTGAGAAGTTTTAATACCTTCATTTAAGGAGTATTACATTGTCTATTAAATACAATTTATTGCATTAACCTAGCATTTTTAGTTTCCGAGATTTTTAGGATTCTTTAAGTGACCCGGATTCATTGCTCTCGAGTGTACTTTAAGCATCCGTGTTTGCAATAAATCCTGTAGTTCTGATTTTTTGCAGCTTATTTATGATGAAATTCATTGGCCCACCAATGAATTATCCAAGTTTGAGTCCTCGAGCGCCGAACGTAACTTTGTTAATACTAAATACATAATTAAATAAGCAATAAAAGTATTACACATAGTATAAAGCAAAGTCGCTTCACGCTTTCTGTCTGTTCCTATGTGTGCTTAGATCTTCAAAACCACGATACGGATTTTTTTAATAGATAGAGTGATTCTAGAAGGAATCAGGAAGATTTATCTTCTTCTACTACTTATACATGTTACGGCTAATACCCGAAGTGCGGTTACACATAGTTTTAACCAGCTAAAGCTAGGTGTAACCGACCACATGTGGTTAAACCTAGATGTATTCTTCCTTCATAGGCGGGGCTCCTAGTTCTGGGTGGTTTAAAAAAAAATTAAATCGACAGAGGAAAAGTGCGAAATTGGCGCGAACGAAGTCACGGACGGAGTGCTAGTAAATGTACATGACAATGTTTTTTTTTCTGATAACTTTAGTTGTTTCTAGCGTTTATTGCCAGTGGTACTACCCGTTGTACTACCAGTAGTACCACGGGAAAAAAAATTACCCGTGGTACTACCAAGCAATCTTGTAGTAACAAGGGAAATTTTTATTTACCCGTGGTACTACTCACTTATTTTATACTAGCTTCTGCCCGCGGCTTCGTACGCGGATCCTGTTGCTTATGCCAGCGACAGCGGGGTCGTCAAATTCGAAGATCTGAAATTAACGTCTGATGTCCATTACCAAGAGCCCGGGGACGGGAAAACAACGGGATGCGCGAGACGATTCGAGATGCTCCAGATCTTCAATTTTTATACGTCAACAGAGAATGCTCATCAGGCTGAACAAATCTTGCTAAGACGTCATTCCTAAACATGTTATAGTATAGCTGGGCTCTTGGAGTTCCACATCAGGTGTTCCAGATCTTCAAATTTATTTTACAAAATAACTTTTCTTTCGGAAGTCGGTGGCATAAAAGACAACGAAATAAAAAAAAAACAAAGCCACCGACTTCCGAAAGAAAAGTTATTTTGTAGGTTATTTTACCCTTTTTTGTGGTTGTTTTTGAAGGTGGTTAATTTTTTTTTTTATCTTCTATTTTAATAACGTAAGCCACACAAAGTCTTTCCACCGATGCGGGGTCACTTGACGAAGCCCTTCTTTGAAAAGGCTTCGTATTTCATTTATTTTGTTTGGTGTCAAGTTTCAAGGCCTTTTTATTAAAGTTCTGCCGTTTTGTAAGAAAAAAGGGTTAATATATCCGTTTTACCATGTGCGAGATCAACACTGATGGCATCTGTATTTTTTTTGTAATCGTCTTAGAAATATAAAAACGTATACGCGAGCAGTTTCCTATGGCTGCGCTCTGGCTTTGTATAGATTGGAAATACGCACCGAAGCGACCAGCTGTTTCATAAGCGAGCTCGTAGCTGTTTCAAGAGATTTACCACATATTGAACTGTTTCTATTCAAACTGCAGTCACATTCATTGCACACAGTGGCTACAGCTGCAGGTCCCGTGCAACCCGCGGTCACCGCCGCCGGCTGGCTGCAGCCAGTGAACGCGTGATCTCGTTTCGTCTTTATTGGCTCTCACTTTACGGAGCTTTCGTCGACATTTCGAACAAAGCTATTTCCAATTTTGTCGAGTGCTAATGCTATGGAATTTAGATTTCCTCGTAAGAATCGAGGATTCAATAAATTCCGTCGTAACAGAGATTTCCACATTTTGATAAGTGCGTGGCGCGTCCTGCTCGCAGTCAGTAGGTGTCTCGTGTCTCGACTCGAGCGAGTGATGAGACTTGTGACGTCATGAGATAGTTGACCGGCCGCGCGCCGAGAAGTTTTAAAGCGGACGGGAAACTTCGTCATTTATGAAGATAATTGAAAAAAAAATTCAATGGGCTTCATTGCAAGTTTAGTACTATTTTTTAAAAATAAATAAAAAAAATTGGAAACTTCCTTATTGGTTTTGTTTTTATTTTTGTATGAAAATCCTAATGCGGTTCACATAATACATCTACCTACCAAGTTTCAACAGGATAGCTCTTATACTTTCGACAAAAAGTGGCTGTGACATACGGACGGACAGACAGACAGACATGACGAATCTATAAGGGTTCCGTTTTTGCCATTTGGCTACGAAACCCTAAAAATCGATATACTTACCAATTACTTTTTAAAACACAGATTTTTAATTTTATAAATGCTTTTTTTTTCGAATGCACATTTGTTTGTATTTTCATATTTTATTTTAGTTAATTTTCATTGCAATACAAGGAAAACCAAATGGGTATGCCTGTGAGGTTATTGTATTTGTTTATTAATCGATTCAAATCAATTGATTTATGTAAATATTTTAAATGTCATTAGATGCTGGCAATATTTTACCAGCGTTAAAATCCAGAAAACTTCCGTTTTTCAATAGAGTTACTTTTTTAAGGAATTATTGTAGATTGTAGTGGAAACGTAAATACCTATATTTTTATGGCAAAATTAATGCAAGTAGTATTTTCTACCCGACTACGGCAAAGCCAAAAGGAGGGTTATGATTTTGACCGGTATGTATGTATGTATGTATGTTTGTCTGTTACCTCATAACTTCTAAACTACTTATCATAACATGACAAATGAGGTGTCGTTAGAAGCGTCTCAGTTGTCCGCTGGTTATAGGGTCACCAAATCCAATATGGCGCCCTCTTGGGGATGTAAAGTCGTAACCGAAAAAAAAAAATTCGCACAGTATCGACCTGGGTATCAAATTAAAGGGCTTGATGAGCACATTTGAAATATATATACTTTAAGCGGCGGCTTTAATTTTATAATAAAAAAAAACGAGGTGGAAAAAAAAAAAGGTGGTGGGATCTTCATAATAATACATTATATAGCTTTTACTACTTTGCCTGTTTCTAACAGTGTCATCATGGGTATCAATCTGTGGGGAACCGATCAATTTACCGAATTTTGTTTGTTCGAATTTCATTATACCGAAAACTATATCTTTTGCTATATGCATTATTTGACTTATTTTCTGATCATCGAAGTATCATTAGCCATAAGTATTATTTTACCGAAGTATGTTCCGCCGATTAACAAAATAACTTTTTACTATTGACCGAAGACTCTTTGAAACTTTTTTCAATTGCCAAATGATTTATTTGCCATATTTTTACCATACCGAAACAACATTTTACCGAAAAATTAAATTACTGTCATAAAAATTCAATATATTGTCACAGTCTAAAAATCCTAACTTTGTGGCGGAAACGAAATGCTGCAAAGCCGACTTTACGTAGTCTTGTCTGCCCTGCCCCTAGAGTGTAATTTAAAATCGCGTAGGCGCGGAAGGGTGGGGTGGCCCGCGAGCTGAGGAGCAGGTGGTTAGAACGGCCGCCGCCGCGGCTGAGGCTGGCCGGCGAACCGAAGCTGCGGTGGTGACCGTTTAAATCATCTGCGACGATAAGCTCGCGTGGGGTCACCCAAAACCCCGCAGCGCCGGAGCCATGACAGAAACAATGCTTGTTGCATGCTTGCTTGAATGCTGCGTGTTTGCTGCATGTTGCATGCTGCGTGCTCGCAGCATGTTGCATGCTGCATGCTTGCTTGCACGCTGCAAGCTTGCTTGCATGTTACATGCTTGCTTGCATGCTGCATGCTTGCTTGCATGTTTTGTGGTGCTTGTTTGCATGTTGCATGTCTGTTTGTATGCTGTATGCAAGTGTATCACAATACAAACCTTTTTACAAACACAAAAACAACACAATACACAAATAACAAGGCACAAAATAGTATCAAGTATCACACAAAATCCGCAAAAAGATTCGAACACACGTGCTAGCCTGCAGAACACCCATAATAGTCCAACTATGTAATTAACAGCAAATGTCATTAATGATAATACAATACCCTAATACTTCGAACAACCGTCATTTCGAGTAAGTGTAACATCGGTAAAAAGTTTTTCGACCAAATGAAGTGTTGGAGTAACGAAAAAAAAACGAATAGATAATAGGTTAACTGAAACAGTGGCAAACGTGACTTCGATGAACTAAAAAAAAACCAAACGATAATAGTTGAAAAGTTTTAGGTCAAATGAAATTCGGTCAAACGTTTTTCGATCTTATGATAGGTAACCATTAAATCAAATATTATTAATAATATAACCCCAAAATGGTGTAAATAAAAAATTAGTTAAAAATAACTAAAACCCGACTACGAAAAAAACGCGCACTGAACAGTATAAAACAAGAACAATATTCATTTGACCGATATTGTGCTAGCCGTGGTCGTATGCCACCTGCGGTTGTATCACACAATCTTTATTGGTTAGGTGGCATAAGACCACGGCTATTACTTAAAAATTTCTGTAACACGGATTGTTCTTGTTTTATATTTTTCAATGCGCGATTTTTTCGTAGTCGGGTTTTAGTTATTTTAACAAATTTTTTTTATATTATATTCAACCCCCATGAAAAGTAGTTAACACGGGTAATAAATAAAAAACCGGCCAAGTGCGAGTTGGACTCGCGTGAAGAGGGTTCCGGACGATTTATTTTTTGCCTACCTATAATTTTAACCGCAAGTAATAGATGAATTGAAATTTACGAATAATTGAAGATTGGTACGCACAATATTGAGTGATTTACCATGTTATTTTAATATCATGGACTTCTTATATGTTTTTCTATAATCTATAAGTAGAAAACTAATTTCTGTATTTTTTTCAAAATTTTAGGTTCAGTAGTTTCGGAGATAAGGGTGGGGGAATGGTCAAATGGTTTTTTTTCTTGAATAACTTGGAAACTATTTATTTTAATATTACAAAAAAAATACATTTAAGATTTTCTCAAGAAGACCTTTCATTTGATATGTCACACGATGCAGTTTTCAAATATATTTTTTTTAAATTCCCCGTCTCCCCTAAAAATTATCTCCCATATATACAGATTTCATCGCCCTTCAAAAACAAGCATGCCTAAACGTCATCTCGGTCTATGCACCCCAAGTGAACTGCCCAGAAATAGAGAAACAAGAGTTCTGGGAAGATCTACAGACACTTTTAACCACCATACCTGCTACGGAACAAAAAATAGTATGTGGCGACTTAAATGGCCATGTGGGTGTAAATCGTGGCAGTTTTGAAGGATGTCATGGAGGCTTCGGATATGGAACGCAAAACAACGATGGGGTTACCATCCTGGAGTTCGCGACATCTCATAATCTGGCAATAGTGAACACCTTTTTTCAAAAGAAAGAAGAGCACCTAATAACCTATAAGAGTGGAGGCTCAAGGACTCAGATTGACTATATTCTGGTAAATAGACATGACCTGAAATTAATTAAAGATTGCAAAGTTATACCTGGGGAACCCCTCACGTCCCAACATAGGCTGTTACTCACAGTTCTGAAATTGAAAACACCTATTAAAATCAAGAGACCGAAAGTGGAGAGAATTAAGTGGCACGAACTCGCCTTAAATAAAGGCAGGGCACTGATAGAGCTCGTAGAGGACTACCTGAGTAAAAACCCCCAAAGTGATAATCCAACATCCACCTGGGCTTATTTTGAAAATTTCTGTGTCGCTACAGCTAAGCGTGAGCTAGGAATCAGCAAAGGAGGCCTGCACAATGCAAAAGATACAAACTGGTGGAACAAGAATACCAAAGACAGTGTCTCTGAAAAGAAGCGCTTGTTTAAGATCTGGCAAGAAACCGGCTCGGATGAGGATAAAAAACTATACAAACAAGCAAGGAAAACTGCAAGAAGAACCGTAGCCATTGAAAAGGAAAGAGCTGACTCAGACCTGTACGAGCGTTTAGAAGTAGCGACTGACAATGAAATATATAAAATAGCAAAAGCGGTACATAATAATTCCAAAGATTTCAAAGCTACAAAGTACATTAGGAGCGCTGAAGGCACGCTACTCACCGACGACAAGGAAATCTGTAAGAGATGGTACGAATACTATCGGGAGCTTCTTAACGAAGAATTTCCAAGACAGCCGGAAATTGAATCACCCATGTCACAAGGACCTGTGAATGAAATAACTACACAAGAGGTCAAGAAAGCAATATCCAAGATGAAAAATCGTAAAGGGATAGGCCCAGATAATATACCCGCTGAGCTCTGGAAAGCCTTAAACGATGATGGAGTGATATGGCTCACTAAGCTGTTTAATGAAATCCTGAGAAGCGAAACAATGCCAGATTCTTGGAGAAAGAGTGTACTGCTGCCATTTTACAAGAACAAAGGAGATGTTCGAGAATGCGCAAACTTCCGTGGCATAAAACTCACATCACATACCCTCAAGATCTGGGAACGTCTCCTAAGTGAACGTCTCCTAAAACTTACTAATGTAACAGAAAATCAGTTTGGTTTTACTGCGGGGAAAGGAACCACAGACGCAATTCACGCAATCAGACTGGTAATGGAAAAGGCTCGTGAAAACAAGCAATGCCTATGGATGGTCTTCATCGATCTCGAAAAGGCGTTTGATCGTGTGCCGAGAAGTTTGATATGGCAAGCTCTCAGGGCTCAGAATGTGCCTGAATACTATGTCAGACTGTTAATGGACATGTATCAGAACGTGCAGACTAGTGTAAGGAGTCCAGCCGGCATATCAGCTAGTTTCGACATTAAAGTAGGAGTTCATCAAGGTAGTGCGCTGAGCCCCTTGCTATTTAATATCACAATGAACTACCTTACTGAGACAATCCAGAAACCTACGCCGTGGAATCTTCTTTACGCAGATGATGTGGCCCTGATCTCCGACAACATACAGAGCATACAGGAAAACCTGGAACAGTGGAGGCGATCTCTCGAACTAAATGGGTTGCGAATAAGTAGAACGAAGACCGAGTACATGGTCTGCAACTTCAATCCCGATAAATCTAACCTATCGAGTGTAGACATCATGCTAGATGGTAAAGCCCTGCCTAGAGTGAAGGCCTTCAAATATCTTGGCTCAGTTCTAGCGGAAGACGGATCGATAGACGCCGACATCACGCAGAGAACTATTTCTGGGTGGAATAAATGGCGTTCCTTAACGGGAGTCTTATGCGACACAAAAATGCCGGTAAGAACTAAGGGCAAGGTTTATAAAACTGCTATACGACCAGTATTACTCTATGGTAGTGAAACCTGGGCTACGAAGAAAACACAGGAACAAAAACTTCATACCACTGAAATGCGTATGCTACGCTGGGCAGGTGGAGTTACGCTTAAAGATAAAGTGCATAACATACACATAAGAGGGAGTTTCAAAGTTGCACCTATTTCTGAAAAACTTACCGAGGCCAGACTGAGATGGTATGGGCATGTGCTGCGAAGACCCGATAACCATATTGTTAAAAAGTGCCTTTCCATGGCTACAGTAAAGAGAGGGAGGGGCAGGCCACAGACAACTTGGATGACAAAAGTCCTGAACGACATGAAGGAATGTGGCCTGTCAGGCGACGATGCTAAACAGCGGAATAGATGGCGCCTCAAGATTAAGAAAGCCGACCCCGCGTAACGGGATAAGGCGAGGACAAAGAAGAAGAATATACAGATTTCATCTATTTACGTCACATCTCTGTGCTTGGGTCACAGGAATTGGTATGTGTACCAAATTTCAACTTAATCGGTCAAGTAGATTCGGAGATAATTGTCTGTAAGCGACAGACAGACGGACACACGAGTGATCCTATAAGGGTTCCGGTTACGACTTTTCATCCCGTAGAGGGCGCCATATTGGATTTGGTGACACGTCACCTACCCTATAACCAGCGAACAACTGAGACGCTTCTAACGACACCTCATTTGTCAAGTAATGATAAGTAGTTTAGATGTTATGAGGGAACAGACAAACATACAAACATACATACATGCATACATACCGGTCAAAATCATAACCCTCCTTTTGGCTTTGCCGTAGTCGGGTAAAAATGAAAATAAATTAATATTCAGGAGTCAAAAAAGCTTGACATAAAACTATTTGTGTCTATGCCATTGCTATGTCATATTTTTAAACTTTTATTGGCAATATTATATATATATATTTTATTGTAATGAAATAATACTTAAAATCATTGGGAAAAAAACATTGTAGGTATGTTCATTTTTCCATTGACATTTTTTTGTAAATATTTCATTACAAACGGCGAATTTGAAAAGTTATTGTCTAGAAATGAAACATATAATTCATTTATAGTAGTCAGTAGTATGAGTAGTTCCATCATGGAACTGTTAATGGAACTAGTGACAACGAACCCACCACACAGGCCACATACATAATGTATTTATCACACACATATTTTTGGCTGGCCAATTAAAACCGTATCTTTCAACTGCACTCATTATAATCTTGTTTCCATCTTTTCAGTTCGCTTTTTGTGCCATCGGGTTTTTACTTGTAGAAATTAAAAATTTGATTCATTTTATCGTACGGCCAATGTCCTGTCTATCGTCTCCATATTACAGTTATTAGCAAGGTGCTTGAACGGCTTTAGTTTGTACTACAAACACACCACGAGACTGTGCTACTTCGTATGGGTCTTATTTGCGTCATAATAGTTACAGTTCGCTTGTCGTGGTATTAAACGTGGGCTCAATCACAGCACTCACGTACATTTCTCAGCTTCAGAGTCCACTCATGGACGGACTCAGCAGCACCTTATCGTCAGCATGACTGATGTTGCTGAAAGACACCCTGTATATCGAGCATCCGAAGCCAGTGCTGCTGAGTTCCTCGATCAGCTTATTCCAGTAGACATCAATCAACTTCAGAGCAGTCGTAGCGCCTATACTTCAGCAATACAAATAAAAAATGTAAGGTAAAATACCTGCATGCTGTACGACAATATTAGTACCTAGAGTAGGGCGTCGAGCTCGAGCTCTACCCTACGTGATGAATATGAATATTACAGGAACAAGAAGTTATTGTCACTTTATCGTCCAAAGAATTGTGATGTCCTCAAGAAACCCTTAGCTATCGATAATAATTATCTACCGAGTACCACAACTTGATGCTCGCTACGTGCTACGAGCTGCGGGGTAACGTGCTACGAGCATTGTGCTTCCGCGTACGTGCTACGTGGTGCGAGCTACGCGCTACGAGCTACGTGTCATGGGTTTCGATCTATAGGCTTTGCTTCGTGCTACAAACGTATATGAACTGAGGGTCTAAAAAGGCATCTCTAGCAGAATCATTATATAAATCACAATGAAGTTCGTAAAATTGAATAATTTTAGAATTATATCTATTAATCTTTCCAAAAAAATAGCGACATTAATAGCATAAATACAAGAAACAACGACATGCTAAAAGTGCCCGAGAGAAGGCTCCACAATATTATGACTTTTTGACTTTTAGAACTAATTTTAGACAAAAAAACCGGCTAAGTGCGAGTTAGACTCGCGTGAAGAGGGTTCCGTACGATGTTACCTATCACGTTTTTTTTAAATCTGACCCAAATTGGTACGCACAATATTGAGTGATTTACCATGTTATTTTAATATCATGGACTTCTTATAGGTTTTCCTATAATCTGTATAAGTAGAAAACTAATTTCTGTATTTTTTTCAAAATTTTAGGTTCAGTCGTTTCGGAGATAAGGGGGGAGGGGGAATGGTCAAATTTCGTTTATTTTCTTGAATAACTTGGAATCTATTTATTTCAAATTACAAAAAAAAATACATTTAAGTTTGTCTCAACAAGACCTTTCATTTGATATGTCACACAATGCAGTTTTCAATTTTTTTTAATGTTCCCCTTCCCCCCCAAAAATATCCTCCCACATACAGATTTAATCGATTCACGTCACACCTCTGTGCTTGGGTCACAGGAGTTGATATCTGTACCAAACAACTTAATCGGTTTAGTAGATTCGGAGATAATTGACTGTAAGCGACAGACAGACGGACACACGAGTGATCCTATAAGGGTTCCGTTTTTGTATTCGGACGTACGGAACCCTAAAAAAAACCGGCCAAGTGCGAGTTGGACTCGCCCATGAAAGGTTCCGTAGCAGCAAGCATCAAATCAAATCAAATCAAATCAAATCAAATTTATTTTTTCTCACCACAATATACATCAATCATTTGACATTGTTCAGATTCCACAAAGATACAAAATTCAGGTAAGTATATATTGTGGGAGACTGGCGCCTAAGCTAGGCTCGTGGCCTGTGTTTCAGGACACCAGGATCCCACCCCACTTTACATTTTCATTTGTTAACTCAACTCAGAAATGAAACAAGATTATCAAGATATTCTTCGATTTAATCCTTGCAGCAGAAAAATAATAATTATCAACGCTCCGTTCGACGGTTAAAATCAAAGTGTCGTGCAAAAACTTGCACCCGATTGAACTGTCACGCTTCCATAAATAATCGTTGCAAAGATCACAACTCTATACAGCCTAAAATAATATTATTTTAAATTAGTCGATTACTACTTCAGTGACGGGTATCTGTCAGTGTTACCATCCGAAAAATACGAGACTGTGTACGAGTCTTTTGGCAGTTGACAGATACCTGTCACTGTTACAAAATATAATAACAATTGCTTAACCTAAAAATAGAATATAAAGCTGTAGTCTTACAGTTGTTAACTCAACTCAGAAATGAAACAAGATTATCAAGATATTCTTCGATTTAATCCTTGCAGCAGAAAAATAATAATTATCAACGCTCCGTTCGACGGTTAAAATCAAAGTGTCGTGCAAAAACTTGCACCCGATTGAACTGTCACGCTTCCATAAATAATCGTTGCAAAGATCACAACTCTATACAGCCTAAAATAATATTATTTTAAATTAGTCGATTACTACTTCAGTGACGGGTATCTGTCAGTGTTACCATCCGAAAAATACGAGACTGTGTACGAGTCTTTTGGCAGTTGACAGATACCTGTCACTGTTACAAAATATAATAACAATTGCTTAACCTAAAAATAGAATATAAAGCTGTAGTCTTACACATTATAATAATTATGTATTTATTAAGCGCGCTGACAGTATATAGGTTGATCATACGACATTTTGTAGTTACGATTTATATAATATAATTTCATTTCAACGATGAATAAAGTTTAGCATTTTTAGTAGTAGAATGTTAGTAGATGTATAGTATTGGTGTGTGTGTGTGTGTGTGTGCGTGAGTGTGTGGGTATGGGAGTGTGTGAAATTGTGAGTTTAGGTCTGTGCTAGAAGGGTTTCAGTATCATTATAGTTTAATTTGAGTAGCCAGTCAATTATCTTTTCTTTGCATTTATTCTTTGTAAGACTAAAGATATGTAACTGCTTATGAGTTTTATTATATAGGTAGCCACCCAGATAGCAGAAGAACCGCCTTGCAAAAACAGTTTTATAACGTAGATGATGGCGCTTCACAGGGTCATAACGTCTTTTCCCTCTGGACAGTGTTGGATTATAAAGCAAGAGACCATATTGTTTCAACAGAACGTGCAATATAAATAGTTGACGGACCGTAAGGACAAGGGCGGATCCAGCTTTTGTTTCAGGGGGGGGTCACCATGCCGCAGACAGCTTGTCTCCGTAGTCTAAGTAGTTCGGATAGATATAACTATACTTTTTTTTTATCGTGATCATCAAATGAGTCCTCCCACCCAGGGCAGTGCGGGAGGGACTGTCAGACTTGTACTGACTAAAATCCACGGTGTCCTTCAATAGCCCTTTACGTTCCGGGGTCACTGTAATTCATAAGTCCCGCGACCCCGGCAGGCTTTGGCCCTCTAAAGGAGGGCCCGTCATTATGCTGGCACTTTTTGAGGTGCGCGTGGAACATAATGGTCCATGGTCGGACAGCGAGTCGCCCATTACTCGCCGCCCGCATGACCGCGCCTACGGTGGCCGGAAATCATCTGCCGACGTACGTCGCCGTGGGCGTCTACCACTGCGGCTGGGGTGGAGGGAGGACGCTGTCCTCTCCCTCAAGGGGCGACCTTCGTAGTGGTGACACCCCGGCGTTTCTTCCCTCCTTTTCCGACACAGGTACCTCGCAAAACTTCCGTGTCCGGTGAGGACCTGTGTCAAGCGGAAGGTGAGGACACCGTGACGCCTATTCAGCCACTCCTCGAAGAGGGGTCCTACCGCCGCGATTGCGGCGTGCCCGGAGATCCGTTGCGACAGTCGTTCCCTCCATACTGCCCTGAGATCCCGCCGGAGCTCTTCCCGCCGTGCCTCGACTTCTCGAGGCAGCGGGGATTCGCCTCGGCGCTGCGCCACCACGTACTACTCATAGACGCGCTGGAGGGCAGTCGCCTCCAGATTCCAGGGCAGCAATCCAGCAAGGAGGTTTGCCGATTCGCCGGCAATCAGATATAACTATACTTAATACTCTCAAGGAATGTGAAAGTTTATTTGTCAATTTTTCACGTTGAAACCGCTAAACGGATAAGATTTCATGGGTCCTCCACTGCAGCGAAGTTACCTGGTCGCGGTCAGAGTCACCGGAAAAATCTAGTAAATAATGCTATTTGTAAACAATAGTTACTGTATTTATTATGCAAGGCTGCAATGTTGATTTTTGGCGCGAGTACTTAAATTGAAAACTGAGCCAGTGAAGGATCCTAAGATTGAACCGCGAGTGAAGCGAGCGGTTCAAATATAGAATCCTGAGCGTAGCGAAGTTTTCAAAGGTACGAGACGCAGAATAACTTTGCTGCCGAGCGCAACACACAAATTTTCACCTCACTAAGGAAATGCAGTGGGGCCGACTCGCCTGACAGTGTTAAAAATAATTGAGTACAAGAAGTGTTCGAATTTTAAAAACGCTTTCCGCGCTAGAGCACAAAATGGAGTTTAGCGCTCAGATTTTGAATGAGGAACAGTCTTTCCAAGCGTGTGAGGTGAAAATTAGGGGAACAGTGTATAAGTCGGGGACGCGAGGTATGATGGGAAATCACACACTTAAGGCAAACTTAACACCATACTAACGTAGCGCAAGCGTCAACGGGACGCCATTTGTTAATGGCAGTTTGCAAATGACGTCCTGATGGCGCTTGCGCTACGTTAGTGTTGTGTCAAGTATGCCTAAAGAGTGTATGTCCCCATTATACCTCGCGATTATTATCGCCCCCGTCTTATACACTGTTCCCCTGTATATTTTTATTGGTGCACACTGAAGAACAACTAAAACTTGCGGGCGCGCGGAGAGGGGTTGCCTCGTGCCGCTCGCTGGTGCACCCGCCATGCGGCGCGATAGGACAATAAGCACAGCGGCCACGCTGCGCGGCAAATTTGAATAATTTTATTCGATAGCACTATACATATAACCACAGAACATATAATATTCTGTGCATATAACTATACATATAACCGTTAACCAATAACAACACAGAATTGCATTATTATGATTATGTGCGTCTTTCACGTATAATTTGTCTGCCGCCCAGGGGGGGGTCATGGCCCCCATGACCCCCCCCCTGGATCCGCCGTTGCGTAAGGACTTGCTTTTCTTTGTTTAATTGTTCGGTGGGATAGCGATAAGGACGAAAAGACGACACCTTCAGTATAGCTCTTTGGGCTCTTTCAATTTCTATTAGAGTAGTTTTTGGGGCACCGCCCCATGTGGTGATGCAGTAACATATTATAGATTGAGCCAAGGTATAGTACACTGATTTCATAATGTTATTATCGACTACATGTCTCAGCGTTTTGAACACGTATATAAGTTTCCGTAATCTGTTACTAAGAGTGGTTATGTGGTCTTGAAATCTTAGATTTTTGTCGATTGTTATTCCCAGGTATTTTACACTTTCAGCCTTGGTGAGTGGTTCGCAATTACACGTACAGGTGATTGGGTTTTTGCAAGAGTGAGCTACAATAGTATGACCTAATGTTTGGGAGGATGCATTGTTTTTTATGGAAAAAGCTAGGTATTTGGTTTTGGTTGTATTGAGGGTCAACAGATTGTCGCGTAACCAACTGGATACCCTATCAAAGCCTCCCTGTGCATGCCTATAAACGTCTTCCCATGAAGTCGCGCTGAACAAGAGGGCAGTGTCATCAGCAAAGCTTATGATTTTTCCATTGGGGATAGTGAGCGTACCCAGATCATTGATATAAATGAGGAAAAGCGAAGGTCCGAGGACACTACCTTGAGGCGTGCCGTAGCCGCTAATTATTTGTTCATCACTGATGAATTCATCTATTTTTACCCTCTGGGTACGCTCACTCAGGTAGTCTTTAAAGAGGTCAAGTGGAAGTCCCCTGATTCCCAAACTTTCCATTTTACGTAAAAGAATTGGGACAGAAACCGTGTCGAAAGCCTTAGCGAGATCAAGAAATATACCTACAACCTTATCCCCACTATCCATGTTTGTGACCACAAAGTCTGTCAACTCATGGACCGCATCAGAAGTGGATTTGCCTGAGCGAAACCCAAATTGTGCTGGTGCGATGAGGTTATTATTTTCCAAGTAGTTCACAAGTCTGCTGTTCATTACCCGTTCCAGTATTTTGGAAAAAGCAGTTAGCACAGATATAGGTCTGTAGTTATCAACACGGCTCCTGTCCCCACTCTTGTAGATGGGATGAATTATGGCCCTTTTGAACACGTTAGGAAATTTACCTGTAGAAAGAGCGAGGTTACATATGTACGTTAACGGAGGTACAACCACGGCCGCATGCTTTTTTAGGAGGTCACCAGATATTCCATCCCAACCCGCGGCACAGTTATTGCGGAGTGACATTAATATTCCGGCTACCTCCTTCTCATCTGTGGGGAGCATCACCATGGATTGTGTTACGTTTGTTAGGTTTCCCTTTGTAACCTTTGTTTGCGGACCCTTTATGTTTTTAGCAAGGTTTTCACCTACTTTTGCAAAAAAGGCATTGACATGGTTTACAGAATTTTGTGGTGTACTTAATGATGCTAATAATTGAGATGAAGTGTTGACTTTCCTTGTCGATCTATTTGAGATATTATTTATAGCCGACCATAACTGTTTTGTGTTTTTCCCAGCTTTCCTAATTTCATTTTTTTCAAATTCTATTTTTAAATTCCTCACTAGTTTATTGCAATAGTTTCTGTACCGAGTAAAAGTAACTTTTAAAATCTCATTATTAGACGCCTGTTTAAATTTTCTATGCAAAGTGTCGCGATGCCGCATACATCGAAGTAAACCAGGAGTGATCCATGGCTTTAATATTTGTTTACGGTTCGGTGTCTTACCAGATTCAGAATTTGAGTCTATTACGTGTTTTATAAGTCTAGTTATTGTTTCCCCTGCTACATGAGGATCTTGGGTCTTGTATACTTCACTAAAGTCTAGTTGTTTTAGGTCTTTCTCTATCTTAACATAATTAAAACGAGTACATGTTTTTGTAATTATTTTAGGCATTCGTTTTGACAAGAATAACATAACTGTGTCATGATCAGTTAGAGAAGAGTGTGCAACTAAAGTAGAAGCAGGTAGTCGAGTTTTTAATATGACGTGGTCAAGACAGGCTTGTTGTCGCGTAGGTATTGTATGGGCAGGTAAGAGGCCATGAGCAGCCAATAAGTTTAAATACGTATGTTTAGTGGAATCTTTAGAGTTTTCATGTATATTAATATTTATGTCTCCCGCAATAATTATAGTCTCGTAATTGGATAGCTTATTTAAGGTAATATCTAGGGAGTTTAGAAAATTGTGAGATATAATTATTATATTGAGATTAGTAAGTAATATACACAAACAATAAAAATAACTTTGTTTTTCATAGTATTTGTATGAATGGCAAAGTTATATTTGCGGTTTTTGAAAATGTACTATATCTCAAAAACTGCTAACTGTATCTCCTCCAAACCAATTTTCGTTGGTAGTTTTGGTTGAGGTCTACATTATATATTTTTTTTAGTTTTATCATTCTCTTATTTTAGAAGTTACGGGGGGGGGACACACTTTTTACCACTTTGGAAGTGTCTCTCGCACAAACTGTTCAGTTTAGAAAAAAAATGATGCTAGTAACCTCAATATCATTTTTAAAGACCTATTCATAGATACCCCACACGTATGGGTTTAGTGAAAATTTTTTTTTTGAGGTTCAATTCTAAGTATGGGGCCACCCCCAAAATTTGTTATGTTTTGATTTTTGTGTGAAAATCCTAATGCGGTTCACATAATACATCTTTCTACATCTTTCTACCAAGTTTCAACAGGATAGCTCTTATACTTTCGACAAAAAGTGGCTGTGACATACACGGACAGACAGACAGACAGACAGACATGACGAATCTATAAGGGTTCCGTTTTTGCCATTTGGCTACGGAACCCTAAATAACAGTTATTAAACAGAAACTATGTATAACAACGAATTATTTGATGGTATAATTAATGGCCTGGGACTAAGCTGATGTTTGTTTTTGTATCAATTTCATAAAGTTTGTAGGGGCAGGTAGGCATGGAAATACCTCAAAAGAAAAAAAATCCTAATCCTTTCTCAAGAACGCGTATAATCGAAATTAATAATTATCTAACACTCAAGTGTTAGCTAGTCAACGCACTCATAACATGCTCTGTTTCGCTGCATATTTTGACGCTCCTGTAATCAAAACCTACCAGTAAATTTGCATAATAAGTTAATACAAACTACTAGAGAAAAAATACTACTTGCATTAACTTTGCATTAGTTTTGTTAATAAGTTGCGCCATTGTACCTTGTTTATATATTTATTTATATGTGTATTTATTATAGTAACTAGCTGTGCCCGCGACTTCGTTCGCGTGGATGTCGGAACTTAACAATCTACAGGGTGATTTGTGATTCGATGCGGTCCTTGAAATGGATGATACTAGACCTTATTTGCAACAGTTTTAACCCCGACAACATGGGGTCTAAACTGACTGGTTTTTGAGATATCGAACTTTAAAGGTATTTCGAAAAATTTCTACCTCTACATCATTAAGTGCTTATTGTTAGAAAGTTACGATGGTCACCACTTAGAATTTATACTTTTCTGATAGAATATGAACGACTGAATCTAGTGAATACAAGTTTGTTATAAAACTAATCATATCTTGGGAAATTAAGTGTCATAAAGTTTCTGTTTTGAAGTTTTCTGAAAACTTCCCTTGTCTTTCAAAGCATATTTAAAAAAATAAATGTATGACACTTGGTTTACGAATTACAGGAAAAACTTTCTTGTCTCATTACCTTTCTAAAATGGTGCCACAGTATCCACTTTTAGTTAGTGTCTGGCCAGAAAATTAGGGTTGTTACTGACAAGGTAGTAAATCAACGAAAATTGGTTGTAAAGTTTTTTCGACCCAACATTTTTTTTCTGTGGTTTTTGTCCAAACTGTTATCTAATATTAGCTTTTTGAGTCAATGCGTTAAATCCTGGTCGATGACATCAGGCAAAATCGCGCTTTATCTGGAGTATTTTTACCTGTCCTAGCAGTAGGGTGACCTAACTTTTATGCACGCCAGTTTAGTTTTTTTTTTATGAAACCAGAGTTAAAATTCCGTCATTGTACTTATGTTTCAAGTAGCTGTTTTAAATGGAAGGGAATTGATGGTTTGACTATCTGGTCCATAGGTAAAATACTCCAAATAAAAACCGACTTTGCCTGATATGATTATGTGAAAAAGCTTATATCAGATAGCAGTTTGGACAAAAATCACAGAAAAAAATGTTGGGTCAAAAAAACATTGCAACCGATTTTCGTTGATTTACTACCTTGTCAGCAACAACCCTAATTTTCTGGTCAGACACTAACTAAAAGTGGATACTGTGGCACCATTTTAGAAAAGTAATGAGACAAGAAGTTTTTTCTGTAATTTGTAAACCAAGTGTCATACATTTATGTTTTTAAATAATAATATGCTTTGAAAGACAAGGGAAGTTTTCAGAAAATTTCAAAACAGAAACTGTATTTCCGATTTTTTCCGATCAAGATATGATTAGTTTTATAACAAACTTGTATTCACTAGATTCAGTCGTTCATATTCTATCAGAAAAGTATTAAATTCTAAGTGGTGACCATCATTACTTTCTAACAATAAGCACTTAATGATGTAGAGGTAGAAATTTTTCGAAATACCTTTAAAGTTCGATATCTCAAAAACCAGTCAGTTTAGACCCCATGTTGTCGGGGTTAAAATTGTTGCAAAAAAGGGCTAGTATCACCCATTTCAAGGACCGCATCGAATTACAAATCACCCTGTATATTTTTAGTGCGAAGCGCTGTTAGAAGATACCGATACAATCTTTTATATAAGCTATGTCCCCGCCAAATAAGTCTGGAATAAAGGTCATTGATCCGATCCTAATAATGCATCGTTCGAATTTCATACCACCATCGTTCTTTCAAAATATAATTTAAGGTCAAGATCGCCTCTTACCACGATGCGTTGCTTTTGGTCGTTCAGCATTTTTTCGAATGGTTTTGTAATATTGCAAAATATGGGGGTCAACGTATTTTATTTTATTTTATTCCACACGTACCTATCTGGCGGAAACTATAGTGCTTCTTTAAAATTAACAACATTGTGATCAAATTAACACAGCTGTGAACCATCATTCTGGAGCGTACATAAATATCCTGTTCCATCCTGTCCCGTCCTGTTCCGTCCTATCCCGTCATATCCCATCCTGTCCCGGTCCTGAACCGCCTTGTCCCGTCCTGTCCCGTCCCGTCCTGTCCCGTCCTGTCCTGTCCTGTCCCGTCCTGTCCCGTCCTGTCCTGTCCTGTTCCGTCCTGTCCCGTCCTGTCCCGTCCTGTCCCCTCCTGTCCCGGTCCTGAACCGTCTTGTCCCGTCCTGTCCCGTCTTGTCCCGTCATGTCCCGTCATGTCCCGTCCTGTCCCGTCCTGTCCCGTCCTGTCCTGTCCTGTCTCGTCCTGTCCCGTCCTGTCCTGTCCCGTCATGGCCCGTCCTGTCTCGTCTTGTCCCGTCCTGACTATCCTATGATTCTTAAAATCGCTATAATTAAATTACATTTTAAATTGTAATTATTATTTTACTGACAATTATTAATCTACTATTCCATTTTTTATTATTATGTACGAGTAAATGACATGAATTTAACGTTGTTGTATTGTTTGTGACTTTTTAATTTTGTTTCCGTATTTGCCTGTGACAATATTCTGTTATTTAAATTAATTTATTATTTCTGATTATTTTAATGCTACTGTTGACATTTTATTGAATTGTTGTGCCCGACAGGGTCCATGTGAACTAACTTTAATTTTAAGAACTTTTAATACACATGTGAATGCAATAAAGAATTGAATTGAATTGATACATTTTTAAAAGATGTAAACTGATTTAAGTACTAAAATGAAACTAAGTACATACATATATGTTTTGGTGAATTATTTAAATATGTAGTTTTTCTATTCTAAGCTAGATCGCGCTACTGAACTGCACGTCTTGGTGTGAACTGACCGTAATTTTACTTCTGAAACACTTTAAATTCAAATAACTTTTGATAGACTGAATCGATTGCAATGAAACAAAAACTAAATGTTACTTAAAGTTACAGTCAATCTTAGTGTACTAAAGTTATCTGCATTGCTTCCGTACATTTTACGTGATGCCCGAACAAACAAACAGACAAAAATTGTAAAAATGCTGGAAATGGGTTCTATTGGTTGTCCTTTAACACCCTGGCCATTTTTTTTTTTTTTGATGTACAAAAATTACTTTTCTACAGTTTTATTATATGTATAGATTATTTATGTATGTTTATTTAAAATTATGTTTTAGTGAAAACTTCTTTAGCGGCGTTGTACACTTTTTGTAATGGGTAAAAAATGTTAAACTCGCGTTCAGAACACGTGACCTGATCGAAAAGAAAACAGTACCTATAGCAACAAAAATATAGTCATAAATTATGAAATCATTTTTTAACTTTTCTTACCTAACTTGATCGAAATCGTATGTGAGGTAAATATTTTTAACCGACGAAAAAAAAGGAGGAGGTTCTCAATTCGACATGTATAAAATATTTTTTTAAGCTATTGCATAGCTTTTATCGCGGGCCCTGAGCGCGGCGTGGCGCCGCGACAGAATCAAAAAATTCTCAAAAACCTAACGATAAACTTTACAGTGACTTAACCTTAAAAGATATATAGATGCTCTCACGGACTTTATTTTAGAACTTTTTATGAGGAATAATTCCGTAGTAAATAATTTGTGCGAATCCTTAACCATTTACAGCGCTCGCAACAGAAGATCTCGAAAAGGAATACATTTTCCCGATTTTGAAACATTTCTCATTGCTGCTCCGCTCCTATTGGTGGTAGCGTGATGTTATATAGCCTTCCTCGATAAATGGACTAACCAACACAAAAATAATGTTTCAATTACAACCAGTAGTTCCTGAGATGAGCGCGTTCAACCGAACAAACAAACTCTTCTGCTTTATAATATTTATAGTACAGATATAGATTTACTTGTGAAAGAAATAGATTATTTGAATTTGAACTTGCAGTACAAATAAATAAAGCAATGAGTCTGTATGGTAATTTATAACTACGAGTAAGGGCGTTTGTGCACTACACGGAATTTTACCGTCCGGCAGTAAGATTTACATCAAGTTTCATTGAGAATTCATTGACAATTGTAAGAAATCGGAATGCCAGACGGTAAAAGTCCTTGTACTGCACAAACGCCCTATATCACAGAAAAAAAAACCATTACAAAGTTGTATTTTTGAAGTGAAAACTTCTTTAGTACTTTACTTTACTTTACTTTGCCCGGCACCCCCGTGTGGTGCCGGGCAGTAGAATAGGCCACCCCATCTCTTCCTGTGGGTGTCGTAGAAGGCGACTAAGGGTTGTTAGCCAGAATGTGAGGTAACACCAGCTGCCTCACCTGCCCTAGGTCTGGCAACCGGTACATGGCGGTATAACCATGTCGTATGCTGAAATGCCTTGAAATGCTTAAGCTGATGGTGGGCAGCAGCACCAACAGTGGAAGCATTTCAGCACTGCGGTCACCAATCCGCCTGCCAAGCGTGGTGACTACGGCAAATCCCCCCAAACATGTAGCACAACAGTGATTTAAGGCCCCCAGTTCCCTGTAGCTGCACTATTCCTGGCCATGGTACCAGCCACGGTAACGGTGCGGCGGGGGGTGCTAAGAATCCCCGGGCGACGGCAGGGTACCAAAAACGAAATTTTTACTTGGCGACGTACAACGGACGGGACGCTCTCTGCGGTTGGACGAGCACGTTGCCGAATTGGAAGTAGAGTTAAGTCGTATTAACTGGCACGTCGTGGGATTATCGGAGATCCGTAGACAGGGGGAGGAGACAATAGCCCTCGATAGTGGCCACTTGCTCTACTTCCGAGAAGGACACCAACCATCCCAAGGTGGCGTCGGGTTTATGATCCACAAGTCACTCAGGAGCAACATTGTGGAATGTGGCAGTGTGTCGGCAAGGGTGGCATACCTTGTACTGAAGATATCAGCAAGGTACTCCCTAAAGATCGTACAAGTGTATGCTCCAACGTCCGCATACCCTGACGACGAAGTCGAGGCCATGTACGAAGACATAGTGAAAGCTATGTCTCGTACCAAAACATTCTACACTGTTGTTATGGGTGACTTCAACGCAAAAGTGGGAGTACAAGAGAGTGGCGAGTCGAGAGTAGGTCCATACGGCTATGGGAGCAGAAATCACAGGGGGCGAATGCTGGTTAACTTCCTCGAGGCCCAGGGGCTTTTTCTGATGAACTCTTTTTTCCAGAAGAAGCCTCAAAGGAAGTGGACCTGGCGAAGCCCCGACAACGTGACAAGAAACGAGATCGACTTCGTTGTGTCTGATAGGCGCCATATATTCAGAGATGTCTCAGTGATCAACAGGGTCAATACCGGAAGTGATCATCGACTAGTTAGAGGCACTCGGAATATAAATATAAAAATAGAAAGAGCGCGCTTGACAAGGTCAACTGTCAGACCAACGCTGCCCCAGGTCGAAACTGGTCGTGAAAACTTCCAGTTGGAACTACAGAACCGATTCGCCATGTTGGAAACCACTAAGGACATAAACGATGCCACCGAAGGCCTGGTACGTGTCATCCGCGAGGTGGGCTTCAAACACTTTCGACCAAAAAGTCAAGGACGCAAGTCGGTACTTACCAGCGAGACTCTGGAACTGATGAGGAAACGACGAGAACTCTCGAATGCCTCACCGTCTGAACGTCAGGTACTTAACAGGGAGATCAAAAAGCTAATAAGACGCGATACTCGGGCTGCGAATACCCGAGCCATTGAGCAAGCCATAGCGCGCAACAAAGGCTCAAAGGTGTTTGCCAAGCCCCATGCCTCCCGTTGTCACCTGACGAAACTCAGAACATCACAGGGCACCACCGTCACCTCGAAGCCAGAAATACTCGCTGAAGTCGAAAAGTTTTACGGCGATTTATATGCCCAAAAAACCTGTCCACCTCAGGCCCAAGCCAAGGATGATCCACGGGCCAGACTTTCACGCCATCTCACAGACGAGCTTCCCGACATTGACATGGGTGAGATTAGAATAGCTCTCGGACAGCTACATAACAACAAAGCTCCGGGGGATGACGGGATAACCACAGAGCTGCTCAAGGCAGGGGGAACACCTGTCTTGATAGAGCTTGTAAAGCTCTTCAATTCCGTCATCCACACTGGCATATCACCGGACGCATGGCACAGGAGCGTGGTGGTATTATTTTTCAAAAAAGGCGATAACCCGCTCCTCAAAAACTACCGCCCCATTTCGCTCCTGAGCCATGTCTACAAGTTGTTTTCGAGAGTTATCTCGAATCGTCTCGCCCAAAAATTCGATGACTTCCAGCCGCCGGAGCAGGCCGGGTTCCGAAAAGGCTACAGCACCGTGGACCACATACATACCCTCAGGCAAATAATCCAAAAGACCGAGGAATACAATCAGCCTCTGTGCCTAGCGTATGTGGACTACGAGAAAGCCTTTGATACTATCGAGACCTGGGCTGTGCTGGAGTCCATGCAGAGATGCCTCATCGACTACCGCTATGTTGAGGTGATGAGATGTCTGTATAAGGCCGCAATTATGACCGTCCAAGTACAAGAACACAGCACAAAACCAATCCAACTGCGTCGAGGGGTAAGACAGGGAGACGTCATCTCTCCGAAACTGTTTACAAACGCGTTGGAGGACGTTTTCAAGACGCTTGATTGGAAAGGACGGGGCTTAAATATCAACGGTCAGTACATCTCGCACCTCCGATTTGCGGATGACATTGTCATCATGACGGAATCTCTGCAGGAGCTAGAAGTAATGCTGAACAGCCTAAGCGATTCTTCAAGGCGTGTGGGTCTCGGAATGAATTTAGACAAAACCAAAGTCATGTTCAATGGTCATGTCAATCCGAGACCTGTAATCGTGAATGGTGCTGCCCTCGAGGTTGTGCAAGAATACATTTATCTAGGCCAAACTATACAACTGGGCCGGCACAACTTCGAGAAGGAAACAACCAGAAGGATACATCACGCTACTATGACCGCGGAGTAACCAAGACGTCTACCCAGCTTGACGGACCGATCAAAAGTGATCCTTCACTCAACTATCACCACCCACGTGGCCTACGTCAGTTACAGGTTAGCCAACCTATCTGTCAACGTCACTACTTGTCAACGTCGAATAGCTGATTAAACTTTCGATCGACATTTGACTCGACTATTCGCTCGGTGTTGCCATTACTCCACGATAACCATCCCCAAATTATTACTTGCCGTTCCTAAACGTTATCTGTCAAATCTAACTTCATAGTTCCTCCAAAGAGAGATAGATGGCGTTATTCTAAATTAACAATAATCAATAGAGATTCCAAATTATGTTTCTGTTTTGATTCCTCGGCAATGACAATAGATGGCGTTATTCTGAATTATTGTGCTTCTGTGTTGATTCTGCGACACGGCCATTCTGACAATTCACACGTCCTCGTGTGTGACATCTGGAATGAAAGAAAATTCTCGAACAGTGATCATTCTAACCGTTCGGCCATTTCTGACCCAAGTGGACAAGGTATTCTGATCAAAATCATTACAGGTTCTAATAAAAAATTACAGCAAACTCTTTCTCTCAAAGCTGACATGTCGAATAGCACATGGGTGCTGTTTCAAACAATAGGAAACTCATAAAAATATTGCAGTGCTCATACTCTGTCCTTAAACATAGGACTTGCATTTGAAGCGACACAACAAGGTTTAGAAAAGTCAAATGAAATAAACTAGAACACAACATCAATGCACCAAGCAACTACAAAATAGTCAACTCATTATCAGCCCTTCTCGCTGGTAATGTCTGACACATTACACACAGCGCTTCTCGCTGTCGTGCTCAGAGTAGATTAGACAGTACCAGTCCCAAGACCTGGCAAGTCCAGTACCAAAGAGTCAGTATCAGTCCTTCACTCTGATAAGCTCTAAACAAGACGCATGTTACCGGGCCTTCTCTCCGGTAAATCGTCCGCTCAGTATCAGTCCTTCACACTGATAAGCTCTAAACAAGACGCATGTTACCAGGCCTTCTCTCCGGTAAATCGTCCGCTCAATACATTACTCCGTGCATTAACATTAATCGGAACGAGTTGATGGGCCTTCACCCGCATCAATCTAGATCCAATTCTTCACTAATTACGTCTAAGTCGCATGACCTTGTGGCATCCTTCTTATGCGATCATGAGCATACTTGTCTGTTCTGTTGTCAGTTAAAGATTTTAAAACATAGCGATCATCTTCGAGCAATTCGATAACCCTAAAAGGACCTTTGTATTTTGGATCAAGTTTAACTTGATTTCGTTCCTCATTTTTCATGAAAACAAATCTCAATACTAATGTCATGATCTCTACCAAAGTCAAAATCTGTATCGCAGAGTTAACGGAAGTCTGACCTATCCCAGTCATAGTCACAGTCTCATCAATGCGCTTTCCTTTAAATTTACAGGCTACAGACTTTGATAAAGAACGCAAGGCACCAGAGTCGCAATGAAATGAAAACTGCTCACCGGATAGGGTCCCAGTCGACGTGTTCAGGAGGCACAGGTTAACCCTCTCTTTCTTAACAGGCTTTGATGACCCGGAGTCGGCGCTGCTCCTCTCACTGCGCTGCGGCAGGTAAAACACTTCAGAGGCTTCACAGCACTTTTCAGGGGCATCGCGGTCATCGGTAGGTATCTTTCTCTTCATAAAAGAAACCGCTTGCAGCTCTTGTTGTAGCTGGCCACGTGTCTGGATATCCCACTGAAACACAAAACAGTCCACGACAGAATATTGTTTCACTCGGTCATTCCTGACCAAACACTTAGATTCAGTTCGTCGGCGAAAATAAGGAAAATTCAGAACTCTACTGTATCATTAAAACCTTGAATTAAATGAAACATCGGGAACAGGTAATTGAAAATACAACAATCACTACCCTAGGCCACTAACAACTACCCTAGGCCACTAACAACCCTAGGCCACTAACAACTACCCTAGGCCACTAACAATTACCCTAGGCCACTAACAACTACCCTAGGCCACTAACAACCCTAGGCCACTAACAACTACCCTAGGCCACTAACAATTACCCTAGGCCACTAACAACTATCCTAGGCCATGTACCACAGTCGTTCGAATCAACCTTCACACGGTCGCACACAACTCTACGTTCGTCTACCGACATCCTATACAGTTGCCGCTGCACTGAGCTGGCCTGTAGTCACTCGCGCAGTAGACAAAACGGTAATGAAAAACTTAGAAAATTCTTTAAGTGTTTGCAAAAGCCTAGACTTGTCATTGCTCGTTATATCCGTCACGATAACAGTTAAATCCGATTGAAATGCATTGTCACTTTTATGCCTCACTGAATTTACACAAAGGATTTTCGTTAACTTAAAAAGCTCAGTTGGCATGCAAACATGTCGGCATGTTTACAGAAAAACCCTGAATTAATCGCGACCTCAATTTGCTAATAATTGTCGGGCATGGACATGAACAAAATTTCAAGAGGATGATCACCCGTTAATCACTACACAATATAAAATCTGTTCTGGACTGAATACTCGTGTCTGACCTATATCAGTCATAGCAACAACATTACAAACACGTTTACCATAAAATTTCGGTGCAAAACTTTCTTTTACCAACGAGCATTCAGCACCAGGGCCTGCAGTCTCTACAAAGATAGCGAATCGATCGATACGTAGCGATCGCTAAATATTAACGAAAAAATTCGCATGCAATAACAACTGTCACAATGAATGCAAGTCTCTACATCCGAGATAGCGAGCAAAGTCGGTAATTATGAAGACTTTGCGCTGTCGCTATGATATCGAAAATCGTATTCATAGTGCGGTAGATTAATAGTATTTTTGGCATGGCTTCTAGGCTTTTCTTCCATTAGTGAGGTAAAATATTGGCAGTCGAAAAAAAACTTTTATTATAGGGAAAATTAATAGATAAGATAATTCTCAAAAAATGTTTTTCTTTAAAAGTTGTGCAGAAGAAAGGTAAACCTTTTTAAGTTAGCACTTAATTTCATCGAAATGTGTAAGTATCGTATACCGTTTTTAAGAATACTCATAACAAGGAACTTATTAGTTTGCTTCCTTGCAACACCTACTTAGACGTTCAACATGTCAAACAGGCATACTGTCAACGTCAAGTTTGTTTGAGCAAAAACATTGTTCCCAAATTTAAAATAACGGAAATAAAACGGTGTTTCCGTAAACGGTGTATAGCGATACAGGTGGATACAGGCGCAGGCCCGCCGTGTGCCAGCACCAGGAGCGGCAGGTTAGTACAACGACAATTTTTATTCCTATTTTCAGCACTAAATTAAATAATTTAAGTATACATCCGAAGTATTCTGTGCAGTGCCGGATTAAGACTACTTGATGTCTTAAGCAATCCCAGCGCATGATCCCCCTACCATTCTTACTATACTAACCTTGGGATATATGCGTTTATCTTTCAAGTTCATTCATAGACGGAGTTCTTTGTTAGTCAATTTCAAAAAGCGTTTCGTGTACTAGCAAAGAATTTTTGGTCCAGTTTATGGTGCCCCTTGAGACGTGACGCCCTAAGCAATTGCTTAATTTGCTTCAGGGTTAATCCGGAACTGATTTTGTGTTTATATAATGAATAGTTTTTATATTTCAGGTGTAGGCGTACACCATGTGTAACATCTGCTCAAATTGATGGACTATTGGGGCAAGCAGACGCTGTCAAAATGCAGTCTGAGGCAACCAAGGTACAAACCAAGGCGTCGCCGTCGCTGCTATTTGCGCAAGTTGCAAGCAAAATAAACGATATTGCTATTATTCTATCACAAAATTATTGTGTAAATAAATAAAATAAATGATTTTAAATACATGTTTTTTATTTGAACAGAGAACAGAGTATATTAAATGAAAAAAATATACAATTATGTAAAACTAGTATTAATAGTCTTCTTCTTATGCGCTCTGCATCAGCTCGCCCAGAGCCTGCACAGCAAAAATAAAATTTCATGAATGTTCACATCAAAATGGTGTTAGGTACACATATCTATATAAATATATAGTAAAAAAAACATATCAGTTGATAAGTTACCCGTCATCATGGACTATTCTACCATTGTCCTCCAATGCATGTGGTGGACTCTGGTTTCTATAATCTATATTATATCCTCAGATTCTAGAATGGATAATTATAAGGCAGCAGTATACGGTTCGTAGATCAGTTGACGTTGCTGGGATTAACAACTAAATACAGGTTTTAGCACACCGAAGCATCTTTCTATGATGTTTCTGGCTGAGCAGTGTGTTTCGGTAATTTGTACTCCGGTGTGCCAGGGCGTTGATGTTTATGTGAGTTATTGGCCACGGTTCTAGAGGTCCACGGTTTTATAAATCATCACCTAAAAGATTAAGCATATAAAGTAATTTGAGAAATCTAATGGGCAACCTCTTCCAAACAGATTGTTATGCTCATTTATTATTACTTACCAAGCAACTGCCGCTTCATTGTTGAGCACACTAGTGAATTTGCCCACATGTGAGCTCGCTCCTGGCCATCGAGCATTAATATTTAAATATCAAGATCAAGGTCACACTCCTGTAATATATTAAATAATTATGTAAAAGGGTACATATTTTTAAAGAATATTTTAGATTTTATAAAACGGAAGGTCAACTTACAGCTTGCACATTACATAAATGGCCCTAAACCATTGTCCACCATCTGCATGGATGTGATGTTCTCTGGTTCCTGTAATCTATATTTAATGCTCATATAATGGAGCACTGCACATCAACTAATTCACTAAGGAGCCTGTGAAACAGGATCTTTGATATTCAATGTAAGTAAAGAAATTGTCCATCCTCCAAATCAAAGGGATTTTCGTTTTCTCGTCGGTTTCGTGCTATTTGCTGCCGCATTAGAACATCGCGTCTGTTCTAAGTCTCAACTAAGTCCCACGCTAAATTTTCTACAGCCATTATGATTTAAATACTATTGATTTAATATTTTCGTAATGTGAAAACACAAATAAAGCAATGGTAGCGATTGTAGCTATCACTTAGCGTGCTGTCAAAAACGGTCGCAAGGAAATGACATGACTTTACGATAAATCGTTATCTTTGCGAACATATTCGATAAGTTTGCGATGACACTCGGTAGTTTTGGCAGTAGAGACTACCAAAAATCGTTACAATCGGATCGTTAAGACTTAGCGACCGATTTTTGACGCAAAGCGATCGCTATCTATGTCGAGACTGCAGGCCCAGAGTCGTAAGTAAAAATGAAACAATTCACCTGTGTTGTAACGTGCCTGGTGGTGGTTGCACAACGCAGACATTGACGCGTCGCGCCGCACCATCGAATGATCCGCTGCCGCTGCCGCCACCACTGCTCGTACAGCGCACGGCTTATAGCGACAATAAGCGGGGCGCCCACCATATTGGTCTTGGTCCATCAAGCACTTCTCTGCAGTCGTCACCCAAGCACGTGCATCCACATCTTGTTTCTCAGAATTGAAATCCGGTAAACGAAGGCCATGTGACACGTAGTAGATTTTTTCACGGCTTGAATCAGTGTCAGAAAATTGCGGTTCTGTTGTTCCAACAAACGCATCCATTTTTCGTCGCTAGCGTCTTTATTTCGAACACGTGGGTCGTCGTGGTCCTATCCCACTTCTGATGACGAGGAATCGTCATCAGTGGGTCGCGATATCGGAAATAACACTCACAAAACCTTCGTTAACACTTTTAATTACTTGCTAAAGCACACCGAATACAAAATAATCAAGGATGCCCGAGATATGGCTCGATTAAAAACTTAGGAACGCGGGAAGTTTACCGCGGAGTAACCAAGACGTCTACCCAGCTTGACGGACCGATCAAAAGTGATCCTTCACTCAACTATCACCACCCACGTGGCCTACGTCAGTTACAGGTTAGCCAACCTATCTGTCAACGTCACTACTTGTCAACGTCGAATAGCTGATTAAACTTTCGATCGACATTTGACTCGACTATTCGCTCGGTGTTGCCATTACTCCACGATAACCATCCCCAAATTATTACTTGCCGTTCCTAAACGTTATCTGTCAAATCTAACTTCATAGTTCCTCCAAAGAGAGATAGATGGCGTTATTCTAAATTAACAATAATCAATAGAGATTCCAAATTGTGTTTCTGTTTTGATTCCTCGGCAATGACAATAGATGGCGTTATTCTGAATTATTGTGCTTCTGTGTTGATTCTGCGACATATAATTTATGTGGCCTACCTAAATTAATGTTCTTTCTTTAGTATTGTTTACCACGTAGTACCACGGTACCTGCAACATTGTCGATTTTATAGAACAAACCGAACGAAACCAACGGCTCCTGGCTACAGTGCCGCCATGCCGTAGGAACGCACGATATGCTGGCGACTGTGCCTCACTCGTGAATGTTTGCATTGTTACAGGTCGGACCCATGTTGCTCCGCCAGAGCGCGCCGCTGCCGCTGGTGAGTACCGCTGCACCGGATCGGACACCATTGCACCAATCTGTCGCCAGAACCGCTACCCTTTGATGATGGAAAATTGCCACTTGGAAAACGTTGATTCAATAACTAGTCAATTGTAGGCTTGATAAAGCTGCGTATTTTAATAATACTTATGTGTAGGCGAGCCTGAAACAAACAGTATAAACAATTATTTCCAGTACAGACGGCCTTCTTAATCATTGATAGAAGTCCTTCTGTACGTCTATTTTATGTTACTCGTAGATCGGTGGTCGATTTGACGCTCCAAAAAGAAGAGAGCAGAAGTCAGCGTTGGCAATGCTGAATGCATGACTCAGAACAGCCTAAAATGAGACACTAGCGTCCAATTACCAATACTATTATATGGAATATTATCTCGCTTAACAAACATGGGCAGTTACAGCAGATACAACATTACATTTAAACAAAATTTACTTGTACCCACGAACGTATTAAAGAATATTCAACGGCCAAGACACACAACATAACTATAATAATAAAGAAATCGCAGTAAGGAACCTTAGACTTGGCACGACTTTGTCTAGATTTCATTACTTTTTCCCACGTTTTTATACACTCACTTTTCTTGTTTGTTTGTTTGTTTGTTTGTTTGTTTGTCGTTCCGGTTGGACTTTTGCAACTCAATTTTGAGGCACTTCCCGATAAGCTAGCAGGCTGAAATTTTGTACACGCTTTGAGTTCTGATGACAATACATGACTAGCTAAGAAACGTCATAACAAATCCAATATGGCGGCCTCCCCAAGATGGCGGACTGGCTGTTTGAAACCCACCCCCATGATATGGGTATCAAAAGAAAGGGTTTGCTGTCAGGAATACGAAAAAAATAGTCACGGGACTTAAATCCAATATGGCGGACGTCCAAGATGGCAGACAGGCTATTTGAAATGCACCCCTGTGATATGGATATCAAATGAAAGGGTTTGCTATCAGGAGTACGAAAAAAATAGTCACGTGACTTAAATCCAATATGGCGGACGTCCAAGATGGTGGACTGGCTGTTTGAAATCCACCCCCGTGATATGGGTATCAAATGAAAGGGTTTGCTGTCAGGAATACGAAAAAAATAGTCATGTGGCTTATGCTACGCTAGGCTATTAATCCAATATGGCGGACGTCTAAGATGGCGGACAGGCTTTGAGGCACTTCCCGATAAGCTAGCAGGCTGAAATTTTCAGGGTAGCTTCAAACCCGATGAACAATGATAAAAATAATAAAATAATTAATAGATTTAAAAAATCTAAAAACCCACGTTTTTAAATGTCCTAAAAAGAAGAAAATAACCCTACGGGGCTGAGAGAGGGGCCACTCAAAACGTGGGGGCGTATCTTTGCAAGTTACACCTACGATCTCACGTCATGTAAATATATCCCATAAATAATCCCTTATATAATATACGCCCCCACGTTTTGAGTGGCCGCTCTCTCAGCCCCGTAGGGTTATTTTCTTCTTTTTAGGACATTTAAAAACGTGGGTTTTTAGATTTTTTAAATCTATTAATTTTAGAGATAAATAAGCAGCTCTATTGAGACTTTGGCTAGTTTTTTACAGAATGTTTTTGGTGGGATTTAACTGTTTGCAGTAACTATATCTTAACCACTATTTACATGTATGTCAATCGTTTAGGCAGCGCGAACTGCTATTGTGTTCGTATTTATTCACAACATTTTGTGTCTGTTGACGTGATTTGTAAAGCGAGCGCTGTTTGTCCGCAGAGAGGCGCAGGCGCGGGCGGCGCGGGCGGCGGCTGGTGAGTCCATGCCGCCTCCCCACCATGAGCAACGCATCGAACGCGTCGGACGCGACGGACGGCTGCGACTCGGACGTGGGCGTGGCGCCCGCCGACCACTTGTTCCGCTTCGTGGTGCACGGCGTGCTGCTGAACGCCATCGGCGCGGGCGGGCTGCTGGGCAACGCCCTGTCGGTGCTGGTGCTGTCGCGCCCGCAGATGCGCTCCAGCATCAACTGCTTGCTGGTGGGGCTGGCGGCCTGCGACACCGTGCTCATCCTCACCTCCGTGCTGCTGTTCGGCCTGACCGCCGTGTTCCCGTACACCGGCTACCTGCGCTACTACTACTACCACGTGTGCCCGCACATCACGCCCTACGCCTACCCCATCGCCAACGCGGCGCAGACCATGTCCGTGTACCTGACGCTCATTGTAACGGTGGAGCGCTGGGTGGCCGTGTGCCACCCCTTCCGCGCCAAGGCGCTGTGCACGTCGTCGCGCGCGCGCTGGTACGTACTCGGCACGGCCGCCTTCGCGCTTGCCTACAACGCGCCCAAGTTCTTCGAGGCGGAGGTGATCCAGCGCTTCGTGGACGGCGAGCCCGTGTACTGTGTTACCGCCGACCTAGACTTTCGCACCGAGTCCTACATCGTGGTGTACATCCACTCCATGTACATGATCGTCATGTACATAGTGCCTTTCTCGGCGCTCGCGGCGCTAAACGCGTGCATCGTGCGGCAGGTGCGGCGCGCGCAGGCCGAGCGCGCGCGGCTGTCGCGCGTGCAGCGCCGCGAGCTCGGCCTTGCCACCATGCTGCTGGTGGTCGTGCTGGTGTTCTTCTTATGCAACTTGCTGCCGCTCGTCACGAACTCTTTCGAAGTGTTCCTGGGCGACCAGTTCGACAAGCTGGATCCTCTCGTGAAGACGAGCAACTTGCTGGTCACCATCAACAGCAGCGTCAATTTCGTCATCTACGTAATATTTGGTGAGAAGTTCAAACGGGTTTTCTTGAAAATGTTCTGCGCGGGAGGCATGCGCACGCGCGGTGGCACTCGAGACTCACCGGAACATACGCGCGACGACTCGTTCGCGTCGTGCGGAGAGCGCGTGTCGCTGCGGTTAGCGCGCAACGGCACGCTGCGGCGTTCGGAGGCGCGCGGCTCGCGCGGCGCCAGCGTGCCAGGCGGTGGGCGAGCGCGGCGCGTGCCCTCGCCCGCACCCACCGTGTACTACCCTGCGCCCAGCACCGAGCTCACGAGCACGACCGACGCGCGCTGGAACGGGAGCACACGCGCGCACTTCTAACAGCGTTCGCGAGCGCCACCTGCCGCCGCGCACATCTCCTCGCGCGCCTCGCACGCGCTCTAGACGCTCGCTCTCTGTTCTGCTCAAACATTTATGTGATCTTAAAACAGTTCTGTGTGGTGTCACGTACTCGTTTTGCTCATGAAAACGGACCTGCGGACTTGTATAACTCTCTCTGATAGACATTTGACTTTCATATTTGACTGTTGCTCGCCTGATGATATTCCTGTCTGTAAATATGTGTAAATATAAATCTTGCCAAGTCCTAATGAATTACAGCTTGAACGGTGACTACGAATTATTATGATGTAACTTAAATGTTAAAAAACTTTTTGTAATAATAAAGTAAGTAGAAAAACTACGAGTATAATAATCGAAATGTAAAAAAGCGATGAAGATGCGTCCGAGACGCAACGGCGCGCCAGCCGCGTGTGGCGGTGACACAGCGTGTCTTATAATAAAATGTCATTAAATGTCGTTGTGTGTTCGTTGTTGCGGCACCACCCTCTTCCTGTTTCCTTGTTCCCGTGTCACCAACTCCAAGGCCGGCTGCAGCGCGGCGGCGGCGGCGGCGGCGGCGCGGGCGGCGGGCGGCGGCGGGACACGAGCAGGCGCCGCGGCGTCATCACCACAAAAATGAGCGACGGAGCCGGTTTATTAAAGAAGGAAGGTTTCTTTATTTTAACCTTGGCACAACTTTAGCTAAAGTTGGTAACGTCTACAGGTAGCTTACTTTCTTTTACTAACCTCGCAGTAGGTGGGAGAAGTCTATGTCTGGTTGCCACAGTGAAAGCCGAAAATTACTTAAATTAAATATTATACCAAACTGATCAGAATAAAAATGCTGTATCGTTTGCTACGTTTCTAACTAAATGATTTAGGTGCCTTGCCTTATTTTCCTTAGGCACTGCATTTTGTAACGTTGCCCCACACTATAAGAAAAAACCGGCCAAGTGCAAGTTCCGTAGTTGCCCATCAAAATACTTATGCGAACTAACTAAACTGATTCGCTGAATTTAATTTTAATTTACGTACATTAACATTTATTAGGTACCTACCTAAGTGATTCAGTAGCCAACTCAATAACGTCCAAAACCGGCCAAGTGCGAGTTGGACTCGCCCATGAAGGGTTCCGTAGCAAGCATAGATTAGGGATATAATTATATTGAGATTAGTAGGTAATATACACAAACAATAAAAATAACTTTGTTTTTCATAGTGTTTGTATGAATGGCAAAGTTATATTTGCGGTTTTTGAAAATGTATATCTCTTCCAAACCAATTTTCGTTGGAAATTTTTGTTGAGGTCTACATTATATATTTTTTTTAGTTTTATCATTTTCTTATTTTAGAAGTTACAGGGGGGGACACACATTTTACCACTTTGGAAGTGTCTCTCGCGCAAACTGTTCAGTTCAGAAAAAAATGATGTTAGTAACCTCAATATAATTTTTAAAGACCTATCCATAGATAACCCCACACGTATGGGTTTGTGAAAAAAAAATTTGAACTTCATTTCAAAGTATGGGGGGTACCCCCAAAAGTTTACTTTTTATTTTTGTGTGAAAATCCTAATGCGGTTCACATAATACATCTACTTACCAAGTTTCAACAGGATAGCTCTCATACTTTCGAAGAAAAGTGGCTGTGACATACAGACGGACAGACAGACAGACATGACGAATCTATAAGGGTTCCGTTTTTGCCATTTGGCTACGAAACCCTAAAAACGGACGTACCACCCACATAGGATGACGGTAACTGTAAAAGGAGTTATAATAAAGACGGAAATTAAAAACTTGACCACACCAAAAACGGAAAAAAGATTGCAGTGCACCGAGAATAACCGCAAAAAAAATGTAATCTACGGCTTTCCCGAATATTACAACGAGCCAGATTATGACCAGCAGTATAGATTAATCGATCTTCTGTATGAAAAACTGGATATTGACCTCACAGGGTACATTGAAGAAACTTATCGAATGGGTAAAAAACATAATATAAATCGACCTCTAGTCATTGAATTAATTAGTAAAAGAATGGCCAAATATATAATAGAAAATAGACAATGTGTACAAGGAACTAGATTATATATTTCTGAATTTTTAGACGAAAATTCAAGATTACAAAGAAAAGAAATGTATGAAGAGATGCTGAACGCTAGGAAAAAAGGATTGTATGCAATAATAAGAAATAATCAGTTGTTAATAGAGGGTAAAAGAACAGAAATACAAAAGCAGGATTCATACATTAACAATACACAAACGCAAAACGAACAAAACCAAACTGACTACAAAGATAAGGATAGCTACAATCATAGCCATTTATTTCGAAACCCCAGACCAACAATTTAAAATTTTGTTCCCAAATTTCCAAAGCATTTGTAATAAGCAGCACCTCCTAGAAGCTTTTATCATCGACAATTCCGCCTTCAAAGCAATATGCATGTGTGAGACCTGGCTTACCAAAGATAAATTGAAAACCGTGCAATTAAATGGCTATAAAACTGCAGCATCGTTTAGTCGCCGCGTTAATTATTTCTAAGCAATAGTTTAAAAACTCTTCCCTTTCTCTGCTTATTATTAGCTGTCCTATGCTTGCCTCCGTCAGTTTTACGTTTAACCGTTGTTCGACCGTAAATCTCTCTTTTGCAAATACTGGGCATTCCAAAATGATGTGGGGAACGGATTCTTTCACAGCGGGATCACAAATGCATGAGGGACTCTCCTTACACTTAAAGCGGCATAAGTATTCGGAGAATCCCCCATGGCCGGTTAGCAGCTGGGTGCTCAAACCTGTAGGTTCGAATTTTCTTTGCACATCTTTTGTGCGAAGCCCCTCTGTACTGCTCCCAGTTGCCTTTGCACACCTATTTTCCCAGCCGCCGGTGCCCAGACGCTCGCCGCGTATAGAATGATGGGTTCGACGGTCGCCGTGTATATTGTGCGTATAACCTCTGGATGGAGGCCCCAGCTTACTTTTGCCGGTCTTGCAAACTGCTTATACACGTTTATGGCCTTTTTACAGGTGTTTGTGACGTGCGTGTTGAATGTGAGTCATCAAACGTGACACCCAACATTTTAATTTGTTTGGACATGCCAATGTCGATCCCGCCCATGCTCAGGCGCGGCGCGTCAAATTTAAGCTTGCGCGTGATCACCATTGCACTGGTCTTATGCGGCGCGAATCTGAGCTTATTCCTGACACCCCACGCCCTCACGAGTTCGAGAGCGACATTGGCCCGTCCTTCCACCTGTAATGCTGTGTCACCGTCGAACACCATAACGACGTCGTCGGCGAACGCCTGTACGTAGTGGTTACCCGCTGTGAGTATGCCGAGTAGTGAGTCTAGGAGTACGTTCCACAATATGGGCCCTCCTATGGACCCCTGGACGCAGCCTTTGTTGGTCGCCTTGGTGTATCTTTCACCGCTGTATCGTACAGTTACTCTCCTTTGGTCCAGATAATTGTCCATCACTCTCCTGATATTAATAGGACAATTCAGATTCGCCAGTTGGACTTTAATCGCCGGCCACCAGGCACTGTCGAAGGCGCCCTCTATATCCAAGGAAACTACCGTGACGATTTTCTTCTCCTTGAGTTTGGTGTTTATTCGTTGCATTAGTTTATAGAGGGCGTCTTCGCAGCTTTTCTGGGACATAAATCCGAATTGGCTGGAGTTCGGTCTCCAAACCCAAAATTTCACACTTACATCGTTTGATATTTCGTTAGTTGCAATAGTTAGCTAGTCGTTTAAACATTTCTAGTAGTCGCTGTACCTACCTCTTTCCATTCCCGTGATCAGGTCCGCGTTTCTTTGCCCGAGTCCCGGTGAACGGGTTGTAGAACCCTATTTTTCAACATAAAAAAAAATGATTTTGGCATTTTTTTTTAAATATTGCTGATAGTCTCATACCAAGTTTGATTTCATATTCGACTAGCCCGCGCACAGTCCTATACAACGATACCTCGGATGTTCGATAAGCTCTCAGAAAAAATTTCGGCCCCGTTCCCAACTCAAAATTTCACACTTACATCGTTTGATATTTCGTTAGTTGCAATAGTTAGCTAGTCGTTTAAACATTTCTAGTAGTCGCTGTACCTACCTCTTTCCATTCCCGTGATCAGGTCCGCGTTTCTTTGAACGAGTACCGGTGAACGGGTTGTAGAACCTAGAAAAATTGATTTTGGCATTTTTTTTTAAATATTGCCGATAGTCTCATACCAAGTTTTATTTCATATTCGGCTAGCCCGCGCACAGTCCTATACAACGATAACTCGGACGTTCGATTAACTCTCAGAAAAATTTTCGGCCCCGTTCCCAACCCAAAATTTCACACTCACATCGTTTGATATTTCATTAGTTGCAATAGTTAGCTAGTCGTTTAAACATTTCTAGTAGTCGCTGTACCTACCTCTTTCCATTCCCGTGATCAGGGGGGGTATTACAACGTCTTAAAACCAGGCTTGTTCCTGCGAGTGAAAGTGACAGAGCTATACAAGTCGTCTAGCGCCATCTCGTTCAGTCACAGGAATAAGCCTGGTTTTAAGACGTTGTAATACCCCCCCTGATCCGCGTTTCGTTGCCTGAGTCCCGGTGAACGGGTTGTAGAACCCTATTTTTCAACATTAAAAAACTTGATTTTTGGCTTTTTTTTTTTAATATTGCCGATAGTCTCATACCAAGTTTTATTTCATATTCGGCTAGCCCGCGCACAGTCCTAAACAACGAAACCTCGGACGTTCGATTATCTCTCAGAAAAATTTTCGGCCCCGTTCCCAACCCAAAATTTCACACTTACATCGTTTGATATTTCGTTAGTTGCAATAGTTAGCTAGTCGTTTAAACATTTCTAGTAGTCGTTGTACCTACCTCTTTCCATTCCGGTGATCAGGTCCGCGTTTCTTTGCCCGAGTCCCGGTGAACGGGTTGTAGAACCCTATTTTTACCGACTTCAAAAAAAAGGAGGTTATCAATTCGACCCGTATGTATGTAATATTTCCAGAACTGCCCAGTTTTCGTATATGTTAATCTATATCAGCGTCTGAACAAATGTGCCAAATTTCATAAGTGTATGTATGTATGTATGTTTTTTATGTTTGTGCACGCATATCTCCGGAACTACAAGTTCGATTTACGTAATTCTTTTTTTGTTGAACTAGGTATTGTTCAACTTAGGGTACACTGCAAGTTTCATCAAAATCGGTTCAGTAGTTTTAGAGATATGGATTTTTTTGCTTACTTGGATTGTGGATTTTCTAAGTCGATTGAATGTTTGCTCGCAATTATCTCGCGTTTGAGTGAACCGATTTTGATGCGGTTTTCAGAAAAGTGTTTGTTACATTCTGGGGAAGGTTTAAGTATATAACAGTAATGAATATTTCGTGACGTTGCCCGCATAGATCCGTTTTTGTTGCTCACTTGGATTATAGATTTCTAAAGACCCGATTATACGGAGATCTTTGTTGAATATCTGAACTAAAAAGGGTAAAATAAAAACTTTTAAAAAAAAGAACCGACTTTAAAACCAAACACAAAAAAGTGTAAAATAACTTTTCTTTCGGAAGTCGGTGGCCATAGTCAGTGAAATAAAAAACAAAGCCACCGACTTAGGTTGTAGAACCCTATTTTTCAACATAAAAAAAATTGAATTTGGCATTTTTTTTTAAATATTGCTGATAGTCTCATACCAAGTTTGATTTCACATTCGACTAGCCCGCGCACACTCCTATACAACGATACCTCGGACGTTCGATTAGCTCTCAGAAAAAATTTCGGCCCCGTTCCCAACCCAAAATTTCACACTTACATCGTTTGATATTTCGTTAGTTGCAATAGTTAGCTAGTCGTTTAAACATTTGTAGTAGTCGCTGTACCTACCTCTTTCCATTCCCGTGATCAGGTCCGCGTTTCTTTGAACGAGTCCCGGTGAACGGGTTGTAGAACCCTATTTTTCAACATAAAAAAATTAGATTTTGGCATTTTTTTTAAATATTGCCGATAGTCTCATACCAAGTTTTATTTCATATTCGGCTAGCTCGCGCACAGTCCTATACAACGATAACGCGGACGTTCGATTAGCTCTCAGAAAAATTTTCGGCCCCGTTCCCAACCCAAAATTTCACACTTACATCGTTTGATATTTCGTTAGTTGCAATAGTTAGCTAGTCGTTTAAACATTTCTAGTAGTCGCTGTACCTACCTCTTTCCATTCCCGTGATCAGGTCCGCGTTTCTTTGCCCGAGTCCCGGTGAACGGGTTGTAGAACCCTATTTTTCAACTTAGAAAATTTATCTTTGACATTTTTTTTAATATTGCCGATGGTCTCATACCAAGTTTTATTTCATATTCGGCTAGCCCGCGCACAGTCCTAACCAACGATACCTCGGACGTTCGATTATCTCTCAGAAAAATTTTCGGCCCCGTTCCCAACCCAAAATTTCACACTTATATCGTTTGATATTTCGTTAGTTGCAATAGTTAGCTAGTTGTTTAAACATTTCTAGTTGTCGCTGTACCTACCTCTTTCCATTGCCACGATCAGGTCCGCGTTTCTTTGCCCGAGTCCCGGTGAACGGGTTGTAGAACCCTATTTTTCAACATAAAAAAAATTGATTTTGGCATTTTTTTTTAAATATTGCTGATAGTCTCATACCAAGTTTGATTTCATATTCGACTAGCCCGCGCACACTCCTATACAACGATACCTCGGACGTTCGATTAGCTCTCAGAAAAAATTTCGGCCCCGTTCCCAACTCAAAATTTCACACTTACATCGTTTGATATTTCGTTAGTTGCAATAGTTAGCTAGTCGTTTAAACATTTCTAGTAGTCGCTGTACCTACCTCTTTCCATTCCCGTGATCAGGTCCGCGTTTCTTTGCCCGGGTCCCGGTGAACGGGTTGTAGAACCCTATTTTTCAACATAAAAAAATTTGATTTTGGCATTTTTTTTTAAATATTGCTGATAGTCTCATACCAAGTTTTATTTCATATTCGACTAGCCCGCGCACACTCCTATACAACGATACCTCGGATGTTCGATTAGCTCTCAGAAAAATTTTCGGCCCCGTTCCCAACCCAAAATTTCACACTTACATCGTTTGATATTTCGTTAGTTGCAATAGTTAGCTAGTCGTTTAAACATTTGTAGTAGTCGCTGTACCTACCTCTTTCCATTCCCACGATCAGGCCCGCGTTTCTTTGCCCGAGTCCCGGTGAACGGGTTGTAGAACCCTATTTTTCAACTTAGAAAATTGATCTTTGACATTTTTTTTTTAAATATTGCCGATAGTCTCATACCAAGTTTTATTTCATATTCGACTAGCCCGCGCACAGTCCTATACAACGATACCTCGGACGTTCGATTAGCTCTCAGAAAAATTTTCGGCCCCGTTCCCAACCCAAAATTTCACACTTACATCGTTTGATATTTCGTTAGTTGCAATAGTTAGCGAGTCGTTTAAACATTTCTAGTAGTCGCTGTACCTACCTCTTTCCATTCCCACGATCAGGCCCGCGTTTCTTTGCCCGAGTCCCGGTGAACGGATTGTAGAACCCTATTTTTAACCGACTTCAAAAAAAGGAGGAGGTTCTCAATTCGTCGGAATCTTTTTTTTTTTTTTTTTTTATGTATGTTCCCCGATTTCTCGAAGACGCCTGGACCGATTTGGAAAATTTTTCTTTTGTTTGAAAGGGTATACTTTCCAATTGGTCCCATGATCATCAGGTCAGGATCTGATGATGGAATCCCAGGGAAATCGAGGGCAACCTTCAAATTTTATAGGCACACAGTACCATTTTCAAATATTTTCTAAAGCTGTTCAAGTATTTGCATCTGATAATCATCATCTCAGGTGGATGAGCTGATGATGGAAGGTACAACTCCTCAAAGGCTTGGAGTAGGCATCGACTGATTTAGTTTGTATTCGCATATCTCTGGAACTACAAGTCCGATTTAAGTAATTCTTTTTTTGTTGTACTAAGTATTGCTTAACTTACGGAATACTGCAAGTTTCATCAAAATCGGTTCAGTAGTTTTTGAGATAGGGAATTTTATTAGCTTATTGTGCACTTGAGAGAGAATGATTTATATGACAAGAATTTGAGTTGAATATTTAAACTAAAAAGAGTAAAATAAAAAACTTTTTCAAAAAAAATGTAACCGCCTTCAAAAACAACCACAAAAAAGGGTAAAATAACCTACAAAATAACTTTTCTTTCAGAAGTCGGTGGCAAAAAAACAATGAAATGAAAAAAAAACAAAGGCACCGACTTCTGAAAGAAAAGTTATTTTGTAGGTTATTTTACCCTTTTTTGTGGTTGTTTTTGAAGGCGGTTACATTTTTTTTGAAAAAGTTTTTTTCAACATAAAAAATTTGATTTTGGCATTTTTTTTTAAATATTGCCCTCTCTCAGCCCCGTAGGGTTATTTTCTTATTTTTAGGACATTTAAAAACGTGGGTTTTTTCAACTTAGAAAATTGATCTTTGACATTTTTTTTTTAAATATTGCCGATAGTCACATACCAAGTTTTATTTCATATTCGACTAGCCCACGCACAGTCCTATACAACGATACCTCGGACGTTCGATTAGCTCTCAGAAAAAATTTCGGCCCCGTTCCCAACCCACAATTTCACACTTACATCGTTTGATATTTCGTTAGTTGCAATAGTTAGCAAGTCGTTTAAACATTTCTAGTAGTCGCTGTACCTACCTCTTTCCATTCCCACGATCAGGCCCGCGTTTCTTTGCCCGAGTCCCGGTGAACGGGTTGTAGAACCCTATTTTTCAACTTAGAAAATAGATCTTTGACATTTTTTTTTTAAATATTGCCGATAGTCTCATACCAAGTTTTATTTCATATTCGGCTAGCCCGCGCACAGTTCTATACGATACCTCGGACGTTCGATTAGCTCTCAGAAAAATTTTCGGCCCCGTTCCCAACCCAAAATTTCACACTTACATCGTTTGATATTTCGTTAGTTGCAATAGTTAGCGAGTCGTTTAAACATTTCTAGTAGTCGCTGTACCTACCTCTTTCCATTCCCACGATCAGGCCCGCGTTTCTTTGCCCGAGTCCCGGTGAACGGGTTGTAGAACCCTATTTTTCAACATAAAAAAATTTGATTTTGGCATTTTTTTTTAAATATTGCTGATAGTCTCATACCAAGTTTTATTTCATATTCGACTAGCCCGCGCACACTCCTATACAACGATACCTCGGATGTTCGTTTAGCTCTCAGAAAAATTTTCGGCCCCGTTCCAAACCCAAAATTTCACACTTACATCGTTTGATATTTCGTTAGTTGCAATAGTTAGCTAGTCGTTTAAACATTTCTAGTAGTCGCTGTACCTACCTCTTTCCATTCCCACGATCAGGCCCGCGTTTCTTTGCCCGAGTCCCGGTGAACGGGTTGTAGAACCCTATTTTTCAACTTAGAAAATTGATCTTTGACATTTTTTTTTTTAAATATTGCCGATAGTCTCATACCAAGTTTTATTTCATATTCGGCTAGCCCGCGCACAGTCCTATACAACGATACCTCGGACGTTCGATTAGCTCTCAGAAAATTTTCGGCCCCGTTCCCAACCCAAAATTTCACACTTACATCGTTTGATATTTCGTTAGTTGCAATAGTTAGCGAGTCGTTTAAACATTTCTAGTAGTCGCTGTACCTACTTCTTTCCATTCCCACGATCAGGCCCGCGTTTCTTTGCCCGAATCCCGGTGAACGGGTTGTAGAACCCTATTTTTCAACATAAAAAATTTGATTTTGGCATTTTTTTTTAAATATTGCTGATAGTCTCATACCAAGTTTTATTTCATATTCGGCTAGCCCGCGCACACTCCTATACAACGATACCTCGGACGTTCGATTAGCTCTCAGAAAAAATTTCGGCCCCGTTCCCAACCCAAAATTTCACACTTACATCGTTTGATATTTCGTTAGTTGCAATAGTTAGCTAGTCGTTTAAACATTTCTAGTAGTCGCTGTACCTACCTCTTTCCATTCCCACGATCAGGCCCGCGTTTCTTTGCCCGAGTCCCGGTGAATGGGTTGTAGAACCCTATTTCTCAACTTAGAAAATTGATCTTTGACATTTTTTTTTTAAATATTGCCGATAGTCTCATACCAAGTTTTATTTAATATTCGGCTAGCCCGCGCACAGTCCTAAACAACGATACCTCGGACGTTCGATTATCTCTCAGAAAAATGTAGAACCCTATTTTTCAACATAAAAAAAATTGATTTTGGCATTTTTTTTTAAATATTGCTGATAGTCTCATATCAAGTTTGATTTCATATTCGACTAGCCCGCGCACAGTCCCATACAACGATACATCGGACGTTCGATTAGCTCTCAGAAAAATTTTCGGCCCCGTTCCCAACCCAAAATTTCACACTTACATCGTTTGATATTTCGTTAGTTGCAATAGTTAGCGAGTCGTTTAAACATTTCTAGTAGTCGCTGTACCTACCTCTTTCAGTTCCCGTGATCAGGTCCGCGTTTCTTTGAACGAGTCCCGGTGAACGGGTTGTAGAACCCTATTTTTCAACATAAAAAAATTGATTTTGGCATTTTTTTTTAAATATTGCCGATAGTCTCATACCAAGTTTGATTTCATATTCGGCTAGCCCGCCCACAGTCCTATACAACGATACCTCGGACGTTTGATTAGCTCTCAGAAAAATTTTCGGCCCCGTTCCCAACCCAAAATTTCACACTTACATCGTTTGATATTTCGTTAGTTGCAATAGTTGGCGAGTCGTTTAAACATTTCTAGTAGTCGCTGTACCTACCTCTTTCCATTCCCACGATCAGGCCCGCGTTTCTTTGCCCGAGTCCCGGTGAACGGGTTGTAGAACCCTATTTTTCAACATAAAAAATTTGATTCTGGCATTTTTTTTTAAATATTGCCGGTAGTCTCATACCAAGTTTTATTTCATATTCGACTAGCCCGCGCACACTCCTATACAACGATACCTCGGATGTTCGATTAGCTCTCAGAAAAATTTTCGGCCCCGTTCCCAACCCAAAATTTCACACTTACATCGTTTGATAAATTTCATTAGTTGCAATAGTTAGCTAGTCGTTTAAACATTTCTAGTAGTCGCTGTACCTACCTCTTTCCATTCCCGTGATCAGGTCCGCGTTTCTTTGCCCGGGTCCCGGTGAACGGGTTGTAGAACCCTATTTCTCAACTTAGAAAATTGATCTTTGACATTTTTTTTTAAATATTGCCGATAGTCTCATACCAAGTTTTATTTCATATTCGGCTAGCCCGCCCACAGTCCTATACAACGATACCTCGGACGTTCGATTAGCTCTCAGAAAAATTTTCGGCCCCGTTCCCAACCCAAAATTTCACACTTACATCGTTTGATATTTCGTTAGTTGCAATAGTTAGCTAGTCGTTTAAACATTTCCAGTAGTCGCTGTACCTACCTCTTTCCATTCCCGTGATCAGGTCCGCGTTTCTTTGAACGAGTCCCGTAGAACGGGTTGTAGAACCCTATTTTTCAACATAAAAAATTTGATTTTGGCATTTTTTTTTAAATATTGCCGATAGTCTCATACCAAGTTTTATTTCATATTCGGCTAGCCCGCGCACAGTCCTATACAACGATAACTCGGACGTTCGATTAGCTCTCAGAAAAATTTTCGGCCCCGTTCCCAACCCAAAATTTCACACTTACATCGTTTGATATTTCGTTAGTTGCAATAGTTAGCTAGTCGTTTAAACATTTCTAGTAGTCGCTGTACCTACCTCTTTCCATTCCCGTGATCAGGTCCGCGTTTCTTTGCCCGAGTCCCGGTGAACGGGTTGTAGAACCCTATTTTTCAACATAAAAAAAATTGATTTTGGCATTTTTTTTAAATATTGCTGATAGTCTCATACCAAGTTTTATTTCATATTCGACTAGCCCGCGCACACTCCTATACAACGATACCTCGGATGTTCGATTAGCTCTCAGAAAAATTTTCGGCCCCGTTCCCAACCCAAAATTTCACACTTACATCGTTTGATATTTCGTTAGTCAAAAAAAAAAAATCAAAAAAAAAAAATCAAATCATTTATTTCAAATAAGCCAGTTACAGGCACTTTTGAATTGTCAAAAGTAAAATAAAGTAGTTTAAAAAATAGTTACGGTGCTACAGTCCCAGTCACAAGACATAAAAACTGTGAAAGTACTGTAGGTGCCCATTCCAAAGCGTAGATCTCATGGAGAAGAAAGGGCAAGAAACTCCATGGACACTCTTTTTCAATCGCCAAAATGATTACAGAACCTTTGTTACATCATTCAACTTGACATGGTACATTATGTGAGAACGATGTAGCAAGTAAAAAGTGTCCATAGGAAATATAAAAAAGACAATTCAAAAACAAAATTATTGATAATTAAAATAAACCATGGCAGCTAAGAGATGACCAGTCTCAACTGACAGCGCCCGTTCACGAACATGACGCATGATATCAGCACCATTCAGCTCAACCATTTTGAAGGGAACTAAATGATCCGACACACGCGCCACCATCAGCGAGACATTTAAGTGAGCATGACATACTCCCAACTGCCAGAGCACATTCATGTCAAAAAAAATAATAATTAAGAAGTAGGTATCTGGTGAATAGCTTTGTGCACATAGAACTCACACAATATAATGCAGCTATATAATTCAAAGAAATATGAATTTATACAATGCAATTATAGTTTTACAATCTTCTGCAGCTCCGAAAATAGTACCTATTAAATATGTTATCAATGAATATATCCCTGTCCTATGGAGCAGGACCAGCATGGAGCCAAGCATTATTATCAGCGATAGCTTACATAGTGTGCGTTTAATGCATGATTTAAATTTTGTCTCATTTAGTTCAAGAATACTTTGTGGAATTTTATTATAGCATTTTAAACAGTACCCCATAAAAGATGAGTCTACTTTAGCGAGTCTGAAGCCCGGCTGAACTAATTGGTCCCTACTTCTAGTATTATAATTGTGTCTGTCACCTCTTTTACCAAAAAGATGCAGATTCTTTCTAACGTACATTATGTTTTCATAGATATATTGACAAGCTACCGTCATGATGTTAATATCCTTAAACAGTTCTCTTAGAGAGTCGCGTCTTCGGAGATTGTATATAGCTCGGATGGCTCTCTTTTGCAGAATAAAAATAGATTCGATGTCTGCAGCCCGTCCCCACAATAAAATTCCATATGACATTATACTGTGAAAGTAACTAAAATATACAAGTCTCGCAGTATCTACGTCAGTATACTGACGAATCTTTCTGACGGCATATGCTGCTGAGCTTAAGCGCCCTGCTAGAGATGTTAAATGAGGACCCCATTGTAACCTTGAGTCAAGCGTAATCCCTAAGAAAACCGTTTTATCGACGTATTCTAGTGTCTCATTATTCAATATTATGACATTATTAGTACTTTTGACATTTGGAAGAGCGAATCGTATACATTTAGTCTTTTTTTCATTCAATACCAAGTTATTTGCTGTAAACCAGTTGTGGATCTGACATAAGGTTTTATTTAGGTCATCTAGATTTTGAGCCCGTCTATTAATCTTAAAAATTAAGGAAGTATCATCCGCAAATAACACCATTTTGTGAGGTTGGTTATCCAATAGATAGGGTAGGTCATTAATATATACCAAAAAGAGGAAAGGACCTAATATTGAGCCTTGCGGAACCCCGATGTTGACCATTGAGCTCCGTGAATTTACGCCGTTTATTTGAACTTGCTGTTGCCTATTGCACAAATATGACTTTACCAAACTAAGTGCAAGTTTACCTAGTCCGTAATGCTCTAGTTTCAAAAGTAATGTATCATGGTTTACGCAATCAAATGCTTTGGAGAGGTCACAAAATATTCCTATCGCGTCTTGAGCCTCTTCCCAAGCAGTAAATATGTGCTGTAATAAGGTGACACCGGCGTCAGTTGTACAACGTCCCTTGGTGAAACCATACTGCTGATCGTGTAAGATTCTGTTGGTGTTAAAGTGATTGAGCATCTGATTTAGCATTACTTTTTCAAATACCTTGCTAAAGACAGGCAACACGGATACTGGTCTATAATTGTTAGTATCTTTAGAGTCCCCAGATTTAAAAAGAGGCACAACTTTACTGAACTTCATCAAATCCGGGAAAACTCCTTGATCTACACACATATTAAAAATTAAAGCTAGGTAAGGTGCTACAGTCTCCACTATGGATGTACAAACTTTAACAGACATTCCCCATAAATCTTCTGTCTGTTTAATTTTGATTCCCCGGAATGCTTTGATAACTGTCGCCGGGCTTATGTGTTTAAATTTAAAATCAGCCGGGCAGCCAGATACGTTCGCCTTTAAAAAAGCAATTGATTTATCGGGTGAGGAATTTAGAGTCTCCGTAGTCTTAAACGGTATATCTGTAAAGAAATTTACAAATTCTTGAGCTACTTCCAGATTAGAACTTATAGTACCACAATCTGTGTCTAACGTATAGTTACTGCTACGCATTGTTTTTCTGCCAGTCTCGTTATTTATGACTTTCCAAACTGTCTTTATTTTATTTTCAGCTGTTTTTATCTTGTTACTAATGTGCATGGCTTTAGCAGCCTTGCAAGTATTTCTGAAAATTTTAGAATAAGTGGCGACATGCTTGCTAAAAGTTACAGTATTAATGTAAGGCTTAAGGCCATAAAGTTCAAAAAGTCTTTCCCTACTTTTCCTAATACCTCTAGTTGCCCAGTCACTAAATATAAATTTCGGGCAAATATTCTTTATTTTCTTTTCAAAATGTTTATTGAATTCACTATGAACTATTGAAAAGAAATGTTCATAGAATTGATTGGCATTCATTTCGTCTATATTAGGACTCATTACACTTAACATGTTGTCTAAGGAACTATTAAATTTATTTAATTTATTTGTCGTTATAGGTCTAAATTTAATCTGAACTTGTTGTTCAATTGTACTACACCTAAAAGTTACCGTCTGTCCACTGTGATCAGACGGCAGACAACTAACTATGGCTTTTTCAAAATAATCACAATTGCAGAAAATATTATCAATACAAGTAGCAGATGTTGGAGTTACTCTAGTAGGTTCTGCAAATATGTTGGTTAAATCAAAAGATTTAAAAAGATTTAATAACCTACTGCTATTACAATTTTCTTCCAAAATATTGATGTTGAAATCACCACAAATAATTGCTGTTTTATTGCTTTCTGAAAGCTTTGCCAGAACATCTTCCATTATTGATTCAAATAAGGAAAAATTTTGATAGTTAGGGGGTCTATAAACACACACTATTACATGCTTATCCAGCTCAACACAGGACAGTTCGACGCAATGTTCAACCGAGAGACCTACTATGTCATTACGTTGATTACATTTTAAACAATTTCTTATTAGTATTAGGGAACCTTCACGCAGCATAGTTTTGCGATTAAAACAACTAACAACACTGTAATTTTCATAATTAATGAGCATTTGTTAGTTGCAATAGTTAGCTAGTCGTTTAAACATTTGTAGTAGTCGCTGTACCTACCTCTTTCCATTCCCACGATCAGGCCCGCGTTTCTTTGCCCGAGTCCCGGTGAACGGGTTGTAGAACCCTATTTTTCAACTTAGAAAATTGATCTTTGACATTTTTTTTTAAATATTGCCGATAGTCTCATACCAACTTTTATTTCATATTCGGCTAGCCCGCGCACAGTCCTATACAACGATACCTCGGACGTTCGATTAGCTCTCAGAAAAATTTTCGGCCCCGTTCCCAACCCGAAATTTCACAGTTACATCGTTTGATATTTCGTTAGTTGCAATAGTTAGCGAGTCGTTTAAACATTTCTAGTAGTCGCTGTACCTACCTCTTTCCATTCCCACGATCAGGCCCGCGTTTCTTTGCCCGAGTCCCGGTGAATGGGTTGTAGAACCCTATTTTTCAACATAAAAAATTTGATTTTGGCTTTTTTTTTAAATATTGCCGATAGTCTCATACCAAGTTTTATTTCATATTCGGCTAACCCGCGCACACTCCTATACAACGATACCTCGGACGTTCGATTAGCTCTCAGAAAAATTTTCGGCCCCGTTCCCAACCCAAAATTTCACACTTACATCGTTTGATATTTCGTTAGTTGCAATAGTTAGCTAGTCGTTTAAACATTTCTAGTAGTCGCTGTACCTACCTCTTTCCATTCCCGTGATCAGGCCCGCGTTTCTTTGCCCGAGTCCCGGTGAACGGGTTGTAGAACCCTATTTCTCAACTTAGAAAATTGATCTTTGACATTTTTTTTTTAAATATTGCCGATAGTCTCATACCAAGTTTTATTTAATATTCGGCTAGCCCGCGCACAGTCCTAAACAACGATACCTCGGACGTTCGATTATCTCTCAGAAAAATGTAGAACCCTATTTTTCAACATAAAAAAAAATTGATTTTGGCATTTTTTTTTTAAATATTGCTGGTAGTCTCATACCAAGTTTTATTTCATATTCGACTAGCCCGCGCACACTCCTATACAACGATACCTCGGATGTTCGATTAGCTCTCAGAAAAATTTTCGGCCCCGTTCCCAACCCAAAATTTCACACTTACATCGTTTGATATTTCGTTAGTTGCAATAGTTAGCTAGTCGTTTAAACATTTGTAGTAGTCGCTGTACCTACCTCTTTCCATTCCCGTGATCAGGTCCGCGTTTCTTTGCCCGGGTCCCGGTGAACGGGTTGTAGAACCCTATTTTTCAACATAAAAAAAATTGATTTTGGCATTTTTTTTTAAATATTGCTGATAGTCTCATACCAAGTTTTATTTCATATTCGACTAGCCCGCGCACACTCCTATACAACGATACCTCGGACGTTCGATTAGCTCTCAGAAAAATTTTCGGCCCCGTTCCCAACCCAAAATTTCACACTTACATCGTTTGATATTTCGTTAGTTGCAATAGTTAGCTAGTCGTTTAAACATTTCTAGTAGTCGCTGTACCTACCTCTTTCCATTCCCGTGATCAGGCCCGCGTTTCTTTGCCCGAGTCCCGGTGTACGGGTTGTAGAACCCTATTTTTCAACTTAGAAAATAGATCTTTGACATTTTTTTTTTAAATATTGCCGATAGTCTCATACCAAGTTTTATTTAATATTCGGCTAGCCCGCGCACAGTCCTAAACAACGATACCTCGGACGTTCGATTATCTCTCAGAAAAATGTAGAACCCTATTTTTCAACATAAAAAAAAAATTGATTTTGGCATTTTTTTTTAAATATTGCTGATAGTCTCATACCAAGTTTTATTTCATATTCGACTAGCCCGCGCACACTCCTATACAACGATACCTCGGATGTTCGATTAGCTCTCAGAAAAATTTTCGGCCCCGTTCCCAACCCAAAATTTCACACTTACATCGTTTGATATTTCGTTAGTTGCAATAGTTAGCTAGTCGTTTAAACATTTGTAGTAGTCGCTGTACCTACCTCTTTCCATTCCCACGATCAGGCCCGCGTTTCTTTGCCCGAGTCCCGGTGAACGGGTTGTAGAACCCTATTTTTCAACTTAGGAAAGTGATCTTTGACATTTTTTTTTAAATATTGCCGATAGTCTCATACCAACTTTTATTTCATATTCGGCTAGCCCGCGCACAGTCCTATACAACGATACCTCGGACGTTCGATTAGCTCTCAGAAAAATTTTCGGCCCCGTTCCCAACCCAAAATTTCACACTTACATCGTTTGATATTTCGTTAGTTGCAATAGTTAGCGAGTCGTTTAAACATTTCTAGTAGTCGCTGTACCTACCTCTTTCCATTCCCACGATCAGGCCCGCGTTTCTTTGCCCGAGTCCCGGTGAATGGGTTGTAGAACCCTGTCTTTCAACATAAAAAATTTGATTTTGGCTTTTTTTTTAAATATTGCCGATAGTCTCATACCAAGTTTTATTTCATATTCGGCTAGCCCGCGCACACTCCTATACAACGATACCTCGGACGTTCGATTAGCTCTCAGAAAAATTTTCGGCCCCGTTCCCAACCCAAAATTTCACACTTACATCGTTTGATATTTCGTTAGTTGCAATAGTTAGCTAGTCGTTTAAACATTTCTAGTAGTCGCTGTACCTACCTGTTTCCATTCCCACGATCAGGCCCGCGTTTCTTTGCCCGAGTCCCGGTGAACGGGTTGTAGAACCCTATTTTTCAACTTAGAAAATAGATCTTTGACATTTTTTTTTTAAATATTGCCGATAGTCTCATACCAAGTTTTATTTAATATTCGGCTAGCCCGCGCACAGTCCTAAACAACGATACCTCGGACGTTCGATTATCTCTCAGAAAAATGTAGAACCCTATTTTTCAACATAAAAAAAAAATTGATTTTGGCATTTTTTTTTAAATATTGCTGATAGTCTCATACCAAGTTTTATTTCATATTCGACTAGCCCGCGCACACTCCTATACAACGATACCTCGGATGTTCGATTAGCTCTCAGAAAAATTTTCGGCCCCGTTCCCAACCCAAAATTTCACACTTACATCGTTTGATATTTCGTTAGTTGCAATAGTTAGCTAGTCGTTTAAACATTTGTAGTAGTCGCTGTACCTACCTCTTTCCATTCCCACGATCAGGCCCGCGTTTCTTTGCCCGAGTCCCGGTGAACGGGTTGTAGAACCCTATTTTTCAACTTAGAAAATTGATCTTTGACATTTTTTTTTAAATATTGCCGATAGTCTCATACCAACTTTTATTTCATATTCGGCTAGCCCGCGCACAGTCCTATACAACGATACCTCGGACGTTCGATTAGCTCTCAGAAAAATTTTCGGCCCCGTTCCCAACCCAAAATTTCACACTTACATCGTTTGATATTTCGTTAGTTGCAATAGTTAGCTAGTCGTTTAAACATTTCTAGTAGTCGCTGTACCTACCTCTTTCCATTCCCGTGATCAGGTCCGCGTTTCTTTGAACGAGTCCTGTAGAACGGGTTGTAGAACCCTATTTTTCAACATAAAAAATTTGATTTTGGCATTTTTTTTTAAATATTGCCGATAGTCTCATACCAAGTTTTATTTCATATTCGGCTAGCCCGCGCACAGTCCTATACAACGATACCTCGGACGTTCGATTAGCTCTCAGAAAAATTTTCGGCCCCGTTCCCAACCCAAAATTTCACACTTACATCGTTTGATATTTCGTTAGTTGCAATAGTTAGCGAGTCGTTTAAACATTTCTAGTAGTCGCTGTACCTACCTCTTTCCATTCCCACGATCAGGCCCGCGTTTCTTTGCCCGAGTCCCGGTGAATGGGTTGTAGAACCCTATTTTTCAACATAAAAAATTTGATTTTGGCTTTTTTTTTAAATATTGCCGATAGTCTCATACCAAGTTTTATTTCATATTCGGCTAGCCCGCGCACACTCCTATAAAACGATACCTCGGACGTTCGATTAGCTCTCAGAAAAATTTTCGGCCCCGTTCCCAACCCAAAATTTCACACTTACATCGTTTGATATTTCGTTAGTTGCAATAGTTAGCTAGTCGTTTAAACATTTCTAGTAGTCGCTGTACCTACCTCTTTCCATTCCCGTGATCAGGTCCGCGTTTCTTTGAACGAGTCCTGTAGAACGGGTTGTAGAACCCTATTTTTCAACATAAAAAATTTGATTTTGGCATTTTTTTTAAATATTGCCGATAGTCTCATACCAAGTTTTATTTCATATTCGGCTAGCCCGCGCACAGTCCTATACAACGATAACTCGGACGTTCGATTAGCTCTCAGAAAAAATTTCGGCCCCGTTCCCAACCCAAAATTTCACACTTACATCGTTTGATATTTCGTTAGTTGCAATAGTGAGCGAGTCGTTTAAACATTTCTAGTAGTCGCTGTACCTACCTCTTTCCATTCCCGTGATCAGGTCCGCGTTTCTTTGAACGAGTCCCGGTGAACGGGTTGTAGAACCCTATTTTTTAACATAAAAAAAATGATTTTGGCATTTTTTTTTAAATATTGCCGATAGTCTCATACCAAGTTTTATTTCATATTCGGCTAGCACGCGCACAGTCCTATACAACGATAACTCGGACGTTCGATTAGCTCTTAGAAAAATTTTCGGCCCCGTTCCCAACCCAAAATTTCACACTTACATCGTTTGATATTTCATTAGTTGCAATAGTTAGCTAGTCGTTTAAACATTTCTAGTAGTCGCTGTACCTACCTCTTTCCATTCCCGTGATCAGGTCCGCGTTTCTTTGCCCGGGTCCCGGTGAACGGGTTGTAGAACCCTATTTTTCAACTTAGAAAATAGATCTTTGACATTTTTTTTTTAAATATTGCCGATAGTCTCATACCAAGTTTTATTTAATATTCGGCTAGCCCGCGCACAGTCCTAAACAACGATACCTCGGACGTTCGATTATCTCTCAGAAAAATGTAGAACCCTATTTTTCAACATAAAAAAAGAAATTGATTTTGGCATTTTTTTTTAAATATTGCTGATAGTCTCATACTAAGTTTTATTTCATATTCGACTAGCCCGCGCACACTCCTATACAAGGATACCTCGGATGTTCGATTAGCTCTCAGAAAAATTTTCGGCCCCGTTCCCAACCCAAAATTTCACACTTACATCGTTTGATATTTCGTTAGTTGCAATAGTTAGCTAGTCGTTTAAACATTTCTAGTAGTCGCTGTACCTACCTCTTTCCATTCCCACGATCAGGCCCGCGTTTCTTTGCCCGAGTCCCGGTGTACGGGTTGTAGAACCCTATTTTTCAACTTAGAAAATAGATCTTTGACATTTTTTTTTTAAATATTGCCGATAGTCTCATACCAAGTTTTATTTAATATTCGGCTAGCCCGCGCACAGTCCTAAACAACGATACCTCGGACGTTCGATTATCTCTCAGAAAAATGTAGAACCCTATTTTTCAACATAAAAAAAAAATTGATTTTGGCATTTTTTTTTAAATATTGCTGATAGTCTCATACCAAGTTTTATTTCATATTCGACTAGCCCGCGCACACTCCTATACAACGATACCTCGGATGTTCGATTAGCTCTCAGAAAAATTTTCGGCCCCGTTCCCAACCCAAAATTTCACACTTACATCGTTTGATATTTCGTTAGTTGCAATAGTTAGCTAGTCGTTTAAACATTTGTAGTAGTCGCTGTACCTACCTCTTTCCATTCCCACGATCAGGCCCGCGTTTCTTTGCCCGAGTCCCGGTGAACGGGTTGTAGAACCCTATTTTTCAACTTAGAAAATTGATCTCTGACATTTTTTTTTAAATATTGCCGATAGTCTCATACCAACTTTTATTTCATATTCGGCTAGCCCGCGCACAGTCCTATACAACGATACCTCGGACGTTCGATTAGCTCTCAGAAAAATTTTCGGCCCCGTTCCCAACCCAAAATTTCACACTTACATCGTTTGATATTTCGTTAGTTGCAATAGTTAGCTAGTCGTTTAAACATTTCTAGTAGTCGCTGTACCTACCTCTTTCCATTCCCGTGATCAGGTCTGCGTTTCTTTGTACGAGTCCTGTAGAACGGGTTGTAGAACCCTATTTCTCAACATAAAAAATTTGATTTTGGCATTTTTTTTTTAATATTGCCGATAGTCTCATACCAACTTTTATTTCATATTCGGCTAGCCCGCGCACAGTCCTATACAACGATACCTCGGATGTTCGATTAGCTCTCAGAAAAATTTTCGGCCCCGTTCCCAACCCAAAATTTCACACTTACATCGTTTGATATTTCGTTAGTTGCAATAGTTAGCTAGTCGTTTAAACATTTGTAGTAGTCGCTGTACCTACCTCTTTCCATTCCCATGATCAGGCCCGCGTTTCTTTGCCCGAGTCCCGGTGAACGGGTTGTAGAACCCTATTTTTCAACTTAGAAAATTGATCTTTGACAATTTTTTTTAAATATTGCCGATAGTGTCATACCAAGTTTTATTTCATATTCGGCTAGCCCGCGCACAGTCCTATACAACGATACCTCGGACGTTCGATTAGCTCTCAGAAAAATTTTCGGCCCCGTTCCCAACCCAAAATTTCACACTTACATCGTTTGATATTTCGTTAGTTGCAATAGTTAGCGAGTCGTTTAAACATTTCTAGTAGTCGCTGTACCTACCTCTTTCCATTCCCACGATCAGGCCCGCGTTTCTTTGCCCGAGTCCCGGTGAATGGGTTGTAGAACCCTGTCTTTCAACATAAAAAATTTGATTTTGGCTTTTTTTTTAAATATTGCCGATAGTCTCATACCAAGTTTTATTTCATATTCGGCTAGCCCGCGCACACTCCTATACAACGATACCTCGGACGTTCGATTATCTCTCAGAAAAATGTAGAACCCTGTTTTTCAACATAAAAAAAAAATTGATTTTGGCATTTTTTTTTAAATATTGCTGATAGTCTCATACCAAGTTTTATTTCATATTCGACTAGCCCGCGCACACTCCTATACAACGATACCTCGGATGTTCGATTAGCTCTCAGAAAAATTTTCGGCCCCGTTCCCAACCCAAAATTTCACACTTACATCGTTTGATATTTCGTTAGTTGCAATAGTTAGCTAGTCGTTTAAACATTTGTAGTAGTCGCTGTACCTACCTCTTTCCATTCCCACGATCAGGCCCGCGTTTCTTTGCCCGAGTCCCGGTGAACGGGTTGTAGAACCCTATTTTTCAACTTAGAAAATTGATCTTTGACATTTTTTTTTAAATATTGCCGATAGTCTCATACCAACTTTTATTTCATATTCGGCTAGCCCGCGCACAGTCCTATACAACGATACCTCGGACGTTCGATTAGCTCTCAGAAAAATTTTCGGCCCCGTTCCCAACCCAAAATTTCACACTTACATCGTTTGATATTTCGTTAGTTGCAATAGTTAGCGAGTCGTTTAAACATTTCTAGTAGTCGCTGTACCTACCTCTTTCCATTCCCACGATCAGGCCCGCGTTTCTTTGCCCGAGTCCCGGTGAATGGGTTGTAGAACCCTATTTTTCAACATAAAAAATTTGATTTTGGCTTTTTTTTTAAATATTGCCGATAGTCTCATACCAAGTTTTATTTCATATTCGGCTAGCCCGCGCACACTCCTATAAAACGATACCTCGGACGTTCGATTAGCTCTCAGAAAAATTTTCGGCCCCGTTCCCAACCCAAAATTTCACACTTACATCGTTTGATATTTCGTTAGTTGCAATAGTTAGCGAGTCGTTTAAACATTTCTAGTAGTCGCTGTACCTACCTCTTTCCATTCCCACGATCAGGCCCGCGTTTCTTTGCCCGAGTCCCGGTGAATGGGTTGTAGAACCCTGTCTTTCAACATAAAAAATTTGATTTTGGCTTTTTTTTTAAATATTGCCGATAGTCTCATACCAAGTTTTATTTCATATTCGGCTAGCCCGCGCACACTCCTATACAACGATACCTCGGACGTTCGATTAGCTCTCAGAAAAATTTTCGGCCCCGTTCCCAACCCAAAATTTCACACTTACATCGTTTGATATTTCGTTAGTTGCAATAGTTAGCTAGTCGTTTAAACATTTCTAGTAGTCGCTGTACCTACCTGTTTCCATTCCCACGATCAGGCCCGCGTTTCTTTGCCCGAGTCCCGGTGAACGGGTTGTAGAACCCTATTTTTCAACTTAGAAAATAGATCTTTGACATTTTTTTTTTAAATATTGCCGATAGTCTCATACCAAGTTTTATTTAATATTCGGCTAGCCCGCGCACAGTCCTAAACAACGATACCTCGGACGTTCGATTATCTCTCAGAAAAATGTAGAACCCTATTTTTCAACATAAAAAAAAAATTGATTTTGGCATTTTTTTTTAAATATTGCTGATAGTCTCATACCAAGTTTTATTTCATATTCGACTAGCCCGCGCACACTCCTATACAACGATACCTCGGATGTTCGATTAGCTCTCAGAAAAATTTTCGGCCCCGTTCCCAACCCAAAATTTCACACTTACATCGTTTGATATTTCGTTAGTTGCAATAGTTAGCTAGTCGTTTAAACATTTGTAGTAGTCGCTGTACCTACCTCTTTCCATTCCCACGATCAGGCCCGCGTTTCTTTGCCCGAGTCCCGGTGAACGGGTTGTAGAACCCTATTTTTCAACTTAGAAAATTGATCTTTGACATTTTTTTTTAAATATTGCCGATAGTCTCATACCAACTTTTATTTCATATTCGGCTAGCCCGCGCACAGTCCTATACAACGATACCTCGGACGTTCGATTAGCTCTCAGAAAAATTTTCGGCCCCGTTCCCAACCCAAAATTTCACACTTACATCGTTTGATATTTCGTTAGTTGCAATAGTTAGCTAGTCGTTTAAACATTTCTAGTAGTCGCTGTACCTACCTCTTTCCATTCCCGTGATCAGGTCCGCGTTTCTTTGAACGAGTCCTGTAGAACGGGTTGTAGAACCCTATTTTTCAACATAAAAAATTTGATTTTGGCATTTTTTTTTAAATATTGCCGATAGTCTCATACCAAGTTTTATTTCATATTCGGCTAGCCCGCGCACAGTCCTATACAACGATACCTCGGACGTTCGATTAGCTCTCAGAAAAATTTTCGGCCCCGTTCCCAACCCAAAATTTCACACTTACATCGTTTGATATTTCGTTAGTTGCAATAGTTAGCGAGTCGTTTAAACATTTCTAGTAGTCGCTGTACCTACCTCTTTCCATTCCCACGATCAGGCCCGCGTTTCTTTGCCCGAGTCCCGGTGAATGGGTTGTAGAACCCTATTTTTCAACATAAAAAATTTGATTTTGGCTTTTTTTTTAAATATTGCCGATAGTCTCATACCAAGTTTTATTTCATATTCGGCTAGCCCGCGCACACTCCTATAAAACGATACCTCGGACGTTCGATTAGCTCTCAGAAAAATTTTCGGCCCCGTTCCCAACCCAAAATTTCACACTTACATCGTTTGATATTTCGTTAGTTGCAATAGTTAGCTAGTCGTTTAAACATTTCTAGTAGTCGCTGTACCTACCTCTTTCCATTCCCGTGATCAGGTCCGCGTTTCTTTGAACGAGTCCTGTAGAACGGGTTGTAGAACCCTATTTTTCAACATAAAAAATTTGATTTTGGCATTTTTTTTAAATATTGCCGATAGTCTCATACCAAGTTTTATTTCATATTCGGCTAGCCCGCGCACAGTCCTATACAACGATAACTCGGACGTTCGATTAGCTCTCAGAAAAAATTTCGGCCCCGTTCCCAACCCAAAATTTCACACTTACATCGTTTGATATTTCGTTAGTTGCAATAGTGAGCGAGTCGTTTAAACATTTCTAGTAGTCGCTGTACCTACCTCTTTCCATTCCCGTGATCAGGTCCGCGTTTCTTTGAACGAGTCCCGGTGAACGGGTTGTAGAACCCTATTTTTTAACATAAAAAAAATGATTTTGGCATTTTTTTTTAAATATTGCCGATAGTCTCATACCAAGTTTTATTTCATATTCGGCTAGCACGCGCACAGTCCTATACAACGATAACTCGGACGTTCGATTAGCTCTTAGAAAAATTTTCGGCCCCGTTCCCAACCCAAAATTTCACACTTACATCGTTTGATATTTCATTAGTTGCAATAGTTAGCTAGTCGTTTAAACATTTCTAGTAGTCGCTGTACCTACCTCTTTCCATTCCCGTGATCAGGTCCGCGTTTCTTTGCCCGGGTCCCGGTGAACGGGTTGTAGAACCCTATTTTTCAACTTAGAAAATAGATCTTTGACATTTTTTTTTTAAATATTGCCGATAGTCTCATACCAAGTTTTATTTAATATTCGGCTAGCCCGCGCACAGTCCTAAACAACGATACCTCGGACGTTCGATTATCTCTCAGAAAAATGTAGAACCCTATTTTTCAACATAAAAAAAAAATTGATTTTGGCATTTTTTTTTAAATATTGCTGATAGTCTCATACTAAGTTTTATTTCATATTCGACTAGCCCGCGCACACTCCTATACAACGATACCTCGGATGTTCGATTAGCTCTCAGAAAAATTTTCGGCCCCGTTCCCAACCCAAAATTTCACACTTACATCGTTTGATATTTCGTTAGTTGCAATAGTTAGCTAGTCGTTTAAACATTTCTAGTAGTCGCTGTACCTACCTCTTTCCATTCCCACGATCAGGCCCGCGTTTCTTTGCCCGAGTCCCGGTGTACGGGTTGTAGAACCCTATTTTTCAACTTAGAAAATAGATCTTTGACATTTTTTTTTTAAATATTGCCGATAGTCTCATACCAAGTTTTATTTAATATTCGGCTAGCCCGCGCACAGTCCTAAACAACGATACCTCGGACGTTCGATTATCTCTCAGAAAAATGTAGAACCCTATTTTTCAACATAAAAAAAAAATTGATTTTGGCATTTTTTTTTAAATATTGCTGATAGTCTCATACCAAGTTTTATTTCATATTCGACTAGCCCGCGCACACTCCTATACAACGATACCTCGGATGTTCGATTAGCTCTCAGAAAAATTTTCGGCCCCGTTCCCAACCCAAAATTTCACACTTACATCGTTTGATATTTCGTTAGTTGCAATAGTTAGCTAGTCGTTTAAACATTTGTAGTAGTCGCTGTACCTACCTCTTTCCATTCCCACGATCAGGCCCGCGTTTCTTTGCCCGAGTCCCGGTGAACGGGTTGTAGAACCCTATTTTTCAACTTAGAAAATTGATCTTTGACATTTTTTTTTAAATATTGCCGATAGTCTCATACCAACTTTTATTTCATATTCGGCTAGCCCGCGCACAGTCCTATACAACGATACCTCGGACGTTCGATTAGCTCTCAGAAAAATTTTCGGCCCCGTTCCCAACCCAAAATTTCACACTTACATCGTTTGATATTTCGTTAGTTGCAATAGTTAGCTAGTCGTTTAAACATTTCTAGTAGTCGCTGTACCTACCTCTTTCCATTCCCGTGATCAGGTCTGCGTTTCTTTGTACGAGTCCTGTAGAACGGGTTGTAGAACCCTATTTTTCAACATAAAAAATTTGATTTTGGCATTTTTTTTTTAATATTGCCGATAGTCTCATACCAACTTTTATTTCATATTCGGCTAGCCCGCGCACAGTCCTATACAACGATACCTCGGATGTTCGATTAGCTCTCAGAAAAATTTTCGGCCCCGTTCCCAACCCAAAATTTCACACTTACATCGTTTGATATTTCGTTAGTTGCAATAGTTAGCTAGTCGTTTAAACATTTGTAGTAGTCGCTGTACCTACCTCTTTCCATTCCCATGATCAGGCCCGCGTTTCTTTGCCCGAGTCCCGGTGAACGGGTTGTAGAACCCTATTTTTCAACTTAGAAAATTGATCTTTGACAATTTTTTTTAAATATTGCCGATAGTGTCATACCAAGTTTTATTTCATATTCGGCTAGCCCGCGCACAGTCCTATACAACGATACCTCAGACGTTCGATTAGCTCTCAGAAAAATTTTCGGCCCCGTTCCCAACCCAAAATTTCACACTTACATCGTTTGATATTTCGTTAGTTGCAATAGTTAGCGAGTCGTTTAAACATTTCTAGTAGTCGCTGTACCTACCTCTTTCCATTCCCACGATCAGGCCCGCGTTTCTTTGCCCGAGTCCCGGTGAATGGGTTGTAGAACCCTGTCTTTCAACATAAAAAATTTGATTTTGGCTTTTTTTTTAAATATTGCCGATAGTCTCATACCAAGTTTTATTTCATATTCGGCTAGCCCGCGCACACTCCTATACAACGATACCTCGGACGTTCGATTAGCTCTCAGAAAAATTTTCGGCCCCGTTCCCAACCCAAAATTTCACACTTACATCGTTTGATATTTCGTTAGTTGCAATAGTTAGCTAGTCGTTTAAACATTTCTAGTAGTCGCTGTACCTACCTGTTTCCATTCCCACGATCAGGCCCGCGTTTCTTTGCCCGAGTCCCGGTGAACGGGTTGTAGAACCCTATTTTTCAACTTAGAAAATAGATCTTTGACATTTTTTTTTAAATATTGCCGATAGTCTCATACCAAGTTTTATTAAATATTCGGCTAGCCCGCGCACAGTCCTAAACAACGATACCTCGGACGTTCGATTATCTCTCAGAAAAATGTAGAACCCTATTTTTCAACATAAAAAAAAAATTGATTTTGGCATTTTTTTTTAAATATTGCTGATAGTCTCATACCAAGTTTTATTTCATATTCGACTAGCCCGCGCACACTCCTATACAACGATACCTCGGATGTTCGATTAGCTCTCAGAAAAATTTTCGGCCCCGTTCCCAACCCAAAATTTCACACTTACATCGTTTGATATTTCGTTAGTTGCAATAGTTAGCTAGTCGTTTAAACATTTGTAGTAGTCGCTGTACCTACCTCTTTCCATTCCCACGATCAGGCCCGCGTTTCTTTGCCCGAGTCCCGGTGAACGGGTTGTAGAACCCTATTTTTCAACTTAGAAAATTGATCTTTGACATTTTTTTTTAAATATTGCCGATAGTCTCATACCAACTTTTATTTCATATTCGGCTAGCCCGCGCACAGTCCTATACAACGATACCTCGGACGTTCGATTAGCTCTCAGAAAAATTTTCGGCCCCGTTCCCAACCCAAAATTTCACACTTACATCGTTTGATATTTCGTTAGTTGCAATAGTTAGCGAGTCGTTTAAACATTTATAGTAGTCGCTGTACCTACCTCTTTCCATTCCCACGATCAGGCCCGCGTTTCTTTGCCCGAGTCCCGGTGAATGGGTTGTAGAACCCTATTTTTCAACATAAAAAATTTGATTTTGGCTTTTTTTTTAAATATTGCCGATAGTCTCATACCAAGTTTTATTTCATATTCGGCTAGCCCGCGCACACTCCTATAAAACGATACCTCGGACGTTCGATTAGCTCTCAGAAAAATTTTCGGCCCCGTTCCCAACCCAAAATTTCACACTTACATCGTTTGATATTTCGTTAGTTGCAATAGTTAGCTAGTCGTTTAAACATTTCTAGTAGTCGCTGTACCTACCTCTTTCCATTCCCGTGATCAGGTCCGCGTTTCTTTGAACGAGTCCTGTAGAACGGGTTGTAGAACCCTATTTTTCAACATAAAAAATTTGATTTTGGCATTTTTTTTAAATATTGCCGATAGTCTCATACCAAGTTTTATTTCATATTCGGCTAGCCCGCGCACAGTCCTATACAACGATAACTCGGACGTTCGATTAGCTCAGAAAAATTTTCGGCCCCGTTCCCAACCCAAAATTTCACACTTACATCGTTTGATATTTCGTTAGTTGCAATAGTGAGCGAGTCGTTTAAACATTTCTAGTAGTCGCTGTACCTACCTCTTTCCATTCCCGTGATCAGGTCCGCGTTTCTTTGAACGAGTCCCGGTGAACGGGTTGTAGAACCCTATTTTTTAACATAAAAAAAATGATTTTGGCATTTTTTTTAAATATTGCCGATAGTCTCATACCAAGTTTTATTTCATATTCGGCTAGCACGCGCACAGTCCTATACAACGATAACTCGGACGTTCGATTAGCTCTCAGAAAAATTTTCGGCCCCGTTCCCAACCCAAAATTTCACACTTACATCGTTTGATATTTCATTAGTTGCAATAGTTAGCTAGTCGTTTAAACATTTCTAGTAGTCGCTGTACCTACCTCTTTCCATTCCCGTGATCAGGTCCGCGTTTCTTTGCCCGGGTCCCGGTGAACGGGTTGTAGAACCCTATTTTTCAACTTAGAAAATAGATCTTTGACATTTTTTTTTTAAATATTGCCGATAGTCTCATACCAAGTTTTATTTAATATTCGGCTAGCCCGCGCACAGTCCTAAACAACGATACCTCGGACGTTCGATTATCTCTCAGAAAAATGTAGAACCCTATTTTTCAACATAAAAAAAAAAATTGATTTTGGCATTTTTTTTTAAATATTTCTGATAGTCTCATACTAAGTTTTATTTCATATTCGACTAGCCCGCGCACACTCCTATACAACGATACCTCGTATGTTCGATTAGCTCTCAGAAAAATTTTCGGCCCCGTTCCCAACCCAAAATTTCACACTTACATCGTTTGATATTTCGTTAGTTGCAATAGTTAGCTAGTCGTTTAAACATTTCTAGTAGTCGCTGTACCTACCTCTTTCCATTCCCACGATCAGGCCCGCGTTTCTTTGCCCGAGTCCCGGTGTACGGGTTGTAGAACCCTATTTTTCAACTTAGAAAATAGATCTTTGACATTTTTTTTTTAAATATTGCCGATAGTCTCATACCAAGTTTTATTTAATATTCGGCTAGCCCGCGCACAGTCCTAAACAACGATACCTCGGACGTTCGATTATCTCTCAGAAAAATGTAGAACCCTATTTTTCAACATAAAAAAAAAATTGATTTTGGCATTTTTTTTTAAATATTGCTGATAGTCTCATACCAAGTTTTATTTCATATTCGACTAGCCCGCGCACACTCCTATACAACGATACCTCGGATGTTCGATTAGCTCTCAGAAAAATTTTCGGCCCCGTTCCCAACCCAAAATTTCACACTTACATCGTTTGATATTTCGTTAGTTGCAATAGTTAGCTAGTCGTTTAAACATTTGTAGTAGTCGCTGTACCTACCTCTTTCCATTCCCACGATCAGGCCCGCGTTTCTTTGCCCGAGTCCCGGTGAACGGGTTGTAGAACCCTATTTTTCAACTTAGAAAATTGATCTTTGACATTTTTTTTTAAATATTGCCGATAGTCTCATACCAACTTTTATTTCATATTCGGCTAGCCCGCGCACAGTCCTATACAACGATACCTCGGACGTTCGATTAGCTCTCAGAAAAATTTTCGGCCCCGTTCCCAACCCAAAATTTCACACTTACATCGTTTGATATTTCGTTAGTTGCAATAGTTAGCTAGTCGTTTAAACATTTCTAGTAGTCGCTGTACCTACCTCTTTCCATTCCCGTGATCAGGTCTGCGTTTCTTTGTACGAGTCCTGTAGAACGGGTTGTAGAACCCTATTTTACCACGTTTTTATACACTCACTTTTCTTGTTTGTTTGTCGTTCCGGTTGGACTTTTGCAACTCAATTTTGAGGCACTTCCCGATAAGCTAGCAGGCTGAAATTTTGCACACGCTCTGAGTTTTGATGACAATACATGACTAGCTAAGAAACGTCATAACAAATCCAATATGGCGGCCTCCCCAAGATGGCGGACTGGCTGTTTGAAATCCACCCCTATGATATGGGTATCAAATGAAAGGGTTTGCTGTCAGGGATACGAAAAAAATAGTCACGTGACTTAAATCCAATATGGCGGACGTCCAAGATGGCAGACAGGCTATTTGAAATGCACCCCTAAGATATGGATATCAAATGAAAGGGTTTGCTGTCAGGAGTACGAAAAAAATAGTCACGTGACTTAAATCCAATATGGCGGACGTCCAAGATGGTAGACTGGCTGTTTGATATCCACCCCCGTGATATGGGTATCAAATGAAAGAGTTTGCTGTCAGGAATACGAAAAAAATAGTCATGTGGCTTATGCTAGGCTAGGCTATTAATCCAATATGGCGGACGTCCAAGATGGCGGACAGGATTTGAGGCACTTCCCGATAAGCTAGCAGGCTGAAATTTTCAGGGTAGCTTCAAACCCGATGAACAATGATAAAAATAATAAAATAATTAATAGATTTTAAAAAATCTAAAAACCCACGTTTTTAAATGTCCTAAAAAGAAGAAAATAATCCTACGGGGCTGAGAGAGGGGCCACTCAAAACGTGGGGGCGTATCTTTGCAAGTTACACCTATGATCTCACGTCATGTAAATATATCCCATAAATAATCCCTTATATAATATACGCCCCCACGTTTTGAGTGGCCCCTCTCTCAGCCCCGTAGGATTATTTTCTTCTTTTTAGGACATTTAAAAACGTGGGTTTTTAGATTTTTTAAAATCTATTAATTTTTCAACATAAAAAATTTGATTTTGGCATTTTTTTTTTAATATTGCCGATAGTCTCATACCAACTTTTATTTCATATTCGGCTAGCCCGCGCACAGTCCTATACAACGATACCTCGGATGTTCGATTAGCTCTCAGAAAAATTTTCGGCCCCGTTCCCAACCCAAAATTTCACACTTACATCGTTTGATATTTCGTTAGTTGCAATAGTTAGCTAGTCGTTTAAACATTTGTAGTAGTCGCTGTACCTACCTCTTTCCATTCCCACGATCAGGCCCGCGTTTCTTTGCCCGAGTCCCGGTGAACGGGTTGTAGAACCCTATTTTTCAACTTAGAAAATTGATCTTTGACATTTTTTTTTAAATATTGCCGATAGTGTCATACCAAGTTTTATTTCATATTCGGCTAGCCCGCGCACAGTCCTATACAACGATACCTCGGACGTTCGATTAGCTCTCAGAAAAATTTTCGGCCCCGTTCCCAACCCAAAATTTCACACTTACATCGTTTGATATTTCGTTAGTTGCAATAGTTAGCGAGTCGTTTAAACATTTCTAGTAGTCGCTGTACCTACCTCTTTCCATTCCCACGATCAGGCCCGCGTTTCTTTGCCCGAGTCCCGGTGAATGGGTTGTAGAACCCTGTCTTTCAACATAAAAAATTTGATTTTGGCTTTTTTTTTAAATATTGCCGATAGTCTCATACCAAGTTTTATTTCATATTCGGCTAGCCCGCGCACACTCCTATACAACGATACCTCGGACGTTCGATTAGCTCTCAGAAAAATTTTCGGCCCCGTTCCCAACCCAAAATTTCACACTTACATCGTTTGATATTTCGTTAGTTGCAATAGTTAGCGAGTCGTTTAAACATTTCTAGTAGTCGCTGTACCTACCTCTTTCCATTCCCACGATCAGGCCCGCGTTTCTTTGCCCGAGTCCCGGTGAATGGGTTGTAGAACCCTGTCTTTCAACATAAAAAATTTGATTTTGGAATTTTTTTTTAAATATTGCCCATAGTCTCATACCAAGTTTTAGTTCATATTCGGCTAGCCCGCGCACAGTCCTATACAACGATACCTCGGACGTTCGATTAGCTCTCAGAAAAATTTTCGGCCCCGTTCCCAACCCAAAATTTCACACTTACATCGTTTGATATTTCGTTAGTTGCAATAGTTAGCGAGTCGTTTAAACATTTCTAGTAGTCGCTGTACCTACCTCTTTCCATTCCCACGATCAGGCCCGCGTTTCTTTGCCCGAGTCCCGGTGAATGGGTTGTAGAACCCTATTTTTCAACATAAAAAATTTGATTTTGGCTTTTTTTTTAAATATTGCCGATAGTCTCATACCAAGTTTTATTTCATATTCGGCTAGCCCGCGCACACTCCTATAAAACGATACCTCGGACGTTCGATTAGCTCTCAGAAAAATTTTCGGCCCCGTTCCCAACCCAAAATTTCACACTTACATCGTTTGATATTTCGTTAGTTGCAATAGTTAGCTAGTCGTTTAAACATTTCTAGTAGTCGCTGTACCTACCTCTTTCCATTCCCGTGATCAGGTCCGCGTTTCTTTGAACGAGTCCTGTAGAACGGGTTGTAGAACCCTATTTTTCAACATAAAAAATTTGATTTTGGCATTTTTTTTAAATATTGCCGATAGTCTCATACCAAGTTTTATTTCATATTCGGCTAGCCCGCGCACAGTCCTATACAACGATAACTCGGACGTTCGATTAGCTCTCAGAAAAATTTTCGGCCCCGTTCCCAACCCAAAATTTCACACTTACATCGTTTGATATTTCGTTAGTTGCAATAGTGAGCGAGTCGTTTAAACATTTCTAGTAGTCGCTGTACCTACCTCTTTCCATTCCCGTGATCAGGTCCGCGTTTCTTTGAACGAGTCCCGGTGAACGGGTTGTAGAACCCTATTTTTTAACATAAAAAAAATTGATTTTGGCATTTTTTTTTAAATATTGCCGATAGTCTCATACCACGTTTTATTTCATATTCGGCTAGCACGCGCACAGTCCTATACAACGATAACTCGGACGTTCGATTAGCTCTCAGAAAATTTTTCGGCCCCGTTCCCAACCCAAAATTTCACACTTACATCGTTTGATATTTCATTAGTTGCAATAGTTAGCTAGTCTTTTAAACATTTCTAGTAGTCGCTGTACCTACCTCTTTCCATTCCCGTGATCAGGTCCGCGTTTCTTTGCCCGGGTCCCGGTGAACGGGTTGTAGAACCCTATTTTTCAACATAAAAAATTTGATTTTGGCATTTTTTTTTAAATATTGCCGATAGTCTCATACCAAGTTTTATTTCATATTCGGCTAGCCCGCGCACACTCATATAAAACGATACCTCGGACGTTCGATTAGTTCTCAGAAAAATTTTCGGCCCCGTTCCCAACCCAAAATTTCACACTTACATCGTTTGATATTTCGTTAGTTGCAATAGTTAGCTAGTCGTTTAAACATTTCTAGTAGTCGCTGTACCTACCTCTTTCCATTCCCGTGATCAGGTCCGCGTTTCTTTGCCCGGGTCCCGGTGAACGGGTTGTAGAACCCTATTTTTCAACATAAAAAAAATTGATTTTGGCATTTTTTTTTAAATATTGCTGATAGTCTCATACCAAGTTTTATTTCATATTCGACTAGCCCGCGCACACTCCTATACAACGATACCTCGGACGTTCGATTAGCTCTCAGAAAAATTTTCGGCCCCGTTCCCAACCCAAAATTTCACACTTACATCGTTTGATATTTCGTTAGTTGCAATAGTTAGCTAGTCGTTTAAACATTTCTAGTAGTCGCTGTACCTACCTCTTTCCATTCCCACGATCAGGCCCGCGTTTCTTTGCCCGAGTCCCGGTGAACGGGTTGTAGAACACTATTTTTCAACTTAGAAAATAGATCTTTGACATTTTTTTTTTAAATATTGCCGATAGTCTCATACCAAGTTTTATTTAATATTCGGCTAGCCCGCGCACAGTCCTAAACAACGATACCTCGGACGTTCGATTATCTCTCAGAAAAATGTAGAACCCTATTTTTCAACATAAAAAAAAAATTGATTTTGGCATTTTTTTTAAATATTGCTGATAGTCTCATACCAAGTTTTATTTCATATTCGACTAGCCCGCGCACACTCCTATACAACGATACCTCGGATGTTCGATTAGCTCTCAGAAAAATTTTCGGCCCCGTTCCCAACCCAAAATTTCACACTTACATCGTTTGATATTTCGTTAGTTGCAATAGTTAGCGAGTCGTTTAAACATTTCTAGTAGTCGCTGTACCTACCTCTTTCCATTCCCACGATCAGGCCCGCGTTTCTTTGCCCGAGTCCCGGTGAATGGGTTGTAGAACCCTGTCTTTCAACATAAAAAATTTGATTTTGGCATTTTTTTTTAAATATTGCCGATAGTCTCATACCAAGTTTTAGTTCATATTCGGCTAGCCCGCGCACAGTCCTATACAACGATACCTCGGACGTTCGATTAGCTCTCAGAAAAATTTTCGGCCCCGTTCCCAACCCAAAATTTCACACTTACATCGTTTGATATTTCGTTAGTTGCAATAGTTAGCGAGTCGTTTAAACATTTCTAGTAGTCGCTGTACCTACCTCTTTCCATTCCCACGATCAGGCCCGCGTTTCTTTGCCCGAGTCCCGGTGAATGGGTTGTAGAACCCTATTTTTCAACATAAAAAATTTGATTTTGGCTTTTTTTTTAAATATTGCCGATAGTCTCATACCAAGTTTTATTTCATATTCGGCTAGCCCGCGCACACTCCTATAAAACGATACCTCGGACGTTCGATTAGCTCTCAGAAAAATTTTCGGCCCCGTTCCCAACCCAAAATTTCACACTTACATCGTTTGATATTTCGTTAGTTGCAATAGTTAGCTAGTCGTTTAAACATTTCTAGTAGTCGCTGTACCTACCTCTTTCCATTCCCGTGATCAGGTCCGCGTTTCTTTGAACGAGTCCTGTAGAACGGGTTGTAGAACCCTATTTTTCAACATAAAAAATTTGATTTTGGCATTTTTTTTAAATATTGCCGATAGTCTCATACCAAGTTTTATTTCATATTCGGCTAGCCCGCGCACAGTCCTATACAACGATAACTCGGACGTTCGATTAGCTCTCAGAAAAATTTTCGGCCCCGTTCCCAACCCAAAATTTCACACTTACATCGTTTGATATTTCGTTAGTTGCAATAGTGAGCGAGTCGTTTAAACATTTCTAGTAGTCGCTGTACCTACCTCTTTCCATTCCCGTGATCAGGTCCGCGTTTCTTTGAACGAGTCCCGGTGAACGGGTTGTAGAACCCTATTTTTCAACATAAAAAATTTGATTTTGGCTTTTTTTTTAAATATTGCCGATAGTCTCATACCAAGTTTTATTTCATATTCGGCTAGCCCGCGCACACTCCTATAAAACGATACCTCGGACGTTCGATTAGCTCTCAGAAAAATTTTCGGCCCCGTTCCCAACCCAAAATTTCACACTTACATCGTTTGATATTTCGTTAGTTGCAATAGTTAGCTAGTCGTTTAAACATTTCTAGTAGTCGCTGTACCTACCTCTTTCCATTCCCGTGATCAGGTCCGCGTTTCTTTGAACGAGTCCTGTAGAACGGGTTGTAGAACCCTATTTTTCAACATAAAAAATTTGATTTTGGCATTTTTTTTAAATATTGCCGATAGTCTCATACCAAGTTTTATTTCATATTCGGCTAGCCCGCGCACAGTCCTATACAACGATAACTCGGACGTTCGATTAGCTCTCAGAAAAATTTTCGGCCCCGTTCCCAACCCAAAATTTCACACTTACATCGTTTGATATTTCGTTAGTTGCAATAGTGAGCGAGTCGTTTAAACATTTCTAGTAGTCGCTGTACCTACCTCTTTCCATTCCCGTGATCAGGTCCGCGTTTCTTTGAACGAGTCCCGGTGAACGGGTTGTAAAACCCTATTTTTTAACATAAAAAAATTGATTTTGGCATTTTTTTTTAAATATTGCCGATAGTCTCATACCAAGTTTTATTTCATATTCGGCTAGCACGCGCACAGTCCTATACAACGATAACTCGGACGTTCGATTAGCTCTCAGAAAAATTTTCGGCCCCGTTCCCAACCCAAAATTTCACACTTACATCGTTTGATATTTCATTAGTTGCAATAGTTAGCTAGTCGTTTAAACATTTCTAGTAGTCGCTGTACCTACCTCTTTCCATTCCCGTGATCAGGTCCGCGTTTCTTTGCCCGGGTCCCGGTGAACGGGTTGTAGAACCCTATTTTTCAACATAAAAAATTTGATTTTGGCATTTTTTTTTAAATATTGCCGATAGTCTCATACCAAGTTTTATTTCATATTCGGCTAGCCCGCGCACACTCCTATACAACGATACCTCGGACGTTCGATTAGTTCTCAGAAAAAATTTCGGCCCCGTTCCCAACCCAAAATTTCACACTTACATCGTTTGATATTTCGTTAGTTGCAATAGTTAGCTAGTCGTTTAAACATTTCTAGTAGTCGCTGTACCTACCTCTTTCCATTCCCGTGATCAGGTCCGCGTTTCTTTGCCCGGGTCCCGGTGAACGGGTTGTAGAACCCTATTTTTCAACATAAAAAATTTGATTTTGGCATTTTTTTTTTAATATTGCCGATAGTCTCATAACAAGTTTTATTTCATTTTCGGCTAGCCCGCGCACACTCCTATACAACGATACCTCGGACGTTCGATTAGCTCTCAGAAAAATTTTCGGCCCCGTTCCCAACCCAAAATTTCACACTTACATCGTTTGATATTTCGTTAGTTGCAATAGTTAGCTAGTCGTTTAAACATTTCTAGTAGTCGCTGTACCTACCTCTTTCCATTCCCGTGATCAGGTCCGCGTTTCTTTGAACGAGTCCCGTAGAACGGGTTGTAGAACCCTATTTTTCAACATAAAAAATTTGATTTTGGCATTTTTTTTTAAATATTGCCGATAGTCTCATACCAAGTTTTATTTCATATTCGGCTAGCACGCGCACAGTCCTATACAACGATAACTCGGACGTTCGATTAGCTCTCAGAAAAATTTTCGGCCCCGTTCCCAACCCAAAATTTCACACTTACATCGTTTGATATTTCGTTAGTTGCAATAGTTAGCTAGTCGTTTAAACATTTCTAGTAGTCGCTGTACCTACCTCTTTCCATTCCCGTGATCAGGTCCGCGTTTTTTTGCCCGGGTCCCGGTGAACGGGTTGTAGAACCCTATTTTTCAACATAAAAAATTTGATATTGGCATTTTTTTTTTAAATATTGCCGATAGTCTCATACCAAGTTTTATTTCATATTCGGCTAGCCCGCGCACACTCCTATACAACGATACCTCGGACGTTCGATTAGTTCTCAGAAAAATTTTCGGCCCCGTTCCCAACCCAAAATTTCACACTTACATCGTTTGATATTTCGTTAGTTGCAATAGTTAGCTAGTCGTTTAAACATTTCTAGTAGTCGCTGTACCTACCTCTTTCCATTCCCGTGATCAGGTCCGCGTTTCTTTGCCCGGGTCCCGGTGAACGTTTGTAGAACCCTATTTTTCAACATAAAAAATTTGATTTTGGCATTTTTTTTTTAATATTGCCGATAGTCTCATACCAAGTTTTATTTCATTTTCGGCTAGCCCGCGCACACTCCTATACAACGATACCTCGGACGTTCGATTAGCTCTCAGAAAAATTTTCGGCCCCGTTCCCAACCCAAAATTTCACACTTACATCGTTTGATATTTCGTTAGTTGCAATAGTTAGCTAGTCGTTTAAACATTTCTAGTAGTCGCTGTACCTACCTCTTTCCATTCCCGTGATCAGGTCCGCGTTTCTTTGAACAAGTCCCGTAGAACGGGTTGTAGAACCCTATTTTTCAACATAAAAAATTTGATTTTGGCATTTTTTTTTAAATATTGCCGATAGTCTCATACCAAGTTTTATTTCATATTCGGCTAGCCCGCGCACAGTCCTATACAACGATAACTCGGACGTTCGATTAGCTCTCAGAAAAATTTTCGGCCCCGTTCCCAACCCAAAATTTCACACTTACATCGTTTGATATTTCGTTAGTTGCAATAGTTAGCTAGTCGTTTAAACATTTCTATTAGTCGCTGTACCTACCTCTTTCCATTCCCACGATCAGGCCCGCGTTTCTTTGCCCGAGTCCCGGTGAATGGGTTGTAGAACCCTGTCTTTCAACATAAAAAATTTGATTTTGGCATTTTTTTTTAAATATTGCCGATAGTCTCATACCAAGTTTTAGTTCATATTCGGCTAGCCCGCGCACAGTCCTATACAACGATACCTCGGACGTTCGATTAGCTCTCAGAAAAATTTTCGGCCCCGTTCCCAACCCAAAATTTCACACTTACATCGTTTGATATTTCGTTAGTTGCAATAGTTAGCGAGTCGTTTAAACATTTCTAGTAGTCGCTGTACCTACCTCTTTCCATTCCCACGATCAGGCCCGCGTTTCTTTGCCCGAGTCCCGGTGAATGGGTTGTAGAACCCTATTTTTCAACATAAAAAATTTGATTTTGGCTTTTTTTTTAAATATTGCCGATAGTCTCATACCAAGTTTTATTTCATATTCGGCTAGCCCGCGCACACTCCTATAAAACGATACCTCGGACGTTCGATTAGCTCTCAGAAAAATTTTCGGCCCCGTTCCCAACCCAAAATTTCACACTTACATCGTTTGATATTTCGTTAGTTGCAATAGTTAGCTAGTCGTTTAAACATTTCTAGTAGTCGCTGTACCTACCTCTTTCCATTCCCGTGATCAGGTCCGCGTTTCTTTGAACGAGTCCTGTAGAACGGGTTGTAGAACCCTATTTTTCAACATAAAAAATTTGATTTTGGCATTTTTTTTAAATATTGCCGATAGTCTCATACCAAGTTTTATTTCATATTCGGCTAGCCCGCGCACAGTCCTATACAACGATAACTCGGACGTTCGATTAGCTCTCAGAAAAATTTTCGGCCCCGTTCCCAACCCAAAATTTCACACTTACATCGTTTGATATTTCGTTAGTTGCAATAGTGAGCGAGTCGTTTAAACATTTCTAGTAGTCGCTGTACCTACCTCTTTCCATTCCCGTGATCAGGTCCGCGTTTCTTTGAACGAGTCCCGGTGAACGGGTTGTAGAACCCTATTTTTTAACATAAAAAAATTGATTTTGGCATTTTTTTTTAAATATTGCCGATAGTGTCATACCACGTTTTATTTCATATTCGGCTAGCACGCGCACAGTCCTATACAACGATAACTCGGACGTTCGATTAGCTCTCAGAAAATTTTTCGGCCCCGTTCCCAACCCAAAATTTCACACTTACATCGTTTGATATTTCATTAGTTGCAATAGTTAGCTAGTCGTTTAAACATTTCTAGTAGTCGCTGTACCTACCTCTTTCCATTCCCGTGATCAGGTCCGCGTTTCTTTGCCCGGGTCCCGGTGAACGGGTTGTAGAACCCTATTTTTCAACATAAAAAATTTGATTTTGGCATTTTTTTTTAAATATTGCCGATAGTCTCATACCATGTTTTATTTCATATTCGGCTAGCCCGCGCACACTCATATACAACGATACCTCGGACGTTCGATTAGTTCTCAGAAAAATTTTCGGCCCCGTTCCCAACCCAAAATTTCACACTTACATCGTTTGATATTTCGTTAGTTGCAATAGTTAGCTAGTCGTTTAAACATTTCTAGTAGTCGCTGTACCTACCTCTTTCCATTCCCGTGATCAGGTCCGCGTTTCTTTGCCCGGGTCCCGGTGAACGGGTTGTAGAACCCTATTTTTCAACATAAAAAAAATTGATTTTGGCATTTTTTTTTAAATATTGCTGATAGTCTCATACCAAGTTTTATTTCATATTCGACTAGCCCGCGCACAGTCCTATACAACGATACCTCGGACGTTCGATTAGCTCTCAGAAAAATTTTCGGCCCCGTTCCCAACCCAAAATTTCACACTTACATCGTTTGATATTTCGTTAGTTGCAATAGTTAGCTAGTCGTTTAAACATTTCTAGTAGTCGCTGTACCTACCTCTTTCCATTCCCACGATCAGGCCCGCGTTTCTTTGCCCGAGTCCCGGTGAACGGGTTGTAGAACCCTATTTTTCAACTTAGAAAATAGATCTTTGACATTTTTTTTTTTAAATATTGCCGATAGTCTCATACCAAGTTTTATTTAATATTCGGCTAGCCCGCGCACAGTCCTAAACAACGATACCTCGGACGTTCGATTATCTCTCAGAAAAATGTAGAACCCTATTTTTCAACATAAAAAAAAAATTGATTTTGGCATTTTTTTTAAATATTGCTGATAGTCTCATACCAAGTTTTATTTCATATTCGACTAGCCCGCGCACACTCCTATACAACGATACCTCGGATGTTCGATTAGCTCTCAGAAAAATTTTCGGCCCCGTTCCCAACCCAAAATTTCACACTTACATCGTTTGATATTTCGTTAGTTGCAATAGTTAGCTAGTCGTTTAAACATTTGTAGTAGTCGCTGTACCTACCTCTTTCCATTCCCACGATCAGGCCCGCGTTTCTTTGCCCGAGTCCCGGTGAACGGGTTGTAGAACCCTATTTTTCAACTTAGAAAATTGATCTTTGACATTTTTTTTTAAATATTGCCGATAGTCTCATACCAACTTTTATTTCATATTCGGCTAGCCCGCGCACAGTCCTTTACAACGATACCTCGGACGTTCGATTAGCTCTCAGAAAAATTTTCGGCCCCGTTCCCAACCCAAAATTTCACACTTACATCGTTTGATATTTCGTTAGTTGCAATAGTTAGCTAGTCGTTTAAACATTTCTAGTAGTCGCTGTACCTACCTCTTTCCATTCCCGTGATCAGGTCCGCGTTTCTTTGTACGAGTCCTGTAGAACGGGTTGTAGAACCCTATTTTTCAACATAAAAAATTTGATTTTGGCATTTTTTTTTTAATATTGCCGATAGTCTCATACCAACTTTTATTTCATATTCGGCTAGCCCGCGCACAGTCCTATACAACGATACCTCGGATGTTCGATTAGCTCTCAGAAAAATTTTCGGCCCCGTTCCCAACCCAAAATTTCACACTTACATCGTTTGATATTTCGTTAGTTGCAATAGTTAGCTAGTCGTTTAAACATTTGTAGTAGTCGCTGTACCTACCTCTTTCCATTCCCACGATCAGGCCCGCGTTTCTTTGCCCGAGTCCCGGTGAACGGGTTGTAGAACCCTATTTTTCAACTTAGGAAAGTGATCTTTGACATTTTTTTTTAAATATTGCCGATAGTGTCATACCAAGTTTTATTTCATATTCGGCTAGCCCGCGCACAGTCCTATACAACGATACCTCGGACGTTCGATTAGCTCTCAGAAAAATTTTCGGCCCCGTTCCCAACCCAAAATTTCACACTTACATCGTTTGATATTTCGTTAGTTGCAATAGTTAGCGAGTCGTTTAAACATTTCTAGTAGTCGCTGTACCTACCTCTTTCCATTCCCACGATCAGGCCCGCGTTTCTTTGCCCGAGTCCCGGTGAATGGGTTGTAGAACCCTGTCTTTCAACATAAAAAATTTGATTTTGGCTTTTTTTTTAAATATTGCCGATAGTCTCATACCAAGTTTTATTTCATATTCGGCTAGCCCGCGCACACTCCTATACAACGATACCTCGGACGTTCGATTAGCTCTCAGAAAAATTTTCGGCCCCGTTCCCAACCCAAAATTTCACACTTACATCGTTTGATATTTCGTTAGTTGCAATAGTTAGCTAGTCGTTTAAACATTTCTAGTAGTCGCTGTACCTACCTGTTTCCATTCCCACGATCAGGCCCGCGTTTCTTTGCCCGAGTCCCGGTGAACGGGTTGTAGAACCCTATTTTTCAACTTAGAAAATAGATCTTTGACATTTTTTTTTTAAATATTGCCGATAGTCTCATACCAAGTTTTATTTAATATTCGGCTAGCCCGCGCACAGTCCTAAACAACGATACCTCGGACGTTCGATTATCTCTCAGAAAAATGTAGAACCCTATTTTTCAACATAAAAAAAAAATTGATTTTGGCATTTTTTTTTAAATATTGCTGATAGTCTCATACCAAGTTTTATTTCATATTCGACTAGCCCGCGCACACTCCTATACAACGATACCTCGGATGTTCGATTAGCTTTCAGAAAAATTTTCGGCCCCGTTCCCAACCCAAAATTTCACACTTACATCGTTTGATATTTCGTTAGTTGCAATAGTTAGCTAGTCGTTTAAACATTTGTAGTAGTCGCTGTACCTACCTCTTTCCATTCCCACGATCAGGCCTGCGTTTCTTTGCCCGAGTCCCGGTGAACGGGTTGTAGAACCCTATTTTTCAACTTAGAAAATTGATCTTTGACATTTTTTTTTAAATATTGCCGATGGTCTCATACCAACTTTTATTTCATATTCGGCTAGCCCGCGCACAGTCCTATACAACGATACCTCGGACGTTCGATTAGCTTTCAGAAAAATTTTCGGCCCCGTTCCCAACCCAAATTTTCACACTTACATCGTTTGATATTTCGTTAGTTGCAATAGTTAGCTAGTCGTTTAAACATTTCTAGTAGTCGCTGTACCTACCTCTTTCCATTCCCGTGATCAGGTCCGCGTTTCTTTGAACGAGTCCTGTAGAACGGGTTGTAGAACCCTATTTTTCAACATAAAAAATTTGATTTTGGCATTTTTTTTTAAATATTGCCGATAGTCTCATACCAAGTTTTATTTCATATTCGGCTAGCCCGCGCACAGTCCTATACAACGATACCTCGGACGTTCGATTAGCTCTCAGAAAAATTTTCGGCCCCGTTCCCAACCCAAAATTTCACACTTACATCGTTTGATATTTCGTTAGTTGCAATAGTTAGCGAGACGTTTAAACATTTCTAGTAGTCGCTGTACCTACCTCTTTCCATTCCCACGATCAGGCCCGCGTTTCTTTGCCCGAGTCCCGGTGAATGGGTTGTAGAACCCTATTTTTCAACATAAAAAATTTGATTTTGGCTTTTTTTTTAAATATTGCCGATAGTCTCATACCAAGTTTTATTTCATATTCGGCTAGCCCGCGCACACTCCTATAAAACGATACCTCGGACGTTCGATTAGCTCTCAGAAAAATTTTCGGCCCCGTTCCCAACCCAAAATTTCACACTTACATCGTTTGATATTTCGTTAGTTGCAATAGTTAGCTAGTCGTTTAAACATTTCTAGTAGTCGCTGTACCTACCTCTTTCCATTCCCGTGATCAGGTCCGCGTTTCTTTGAACGAGTCCTGTAGAACGGGTTGTAGAACCCTATTTTTCAACATAAAAAATTTGATTTTGGCATTTTTTTTAAATATTGCCGATAGTCTCATACCAAGTTTTATTTCATATTCGGCTAGCCCGCGCACAGTCCTATACAACGATAACTCGGACGTTCGATTAGCTCTCAGAAAAATTTTCGGCCCCGTTCCCAACCCAAAATTTCACACTTACATCGTTTGATATTTCGTTAGTTGCAATAGTGAGCGAGTCGTTTAAACATTTCTAGTAGTCGCTGTACCTACCTCTTTCCATTCCCGTGATCAGGTCCGCGTTTCTTTGAACGAGTCCCGGTGAACGGGTTGTAAAACCCTATTTTTTAACATAAAAAAATTGATTTTGGCATTTTTTTTTAAATATTGCCGATAGTCTCATACCAAGTTTTATTTCATATTCGGCTAGCACGCGCACAGTCCTATACAACGATAACTCGGACGTTCGATTAGCTCTCAGAAAAATTTTCGGCCCCGTTCCCAACCCAAAATTTCACACTTACATCGTTTGATATTTCATTAGTTGCAATAGTTAGCTAGTCGTTTAAACATTTCTAGTAGTCGCTGTACCTACCTCTTTCCATTCCCGTGATCAGGTCCGCGTTTCTTTGCCCGGGTCCCGGTGAACGGGTTGTAGAACCCTATTTTTCAACATAAAAAATTTGATTTTGGCATTTTTTTTTAAATATTGCCGATAGTCTCATACCAAGTTTTATTTCATATTCGGCTAGCCCGCGCACACTCCTATACAACGATACCTCGGACGTTCGATTAGTTCTCAGAAAAAATTTCGGCCCCGTTCCCAACCCAAAATTTCACACTTACATCGTTTGATATTTCGTTAGTTGCAATAGTTAGCTAGTCGTTTAAACATTTCTAGTAGTCGCTGTACCTACCTCTTTCCATTCCCGTGATCAGGTCCGCGTTTCTTTGCCCGGGTCCCGGTGAACGGGTTGTAGAACCCTATTTTTCAACATAAAAAATTTGATTTTGGCATTTTTTTTTTAATATTGCCGATAGTCTCATAACAAGTTTTATTTCATTTTCGGCTAGCCCGCGCACACTCCTATACAACGATACCTCGGACGTTCGATTAGCTCTCAGAAAAATTTTCGGCCCCGTTCCCAACCCAAAATTTCACACTTACATCGTTTGATATTTCGTTAGTTGCAATAGTTAGCTAGTCGTTTAAACATTTCTAGTAGTCGCTGTACCTACCTCTTTCCATTCCCGTGATCAGGTCCGCGTTTCTTTGAACGAGTCCCGTAGAACGGGTTGTAGAACCCTATTTTTCAACATAAAAAATTTGATTTTGGCATTTTTTTTTAAATATTGCCGATAGTCTCATACCAAGTTTTATTTCATATTCGGCTAGCACGCGCACAGTCCTATACAACGATAACTCGGACGTTCGATTAGCTCTCAGAAAAATTTTCGGCCCCGTTCCCAACCCAAAATTTCACACTTACATCGTTTGATATTTCGTTAGTTGCAATAGTTAGCTAGTCGTTTAAACATTTCTAGTAGTCGCTGTACCTACCTCTTTCCATTCCCGTGATCAGGTCCGCGTTTTTTTGCCCGGGTCCCGGTGAACGGGTTGTAGAACCCTATTTTTCAACATAAAAAATTTGATATTGGCATTTTTTTTTTAAATATTGCCGATAGTCTCATACCAAGTTTTATTTCATATTCGGCTAGCCCGCGCACACTCCTATACAACGATACCTCGGACGTTCGATTAGTTCTCAGAAAAATTTTCGGCCCCGTTCCCAACCCAAAATTTCACACTTACATCGTTTGATATTTCGTTAGTTGCAATAGTTAGCTAGTCGTTTAAACATTTCTAGTAGTCGCTGTACCTACCTCTTTCCATTCCCGTGATCAGGTCCGCGTTTCTTTGCCCGGGTCCCGGTGAACGGGTTGTAGAACCCTATTTTTCAACATAAAAAATTTGATTTTGGCATTTTTTTTTTAATATTGCCGATAGTCTCATACCAAGTTTTATTTCATTTTCGGCTAGCCCGCGCACACTCCTATACAACGATACCTCGGACGTTCGATTAGCTCTCAGAAAAATTTTCGGCCCCGTTCCCAACCCAAAATTTCACACTTACATCGTTTGATATTTCGTTAGTTGCAATAGTTAGCTAGTCGTTTAAACATTTCTAGTAGTCGCTGTACCTACCTCTTTCCATTCCCGTGATCAGGTCCGCGTTTCTTTGAACGAGTCCCGTAGAACGGGTTGTAGAACCCTATTTTTCAACATAAAAAATTTGATTTTGGCATTTTTTTTTAAATATTGCCGATAGTCTCATACCAAGTTTTATTTCATATTCGGCTAGCCCGCGCACAGTCCTATACAACGATAACTCGGACGTTCGATTAGCTCTCAGAAAAATTTTCGGCCCCGTTCCCAACCCAAAATTTCACACTTACATCGTTTGATATTTCGTTAGTTACAATAGTTAGCTAGTCGTTTAAACATTTCTAGTAGTCGCTGTACCTACCTCTTTCCATTCCCGTGATCAGGTCCGCGTTTTTTTGCCCGTGTCCCGGTGAACGGGTTGTAGAACCCTATTTTTCAACATAAAAAAATTTGATTTTGGCATTTTTTTTTAAATATTGCTAATAGTCTCATACCAAGTTTTATTTCATATTCGACTAGCCCGCGCACACTCCTATACAACGATACCTCGGATGTTCGATTAGCTCTCAGAAAAATTTTCGGCCCCGTTCCCAACCCAAAATTTCACACTTACATCGTTTGATATTTCGTTAGTTGCAATAGTTAGCTAGTCGTTTAAACATTTCTAGTAGTCGCTGTACCTACCTCTTTCCATTCCCACGATCAGGCCCGCGTTTCTTTGCCCGAGTCCCGGTGAACGGGTTGTAGAACCCTATTTTTCAAATTAGAAAATTGATCTTTGACATTTTTTTTTTAAATATTGCCGATAGTGTCATACCAAGTTTTATTTCATATTCGGCTAGCCCGCGCACAGTCCTATACAACGATACCTCGGACGTTCGATTAGCTCTCAGAAAAATTTTCGGCCCCGTTCCCAACCCAAAATTTCACACTTACATCGTTTGATATTTCGTTAGTTGCAATAGTTAGCTAGTCGTTTAAACATTTCTAGTAGTCGCTGTACCTACCTCTTTCCATTCCCGTGATCAGGTCCGCGTTTCTTTGCCCGAGTCCCGGTGAACGGGTTGTAGAACCCTATTTTTCAACATAAAAAAATTTGATTTTGGCATTTTTTTTAAAAATTGCTGATAGTCTCATATCAAGTTTGATTTCATATTCGACTAGCCCGCGCACAGTCCTATACAACGATACCTCGGACGTTCGATTAGTTCTCAGAAAAAATTTCGGCCCTGTTCCCAACTCAAAATTTCACACTTACATCGTTTGATATTTCGTTAGTTGCAATAGTTAGCTAGTCGTTTAAACATTTCTAGTAGTCGCTGTACCTACCTCTTTCCATTCCCGTGATCAGGTCCGCGTTTCTTTGAACGAGTCCCGGTGAACGGGTTGTAGAACCCTATTTTTTAACATAAAAAAATTGATTTTGGCATTTTTTTTTAAATATTGCCGATAGTCTCATACCAAGTTTTATTTCATATTCGGCTAGCCCGCGCACAGTCCTATACAACGATAACTCGGACGTTCAAATCAAATCAAATCAAATCAAATCAAATAAATTTATTTGTGCACACAGGTCTCAGTTTAGTTGTTCATAAATAATTTACATGTATCTCTGCGTCCTGCCACAGTTAGTAGCATACAAATTTTACATTAGAACATGCATTTACGTAGTCTTAGAAATGTCAAGAAACAAAAATAATAATTAAAAATAACATAAAAACAAAAATCATTAAAAAAATCTGATAACCTTCATAAAATCCTTACACCTTCATTGCGTCGAACTGTCCTGTGTTGAGCTGGATAAGCATGTAATAGTGTGTGTTTATAGACCCCCTAACTATCAAAATTTTTCCTTATTTGAATCAATAATGGAAGATGTTCTGGCAAAGCTTTCAGAAAGCAATAAAACAGCAATTATTTGTGGTGATTTCAATATCAATATTTTGGAAGAAAATTCTAATAGCAGTAGGTTATAAAATCTTTTTAAATCTTTTGATTTAACCAACATATTTGCAGAACCTACTAGAGTAACTCCAACATCTGCTACTTGTATTGATAATATTTTCTGCAATTGTGATTATTTTGAAAAAGCCATAGTTAGTTGTCTGCCGTCTGATCACTATGGACAGACGGTAACTTTTAGGTGTAGTACAATTGAACAACAAGTTCAGATTAAATTTAGACCTGTAACGACAAATAAATTAAATAAATTTAATAGTTCCTTAGACAACATGTTAAGTGTAATGAGTCCTAATATAGACGAAATGAATGCCAATCAATTCTATGAACATTTCTTTTCAATTGTTCATAGTGAATTCAATAAACATTTTGAAAAGAAAATAAAGAATATTTGCCCGAAATTTATATTTAGTGACTGGGCAACTAGAGGTATTAGGAAAAGTAGGGAAAGACTTTTTGAACTTTATGGCCTTAAGCCTTACATTAATACTGTAACTTTTCGCAAGCATGTCGCCACTTATTCTAAAATTTTCAGAAATACTTGCAAGGCTGCTAAAGCCATGCACATTAGTAACAAGATAAAAACAGCTGAAAATAAAATAAAGACAGTTTGGAAAGTCATAAATAACGAGACTGGCAGAAAAACAATGCGTAGCAGTAACTATACGTTAGATACAGATTGTGGTACTATAAGTTCTAATCTGGAAGTAGCTCAAGAATTTGTAAATTTCTTTACAGATATACCGTTTAAGACTACGGAGACTCTAAATTCCTCACCCGATAAATCAATTGCTTTTTTAAAGGCGAACGTATCTGGCTGCCCGGCTGATTTTAAATTTAAACACATAAGCCCGGCGACAGTTATCAAAGCATTCCGGGAAATCAAAATTAAACAGACAGAAGATTTATGGGGAATGTCTGTTAAAGTTTGTACATCCATAGTGGAGACTGTAGCACCTTACCTAGCTTTAATTTTTAATATGTGTGTAGATCAAGGAGTTTTCCCGGATTTGATGAAGTTTAGTAAAGTCGTGCCTCTTTTTAAATCTGGGGACTCTAAAGATACTAACAATTATAGACCAGTATCAGTGTTGCCTGTCTTTAGCAAGGTATTTGAAAAAGTAATGCTAAATCAGATGCTCAATCACTTTAACACCAACAGAATCTTACACGATCAGCAGTATGGTTTCACCAAGGGACGTTGTACAACTGACGCCGGTGTCACCTTATTAAAGCACATATTTACTGCTTGGGAAGAGGCTCAAGACGCGATAGGAATATTTTGTGACCTCTCCAAAGCATTTGATTGCGTAAACCATGATACATTACTTTTGAAACTAGAGCATTACGGACTAGGTAAACTTGCACTTAGTTTGGTAAAGTCATATTTGTGCAATAGGCAACAGCAAGTTCAAATAAACGGCGTAAATTCACGGAGCTCAATGGTCAACATCGGGGTTCCGCAAGGCTCAATATTAGGTCCTTTCCTCTTTTTGGTATATATTAATGACCTACCCTATCTATTGGATAACCAACCTCACAAAATGGTGTTATTTGCGGATGATACTTCCTTAATTTTTAAGATTAATAGACGGGCTCAAAATCTAGATGACCTAAATAAAACCTTATGTCAGATCCACAACTGGTTTACAGCAAATAACTTGGTATTGAATGAAAAAAAGACTAAATGTATACGATTCGCTCTTCCAAATGTCAAAAGTACTAATAATGTCATAGTATTGAATAATGAGACACTAGAATACGTGGATAAAACGGTTTTCTTAGGGATTACGCTTGACTCAAGGTTACAATGGGGTCCTCATTTAACATCTCTAGCAGGGCGCTTAAGCTCAGCAGCATATGCCGTCAGAAAGATTCGTCAGTATACTGACGTAGATACTGCGAGACTTGTATATTTTAGTTACTTTCACAGTATAATGTCATATGGAATTTTATTGTGGGGACGGGCTGCAGACATCGAATCTATTTTTATTCTGCAAAAGAGAGCCATCCGAGCTATATACAATCTCCGAAGACGCGACTCTCTAAGAGAACTGTTTAAGGATATTAACATCATGACGGTAGCTTGTCAATATATCTATGAAAACATAATGTACGTTAGAAAGAATCTGCATCTTTTTGGTAAAAGAGGTGACAGACACAATTATAATACTAGAAGTAGGGACCAATTAGTTCAGCCGGGCTTCAGACTCGCTAAAGTAGACTCATCTTTTATGGGGTACTGTTTAAAATGCTATAATAAAATTCCACAAAGTATTCTTGAACTAAATGAGACAAAATTTAAATCATGCATTAAACGCACACTATGTAAGCAGGCATATTACAAATTGGGCGACTATATCGCTGATAATAATGCTTGGCTCCATGCTGGTCCTGCTCCATAGGACAGGGATATATTCATTGATAGCATATTTAATAGGTACTATTTTCGGAGCTGCAGAAGATTGTAAAACTATAATTGCATTGTATAAATTCATATTTCTTTGATTTATATAGCTGCATTATATTGTGTGAGTTCTATGTGCACAAAGCTATTCACCAGATACCTACTTCTTAATTATTATTTTTTTTGACATGAATGTGCTCTGGCAGTTGGGAGTATGTCATGCTCACTTAAATGTCTCGCTGATGGTGGCGCGTGTGTCGGATCATTTAGTTCCCTTCAAAATGGTTGAGCTGAATGGTGCTGATATCATGCGTCATGTTCGTGAACGGGCGCTGTCAGTTGAGACTGGTCATCTCTTAGCTGCCATGGTTTATTTTAATTATCAATAATTTTGTTTTTGAATTGTCTTTATATTTCCTATGGACACTTTTTACTTGCTACATCGTTCTCACATAATGTACCATCTCAAGTTGAATGATGTAACAAAGGTTCTGTAATCATTTTGGCGATTGAAAAAGAGTGTCCATGGAGTTTCTTGCCCTTTCTTCTCCATGAGATCTACGCTTTGGAATGGGCACCTACAGTACTTTCACAGTTTTTATGTCTTGTGACTGGGACTGTAGCACCGTAACTATTTTTTAAACTATTTTATTTTACTTTTGACAATTCAAAAGTGCCTGTAACTGGCTTATTTGAAATAAATGATTTGATTTTGATTTTTTTGATTTTGAAAAAATAATAAAAACAATAATAACATTTTTTTATAACAATAGTAATTTAGTAAAATAGCCAATAAATAAACCAATAATAATCAAATGGCAAAAACTTTCATTAGAAAACAAATATTCAACAATAATAATAAAATTCCATTCACAATAATTCTTAATAATACAATTTATTATATAACGACCGACACAAGGTCGAGAATCGGAAGACCGAAAAGAATACAATTTATTTACAATAATCTATAATGCCGTATCTTAGTTGTGACGCCGCTAAACCGTGATAGGCCGTTATCAAGGTTTCTGTATTAACAGTCGACGACAGAGAAAATAATGCGTAGGCAGATTTACATATTTTCTTGCACAGAATCTCAATATGTGCTTTCCAGTTAAGTCTAGCGTCAATCGTCAGTCCAAGAAACTTTGTCGTGTTAACGTTTTCAATTATTTTGTTATTATATATCAAATTAAAATTTCTGTCTTGTTGGACGTTGTTTAAAATGCATAATCTTAGTTTTGTCTAAATTTATCTATAAATTATTGCATTCTAACCATTGTATTATTTTATTTAAGGAATTATTAATGTCAAAGTAATATTGATTTATGTCATTATTGTCACAGGAAATTGTTACTGTACTGTCATCGGCGAAAAGTGTCATGGGATATGGTACAGCCCCTGGCAAATCGTTTATGTATAAAGTAAAGAGTGGGGGTCCCAGTACACTTCCTTGTGGTACACCATAAACAATATTGCGTTCCTCTGAAAGGTAGATTTCTTCTCGTTTAGTATCTGTATTCACTCTCGAAGTCTCTGTCCTTTGTTTTCTATTACTCAGATAAGATTTAAATAAACTTAGAACATTGCCCCTAATTCCATACGCATCCAGCTTCTTTATTAATATATCGTGTTGAACATAATCAAACGCTTGCGTCATGTCACAGAAGATGGCACACACAGGCGTTCTGGTGTCTACATTAATCATAACCGTGTGAAGAAAGTCGTAAATTGCCATATTTATGGATTTATTTTTACGAAATCCTTTTTGTTCATCACACAGTATGCCATGTTTCTCCAGATACCTATGCAGTTCGGTAGAAAAATATTTTTCAAAAATCTTGGATGTTATTGGAATAAGTGAAATAGGCCTATAATTTTCAATACGTTCTCTATCATCTTTCTTTAACAAGGGCTTTACGATCGCCATTTTCAAGGCATCCGGAAACGTACCTTCAGAAATACAAAGGTTTATAATAAAACTTATATGCTTGCAAATTTCAAGTGCAACGGCTTTTAGTACTTTAGTCGATATACCGTCATATCCAACGCTGTTCGTATTCCTCAAGGACAGTATTATTTTATAAATGTCCTGAGGTACACAAGGTGCCATGAACATCGAGTTCGTTTTGCTATTAATCGAGGGTAATCTGATGTTATTATCCCTGTTAACAATAGGTTGTATTTTATCAACAAAATAATTATTGAATTCATTTACTACTTGTTTTGGATCCGTTATACACGTATCATTTATTTTAATATTATTTATACAATTTTTGGGAATATTAAATTTAGCTTGATTTATTATTTGCCAAGTTGCTTTACATTTATTTTTCGAAGTCCTAATTTTATAATTATTTTGTGCCCGCTGTGTCAATGTCATTATTTTCTTGAACAGTTTAGAGTAATTCTTGTAGATTGTTTTATTAGAAAGGTTTGGTTGTATTCTATTCTGCCACAAAAGTTGTCTTTTCTTTTTACTACAGATTTTTATTCCCTTAGATATCCACCTTTGTTTTTTAATTACACTAACGGTTAAGCGGGATTTAGGAAAACACAGATCATAAAATAGGCCAAAATCCTTTATAAAAACGTTAAAGGCCGTATTTGGATTCCGGGTTTCGTACATTTCTGAGAAACTCAGGTTCTTTAAACAACTTTTAAATTTTATGATATTTTCCCTATTGTACTCTCGTCTATACGTATGGTACTTATCAATGATACATAATTTAGTAACGGGACATTTGAGCAATTGGGCTGTATGATCAGAAAGAGCAAATTCCAATATTTCTGTTTTACACTGTCTGTTGAAGTTATGCGCAAAATTATCTATACATGTCTGGCTCACGATTCTAGTTGGTTGATTAATAGCTAGTTTAAAATTAAAGTTCATAAGAAGGCTTTTAAATTCCATTACTTGGCAATTGGTTTTTAAAATATCAATATTAAAATCACCAGCTATGACAATGTTTTTATAACTTTTCGTTGCTAGTTCTCTCAACATGATTTCAAATTTATTGAAAAATTCATTAAGATTACTCAATTTCGGCACTCTATAAATGCAAACAATAACAATTTTGTATTTAACAAGCTCTATCGCACAACATTCAAAAGATTCTGGTACAGACATTTTTGATACCTTTGTTAATTCTATCCACGCATGACCATGTCTGACAAGGATACATGATCCACCTCTTTTAACGTTGTGTCTGCTAAAGTGAGCAGCTAGAGAGTAGTTAGGTATATTTACTTGGTTTTCGTAGCCTTCCATCAGAAAGTGTTCAGTGATGCATATTATATCTACTTGTATTTTCTTTTCTGCGAACTCATTGATACAGACAGTCAATGCATTGGACTTACTCAACAATCCTGCTATATTTTGATGTATTATGTTGAGATGTTTATAAACGAAAAAGTTTATTGTTCGGCATCGTTTCCTTGCTTATTTCAGGCTCATTGGAGCAATTATTATTATAGTCTGACTGTATGTACTCAATTAAGCTAGATATATCCTTAAATATAGTTTGTAGCCCTACATTATTAATGACGCCAGTGTGCGCGTCAAACATTGTGCCGTCATAACTTAAATTTTTATTACTGTCAAGATAGTACGCGTGCTCGTATGTTAGTATATCTAGATATAATAGATTATTAAAGGTTTCCAGTCTAAAATTATGAAGGTTGGCGTAATTCCCGAATTTGTAAGTTGGCATACATATGATGACATTCGTGTGTTTAATTTCTTGTAGTACACATCTTATATGCAGGACGATGTCAATATAAGGTTTTGTGACCTTGAAGTCCTGTTCGCCCAAAAGTATTATGCAATAGTCATTTAGTGAGAAACCGGATAGTTTTTCTTTAATGCCCTTTAGCAATTGCTGCGTATTCCCACGAACTGTAATGTAATGACAACGTTCTGTCCAATTCAGAGTGTTTTCGGCAATGCTTAACAGCGTATTTTTATTATCGGTGACTTTACAGACTGAATTTTCCTCATGCTTGGTATTTGTTTTTTATTCAATTTATTTTCCGTGTTAAGAGGCTTCTGTGTAGCTCCACTATTTGTAACTTTGCTAGATATCTCATTTTTAGTAACTAACTCATCATTTATCTTCCTAAGTTCACTATTTTCTTGAGTGAGTGTTTCAATTCTTAGATGGGCATTTTTTAATTTCAACGTAATATTCAAGACTTCTTCACGTAGTTGCTTTATTTCATCATCTTCATCTTCTGATATATCAGGGATAGTCGTAGCAGTATCATTCATAGTTATTGAATGAGCAACCCCACTTTCATTCAGGATTGAATCAGACTTTGTTCTGGTACGACGGAAAGTGATATTCTCTAAGAAATTCATCCCAAATAATATAACAAGAAAGACTTCTTTGTGTATTTTTATGTTAAAGGTTTGGAATCATGTAGTTTCTTATGTACGAACAATGTTCGTCAATTTACGAGACACAAAAAGTCAACGCTCGACTTAGCTGGATTCGAACTCGGACCATCGAGATTAGAATGCGTGGGGTGTAGCGACTGAAACCACTCAGCTACTTAGACCATATGAGGAGCGCTTCAAATAGATGTTCTGAACATACAGCAAAATTTGCGTTATCACATTAGATGTCTTTGAACGTAGTTTTGTTCAAAAATATTTTTAGTTCCACCGCCACTTTTTATAAACAACACTTTTGTATTTTATATTAATGAACTCACTTGTTTTGGTTATAAACTAATTGTCACATGTATTTAACGTTAAAAGGCACTGCACTTGTTTGTTTATAGCCGACATTAATACATTTTGAATAGTTTTAAGAGTCGCTTAGTATTGTTATTAGTCACTTTGTTCCTGATTCACAGCACTTGATTGTTTTTGGTTGAAAAATTACGATGTGTATGTTTAAGGTAATCGTTGAGTTTACTTTTACTACTTTTCTTGTTCACTGGTTCTAGTTAAAGCATTATGGCACGAAAAATGTGCAATATTAATGGTACAACTAATTTTAATAATTATTTTTACGTGGAGCTAATGCGTACGTGACGACTGACGTCGACTTTTTTTTTATTTACTTACTTATTCTAATTAAAAGTTAATTTGTAGAAATCAGACGGGTTGTAGCGAAACGAAATGACCTCGAATGTATAAATCGATACAGAAGAGAAATTGAATTTGGATTGGATACGTGTCGTCGAGTCTGACGGCAGACACAAAAACGTTCGATTAGCTCTCAGAATAATTTTCGGCCCCGTTCCCAACCCAAAATTTCACACTTACATCGTTTGATATTTCGTTAGTTGCAATAGTTTGCTAGTTGTTTAAACATTTCTAGTAGTCGCTGTACCTACCTCTTTCCATTCCCGTGATCAGATCCGCGTTTCTTTGCCCGAGTCCCGGTGAACGGGTTGTAGAACCCTATTTTTCAACATAAAAAAATTTGATTTTGGCATTTTTTTTTAAATATTGCTGATAGTCTCATACCAAGTTTTATTTCATATTCGACTAGCCCGCGCACACTCCTATACAACGATACCTCGGATGTTCGATTAGCTCTCAGAAAAATTTTCGGCCCCGTTCCCAACCCAAAATTTCACACTTACATCGTTTGATATTTCGTTAGTTGCAATAGTTAGCTAGTCGTTTAAACATTTCTAGTAGTCGCTGTACCTACCTCTTTCCATTCCCACGATCAGACCCGCGTTTCTTTGCCCGAGTCCCGGTGAACGGGTTGTAGAACCCTATTTTACAACTTAGAAAATTGATCTTTGACATTTTTTTCTAAATATTGTCGATAGTCTCATACCAAATTTTATTTCATATTCGGCTAGCCCGCGCACAGTCCTATACAACGATACCTCGGACGTTCGATTAGCTCTCAGAAAAATTTTCGGCCCCGTTCCCAACCCAAAATTTCACACTTACATCGTTTGATATTTCGTTAGTTGCAATAGTTAGCTAGTCGTTTAAACATTTCTAGTAGTCGCTGTACCTACCTGTTTCCATTCCCACGATCAGGCCCGCGTTTCTTTGCCCGAGTCCCGGTGAACGGGTTTTAGAACCCTATTTTTCAACTTAGAAAATAGATCTTTGACATTTTTTTTTTAAATATTGCCGATAGTCTCATACCAAGTTTTATTTAATATTCGGCTAGCCCGAACACAGTCCTAAACAACGATACCTCGGACGTTCGATTATCTCTCAGAAAAATGTAGAACCCTATTTTTCAACATAAAAAAAAAATTGATTTTGGCATTTTTTTTTAAATATTGCTGATAGTCTCATACCAAGTTTTATTTCATATTCGACTAGCCCGCGCACACTCCTATACAACGATACCTCGGATGTTCGATTAGCTCTCAGAAAAATTTTCGGCCCCGTTCCCAACCCAAAATTTCACACTTACATCGTTTGATATTTCGTTAGTTGCAAAAGTTAGCTAGTCGTTTAAACATTTGTAGTAGTCGCTGTACCTACCTCTTTCCATTCCCACGATCAGGCCCGCGTTTCTTTGCCCGAGTCCCGGTGAACGGGTTGTAGAACCCTATTTTTCAACTTAGAAAATTGATCTTTGACATTTTTTTTTAAATATTGCCGATAGTCTCATACCAAGTTTTATTTCATATTCGGCTAGCCCGCGCACACTCCTATACAACGATACCTCGGACGTTCGATTAGCTCTCAGAAAAATTTTCGGCCCCGTTCCCAACCCAAAATTTCACACTTACATCGTTTGATATTTCGTTAGTTGCAATAGTTAGCGAGTCGTTTAAACATTTCTAGTAGTCGCTGTACCTACCTCTTTCCATTCCCGTGATCAGGTCCGCGTTTCTTTGAACGAGTCCTGTAGAACGGGTTGTAGAACCCTATTTTTCAACATAAAAAATTTGATTTTGGCATTTTTTTTTAAATATTGCCGATAGTCTCATACCAAGTTTTATTTCATATTCGGCTAGCCCGCGCACAGTCCTAAACAACGATACCTCGGACGTTCGATTAGCTCTCAGAAAAATTTTCGGCCCCGTTCCCAACCCAAAATTTCACACTTACATCGTTTGATATTTCGTTAGTTGCAATAGTTAGCGAGTCGTTTAAACATTTCTAGTAGTCGCTGTACCTACCTCTTTCCATTCCCACGATCAGGCCCGCGTTTCTTTGCCCGAGTCCCGGTGAATGGGTTGTAGAACCCTATTTTTCAACATAAAAAATTTGATTTTGGCTTTTTTTTTAAATATTGCCGATAGTCTCATACCAAGTTTTATTTCATATTCGGCTAGCCCGCGCACACTCCTATACAACGATACCTCGGACGTTCGATTAGCTCTCAGAAAAATTTTCGGCCCCGTTCCCAACCCAAAATTTCACACTTACATCGTTTGATATTTCGTTAGTTGCAATAGTTAGCTAGTCGTTTAAACATTTCTAGTAGTCGCTGTACCTACCTCTTTCCATTCCCGTGATCAGGTCCGCGTTTCTTTGAACGAGTCCTGTAGAACGGGTTGTAGAACCCTATTTTTCAACATAAAAAATTTGATTTTCGCATTTTTTTTAAATATTGCCGATAGTCTCATACCAAGTTTTATTTCATATTCGGCTAGCCCGCGCACAGTCCTATACAACGATAACTCGGACGTTCGATTAGCTCTCAGAAAAATTTTCGGCCCCGTTCCCAACCCAAAATTTCACACTTACATCGTTTGATATTTCGTTAGTTGCAATAGTGAGCGAGTCGTTTAAACATTTCTAGTAGTCGCTGTACCTACCTCTTTCCATTCCCGTGATCAGGTCCGCGTTTCTTTGAACGAGTCCCGGTGAACGGGTTGTAGAACCCTATTTTTTAACATAAAAAAATTGATTTTGGCATTTTTTTTTAAATATTGCCGATAGTCTCATACCAAGTTTTATTTCATATTCGGCTAGCACGCGCACAGTCCTATACAACGATAACTCGGACGTTCGATTAGCTCTCAGAAAAATTTTCGGCCCCATTCCCAACCCAAAATTTCACACTTACATCGTTTGATATTTCATTAGTTGCAATAGTTAGCTAGTCGTTTAAACATTTCTAGTAGTCGCTGTACCTACCTCTTTCCATTCCCGTGATCAGGTCCGCGTTTCTTTGCCCGGGTCCCGGTGAACGGGTTGTAGAACCCTATTTTTCAACATAAAAAATTTGATTTTGGCATTTTTTTTTAAATATTGCCGATAGTCTCATACCAAGTTTTATTTCATATTCGGCTAGCCCGCGCACACTCCTATACAACGATACCTCGGACGTTCGATTAGTTCTCAGAAAAATTTTCGGCCCCGTTCCCAACCCAAAATTTCACACTTACATCGTTTGATATTTCGTTAGTTGCAATAGTTAGCTAGTCGTTTAAACATTTCTAGTAGTCGCTGTACCTACCTCTTTCCATTCCCATGATCAGGTCCGCGTTTCTTTGCCCGGGTCCCGGTGAACGGGTTGTAGAACCCTATTTTTCAACATAAAAAAATTGATTTTGGCATTTTTTTTTAAATATTGCCGATAGTCTCATACCAAGTTTTATTTCATATTCGGCTAGCCCGCGCACACTCCTATACAACGATACCTCGGACGTTCGATTAGCTCTCAGAAAAATTTTCGGCCCCGTTCCCAACCCAAAATTTCACACTTACATCGTTTGATATTTCGTTAGTTGCAATAGTTAGCTAGTCGTTTAAACATTTCTAGTAGTCGCTGTACCTACCTCTTTCCATTCCCACGATCAGGCCCGCGTTTCTTTGCCCGAGTCCCGGTGAACGGTTTGTAGAACCCTATTTTTCAACTTAGAAAATTGATCTTTGACATTTTTTTTTAAATATTGTCGATAGTCTCATACCAAGTTTTATTTCATATTCGGCTAGCCCGCGCACAGTCCTATACAACGATACCTCGGACGTTCGATTAGCTCTCAGAAAAATTTTCGGCCCCGTTCCCAACCCAAAATTTCACACTTACATCGTTTGATATTTCGTTAGTTGCAATAGTTAGCTAGTCGTTTAAACATTTCTAGTAGTCGCTGTACCTACCTCTTTCCATTCCCGTGATCAGGTCCGCGTTTCTTTGAACGAGTCCCGTAGAACGGGTTGTAGAACCCTATTTTTCAACATATTTTTTTTTTTAAATTGCCGATAGTCTCATACCAAGTTTTATTTCATATTCGGCTAGCCCGTTAGGTTAGGTTAGGTTAGGTTAGGTTAGGTTAGGTTAGGTTAGGTTATGGCAGGGCAGGGCCATATAGCGGCACTGTTCGGGGAGATGGTGGTTGTGGGAGTTTATTTCTCCCCGAACAGACCTCTCGCCGACTTTGAGTCATTCTTAGTAGAACTGGGCGTCGTCGTTGGTCGTAGTCGTCCTCACCCCGTGCTCGTTCTCGGGGACTTCAATGCCAAATCCACGGCTTGGGGTTCCCCGACAACAGACGCGCGGGGGGAGGTGCTGGAGGAGTGGGCGATCGAAGCCGGCCTCCAGCTCCTAAATAGGGGTTCCGTCGACACGTGCGTGCGCCAGCGGGGCGGTTCCATAGTGGACTTGACGTTCGCTAGCCCCGCACTAGCGCGCCGTGTCCATGACTGGCGGGTCGTGGAGGAGGCGGAGACTCTGTCGGATCACCGTTACATCCGATTCGACGTCTCTGCCCAGACTTCTGCCGCCCCGGTTCAAGCGGGCCCTGGCGGCGTCGGTCCGCGTTGGGCACTTCGGCAACTGGACCGGGACCTACTCATCGAAGCCTCGATAGTCCAGGCCTGGGTATCAGCACCGTACAGGCCGGACGACGTCAACATAGAGGCGGAGTGGTTCCGGCAGGCTATGTCGCATGTGTGTGATGCGGCTATGCCTAGGGTTCTGTCCCGCCCTGCTAGGCGCCAAGTGTACTGGTGGTCGCAAGACATCGAGCGGCTGCGCGCTGCGTGTGTTGTCGCTCGGCGCCGGTACGCTAGGCTCCGCAGGAGGCGAAGCCGCGTCGGGGATGCGGCAGACGAGGCGGAAGAGGCGGAACTGTATGAGGGGTACAGGGCGGCGAGGAAGGCGCTCCAATATGCCATCAAGCGGGCTAAAGTCTTGGCTCGCGAGGAGCAGCTGGAGACTCTGGACCGAGATCCATGGGGGCGCCCATACTTAATGGTACGGGGCAAACTTCGCCCGTGGGCCCCCCCGCTGACCCAGAGCCTCCGGCCTGAACTACTGGACAACGTAGTTGGCGCTCTGTTCCCCTCTAGGGCAGAGCATACGCCGCCACCCATGGTTCCGCCCTCCGAGGTGCCCAACGTGGAAAACGAGGACGACGACGACGACGACGTGCCTGAAGTGACCCGGGCAGAGTTGAGAGCGGCGGTGTTGAGGCTTCAAGCCAAGAATACCGCCCCAGGGCCCGACGGCATACCTGGCCGTGCATGGGTCTTGGCCTCGAAGGCTCTCGGGCCTCGACTGCGGGGCCTGTTTAGCGCATGTTTGCGGCAGGGCCAGTTTCCACGCCTATGGAAGACGGGGAAGCTGGTTCTGCTCCGAAAGCCAGGGCGCCCTGCGGACTCCCCGTCCGCTTACCGCCCCATTGTGCTGTTGGACGAGGTGGGCAAGCTCTTCGAGAGAGTTATCGCGAACCGCCTCGTCCGGCACCTCTCTGGCGTGGGGCCGGATCTGGCGGATAACCAGTTTGGTTTCCGTCAAGGGCGCTCTACAGTGGACGCAATCATGCGCGTGAAGGCCTTGGCGGAGGAAGCAGTCGCACGGGGCGAGGTCGTCTTGGCGGTGTCGCTCGACATCGCCAACGCCTTCAACACCTTGCCCTGGAGTTGCATTAGGGAGGCGCTCCGCTACCACGGGGTGCCGACCTACCTCCGCCGCACGGTCGGGGCCTACCTGGCTGACAGGTCGGTGATCTACCCGGGTCAGGATGGATGGGGTCGGCGAGAAACGTCGTGCGGTGTTCCACAGGGTTCGGTCTTGGGACCGCCCCTGTGGAACATCGGATACGACTGGGTGTTGCGCGGTGCGCTCCTCCATGGCGTCGGCGTAGTCTGTTACGCCGACGACACGTTGGTGACGGCGCGAGGGAGGACGTACCGCGAGGCGTCGCTACTGGCAACTGCGGGAGTTGCGCAAGTCGTGGCAAGGATCCGGCGGTTGGGCCTCGAGGTGGCGCTCAACAAATCCGAGGCTCTGTGTTTCCACGGGGCCCGGCGCGCGCCACCTGCGGGATCCAACATTGTGGTGGGAGGTGTCCGCATCGGCGTCGAGTCGACGATGAAGTATCTAGGACTCGTCCTCGATAGCCGATGGGACTTTGGGCCGCACTTCCGGCAACTGGCCCCTAAGCTGATGGGCGCGGCGGCGGCTCTGACTCGGCTGCTGCCCAACTTGGGGGGGCCTGAGTCATCTTGTCGGAGGCTCTACCTGGGGATCGTGCGGTCCATGGCTCTTTACGGAGCACCCGTGTGGGCAGATACCCTGTCGGCCCGCAACGTCGCAATGCTGCGAAGGCCGCAGCGAGCGATGGCCGTCAGGGTGATCAGGGGGTACCGCACGATCTCCCACGAAGCGGCCTGCCTGTTGGCCGGATCACCGCCCTGGGACCTGGAGGCAAAAGTCCTCGCGTCAATGTATCGGTGGCGCGGGGAGGTCCTGGAGCGGGGTGGAAGGCCGCTGCCTAGCGTAGTAGAGAGGCATCGGTCTGAGCTCCGCCGATCTCTAGCGGCGGAGTGGGAGGTACGACTTGCGCAACCCAGTGCGGGGCACGCCGCTATTGCGGCGGTAAGGCCCGTCATGGAGGCGTGGATCGGCAGGAGGCACGGCGCTCTCACCTTCCGACTGACGCAGATACTTTCCGGACATGGTTGCTTCGGAAAGTATCTGCATCGCATAGGTCGGGAGCAGACGCCCGTGTGCCACCACTGCGACGGTTGCCCGGAAGACACGGCGCAGCACACGCTCGAGGAGTGCTCAGCGTGGGCATCGCAGCGCCGTGATCTGATCGCGGCGATCGGCGGGAGCGACCTCTCGCTTCCGACTGTCGTTGAAGCCATGGTCGGAAGCGAGAGTGCGTGGGAAGGGGCCGTCGCCTTCAGCGAGGAGGTAATGCTCGCGAAGGAGACGGCGGAGAGGGAGAGGGAGAGATCATCTATCCCTCTCAGCTCCCGCAGCAGACGCACCGGGCGCCGACGGGCGCAAACCGATCTGCGTCCTCCATGAGAGGTAGCCTGCGGGCGGCTGACTTGGGGCAGTCAGCCGCCCGACCAGATGCAGGCCCGAGCTGGCGGCGACGTGTCCTTCGTCGCCACTCGAAGAGAGGTGCGGCCGTTAGTGAACGGCCGCACCGAGGAGAGGGACCCGGCGATGTAGTCGGGTCAAGGCCTGCCGGGGAGCGGTGAATGCGCAAGTGGACCCGTACCCCCGGCTAAAGGCAGCAGAGGACACCGTGTGGTTTTAGTCAGTCGAGTCTGACATGCCCCTCCGTCTTCCCCAGGCGGAGGAAGTCCATGAGGATTTCCACACGTTAAAAAAAAAAAAAAAAAAAGGTTAGGTTAGGTTAGGTTAGGTTTTTTTTTTTTTTTTTTTTTTTTTATGAGACAGGAGTGGGAAATCCCCACGGACACCTCGGCTGTCTCACCGTCTCACGGAGATTGTGAGACAGTCGAGGTAGTGCGGGACTCGAACCCGCTAAAACCCACTCCTGCCCTGCCAATGTCCCTCTGTCGTAGGCAGAGACCTTGTGATCTTGTTATTTTTTGTGAGGCGTCTTGCGGCGGTCGGAGAGACCACATTCAGCACGGTCAGTTTATGTTATTCTACGTATTAAATATTTACGCTTTGTCTAAAAGCTGTTTTACTCCATTTATGTTTTCTTTTAAGTTTTTGTCAAATTTTATTTTTTTGTGCCTATTTTGCTAATTTTGTTTTTTACTACCATTTTTTAACTAAATTTTAACTCTCATATCTGAACTTTCAAAATTGTGACTTTTCCAAAATATTAACCCTTTATGTTACACCCTACAGTAATTTTCTTGCTGATCACTCATTCCTGTATACTCAATATACGGTATAGTATCAGTTTTGTGTCCGACACAACTTGACGATTCCGCTGGAGTTGACTTACGAATTTGTTTAATTGCAGCCACTTTCTCATGAAAGTGGCTCCAGTTACTTCCTCCATTAAACCAACCCCAAGGGTTCGCTCAATGCGGCTGCTATCTGGTTGTGTCGGACCGGTTTTCACTGAGCAGGAAGTGGGGCCGCCCAGAACCTTAGCAATATGCAATCGCTGATCTGGCGAATGCGTCCCACTTCCTGCGGATCGGGCATTCACTACTGAATGCGTTGTGCTCAATGCCTCCCTGTTTGGCTCTGGTGCAGTTCACGCACGCCGCTGCCGTGCCAACCTGTTTCACCGGGCAATCCGCGCCGAGGTGCGGGCCACCACAGTGACTACACAGATCGGCGGGCTCCGAGCACAGGCGTTTCCCGTGCCCGAATGCCAAACAGCGGGTGCACTGCACCAGTGGAGTCTGATCCTCGACACGCACTCGCTGGAGGTCAATGCGCAGCTTGCCCCCCTCGAGTGCGCGCCTCCAGATCATGGGGGATACACTGAGCACAACGCTATTCACGTGCGGGTTGCGACACTTCTTTTTATATTTGACCGCCATCCTGTCTTCTACGTCGCCGAGGCCGCAAAATATCTCCCGGTTCTGGTTCCTAAGGGCTTTTAGTAACTCGTCGTCACTATGTACTACGAGTACCTCCTTAAGAACCAGAAGCGGGTCCCGATTCTTTACGTCCTCGACGACGAGGTTCCCTCCGGCCGCTCGCAAACGCTCTCTCACCTTGCACCTCTCCTCCTCTGTCGCACAACCCATAATTATTTTCCTGTCCTTGGCCTTCCGCACGCGTTCAACCCGCACCCAGCCCTCCTTCGCATCCACCGCTTTCCTGACCTTTTCAAGGACCTGGTCCCCCGTATCCATCTCGTCCGTGGAGGAGACAACCACGGAGTGCAGCGTCGTTCGCTCCAGGGCCTGAACCCCGGTATGGCGGCGTGTCGTTGGCGCAACACTCGCGCAGGTTGTCACCTCCACGCTTTCCCTGCTGGCCAGACTGTCTCGGAGTTTATCCATCTTCTCGGAGTGGTCTTTCAACTCCGAGATGTGCTCCTTAAGTGTGTTAAGGAGCTCAGCCCGACCAACAAGAATCTCGCCGGGAACGGGTGGGGGGACGTGGACAACGGTGGATGCGGTGGATGCCGGTTCCGGTGCGGCCATGGGTGCGGCGGAGGCCCTGTCTTGCTCCGACTCTTTTACCAACTCAAAGAGCCTGTTTATGGCCTCGAGCACCGCAGCTTTAATGTCGGTTTTAAGGTTGCGAGAGTTGCCCAAATTGATCTTTGCCTTATTTAGGCAAGCTCTCGTCTCCGCAACACGACTGCGGTGCCCGACCACAGACTCTTTGGCGGCATCTACAGTAACTCGCCGCGTCGCCGGAGTGACGGGGCCGACCTGGGGCGGAGGAGGACTGCTTTCTCCAAACGAGATTCTCCTCCTGGCCTCCGTGAGAGGCGGCCCCGCTTTCTCCACCGATCGCGGCGAGCCCCCGGAGCTCTGAGCCTGGGTAACAACGACCGGGGTGCGAAACATGATTTGGTTTTTTGGAGCAGGTGCTTTATATGAACCCTGTAAAGAGGGGGTCAGAGGAGAGAGGGACACTGGTCACTTCGGTGATCCTGTAAAGGGGGAAAATAACAAATGATAATCAATAACGTTGAATCCCTGTAAAGGGGGGATCCAGTCAGTAAATACAATTTTTATAAATAAATTAAAATTATTAAAATGTTCAGGTCGAATAATTGGTCTAAAAAGTGTCCCTGTACAAGGGGGAACACAGTCTGTATACAAATCGTCAAAAAGGAACACAATTACATAGAAATAAATAAATTTTAAATGGCTGTTATTCGTCACGTCGACAACCCTTTTCACCGTCAACTAACTGCTGACTGTCTAATTAGTCACTGAACCACAAATAACGAAAATTATTTATTTTTTTTTCAAAATTAAGTTTTCCCTCTTAGCTATAGGCCACAGGGCGGGTGGGTGGTAAATTTTTTGCGAGCTAGACGCACGTGCGGGGTATCGTTGGATCGGGCTCCGCGCGGGCTAGCCGAATATGTAATAAAATGAGAAACGACAAGAGACAAAATTTTGAGTTTTGGCCGAAAAACCAGTTTTTTAAGTGAAAATTGGTGTTTTTCACCCCCACTCCGGAACTCGGGCCACGGATCGCGGACCTGATCACGGGATTAATTGAGGGCGGTTGCTGAGACTAATATAGAATTTAAACGGTTGTAATTGGTCGAAAAACGGCGTTGTAAATTAATTAAATATAGTGAAATTTTGAGAAAATGCAAAATTCGGTTAAGGGTTGATTTTTAGGGGTTGCGATTTGTGTCAAACGATAGGCGTCCGCCTTTTTAGGTCTAATTAGCTGAAAACAGCTTCAAAATCGCACCTATGACAAAGAAGTTATCGATGGGTTAGGTTTTTTTTTTTTTTTTTTTTTTTTTTTTTTTTTTTTTTTTTTTTTTTTTTTGGCAGGAGTGGGAAATCCCTTCGGACATCTCGACTATCTCACGGATATTGTGAGACAGTCGAGATAGTGCGGGACTTGAACCCGCTAAAACCCACTCCTGCTCTGCTGATGCCCCCTGACGTGGTCAGAGACCTTTTGTTGTCATGTTTGCTTCTTCGGCTTAGTTTTATTTTTGTTACGTACTTTTTTATAAGAAGTTGAATTTTGTTTGGATATTATGTGTTCTAACGGCTTTATTATCAATTTTTTAAGTTAGGCTCTTATGACTTTGTGCTCCAGTCTTCATATCCTTTCCAAGTAGAAATATCCATATAAAGTGGAACACAAAAACATCAGGTATTCTTATTACGGTTTATTACTTTTGTAACTATCTTCTTGGCGTAATCTAAAAATATGTCTCTTTGTTTTCTATTTTCTATGATGTGGCATAAATTGTTTTTCTTTATTTTAGTACCTAGTTTGATTTCGGCGTCATACCGCTCCCGCTCAAACACCGGACACTCCACCAAAATGTGTTCCACCGACTCTTCCGCATCCGGTTCGCAGATGCACGATGGGCTCTCCTTACACCTGAAGCGATGCAGGTATTTTGAGAACCCACCGTGCCCCGTCAAGATTTGTGTGACGATTCCAGCTGGGTTAATTTTCCTCACTATGCGGTAGGCGTCGATGGCATTAGGCAGGAAGATTTTTGTAGTTGAGGCTGTCTCGCCAGCCTGGTACCTCCGGTTCCATTCGTCGAGCGACTCCAAACGGATCTGTCGTTTGACGAATGAAACCGGGCAGCGGTCATAGTCCGGCTTTCTTTTGGATCGGAGTGCAGCCTCCTTGGCAAGGTGGTCGGCGCGCTCGTTGCCTTCAAAACCGGCGTGTGCTTTGACCCAGAACAAGGACACATCTTTGCTCTGGGCCAGAGCCGCGCCAACATTCGCCCTAGCCTCCACGGCCAGCGCGTGGAGGGAACCATGGTTTGTGACCGTCTCCAAGGCGGCCTTCGAGTCACTGTAAATACCGAAAGTTCCCTCCCCGCGCCTGAGGATCTCCCGCGTGGCTACGCATATGGCCAGGAGTTCCGCCTGGTAGACCGTGCAGTATGACGGCAGACAAAGTTTTATCGACTTGATCTCGGCAGCACTGTCCCAGAGTGTCAGCGCTGCCCCTACCTTGCCCTCGACTTTGCTGCCGTCGGTGAATAATCTGACTGCCTGGCGGTTGTGGGACTCCACAAGCGCCCGGTCATCCAGGCACACGAACCCCATGGCCATATGTTTCGCCGGGTGCGGAGTCTCCGCAAATCCCACCACCCGCTCCACCTCCCTGTCCGCAAGCGCTGGCCGAGGCACCCCTCTCTTTGCCTCGTATAGAGCAGCTGCTTCCTGGATTCGGAGGTCGAGTGGGAGTATCCCAGCCAGCACCAGAGACGCGTTCAGCGAAACGGTGCGGTAGGATTTGCAGAGCTTCTGGGCGAATCCTCGTTGGACCGTGTTCAGGCTCTTCTGCACTCCGATCTTTCGGGCCGCCGGCGCCCAGGCGGCCGCCGCGTACAATATTATTGGCTCCACTGCCGCCGTGTATATGGTTCGGATGATCTCCGTGTTAAGGCCCCAGCTCACTTTGGCCGCACGTGCCAGCTGTTTGTAGATGTTTGCAGCTTTTCTGCAAACATCGGCGACGTGGGTATTGAAAGTGAGCTGGTGGTCGACGGTGAGCCCCAGAATTTTCAGCTCTTTAGACATGCCAATGTCTACCCCGCCCATGTTCAGAAGTGGGACATCGTACGTTAGCTTCTTGGTTATTACCATTGCGCAAGTTTTGTGTGGCGCAAATTTCAGCTTATTTCGGATGCCCCACCTCCGAACATACTCGAGGGCGGCATTGGCCTGTCTCTGAACTTCCAATGCTGTGTCACCGTCGAAGATCATCACCACGTCATCGGCGAAGGCTTGGCAGTGGTCGCCTCGTTCCTCCAGGCCTTTGAGAAGAGAGTCCAGGATGACATTCCAAAGGATCGGACCGCCAATGGATCCTTGCACACACCCCTTGTTGGTGTCGCGTGAACATTCAGCGCCAGCATACCTTACGTTGACGCTCCTACCGGTCAGATAGCTGTCCAGCACCCTACGTAGATTGACCGGGCACTTTTCCTCAGCCAGTCTGGTTCTAATGGCCGGCCACCATGCGCTGTCGAAGGCTCCCTCTATATCAAGCGACACAACAGTGATCAGCTTCTTTTGACTCAGCTTTTGCTTGATATGTTGTATCATGCTATAGAGGGAGTCCTCGGTGCTCTTCTGGGGCATGAAGCCAAACTGGCGAGTACTAAACCGCGGTATCAGGTGCCACTTTAGTCTAGCTACCACTAGCTTTTCAAAGACTTTGCCTAAGACCGGTAGGAGGCCGATCGGCCTATAGGATTTAGGGGTGGTGTAGGACTCCTTGCCGGGCTTTCGGAGGACTACCACCGTAGCCACCTTCCAGGCCCCAGGGAAGTGCCCGCACTCCAGGCACTTGTTGGCCAGCGCAAGGAAGGTCTCTGGGTCCTGGAATATGGCTCGTGCACAGATGTCGGCTGTGAGACCATCTGCCCCGGGTGCCTTCTTGGGGTTGAAGCTGTCCACCGCGGTCTTCAGCTCCTGAAGCGTAAACGGCGGGTCATGTTGTTCATCATGCTCCCAGTCGTTTACACGACAGGCAGCTTCTCGTGTCCGACGGTGGTCTTCGGTTTCACCCTCTTCTAGGTCTGCCGGGTAGAAGGTCTCGGCCAACAGCATAGCCGACTCCTGTGCACTTAGCGGCACTCCATCCTTCATCAGCGGCATGTCCTCCTGCCTCTTGGCGGTCCGCCCTATTATCCTATATATTCCCTCCCATAATCCCTCTCTGTCCTGCCTCTCGCAGAAGCTCTTCCAGCTTTCTGTCTGCGCCTTTTTGGCCAGGGACTCATATTTTTCTTTTGCTTGCAGGTACTCATCGACGACTTTCTGCCTCCGGACCGGTGCAGCGCATCGGATGCGGCGTCTCCGGGTGTTCACCTCCGACTTCAGGGCAGCGAGCTCATTGGACCACCACGGTACGGTAAGTTTATTGCTTTTCTTAATTTTTGGCATTGTTGCTTCACAAGACTGTATTAAAATTTCTGTGTATTTATTTATGCTATTTTCTAACTGTATAGTGTTTTGGATATTTTTAATTTTGTCTGAATTTAGATTATTATCGGCTTTTAATTGAGCCAGTTTCTCACGAAACTGGCTCCAATTTACCTTTTTGGTGTTATACAGTCTTGTGGTCCTGTTTATATTGATACCTCTACTTTTTTCCAAATTAATTTTGAAGACGATACCGTTGTGGTCCGAGCTCGTAATGCCTTCGTCGACCCGCCAGTCCTCCACCAAGTCCAGCAGCTCCGCCGAGCATGCGGTTACATCAACGAAGCTGCTGTACCGGGTGTTACCTCTGACGGTGTCGAAAGTCGGGGTGTTGCCGACGTTGAGTACCTGCAAGCCCATTTCTTCCAGGGATCCCGACATTTCTTCGCCCTTGGCGTCTGTTACCAGGCTGCCCCACCAGGCGCTCTTGGCGTTGGCGTCCCCGCCCATTAGCACTTTTGTGGGGCCCATTTCCTCGCGAATCTGCATGAGTTGCTCCAGGTATGGCCGTATGGGTTGGTCTGGTTCAAAGTAGAACGAGACTACTGCGATTTCCCAGGCGCTGGTACGGATTCTCACCACCGTGATGTTGTTGGTGGTGAGTTTCGGGCACTGCGTCACATCGAGGTCGTGATTAAAGACGGCTATAGCCGCCTTCACAGTCCCACCTCCTTGATCAGCGCACTGGTACACTCTAGCACCTTGGTAGTCTCGCATCCTTCCGACCCCACCCACATACGGCTCCTGGAGCAATGCGAACGCAACCCTTCGTTCGCTAGCGACTAGCATAAGTTCTTGGGTTGCTAGGTTCTTCCTCTGCAGATTCGCTTGGATTACCTGGTAACTTGTACGGACGTCTCCGCGTCTTCGAGAGTCCCTGGAAGAGTCCCTAGTTCCAGTTGCCATTGGTTGGACCTTAGCAGTACGCCACCGACAGCCGAGCCAATGCGTCCCACTTTACGCGGGTTGGACACTCGCTGTCGAAGGCGTTGTGCTCGGTCCTATCCAGTTTTGAGGCGGCGCAGTTACAGCACTTTGGGGGCTCCGCAGCTAGCCGAGAGGGGCAGTCCACACTCATGTGGGGGTCACCGCAATGAGCGCAGAGGTCGGCGGGCTGCGTGCACATCTTGCGACTGTGACCGTAGCGCAGGCAGCGGGTGCACTGAATCAGTGGCGACTGATCCAGCACGCGCACCCGCTGCAAGTCAATGTGCACTCGCCCCGCCGACGTCAACCTCTGCCACACAGCCGGGGACACCTGCAAGACGACATGGCACAGGTGGGGGTTCCTCGCCTTGCGGCGGTACTTCACCCCCAGTCGTGTGCCATCCACTGGCAGATCCCCGATCAAGTGGCTGTTCTGGCACTTAAGTGCTTCAATGACCTCCACATCCGTGTGGCAGGAGAGCACATCGCGCAATACGAGTAGAGGGTCTTTATTTTTAACTTCCTCCACAGTGAGGTTTCCGGCTTTTATAATTCTTTCAGTTACCCGGGTCAATTCCTCCCTGGTCCTGAATCCGACCACTACCTTACGGTCCCTCGCCTTCCGCAGTCTCTCGACGCGAGTACCCTCGTTCCTGGCGTCTACCACCGTCCTTAGCTTCTCAATCACCTCTTCACCGGTGTCTTTTTCGTCAGTCGATGAAATCACCGCCGAGTGAAGAGGTGCTTGGAATTGCTGCTTCGGGGCGGCGGCCATTTCCGCGAACGAGGGGCCTTGACCGGCGACATAGCGAGGGGCCTGGTTCAGTTGCTCCGACAGAGCCCGTGTGTGCTGTTGGCACTCCTCCAGGGCCTTGTTGTGGGTCCGGAGGTTCTCCATGAGCTGTTTAATGAGCTCTGTCGGGGCATCCGGGGTCGGCGTCAGGATCTTGGAGACTTTCCCGGGTTCTGTTGCTACTCCGGAGCCACTTCCTTTCCCGCATTCGCTCTCCTTAACTAGTTGAAACAGCCTCTCAGCTGCACTCAGCATGCCTTCCTTGATCTCCTTTTTTAAGTTGCGGGAGGCATTAAGCAAGTTTTTAGCCCTTGTGAGGCACGCCCTTGCCTCCGTGGTCCTATTTGCGTACCTCACGGGTGGCACCTCCAAGAGCGAGCTCTCAAGGGGACTCTCCGACGGCTTTTGGGGAGCCTGCTGCGACTCTGTGTTTTTGGCGGTGGATTTGTGCCTGGGGGACGTCGGCATGTGGGTACTTTTCGTCACGGTGAGGGACGTGGGAGCGGGTACCTTTGCAGGGGGTGTTGAGGATTTCTGCAATGGAGCAGATTTATGTTTCTCCGCTTCCCACTCACTGATACTTCGCCGAACTGAAGGGCCCGGCTGTTCTGGGCGTGGCTCCTCTGCCTCCAGGCTCCTCTCCACGGGCTTTGCCTTAATGACTGGTGTTCTGATTCCAATCATTGCGAAGTTATATAGGAGACTTACAACGGTTTAGATGTCAGGGGGCGCTTGAGCGAATAGTCAGCAGAATAATTGAATCCCTGTAAAGGGGGGACTCAGATCTACTGAATATGTATATAAATTGTATAAAATAAAGTAAATAAATAATAAAAGGTTAAAAGTGAGACAATAGAATGAGTCAAAAGGACTTAAATTGTGTCCCTGTAAAGAGGGGAGCAAAATTTGCGTAATTAGTCAATAAAATTAACTTAAAAATAGGTAAAAACGTCTGTTTTTGACGTGTAGTCAACCCTGACCGCGTTAATTGGTCTTTTGGTAGTCCAGACACTCAATGGGATCTTTATTGCGAAAAATATTTTTTTGTCAAAATTAAGTTTTCCCTCTTAGCTATAGGCCACAGGGCGGGTGGGTGAAAATTTTTTGCGAGCTAGACGCACGTGCGGGGTATCGTCGGATCGGGCTCCGCGCGGGCTAGCCGAATATGTAATAAAATTAATGACGACAAGAGACAAAATTTTGAGTTATGGCCGAAAAACCAGTTTTTTAAGTGAAAATTGGTGTTTTTCACCCCCACTCCGGAACTCGGGCCACGGATCGCGGACCTGATCACGGGATTAATTGAGGGCGGTTGCTGAGACTAATATAGAATTTAAACGGTTGTAATTGGTCGAAAGATGGCGTTGTAAATGAATTAAATATGGTAAAATTTTGAGAAAATGCAAAATTCGGTTAAGGGTTGATTTTTAGGGGTTGCGATTTGTGTCAAACGATAGGCGTCCGCCTTTTTAGGTCTAATGAGCTGAAAACAGCTTCAAAATCGCACCTATAACAAAGAAGTTATCGATGGGTTAGGTTAGGTTAGGTTAGGTTATGTTAGGTTTGTGCAACTCCAGCATGCCCCGGTCTCGCCGTCCGCCTCCCCGTCGTGCCGTCTATTGGTGGACGGAGGAGCTGACGGGGCTCCGGGCCGCCTGCGTGGCAGCCAGACGGGCATTTGCGCGGAGCCGACGGCGCGCCACCCGAAACCAGGAAGAAGAAGACCGCCTATACGCCTCTTACCGGGAGGCGACGACGGTCTTCAAGTCCGCAATGGGGGCCGCCAAGGACTCGGCGAGGGCCGAGATGCTGGAGGGTCTCGACAGGGATCCTTTTGGAAGGCCATACAGGGCGGCGCGGAACCAACTACGCCCCTGTGGCCCCCCACTGTCGGAGACCCTCGAGCCAGCGTTGCTGGATGGGGTGGTCCGGTCCCTGTTTCCGCGCAGGACCGACTTCACCCCACCAACCATGGATCCCCCGCAAGGGGCGGCCCCGCCGGAGGAGGAGATCCCCCCGGTGACGGCGGCGGAGATCGGGGCGGGGGTTCTCAACCTCCGCCAGAAGAAGACGGCCCCCGGACCAGACGGCGTCCCCGCACGGGTGGTGGCTATCGCCGCCTCTCAAATGCAGGACAGGTTTCGGGACCTCTTCAGCGCGTGTTTTACGGCTGGGAGGTTCCCAAAACTGTGGAAGGAGGGGCAGCTGTGCCTCCTCCGTAAAGAGGGACGCCCGGTGGACTCCCCCTCGGCATACCGACCCATCGTCCTGCTCGATGAGGTCGGTAAAATGTTCGAGGGGATTGTCGCTTCCCGGCTTGATAGCCACTTGCGGGGGGTAGGGCCGGACCTGTCGGACGCCCAGTTCGGTTTCCGCCGAGGGCGTTCGACGATCGACGCGCTGGCCCTACTCAAGGGCCAGGTGAAGGAGGCAGTGGAGGCGGGGGACGGAGTGCTGGCGGTGTCATTCGACATCTCCAACGCCTTCAACTCCGTCCCCCACTCCACGATATTGGAGGCGCTCCGGTACCACGGAGTGCCCCAATACCTGCGGGACCTCCTGGCAAGCTACTTGGAGGACCGAGAGGTCCTCCTCGTGGATAAGACGGCCACGGTGAGGCGGTACGGCGCAGAGTGCGGTGTTCCGCAGGGGTCGGTGCTGGGCCCTCCCCTGTGGAACATCGGGTTCAACTGGCTCCTGCGGGGAGCCCTCCTCCAGGGCACGAGTGTCATCTGCTACGCGGATGACACTCTTCTCACTGCCCGGGGGAGGAACTTTGGGGAGGCGGCCTGTCTGGCCTCGGCCGGCGGATCCTTGGTTGCAGAGAGGATCCGCCGCCTGGGATTGAAGGTGGCGCTGCACAAAACCGAGGCCGTGTTCTTTCGCGGGCCTCGGCAGCGCCGCCCTCCTCCCGATGCCCACATTGTCGTGGAGGGCGTCCAAATAGGGGTCCAGCCCCAAATGAAGTATTTGGGACTGGTGCTGGACGAGAGGTGGCGCTTCGGCCCGCATTTCAGCGGGCTGTCGACGCGCCTCTTAAAAGCCGCAGACGCCCTCTCGTGGCTTCTCCCGAACCTCGGGGGGCCCAAGGCGAAATGCCGGCGCCTGTACGCCGGCATCCTGCGGAGCATGGCCCTATATGGGGCCCCCATCTGGGCGGACTCCCTCCACAGGAGGGAGAACGCGACTGCCATCCGCAGGCCCCAAAGGGCCATTGCACAGCGGGTGGCGAGGGCCTACCGCTCGGTGGGCTTTTCGGCGGCGTGCGCTCTGGCCGGCACCCCTCCTTGGGAGTTGGAGGCTTGGGTGCTCGCCAGAGTGTATGAGTGGACGGCGCGCCGGAAGGCGCTCGGGGAGCGCCCCGTCGCCGAAGAGCGGGAGGCCGTGCGGCGGGAGGCGAAGGACGCCATCGTCCTCCACTGGACGGAGGACCTCGCCGCCGCCGCCTTTGGCCGCCGGACGTTGGACGCGCTCGGTCCGGTTCTGCAGAGCTGGCTCGAGCGGTCCCACGGTTTCCTCTCGTTCCGTCTGGTGCAGGTGTTATCCGGCCATGGCTGTTTCGGATCGCACCTGCACCGGATCGGGAGGGAGGAGACCCCGGCGTGCCACGACTGCGGCGCAGCGGAGGACACGGCGCAGCACACCCTCGAGGTGTGCCCGGCATGGTCCGAACTGCGCCGCGGTCTGACCGCGGAGGTTGGGCAGGACCTCTCGCTTCCCGCTGTGGTCGAAGCCATGCTGGAGAGCGAGGAGGCCTGGTCAGCGGTTGCCTCCTTTTGCGAGGACGTAATCTCGCAAAAGGAGGAGGCGGAGCGCGTGCGGGAGGACGATCCTCTCGCGGCGCCGCTCCGCAGACGAAGAAGAGGTCGGAGAAGGCGCCGTCCTCTCCCTCCTCATGGTGGCGACGGGCGGGCGACAGGCGCGGGGGCGCCTTCGCCTGCATTGCACCCGTCACCACCTTCGTCAGACATTCCCGGGCCCACGTGAGGGCCCGGCCTGAAGGGCACTCGTCGGCGGAGGACTGGAAGTGATGGCTGTGCCAGTGATTTCCCAGTCCCCGCCACTCAGACGAAGCGGGAATGCCGCTGGGTTGTTTTAGTGGGTATACCGGGTCAGACCGGGGAGTCCCACATAACCCTCCCATCCCCCCGATGGGAGGGTATGCGTAATGCATTTTTTCCCAGCGCAAAAAAAAAAAAAAAAAAAAAAAAAAAAAGGTTATGTTAGGTTAGGTTAGGTTAGGTTAGGTTAGGTTGGGGGACCACCCCACAGTGTTTGCGTCCACGTCGCGTCCCCTGGAAACGACCCAGTTCTGACCACCGTAACGGAGTGGCAGACTGGGTTGGCCAAAGTTCACTGTGACTTCGAAGCTCATCCTATTATCTTGCCTTGTAGAGCCGAGACCTGCTGTTTATAATGTCGAAAGAACCTGCGCGGGACGCCTGCGGGCGTTTCTTAAAACAAAAAGGCCCTTCTCAGGGCCAACCCAAAGGCCCTTCTCAGGGCCAACCCAAAGGCCCTTCTCAGGGCCAACTCCACGGCCCTTCTCAGGGCCAACCCAAAGGCCCTTCTCAGGGCCACTCCGACGCTGTGGCGTCAGAGGCTAGCCGCGCGCCGTCTGCGGCTAGCTTCTTCGGAGAGGCGGACGAGTCGTCTGACGACTCTCTTGTCCGAGTGTCGGACACGGACGACTCTCGTCGTTCGCGAAAGCGGGTCTATCCGAGCGGTGGGTCCGGGGGCTCCTCGGCCTCGGGTAGGGCGAAGCCGAAAGCTAAAAAGCCGACGGCCGTAGCGGACACCCATGCCGTTGGGCTCGCGGATGCCCAACGCCGGCTGGATCTGGCTCGGCGGGAGCAGCTCCAACAAGAGCTGGAGGAGCGGGTTGCGGCGACCGAGAAACGGGCGCACGCCGCCCGGGTTAAGTCCGGGTACGGCGAGTCCCGCGTTGTATACGCGGACCATACTCTCGCAGAGCTGGAGAAAATGGCTGAGGAGGACGAGGAGGAGATCGTGGAGGTCGCCACTAAGTCCTCCCACCTGAAGGGGACCTTCCAGAAGGCCCTCAAGTGCCGGGCCGCGAGCCTGCGCGGTGTCGTCGTTGAGCTGGTCCAGCGTAAGGCCACCGACGAGACTCGGCAACTGCAGGCGAAGGTCGATCGCCTGCAGTCGGAGGTCAGCCAGCTTCACAAGAAGCTGGCCGAAGCCACGGCCCGGCCACAACAAGCCGGGACGAGCTCCACGAGAGAGGGCCCCACCTCCAACCTTGAGGACATCATCCGCAAGGTTGTGATGGAGGAGAGGGCCTTCACAAGGTCCTGCTTAGCAGGGATTGAGGACAGGCTCCTGCCGGAGAAACGCCTCCGACCGCCGCTTGCGGCGGATAAACGGCAGTGCGAGCCGGAGCCGTCCTCATCCCAGGCGGAAGATGCCCTTCTCCCTTCGACCACACCGACCAACGAGTGGACGGTAGTGAGCCGCAAGGGGAAGGGCAAGGGTAAAAAGTCGGCGACGGTCGTCCCTGCCGTCCCGGCCACTACCGCTCCCACCGCTCCCAGCCAGTCACAAATGACCGGCAAGGGGAAGGGACAAGCGAGGGGAAAGGGGAAGCTAGTCCCCCCAAAAACCGCGGCCGTCGTAGTGACACTCACCGCGGAGGCCGCGGGGCGAGGGGAGACGTACGCGTCCCTACTGGTGCGGGCGCGTCCAAATGCCGATCCCGCCCAACTGGGGATCGGCAGTGTCTCCTGCCGGCGGACCCAAGCCGGGGCTCGAATTTTCGAGTTCCCGGGGGCAGAGGGGAGTGCCCATGCGGACCTCTTTGCAGCCAAGCTGCAAGAGGTCATCGCAGATTCGGCCAAGGTGGTTCGGCCGGTGAAGTTGGCGGCCATAGAGGTGACGGACCTCGACGACTCCGTCACCAAGGAGGAGGTGGTGGCGGCGGTCGCAGCGATAGGGGGCTGTGGCGTCGCGGCGGTCCAAGGCCGGGACATAAGACCCGGCCGCGGGGGCATGGGCACCATTCGCCTCGAGTGCCCAATCGCCGCTGCCAAAGCCGTCCTTGCGAAGGGACGGCTTTTAGTAGGGTTCAGCTCGGGTGCAGTACGGGCACTCGAGGAACAGGCATTGCGGTGTTTCCGGTGCTTCGGCATCGGACACACTCGGCCCCTGTGTCCGTCCACAGCAGACAGGACGGACACGTGCTACCGCTGCGGCAAGGAGGGCCACAAAGCCGCCTCCTGCAAGGTCGCCACGCCGCACTGCGCGGTCTGTGCCGCCAGTGGCCGCCCGGCGGCCCACGTCATGAAGGGGAGGAACTGCAATCCTCCCCCTAAGCGGGGCAAAGCGCAGGCACCGACCGGGCCTGCTACTGCTGCTGGCGCCGTCGTTCCTGCGGCGGCTGTGGAGGGGGGTGCGATGTCCGACTGATGGATAGGGTCGAACATCGCATCCTTCAGGCGAACGCCAACCACTGCAGGGCAGCCCAGGATCTGCTGATGCAGACCATGGCTGAGTGGTTAGTGGACTTGGCGGTGGTCGCCGAGCCTTACTCGGTCCCTGGTCGTTGGCTGGGCGACCGAGACGGCCTCGTGGCGCTGGTGACGCGGTCTTCCACAGACTCCCCTCCCCTCTCGCTCTTAGAGAGGGGACCGGGATACGTGGCCGCCGCGTGGGGAGACATAGCGGTGGTGGGGGTCTATTTCTCCCCAAACCGCCCTCTCTCGGACTTTGAGGATTTCCTCGAGGTCCTCACCGCAGTCGTAGGGAGGGCGGCGCCACGCCAGGCCATGGTGTTGGGCGACCTGAACGCCAAGTCGGTGGCCTGGGGCAACCCAGCCACCAGCTGCAACGTCCGGGGACGCGCCGTCGAGTTTTGGGCGGCCTCATGCGGTGTGTCCCTCCTCAACAGGGGGGCGGTCCACACGTGTGTGCGGCAACAGGGTGGGTCGGTGGTGGATGTCTCGTTTGCCACCCCCGCGCTGGCCGCCCGCGTCGTAAACTGGCGGGTAGAGATGGTGGAGACGTTGTCGGACCACCGATATGTGCGGTTCGACATGTCTACCCGGGGGGGAGCGGTGGCCCGCGCGAGGCAATCCCCCTTCCCGCGTTGGGCTCTCACCCGCCTGGACCGGGAGGCAGCCAAGGAGGCGGCCTTCCTCCAGGACTGGCTGTCGCCCCCTGGCGAGGTCCGGGACGTGAACGCCGCAGCGGTTCGGCTGAGGGAGTCCCTGACCGAGGTGTGCAACTCCAGCATGCCCCGGTCTCGCCGTCCGCCTCCCCGTCGTGCCGTCTATTGGTGGACGGAGGAGCTGGCGGGGCTCCGGGCCGCCTGCGTGGCAGCCAGACGGGCATTTGCGCGGAGCCGACGGCGCGCCACCCGAAACCAGGAAGAAGAAGACCGCCTATACGCCTCTTACCGGGAGGCGACGACGGTCTTCAAGTCCGCAATGGGGGCCGCCAAGGACTCGGCGAGGGCCGAGATGCTGGAGGGTCTCGACAGGGATCCTTTTGGAAGGCCATACAGGGCGGCGCGGAACCAACTACGCCCCTGTGGCCCCCCACTGTCGGAGACCCTCGAGCCAGCGTTGCTGGATGGGGTGGTCCGGTCCCTGTTTCCGCGCAGGACCGACTTCACCCCACCAACCATGGATCCCCCGCAAGGGGCGGCCCCGCCGGAGGAGGAGATCCCCCCGGTGACGGCGGCGGAGATCGGGGCGGGGGTTCTCAACCTCCGCCAGAAGAAGACGGCCCCCGGACCAGACGGCGTCCCCGCACGGGTGGTGGCTATCGCCGCCTCTCAAATGCAGGACAGGTTTCGGGACCTCTTCAGCGCGTGTTTTACGGCTGGGAGGTTCCCAAAACTGTGGAAGGAGGGGCAGCTGTGCCTCCTCCGTAAAGAGGGACGCCCGGTGGACTCCCCCTCGGCATACCGACCCATCGTCCTGCTCGATGAGGTCGGTAAAATGTTCGAGGGGATTGTCGCTTCCCGGCTTGATAGCCACTTGCGGGGGGTAGGGCCGGACCTGTCGGACGCCCAGTTCGGTTTCCGCCGAGGGCGTTCGACGATCGACGCGCTGGCCCTACTCAAGGGCCAGGTGAAGGAGGCAGTGGAGGCGGGGGACGGAGTGCTGGCGGTGTCATTCGACATCTCCAACGCCTTCAACTCCGTCCCCCACTCCACGATATTGGAGGCGCTCCGGTACCACGGAGTGCCCCAATACCTGCGGGACCTCCTGGCAAGCTACTTGGAGGACCGAGAGGTCCTCCTCGTGGATAAGACGGCCACGGTGAGGCGGTACGGCGCAGAGTGCGGTGTTCCGCAGGGGTCGGTGCTGGGCCCTCCCCTGTGGAACATCGGGTTCAACTGGCTCCTGCGGGGAGCCCTCCTCCAGGGCACGAGTGTCATCTGCTACGCGGATGACACTCTTCTCACTGCCCGGGGGAGGAACTTTGGGGAGGCGGCCTGTCTGGCCTCGGCTGGCGGATCCTTGGTTGCAGAGAGGATCCGCCGCCTGGGATTGAAGGTGGCGCTGCACAAAACCGAGGCCGTGTTCTTTCGCGGGCCTCGGCAGCGCCGCCCTCCTCCCGATGCCCACATTGTCGTGGAGGGCGTCCGGATAGGGGTCCAGCCCCAGATGAAGTATCTGGGTCTGGTGCTGGACGAGAGGTGGCGCGACTCTTGAAAGCCGCGGACGCCCTCTCATGGCTCCTCCCGAACCTTGGGGGGCCAAAGGCGAAATGCCGGCGCCTGTATGCCGGCATCCTCCGCAGCATGGCCCTATACGGGGCTCCCATCTGGGCGGACTCCCTCCACAGGAGGGAGAATGCGACCGCCATCCGCAGGCCCCAAAGGGCCATTGCACAGCGGGTGGCAAGGGCCTACCGCTCGGTGGGCTTCTCGGCGGCGTGCGCTCTGGCCGGCACCCCTCCTTGGGAGTTGGAGGCTTGGGTGCTCGCCAGAGTGTATGAGTGGACGGCGCGCCGGAAGGCGCTCGGGGAGCGCCCCGTCGCCGAAGAGCGGGAGGCCGTGCGGCGGGAGGCGAAGGACGCCATCGTCCTCCACTGGACGGAGGACCTCGCCGCCGCCGCCTTTGGCCGCCGGACGTTGGACGCGCTCGGTCCGGTTCTGCAGAGCTGGCTCGAGCGGTCCCACGGTTTCCTCTCGTTCCGTCTGGTGCAGGTGTTGTCCGGCCATGGCTGTTTCGGATCGCACCTGCACCGGATCGGGAGGGAGGAGACCCCGGCGTGCCACGACTGCGGCGCAGCGGAGGACACGGCGCAGCACACCCTCGAGGTGTGCCCGGCATGGTCCGAACTGCGCCGCGGTCTGACCGCGGAGGTTGGGCAGGACCTCTCGCTTCCCGCTGTGGTCGAAGCCATGCTGGAGAGCGAGGAGGCCTGGTCAGCGGTTGCCTCCTTTTGCGAGGACGTAATCTCGCAAAAGGAGGAGGCGGAGCGCGTGCGGGAGGACGATCCTCTCGCGGCGCCGCTCCGCAGACGAAGAAGAGGTCGGAGAAGGCGCCGTCCTCTCCCTCCTCATGGTGGCGACGGGCGGGCGACAGGCGCGGGGGCGCCTCCGCCTGCATTGCACCCGTCACCACCTTCGTCAGACATTCCCGGGCCCGCGTGAGGGCCCGGCCTGAAGGGCTTTCGTCGGCGGAGGACTGGAAGTGATGGCTATGCCAGTGATTTCCCAGTCCCCGCCACTCAGACGAAGCGGGAATGCCGCTGGGTTATTTTAGTGGGTATACCGGGTCAGACCGGGGAGTCCCACATAACCCTCCCATCCCCCCGATGGGAGGGTATGCGTAATGCATTTTTTCCCAGCGCAAAAAAAAAAAAAAAAAAAAAAAAAAAAAAAAAAAAAAAAAAAAAAAAAAAAAAAAAAAAAAAAAGGTTAGGTTAGGTTGGGGGACCACCCCACAGTGTTTGCGTCCACGTCGCGTCCCCTGGAAACGACCCAGTTCTGACCACCGTAACGGAGTGGCAGACTGGGTTGGCCAAAGTACACTGTGCTCGAAGCTCTTTTTATCTTGCCTTGCGAAGCTGAGACCTGCGGATTTTTATAATGTCGGAGAAGAAACTTGCGCGGGACGCCTGCGGGCGATTCTCGAAACAAAAAGGCCCTTCTCAGGGCCAACCCCACGGCCCTTCTCAGGGCCAACCCCACGGCCCTTCTCAGGGCCAACCCAAAGGCCCTTCTCAGGGCCAACTCCACGGCCCTTCTCAGGGCCAACCCAATGGCCCTTCTCAGGGCCAACCCAAAGGCCCTTCTCAGGGCCAACCCAAAGGCCCTTCTCAGGGCCACTCCGACGCTGTGGCGTCAGAGGCTAGCCGCGCGCCGTCTGCGGCTAGCTTCTTCGGAGAGGCGGACGAGTCGTCTGACGACTCTCTTGTCCGAATGTCGGACACGGACGACTCACGCTCGCGGAAGCGGGTACACCAGAGCGGTGGGTCCGGGGGCTCCTCGGCCTCGGGTAGGGCGAAGCCGAAGGCTAAAAAGCCGACGGCCGTAGCGGACACCCATGCCGTTGGGCTCGCGGACGCCCAACGCCGGCTGGATCTGGCTCGGCGGGAGCAGCTCCAACAGGAGCTGGAGGAGCGGGTTGCGGCGAGCGAGGAGCGGGCGCACGCCGCACGTGCCAAGTCTGGGTACGGCGCGTCCCGCGTTGTATACGCGGACCTCTCCCTAACAGAGCTGGAGGGAATGGCGGAGGAGGACGAGGGGGAGATCGTGGAGGTCGCCACGAAGTCCTCCCACCTGAAGGGGACCTTCCAAAAGGCCCTCAAGTGCCGGGCCGCGAGCCTTCGCGGTGTCGTCGCGGAGTTAGTCCGGCGTAAGGCCACCGACGAGACGCGGCAACTGCAGGCGAAGGTTGATCGCCTGCAGTCGGAGGTCAGCCAGCTTCACAAGAAGCTGGCCGAAGCCACGGGCCGGCCTCAACAAGCCGAAGCGACCCCTGCGAGAGAGGGCCCCACCTCCAACCTTGAGGATATTATCCGCAAGGTTGTGATGGAGGAGAGGGCCTTCACAAGAGCCTGCATCGCAGGAATTGAGGACCGGCTCCTGCCGGAGAAACGCCTCCGACCGCCGCTTGCGGCGGATAAACGGCAGTGCGAGCCGGGGCCGTCCTCCTCCCAGGCGGAAGATGCCCTTCTCCCCGCGACCACACTGGTCAACGAGTGGACGGTAGTGGGCCGCAAGGGGAAGGGCAAGGGTAAGAAGTCGGCGACGGCACCTGCCGGCCAGGCCACTGCCGCTCCCACCGCTCCCGGCCAGTCGCAGATGACCGGCAAGGGGAAGGGAAATGCGAGGGGAAAGGGGACGCTGGTACCCCCGAAAACCGCGGCCGTCGTAGTGACGCTCACCGCGGAGGCTGCGGAGCGAGGGGAGACGTACGCGTCCGTTCTGGTGCGGGCGCGTGCAAATGCCGATCCCGCCCAACTGGGGATCGGCAATGTCTCTTGCCGGCGGACCCAAGCCGGGGCTCGAATCTTCGAGTTTCCGGGGGCAGAGGGGAGTGCCCATGCGGACCTCTTCGCAGCCAAGCTGCAGGAAGTCATCGCGGATTCGGCAAAGGTGGCTCGCCCGGTCAAATCGGCGGCCATAGAGGTGACGGACCTTGATGACTCCGTCACCAAGGAGGAGGTGGTGGCGGCGGTCGCAGCGATAGGGGGCTGTGGCGTCGTGGCGGTCCAAGGCCGGGACATAAGACCCGGCCGCGGCGGCATGGGCACCATTCGCCTCGAGTGCCCAATCGCCGCTGCCAAAGCCGTCCTTGCGAAGGGACGGCTTACAGTAGGGTTCAGCTCGGGTGCAGTACGGGCACTCGAGGTACAGCCACTGCGGTGTTTCCGGTGCTTCGGCATCGGACACACCCGGCCCCTGTGTCCGTCCACGGCAGACAGGACGGACACGTGCTACCGCTGCGGCAAGGAGGGCCACAAAGCCGCCTCCTGCAAGGTCGCCACGCCGCACTGCGCGGTCTGTGCCGCCAGTGGCCGACCGGCGGCCCACGTCATGAAGGGGAGGAACTGCAATCCTCCCCCTAAGCGGGGCAAAGCGCAGGCACCGACCGGGCCTGCTACTGCTGCTAGCGCCGTCGTTCCTGCGGCGGCTGTGGAGGGGGGTGCGATGTCCGACTGATGGATAGGGTCGAACATCGCATCCTTCAGGCGAACGCCAACCACTGCAGGGCAGCCCAGGATCTGCTGATGCAGACCATGGCTGAGTGGTTGGTGGACTTGGTGGTGGTCGCCGAGCCTTACTCGGTCCCTGGTCGTTGGCTGGGCGACCGGGATGGCCTTGTGGCACTGATGACGCGGTCTTCCACAGACTCCCCTCCCCTCTCGCTCTTAGAGAGGGGACCGGGATACGTGGCCGCCGCGTGGGGAGACGTAGCGGTGGTGGGGGTTTATTTCTCCCCAAACCGCCCTCTCTCGGACTTTGAGGATTTCCTCGAGGTCCTCACTGCAGTCGTAGGGAGGGCGGCGCCACGCCAGGCCATGGTGTTGGGCGACCTGAACGCCAAGTCGGTGGCCTGGGGCAACACAGCCACCAGCTGCAACGTCCGGGGACGCGCCGTCGAGTTTTGGGCGGCCTCATGCGGTGTGTCCCTCCTCAACAGGGGGGCGGTCCACACGTGTGTGCGACAACAGGGTGGGTCGGTGGTGGACGTCTCGTTTGCCACCCCCGCGCTGGCCGCCCGTGTCGTAAACTGGCGGGTAGAGATGGTGGAGACTTTGTCGGACCACCGATATGTGCGGTTCGACATGTCTACCCGGGGGGGAGCAGTGGCCCGCTCTAGGCAATCCCCCTTCCCGCGTTGGGCTCTCACCCGCCTGGACCGGGAGGCAGCCAAGGAGGCGGCCTTCCTCCAGGACTGGCTGTCGCCCCCTGGCGAGGTCCGGGACGTGGACGCCGCAGCGGTTCGGCTGAGGGAGTCCCTGACCGAGGTGTGCAATTCCAGCATGCCCCGGTCTCGCCGTCCGCCTCCCCGTCGTGCCGTCTATTGGTGGACGGAGGAGCTGGCGGGGCTCCGGGCCACCTGCGTGGCGGCCAGACGGGCATTTGCGCGGAGCCGACGGCGCAGCACTCGAAACCGGGCCGAAGAAGACCGCCTATACGCCTCTTACCGGGAGGCGACGACGGTCTTCAAGTCCGCAATGGGGGCCGCCAAGGACTCGGCGAGGGCCGAGATGCTGGAGGGTCTCGACAGGGATCCTTTTGGTAGGCCATACAGGGCGGCGCGGAGCCAACTACGCCCCTGTGGCCCCCCACTGTCGGAGACCCTCGAGCCAGCGTTGCTGGATGGGGTGGTCCGGTCCCTGTTTCCGCGCAGGACCGACTTCACCCCACCAACCATGGATCCCCCGCAAGGGGCGGCCCCGCCCGAGGAGGAGATCCCCCCGGTGACGGCGGCGGAGATCGGGGCGGGGGTTCTCAACCTCCGCCAGAAGAAGACGGCCCCCGGACCAGACGGCGTCCCCGCACGGGTGGTGGCCATTGCCGCCTCTCAAATGGAGGACAGGTTTCGGGACCTCTTCAGCGCGTGCTTTACGGCTGGCAGGTTCCCGAAACTATGGAAGGAGGGGCGGCTATGCCTCCTCCGTAAAGAGGGACGCCCGGTGGACTCCCCCTCGGCAGCCAAGGAGGCGGCCTTCCTCCAGGACTGGCTGTCGCCCCCTGGCGAGGTCCGGGACGTGGACGCCGCAGCGGTTCGGCTGAGGGAGTCCCTGACCGAGGTGTGCAATTCCAGCATGCCCCGGTCTCGCCGTCCGCCTCCCCGTCGTGCCGTCTATTGGTGGACGGAGGAGCTGGCGGGGCTCCGGGCCACCTGCGTGGCGGCCAGACGGGCATTTGCGCGGAGCCGACGGCGCAGCACTCGAAACCGGGCCGAAGAAGACCGCCTATACGCCTCTTACCGGGAGGCGACGACGGTCTTCAAGTCCGCAATGGGGGCCGCCAAGGACTCGGCGAGGGCCGAGATGCTGGAGGGTCTCGACAGGGATCCTTTTGGTAGGCCATACAGGGCGGCGCGGAGCCAACTACGCCCCTGTGGCCCCCCACTGTCGGAGACCCTCGAGCCAGCGTTGCTGGATGGGGTGGTCCGGTCCCTGTTTCCGCGCAGGACCGACTTCACCCCACCAACCATGGATCCCCCGCAAGGGGCGGCCCCGCCCGAGGAGGAGATCCCCCCGGTGACGGCGGCGGAGATCGGGGCGGGGGTTCTCAACCTCCGCCAGAAGAAGACGGCCCCCGGACCAGACGGCGTCCCCGCACGGGTGGTGGCCATTGCCGCCTCTCAAATGGAGGACAGGTTTCGGGACCTCTTCAGCGCGTGCTTTACGGCTGGCAGGTTCCCGAAACTATGGAAGGAGGGGCGGCTATGCCTCCTCCGTAAAGAGGGACGCCCGGTGGACTCCCCCTCGGCATACCGACCCATCGTCCTGCTCGATGAGGTCGGTAAAATGTTCGAGGGGATTGTCGCTTCCCGGCTTGATAGCCACTTGCGGGGGATAGGGCCGGACCTGTCGGACGCCCAGTTTGGCTTCCGCCGTGGGCGTTCGACGATCGACGCGCTGGCCCTACTGAAGGGCCAGGTGAAGGAGGCAGTGGAGGCGGGGGACGGAGTGTTGGCGGTGTCATTCGACATCTCCAACGCCTTCAACTCCGTGCCCCACTCAACGATATTGGAGGCGCTCCGGTATCACGGAGTGCCCCAATACCTGCAGGACCTCCTGGCGAGCTACCTGGAGGACCGAGAAGTCCTTCTCGTTGACAAGACGGCCACGGTGAGGCGGTACGGCGCAGAGTCCGGTGTTCCGCAGGGGTCGGTGCTTGGCCCTCCCCTGTGGAACATCGGGTTCAACTGGCTCCTGCGGGGAGCCCTCCTCCAGGGCACGAGTGTCATCTGCTACGCGGATGACACTCTTCTCACTGCCCGGGGGAGGAACTTTGGGGAGGCGGCCTGTCTGGCCTCGGCTGGCGGATCTTTGGTTGCAGAGAGGATCCGCCGCCTGGGATTGAGGGTGGCGCTGCACAAAACCGAGGCCGTGTTCTTTCGCGGGCCCCGGCAGCGCCGCCCTCCTTCCGATGCCCACATCGTCGTGGAGGGCGTCCGGATAGGGGTCCAGCCCCAGATGAAGTATCTGGGCCTGGTGCTGGACGAGAGGTGGCGCTTCGGCCCGCATTTCAGCGGGCTGTCGACGCGCCTCTTGAAAGCCGCGGACGCCCTCTCATGGCTCCTCCCGAACCTTGGGGGGCCAAAGGCGAAATGCCGGCGCCTGTATGCCGGCATCCTCCTCCGCAGCATGGCCCTATACGGGGCTCCCATCTGGGCGGACTCCCTCCACAGGAGGGAGAATGCGACCGCCATCCGCAGGCCCCAAAGGGCCATTGCACAGCGGGTGGCAAGGGCCTACCGCTCAGTGGGCTTCTCGGCGGCGTGCGCTCTGGCCGGCACCCCTCCTTGGGAGTTGGAGGCTTGGGTGCTCGCCAGAGTGTATGAGTGGACGGCGCGCCGGAAGGCACTCGGGGAGCGCCCCGTCGCCGAAGAGCGGGAGGCCGTGCGGCGGGAGGCGAAGGACGCCATCGTCCTCCACTGGACGGAGGACCTCGCCGCCGCCGCCTTTGGCCGCCGGACGTTGGACGCGCTCGGTCCGGTTCTTCAGAGCTGGCTCGAGCGGTCCCACGGTTTCCTCTCGTTCCGTCTGGTGCAGGTGTTGTCCGGCCATGGCTGTTTCGGATCGCACCTGCACCGGATCGGGAGGGAGGAAACCCCGGCGTGCCACGACTGCGGCGCAGCGGAGGACACGGCGCAGCACACCCTCGAGGTGTGCCCGGCATGGTCCGAACTGCGCCGCGGTCTGACCGCGGAGGTTGGGCAGGACCTTTCGCTTCCCGCTGTGGTCGAAGCCATGCTGGAGAGCGAGGAGGCCTGGTCAGCGGTTGCCTCCTTTTGCGAGAACGTAATCTCGCAAAAGGAGGAGGCGGAGCGCGTGCGGGAGGACGATCCTCTCGCGGCGCCGCTCCGCAGACGAAGAAGGGGTCGGAGAGGGCGCCGTCCTCTCTCTCCTCATGGTGGCGACGGGCGGGCGACAGGCGCGGGGGCGCCTTCGCCTGCGTTGCACCCGTCACCACCTTCGTCAGTCATTCCCGGGCCCTCGTGAGGGCCCGGCCCGAAGGGCATTCGTCGGCGGAGGACTGGAAGTGATGGCTGTGCCAGTGATTTCCCAGTCCCCGCCACTCAGACGAAGCGGGAATGCCGCTGGGTTATTTTAGTGGGTATACCGGGTCAGACCGGGGAGTCCCACATAACCCTCCCATCCCCCCGATGGGAGGGTATGCGTAATGCATTTTTTCCCAGCGCAAACAAAAAAAAAAAAAAAAAAAAAAAAAAAAAAAAAAAAAAAGGTTAGGTTAGGTTAGGTTAGGTTAGGTTAGGTTTTTTTTTTTTTTTTTTTTTTTTTTTTTTTTTTTTTTTTTTTTTTTGTTGAGGCAGGAGTGGGAAATCCCCACGGACACCTCGACTATCTCGCTATCTCGTGGAGACCACGAGACAGTCGAGGTAGTGCGGGACTCGAACCCGCTAAAACCCACTCCTGCCCTGCCAGTGTCCCTCTGCTGTAAGCTTGCAGAGACCTTAGGTTTCAGAGCTTTGCAGTTTCATTACTCTTGATTGGTGGCGGTCGAATTGAGCATTCTGTGTTTTATTCAATTTTAGCACTTTTTTAATTTTCTTCTATTTGTTTTTTTTTTTTTTTTTTTTTACGTTTTTTTTCCTTTCTTTTTCTTTGTTTATTCTTGATGTATATTTTTAACTTGAGTTACTTTGTTTTATTTGCTTTCCTTTCTATGTTTCAATTTTAATAAAAAATTCTAAAAGTAAACGACTGTTTCATTTGGTTAAATTTTTTCCAGACCCAATTTATTTTCAGCTACATTTTGACCCTTTTGTTTTTGCCCTTATTTTCTCACTTCCATCCGACTGATTGCTGTTAATTGTGTCTTGTGTCGTCCTTCCAGTTGTCAATATTTGCAGGATATACTTTACTATATTAGTCAAATTTGTACAACTTTTGGGACAGGCACAAAACAACCGCCAGTCAAACAGAACTTTTTCCAACTCGACACAACTCGGCGATTCCACCAGAATTGACCCTCCATGCAGCACAATTTTTGCCACTTTTCCACGAAAGTGACCACAATTAATACACATTTCTGAGCCAACCCTGATGGTTCGCTCTGTACGTCTGCTTTTTGGTTGTGCCGAGTTGGTCCTCTCTCTGTGCGTGGGAGTGGGCGCATCGACGCCTTTAGCAATATGATATTGCGGCTCTCGCGAACGCGTCCCACTTCCCACGCACTGGGCACTCACTACTAAAAGCATTGTGTGAGTGCTCCCCCCGTTTTGCCCTGGTGCAGTTCACGCACACCGCTGGTTGGCCGTTCTGCTTTTTAAGGCAGTCCACACTAAGATGTGGATCGCCACAGTGGCTGCATAGGTCAACCGGCTCTGTGCAAAGACGCTTGCCGTGCCCATATGCTAAGCAGCGCGTGCACTGCACCAGGGGTGTCTGGTCTTCGACGCGCACTCTCTGGAGATCAATCCTAAGCTTGCCTCCTTCGAGTGCCCGTCGCCAGACCGCGGGGGAAACACTCAGCACAATGCTAGTGACGTGGGGGTTACGGGACTTTTTTCTATACCGCACACACATTTTCTGCTCCTCGTCCTCGAGGCCGTGGAATACCTCCCGGTTCTGGTTCTTAAGGGCTTTAAGGACTTCCTCGTCGCTGTGCACTGAAAGTACGTCCCTAAGAACCAGAAGCGGGTTTCGATTTTTCACTTCCTCGACGACGAGGTTCTCTCCGGCCTCACTGAGTCGCTTACTGAGTTTTGCCCTCTCCTCCGTTGTCTCGCACCCCAGTATCACTCTTCTGTCTTTAGCTTTCCGGACTCTATCCACCCGTACCCAGCCTTCCTTTGCGTCCACTGCCTTCCTGACTTTCTCGAGGATCTCGTCCCCCGTCTCCATCTCGACTGTCGAGGAGACAATCACCGAGTGCAGAGTCGTTCGCCCCGGGACGTGCGCCCCGGTATAGCTCTTTGAGGTGGCTGCTACACCCGCGTAGGTTGTCCCCCCGACACCCATCCCACTGGTCAGACTGTCTCGGAGCGAGTCCAATTTCTTGGAGTTGTCTCTCAGCTCCGAGATATGCTCCTTGATGGCGTTTAGGAGCTCAGTCTGACCAGAGTGAACGTTACTCGAAACGGGGTCCGGACTGTGGTTGGCAGTGGAGGCAAGTACCGGTATGACGGTAGAGGTGGAGGGAGCCCGGTCAAGCTCCGACTCTTTTACAAGCTCAAAGAGCCTGTTTATGGCCTCGAGCACCGCAGCCTTAATGTCGGTTCTAAGGTTGCGAGAGTTGCCTAAATTGATCTTTGCCTTATTTAGGCAAGCTCTCGCCTCCGCAACACGACTGCGGTGCCCGGCCACAGACTCTTTGACGGCATCTACAGTAACTCGCCGCGTCGCTGGAGTGACGGGGCCGACCTGGGGCGGAGGAGGACTGCTTTCTCCAAACGAGATTCTCCTCCTGGCCTCCGTGAGAGGCGGCCCCGCTTTCTCCACCGATCGCGGCGAGCCCCCGGAGCTCTGAGCCTGGGTAACAACGACCGGGGTGCGAAACATGATTTGGTTTTTGGAGCAGGTGCTTTATATGAACCCTGTAAAGAGGGTCAGAGGAGAGAGGAACACTGATCACTTCGGTGATCCTGTAAAGGGGGAAAATAACAAATGACAATCAATAACGTTGAATCCCTGTAAAGGGGGGATCCAGTCAGTAAATGCAATTTTTATAAATAAATTAAAATTATTAAAATGTTCAGGTCGAATAATCGTCACAATTGGCCTAAAAAGTGTCCCTGTACAAGGGGGAACACAGTCTGTATGAAAATCGTCAAAAAGGAACAACAATTACATGGAAATAAATAAATAAAATTTTAAATGGCTGTTATTCGTCACGTCGACAACCCTTTTCACCGTCAACTAACTGCTGACTGTCTAATAAGTCACTGAACCACAAATAACGAAAAATATTTTTTTTTTGTCAAAATTAAGTTTTCCTCTTAGCTATAGGCTACAGGGCGGGTGGGTGGGGAAATTTTTTGCGAGCTAGACGCACGTGCGGGGTATCGTCGGATCGGGCTCCGCGCGGGCTAGCCGAATATGTAATAAAATTGTTAACGACAAGAGACAAAATTTTGAGTTTAGGCCGAAAAACCAGTTTTTTAAGCGAAAATTGGTGTTTTACACCCCCACTCCGAAACTCGGGCCACGGATCGCGGACCTGGTCACGGGATTAATTGAGGGCGGTCGCTGAGACTAATATAAAATTTAAACGGTTGTAATTGGTCGAAAAATGGCGAAGTTAATGAATTTAATATGGTGAAATTTTGAAAAAATGCAAAATACGGGTAAGGGTTGATTTTTAGGGGTTGCGATTCGTGTCAAACGATAGGCGTCCGCCTTTTTAGGTCTAATTAGCTGAAAACAGCTTCAAAATCGCACCTATAACAATGGAAATATCGATACTTTTTTCAAACACTTACTCCGGTATATCAAATTTTGGCACTCTGACGAATTTTGAAAAAATGGTGGAAATTTTTTTGCGAGCTAGACGCACATGCGGGGTATCGTCGGATCGGGCTCCGCGCGGGCTAGCCGAATATGTAATAAAATTGTTAACGACAAGAGACAAAATTTTGAGTTTAGGCCGAAAAACCAGTTTTTTAAGCGAAAATTGGTGTTTTACACCCCCACTCCGAAACTCGGGCCACGGATCGCGGACCTGGCCACGGGATTAATTGAGGGCGGTCGCTGAGACTAATATAAAATTTAAACGGTTGTAATTGGTCGAAAAATGGCGAAGTTAATGAATTTAATATGGTGAAATTTTGAAAAAATGCAAAATACGGGTAAGGGTTGATTTTTAGGGGTTGCGATTCGTGTCAAACGATAGGCGTCCGCCTTTTTAGGTCTAATTAGCTGAAAACAGCTTCAAAATCGCACCTATAACAATGGAAATATCGATACTTTTTTCAAACACTTACTCCGGTATATCAAATTTTGGCACTCTGACGAATTTTGAAAAAATGGTGGAAATTTTTTTGCGAGCTAGACGCACATGCGGGGTATCGTCGGATCGGGCTCCGCGCGGGCTAGCCGAATATGTAATAAAATTGTTAACGACAAGAGACAAAATTTTGAGTTTAGGCCGAAAAACCAGTTTTTTAAGCGAAAATTGGTGTTTTACACCCCCACTCCGAAACTCGGGCCACGGATCGCGGACCTGGCCACGGGATTAATTGAGGGCGGTCGCTGAGACTAATATAAAATTTAAACGGTTGTAATTGGTCGAAAAATGGCGAAGTTAATGAATTTAATATGGTGAAATTTTGAAAAAATGCAAAATACGGGTAAGGGTTGATTTTTAGGGGTTGCGATTCGTGTCAAACGATAGGCGTCCGCCTTTTTAGGTCTAATTAGCTGAAAACAGCTTCAAAATCGCACCTATAACAATGGAAATATCGATACTTTTTTCAAACACTTACTCCGGTATATCAAATTTTGGCACTCTGACGAATTTTGAAAAAATGGTGGAAATTTTTTTGCGAGCTAGACGCACATGCGGGGTATCGTCGGATCGGGCTCCGCGCGGGCTAGCCGAATATGTAATAAAATTGTTAACGACAAGAGACAAAATTTTGAGTTTAGGCCGAAAAACCAGTTTTTTAAGCGAAAATTGGTGTTTTACACCCCCACTCCGAAACTCGGGCCACGGATCGCGGACCTGGCCACGGGATTAATTGAGGGCGGTCGCTGAGACTAATATAAAATTTAAACGGTTGTAATTGGTCGAAAAATGGCGAAGTTAATGAATTTAATATGGTGAAATTTTGAAAAAATGCAAAATACGGGTAAGGGTTGATTTTTAGGGGTTGCGATTCGTGTCAAACGATAGGCGTCCGCCTTTTTAGGTCTAATTAGCTGAAAACAGCTTCAAAATCGCACCTATAACAATGGAAATATCGATGGTTAGGTTAGGTTAGGTTAGGTTAGGTTAGGTTAGGTTAGGTTGGGGGACCACCCCACAGTGTTTGCGTCCACGTCGCGTCCCCTGGAAACGACCCAGTTCTGACCACCGTAACGGAGTGGCAGACTGGGTTGGCCAAAGTTCACTGTGACTTCGAAGCTCATCCTATTATCTTGCCTTGTAGAGCCGAGACCTGTTGTTTATAATGTCGAAAGAACCTGCGCGGGACGCCTGCGGGCGTTTCTTAAAACAAAAAGGCCCTTCTCAGGGCCAACCCAAAGGCCCTTCTCAGGGCCAACACAAAGGCCCTTCTCAGGGCCAACCCAAAGGCCCTTCTCAGGGCCAACTCCACGGCCCTTCTCAGGGCCAACCCAAAGGCCCTTCTCAGGGCCACTCCGACGCTGTGGCGTCAGAGGCTAGCCGCGCGCCGTCTGCGGCTAGCTTCTTCGGAGAGGCGGACGAGTCGTCTGACGACTCTCTTGTCCGAGTGTCGGACACGGACGACTCTCGTCGTTCGCGAAAGCGGGTCTATCCGAGCGGTGGGTCCGGGGGCTCCTCGGCCTCGGGTAGGGCGAAGCCGAAAGCTAAAAAGCCGACGGCCGTAGCGGACACCCATGCCGTTGGGCTCGCGGATGCCCAACGCCGGCTGGATCTGGCTCGGCGGGAGCAGCTCCAACAAGAGCTGGAGGAGCGGGTTGCGGCGACCGAGAAACGGGCGCACGCCGCCCGGGTCAAGTCCGGGTACGGCGAGTCCCGCGTTGTATACGCGGACCATACTCTCGCAGAGCTGGAGAGAATGGCTGAGGAGGACGAGGAGGAGATCGTGGAGGTCGCCACTAAGTCCTCCCACCTGAAGGGGACCTTCCAGAAGGCCCTCAAGTGCCGGGCCGCGAGCCTGCGCGGTGTCGTCGTTGAGCTGGTCCAGCGTAAGGCCACCGACGAGACTCGGCAACTGCAGGCGAAGGTCGATCGCCTGCAGTCGGAGGTCAGCCAGCTTCACAAGAAGCTGGCCGAAGCCACGGCCCGGCCACAACAAGCCGGGACGAGCTCCACGAGAGAGGGCCCCACCTCCAACCTTGAGGACATCATCCGCAAGGTTGTGATGGAGGAGAGGGCCTTCACAAGGTCCTGCTTAGCAGGGATTGAGGACAGGCTCCTGCCGGAGAAACGCCTCCGACCGCCGCTTGCGGCGGATAAACGGCAGTGCGAGCCGGAGCCGTCCTCATCCCAGGCGGAAGATGCCCTTCTCCCTTCGACCACACCGACCAACGAGTGGACGGTAGTGAGCCGCAAGGGGAAGGGCAAGGGTAAAAAGTCGGCGACGGTCGTCCCTGCCGTCCCGGCCACTACCGCTCCCACCGCTCCCAGCCAGTCACAAATGACCGGCAAGGGGAAGGGACAAGCGAGGGGAAAGGGGAAGCTAGTCCCCCCAAAAACCGCGGCCGTCGTAGTGACACTCACCGCAGAGGCCGCGGGGCGAGGGGAGACGTACGCGTCCCTACTGGTGCGGGCGCGTCCAAATGCCGATCCCGCCCAACTGGGGATCGGCAGTGTCTCCTGCCGGCGGACCCAAGCCGGGGCTCGAATTTTCGAGTTCCCGGGGGCAGAGGGGAGTGCCCATGCGGACCTCTTTGCAGCCAAGCTGCAAGAGGTCATCGCAGATTCGGCCAAGGTGGTTCGGCCGGTGAAGTTGGCGGCCATAGAGGTGACGGACCTCGACGACTCCGTCACCAAGGAGGAGGTGGTGGCGGCGGTCGCAGCGATAGGGGGCTGTGGCGTCGCGGCGGTCCAAGGCCGGGACATAAGACCCGGCCGCGGGGGCATGGGCACCATTCGCCTCGAGTGCCCAATCGCCGCTGCCAAAGCCGTCCTTGCGAAGGGACGGCTTTTAGTAGGGTTCAGCTCGGGTGCAGTACGGGCACTCGAGGAACAGGCATTGCGGTGTTTCCGGTGCTTCGGCATCGGACACACTCGGCCCCTGTGTCCGTCCACAGCAGACAGGACGGACACGTGCTACCGCTGCGGCAAGGAGGGCCACAAAGCCGCCTCCTGCAAGGTCGCCACGCCGCACTGCGCGGTCTGTGCCGCCAGTGGCCGCCCGGCGGCCCACGTCATGAAGGGGAGGAACTGCAATCCTCCCCCTAAGCGGGGCAAAGCGCAGGCACCGACCGGGCCTGCTACTGCTGCTGGCGCCGTCGTTCCTGCGGCGGCTGTGGAGGGGGGTGCGATGTCCGACTGATGGATAGGGTCGAACATCGCATCCTTCAGGCGAACGCCAACCACTGCAGGGCAGCCCAGGATCTGCTGATGCAGACCATGGCTGAGTGGTTAGTGGACTTGGCGGTGGTCGCCGAGCCTTACTCGGTCCCTGGTCGTTGGCTGGGCGACCGAGACGGCCTCGTGGCGCTGGTGACGCGGTCTTCCACAGACTCCCCTCCCCTCTCGCTCTTAGAGAGGGGACCGGGATACGTGGCCGCCGCGTGGGGAGACATAGCGGTGGTGGGGGTCTATTTCTCCCCAAACCGCCCTCTCTCGGACTTTGAGGATTTCCTCGAGGTCCTCACCGCAGTCGTAGGGAGGGCGGCGCCACGCCAGGCCATGGTGTTGGGCGACCTGAACGCCAAGTCGGTGGCCTGGGGCAACCCAGCCACCAGCTGCAACGTCCGGGGACGCGCCGTCGAGTTTTGGGCGGCCTCATGCGGTGTGTCCCTCCTCAACAGGGGGGCGGTCCACACGTGTGTGCGGCAACAGGGTGGGTCGGTGGTGGATGTCTCGTTTGCCACCCCCGCGCTGGCCGCCCGCGTCGTAAACTGGCGGGTAGAGATGGTGGAGACGTTGTCGGACCACCGATATGTGCGGTTCGACATGTCTACCCGGGGGGGAGCGGTGGCCCGCGCGAGGCAATCCCCCTTCCCGCGTTGGGCTCTCACCCGCCTGGACCGGGAGGCAGCCAAGGAGGCGGCCTTCCTCCAGGACTGGCTGTCGCCCCCTGGCGAGGTCCGGGACGTGAACGCCGCAGCGGTTCGGCTGAGGGAGTCCCTGACCGAGGTGTGCAACTCCAGCATGCCCCGGTCTCGCCGTCCGCCTCCCCGTCGTGCCGTCTATTGGTGGACGGAGGAGCTGGCGGGGCTCCGGGCCGCCTGCGTGGCAGCCAGACGGGCATTTGCGCGGAGCCGACGGCGCGCCACCCGAAACCAGGAAGAAGAAGACCGCCTATACGCCTCTTACCGGGAGGCGACGACGGTCTTCAAGTCCGCAATGGGGGCCGCCAAGGACTCGGCGAGGGCCAAGATGCTGGAGGGTCTCGACAGGGATCCTTTTGGAAGGCCATACAGGGCGGCGCGGAACCAACTACGCCCCTGTGGCCCCCCACTGTCGGAGACCCTCGAGCCAGCGTTGCTGGATGGGGTGGTCCGGTCCCTGTTTCCGCGCAGGACCGACTTCACCCCACCAACCATGGATCCCCCGCAAGGGGCGGCCCCGCCGGAGGAGGAGATCCCCCCGGTGACGGCGGCGGAGATCGGGGCGGGGGTTCTCAACCTCCGCCAGAAGAAGACGGCCCCCGGACCAGACGGCGTCCCCGCACGGGTGGTGGCTATCGCCGCCTCTCAAATGCAGGACAGGTTTCGGGACCTCTTCAGCGCGTGTTTTACGGCTGGGAGGTTCCCAAAACTGTGGAAGGAGGGGCAGCTGTGCCTCCTCCGTAAAGAGGGACGCCCGGTGGACTCCCCCTCGGCATACCGACCCATCGTCCTGCTCGATGAGGTCGGTAAAATGTTCGAGGGGATTGTCGCTTCCCGGCTTGATAGCCACTTGCGGGGGGTAGGGCCGGACCTGTCGGACGCCCAGTTCGGTTTCCGCCGAGGGCGTTCGACGATCGACGCGCTGGCCCTACTCAAGGGCCAGGTGAAGGAGGCAGTGGAGGCGGGGGACGGAGTGCTGGCGGTGTCATTCGACATCTCCAACGCCTTCAACTCCGTCCCCCACTCCACGATATTGGAGGCGCTCCGGTACCACGGAGTGCCCCAATACCTGCGGGACCTCCTGGCAAGCTACTTGGAGGACCGAGAGGTCCTCCTCGTGGATAAGACGGCCACGGTGAGGCGGTACGGCGCAGAGTGCGGTGTTCCGCAGGGGTCGGTGCTGGGCCCTCCCCTGTGGAACATCGGGTTCAACTGGCTCCTGCGGGGAGCCCTCCTCCAGGGCACGAGTGTCATCTGCTACGCGGATGACACTCTTCTCACTGCCCGGGGGAGGAACTTTGGGGAGGCGGCCTGTCTGGCCTCGGCTGGCGGATCCTTGGTTGCAGAGAGGATCCGCCGCCTGGGATTGAAGGTGGCGCTGCACAAAACCGAGGCCGTGTTCTTTCGCGGGCCTCGGCAGCGCCGCCCTCCTCCCGATGCCCACATTGTCGTGGAGGGCGTCCGGATAGGGGTCCAGCCCCAGATGAAGTATCTGGGTCTGGTGCTGGACGAGAGGTGGCGCTTCGGCCCGCATTTCAGCGGGCTGTCGACGCGCCTCTTGAAAGCCGCGGACGCCCTCTCATGGCTCCTCCCGAACCTTGGGGGGCCAAAGGCGAAATGCCGGCGCCTGTATGCCGGCATCCTCCGCAGCATGGCCCTATACGGGGCTCCCATCTGGGCGGACTCCCTCCACAGGAGGGAGAATGCGACCGCCATCCGCAGGCCCCAAAGGGCCATTGCACAGCGGGTGGCAAGGGCCTACCGCTCGGTGGGCTTCTCGGCGGCGTGCGCTCTGGCCGGCACCCCTCCTTGGGAGTTGGAGGCTTGGGTGCTCGCCAGAGTGTATGAGTGGACGGCGCGCCGGAAGGCGCTCGGGGAGCGCCCCGTCGCCGAAGAGCGGGAGGCCGTGCGGCGGGAGGCGAAGGACGCCATCGTCCTCCACTGGACGGAGGACCTCGCCGCCGCCGCCTTTGGCCGCCGGACGTTGGACGCGCTCGGTCCGGTTCTGCAGAGCTGGCTCGAGCGGTCCCACGGTTTCCTCTCGTTCCGTCTGGTGCAGGTGTTGTCCGGCCATGGCTGTTTCGGATCGCACCTGCACCGGATCGGGAGGGAGGAGACCCCGGCGTGCCACGACTGCGGCGCAGCGGAGGACACGGCGCAGCACACCCTCGAGGTGTGCCCGGCATGGTCCGAACTGCGCCGCGGTGTGACCGCGGAGGTTGGGCAGGACCTCTCGCTTCCCGCTGTGGTCGAAGCCATGCTGGAGAGCGAGGAGGCCTGGTCAGCGGTTGCCTCCTTTTGCGAGGACGTAATCTCGCAAAAGGAGGAGGCGGAGCGCGTGCGGGAGGACGATCCTCTCGCGGCGCCGCTCCGCAGACGAAGAAGAGGTCGGAGAAGGCGCCGTCCTCTCCCTCCTCATGGTGGCGACGGGCGGGCGACAGGCGCGGGGGCGCCTCCGCCTGCATTGCACCCGTCACCACCTTCGTCAGACATTCCCGGGCCCGCGTGAGGGCCCGGCCTGAAGGGCACTCGTCGGCGGAGGACTGGAAGTGATGGCTGTGCCAGTGATTTCCCAGTCCCCGCCACTCAGACGAAGCGGGAATGCCGCTGGGTTGTTTTAGTGGGTATACCGGGTCAGACCGGGGAGTCCCACATAACCCTCCCATCCCCCCGATGGGAGGGTATGCGTAATGCATTTTTTCCCAGCGCAAAAAAAAAAAAAAAAAAAAAAAAAAAAAAAAAAAAAAAAAAAAAAAAAAAAAAAAAAAAAAAAAAAAAAAAAAAAAAGGTTAGGTTAGGTTAGGTTAGGTTAGGTTAGGTTAGGTTAGGTTAGGTTAGGTTAGGTTAGGTTAGGTTAGGTTTTTTTTTTTTTTTTTTTTTTTTTGTTTTGGCAGGAGTGGGAAATCCCTTCGGACATCTCGACTATCTCACGGGCATTGTGAGACAGTCGAGATAGTGCGGGACTTGAACCCGCTAAAACCCACTCCTGCTCTGCTGGGGTCCCCCTGACATAGTCAGAGAACTTTTTGTTCTTGCTCTTTAACATTCGTTTTTATTATTTTTGTCTGTATTTTAAAGAAAAGAAAAGTTCTTTTTTTTTTTTTTTTTGTATTTTAAGGATTATTTCTAGCTGTTTAAGAACGATAATTATACTTTTGTTTCCTGTTCTGATGATTTTGTGCTCCAATCTCTATATCCTTTCAAATTTGAAATATCCATATAGGAGAGAATACAAAATCATCAGACATCCTTGTTTCTCTTAATCACCTGACTCACAATTTTATAGGCGTAATCTAAAAATGTTTTTCTTTGTTTTTTGTTTTCTAATATTTTACTTACATTACTTTTATCGAGTTTTGCTTCTAGTCTCCCTTCAACTTCATTCCTATCTTTCTCGTGCACAGGACACTCTAACAGAATATGCTCCACCGATTCTTCCTTGCTTTGTTCGCAGATACACGATGGGCTCTCCCTACACCTGAATCGGTGCAGGTATTTGGAGAACCCACCGTGTCCCGTCAAAATCTGCGTGAGTATGCCTTCTGGACTGAGCTTTCTCACTAGTCGGTAGGCATCAGTCGCGTTTGGGAGGAACATTTTTGTGGTCGAGGCTGTTTCACCGTCCTGGTACCTACGGTTCCATTCGTCGAGAGACTCCAAACGGATTTGTCGCTTGACGAATGAAACCGGGCAGAGATCGTAGTCCGGCCTTCTTTTTGACCGGAGTGCAGCCTCCTTGGCGAGATGGTCGGCGCGCTCATTTCCCTCGAGACCGGCGTGTGCTTTGACCCAGAACAAGGACACATCTTTATTCTGGGCCAGAGCCGCGCCGATATTCGCCCTCGCCTCCACGGCCAACGCGTGGAGGGAACCCTGGTTTGTGACCGTCTCCAAAGCGGCCCTCGAGTCACTGTAGATACCGAAGGTTCCCTCCCCGCGCCTGAGAATCTCCCGCGTGGCTACGCATATGGCCAGGAGTTCCGCCTGGTAGACCGTGCAGTATGACGGCAGGCAAAGTTTGACAGACTTGGTTTCGGCATCACCATCCCAAAGTGACAGCGCTGCCCCGACCTTGCCCTCGATCTTGCTGCCGTCGGTGAAAACTCTGACTGCTTGGCGGTTGTGGGACTCCACAAGCGCCCGGTCATCCAGGCACACGAACCCCATGGCCGTATGTTTCGCTGGGTGCGGAGTCTCTGCAAATCCTACCACCCGCTCTACCTCCCTATCCGCAAGTGCCGGCTGTGGCACCCCCCTCTTTGCCTCGTACAGAGCAGCTGCTTCTTTTATGCGGAGGTCGAGTGGGAGTATCCCAGCCAGCACCAGAGACGCGTTCAGCGAAACGGTGCGGTAGGATTTGCAGAGCTTCTGGGCGAATCCTCGTTGGACCGTATTCAGGCTCTTCTGCACTCCGATCTTTCGGGCCGCCGGCGCCCAGGCGGCCGCCGCGTACAATATTATTGGCTCCACTGCCGCCGTGTATATGGTTCGGATGATCTCCGTGTTAAGGCCCCAGCTCACTTTGGCCGCACGTGCCAGCTGTTTGTAGATGTTTGCAGCTTTTCTGCAAACATCGGCGACGTGGGTATTGAAAGTGAGCTGGTGGTCGACGGTGAGCCCCAGAATTTTCAGCTCTTTAGACATGCGGTTAGGTTAGGTTAGGTTAGGTTAGGTTAGGTTAGGTTAGGTTAGGTTAGGTTAGGTTGGGGGACCACCCCACAGTGTTTGCGTCCACGTCGCGTCCCCTGGAAACGACCCAGTTCTGACCACCGTAACGGAGTGGCAGACTGGGTTGGCCAAAGTACACTGTGCTCGAAGCTCTTTTTATCTTGCCTTGCGAAGCTAAGAACTGCGGAATTTTATGATGCCTGAGAAAAACCTTGCGCGGGACGCCTGCGGGCGATTCTCGAAACAAAAAGGCCCTTCTCAGGGCCAACCCAAAGGCCCTTCTCAGGGCCAACCCAAAGGCCCTTCTCAGGGCCAACCCAAAGGCCCTTCTCAGGGCCAACCCAAAGGCCCTTCTCAGGGCCAACCCAAAGGCCCTTCTCAGGGCCAACCCAAAGGCCCTTCTCAGGGCCAACCCAAAGGCCCTTCTCAGGGCCACTCCGACGCTGTGGTGTCAGAGGCTAGCCGCGCGCCGTCTGCGGCTAGCTTCTTCGGAGAGGCGGACGAGTCGTCTGACGACTCTCTTGTCCGAGTGTCGGACACAGACGACTCACGCTCGCGGAAGCGGGTACACCGGAGCGGTGGGTCCGGGGGCTCCTCGGCCTCGGGTAGGGCGAAGCCGAAGGCTAAAAAGCCGGCGGCCGTAGCGGACACCCATGCCGTTGGGCTCGCGGACGCCCAACGCCGGCTGGATCTGGCTCGGCGGGAGCAGCTCCAACAAGAGCTGGAGGAGCGGGTTGCGGCGAGCGAGGAACGGGCGCACGCCGCACGTGCCAAATCCGGGTACGGCGCGTCCCGCGTTGTATACGCGGACCTCTCCCTAACAGAGCTGGAGGGAATGGCGGAGGAGGACGAGGGGGAGATCGTGGAGGTCGCCACGAAGTCCTCCCACCTGAAGGGGACCTTCCAAAAGGCCCTCAAGTGCCGGGCCGCGAGCCTTCGCGGTGTCGTCGCGGAGTTGGTTCGGCGTAAGGCCACCGACGAGACGCGGCAACTGCAGGCGAAGGTTGATCGCCTGCAGTCGGAGGTCAGCCAGCTTCACAAGAAGCTGGCCGAAGCCACGGGCCGGCCTCAACAAGCCGAGGTGACCCCCGCGAGAGAGGGCCCCACCTCCAACCTTGAGGATATTATCCGCAAGGTTGTGATGGAGGAGAGGGCCTTCACAAGGTCCTGCCTAGCTGGTATTGAGGACCGGCTCCTGCCGGAGAAACGCCTCCGACCGCCGCTTGCGGCGGATAAACGCCAGTGCGAGCCGGAGCCGTCCTCATCTCAGGCGGAAGATGCCCTTCTCCCTTCGACCACACCGACCAACGAGTGGACGGTAGTGGGCCGCAAGGGGAAGGGTAAGGGTAAAAAGTCGGCGACGGTCGTCCCTGCCGTCCCGGCCACTACCGCTCCCACCGCTCCCAGCCAGTCACAAATGACCGGCAAGGGGAAGGGGAAGGGACAAGCGAGGGGAAAGGGGAAGCTAGTCCCCCCAAAAACCGCGGCCGTCGTAGTGACGCTCACCGCGGAGGCCGCGGGGCGAGGGGAGACGTACGCGTCCCTTCTGGTGCGGGCGCGTCCAAATGCCGATCCCGCCCAACTGGGGATCGGCAGTGTCTCCTGCCGGCGGACCCAAGCCGGGGCTCGAATTTTCGAGTTCCCGGGGGCAGAGGGGAGTGCCCATGCGGACCTCTTTGCAGCCAAGCTGCAAGAGGTCATCGCAGATTCGGCCAAGGTGGTTCGGCCGGTGAAGTTGGCGGCCATAGAGGTGACGGACCTCGACGACTCCGTCACCAAGGAGGAGGTGGTGGCGGCGGTCGCAGCGATAGGGGGCTGTGGCGTCGCGGCGGTCCAAGGCCGGGACATAAGATCCGGCCGCGGCGGCATGGGCACCATTCGCCTCGAGTGCCCAATCGCCGCTGCCAAAGCCGTCCTTGCGAAGGGACGGCTTTTAGTAGGGTTCAGTTCGGGTGCAGTACGGGCACTCGAGGAACAGGCACTGCGGTGTTTCCGGTGCTTCGGCATCGGACACACCCGGCCCCTGTGTCCGTCCACGGCAGACAGGACGGACACTTGCTACCGCTGCGGCAAGGAGGGCCACAAAGCCGCCTCCTGCAAGGTCGCCACGCCGCACTGCGCGGTCTGTGCCGCCAGTGGCCGCCCGGCGGCCCACGTCATGAAGGGGAGGAACTGCAATCCTCCCCCTAAGCGGGGCAAAGCGCAGGCACCGACCGGGCCTGCTACTACTGCTGGCGCCGTCGTTCCTGCGGCGGCTGTGGAGGGGGGTGCGATGTCCGACTGATGGATAGGGTCCAACATCGCATCCTTCAGGCGAACGCCAACCACTGCAGGGCAGCCCAGGATCTACTGTTGCAGACCATGGCTGAGTGGTTGGTGGACTTGGCGGTGGTCGCCGAGCCTTACTCGGTCCCTGGTCGTTGGCTGGGCGACCGAGACGGCCTCGTGGCGCTGATGACGCGGTCTTCCACAGACTCCCCTCCCCTCTCGCTCTTAGAGAGGGGACCGGGATACGTGGCCGCCGCGTGGGGAGACATAGCGGTGGTGGGGGTCTATTTCTCCCCAAACCGCCCTCTCTCGGACTTTGAGGATTTCCTCGAGGTCCTCACCGCAGTCGTAGGGAGGGCGGCGCCACGCCAGGCCATGGTGTTGGGCGACCTGAACGCCAAGTCGGTGGCCTGGGGCAACCCAGCCACCAGCTGCAACGTCCGGGGACGCGCCGTCGAGTTTTGGGCGGCCTCATGCGGTGTGTCCCTCCTCAACAGCGGGGCGGTCCACACGTGTGTGCGACAACAGGGTGGGTCGGTGGTGGACGTCTCGTTTGCCACCCCCGTACTGGCCGCCCGTGTCGTAAACTGGCGGGTAGAGATGGTGGAGACGTTGTCGGACCACCGATACGTGCGGTTCGACATGTCTACCCGGGGGGGAGCAGTGGCCCGCTCTAGGCAATCCCCCTTCCCGCGTTGGGCTCTCACCCGCCTGGACCGGGAGGCGGCCAAGGAGGCGGCCTTCCTCCAGGACTGGCTGTCGCCCCCTGGCGAGGTCCGGGACGTGGACGCCGCAGCGGTTCGGCTGAGAGAGTCCCTGACCGAGGTGTGCAACTCCAGCATGCCCCGGTCTCGCCGTCCGCCTCCCCGTCGTGCCGTCTATTGGTGGACGGAGGAGCTGGCTGGGCTCCGGGCCGCCTGCGTGGCGGCCAGACGGGCCTATGCGCGGAGCCGACGGCGCAGCACCCGTAACCAGGCCGAAGAGGACCGCCTATACGCCTCTTACCGGGAGGCGACGACGGTCTTCAAGTCCGCAATGGGGGCCGCCAAGGACTCGGCGAGGGCCGAGATGCTGGAGGGTCTCGACAGGGATCCTTTTGGTAGGCCATACAGGGCGGCGCGGAGCCAACTACGCCCCTGTGGCCCCCCACTGTCGGAGACCCTCGAGCCAGCGTTGCTGGATGGGGTGGTCCGGTCCCTGTTTCCGCGCAGGACCGACTTCACCCCACCATCCATGGATCCCCCGCAAGGGGCGGCCCCGCCGGAGGAGGAGATCCCCCCGGTGACGGCGGCGGAGATCGGGGCGGGGGTTCTTAACCTCCGCAAAAAGAAGACGGCCCCTGGACCGGACGGCGTCCCCGCACGGGTGGTGGCTATTGCCGCCTCTCAAATGGAGGACAGGTTTCGGGACCTCTTCAGCGCGTGCTTTACGGCTGGGAGGTTCCCGAAACTGTGGAAGGAGGGGCGGCTATGCCTCCTCCGTAAAGAGGGACGCCCGGTGGACTCCCCCTCGGCATACCGACCCATCGTCCTGCTCGATGAGGTCGGTAAAATGTTCGAGGGGATTGTCGCGTCCCGGCTTGATAGCCACTTGCGGGGGGTAGGGCCGGACCTGTCGGACGCCCAGTTTGGCTTCCGCCGTGGGCGTTCGACGATCGACGCGCTGGCCCTACTCAAGGGCCAGGTGAAGGAGGCAGTGGAGGCGGGGGACGGAGTGTTGGCGGTGTCATTCGACATCTCCAACGCCTTCAACTCCGTGCCCCACTCGACGATATTGGAGGCGCTCCGGTATCACGGAGTGCCCCAATACCTGCGGGACCTCCTGGCTAGCTACTTGGAGGACAGAGAGGTCCTCCTCGTGGACAAGACGGCCACGATGAGGCGGTACGGCGCAGAGTCTGGTGTTCCACAGGGGTCGGTGCTGGGCCCTCCCCTGTGGAACATCGGGTTCAACTGGCTCCTGCGGGGAGCCCTCCTCCAGGGCACGAGTGTCATCTGCTACGCGGATGACACTCTTCTCACTGCCCGGGGGAGGAACTTTGGGGAGGCGGCCTGTCTGGCCTCGGCTGGCGGATCCTTGGTTGCAGAGAGGATCCGCCGCCTGGGATTGAAGGTGGCGCTGCATAAAACCGAGGCCGTGTTCTTTCGCGGGCCCCGGCAGCGCCGCCCTCCTCCCGGTGCCCACATCGTCGTGGAGGGCGTCCGGATAGGGGTCCAGCCCCAGATGAAGTATCTGGGCCTGGTGCTGGACGAGAGGTGGCGCTTCGGCCCGCATTTCAGCGGGCTGTCTACGCGCCTCTTAAAATCCGCGGACGCCCTCTCGTGGCTCCTCCCGAACCTCGGGGGGCCCAAGGCGAACTGCCGGCGCCTGTATGCCGGCATCCTGCGAAGCATGGCCCTATACGGGGCTCCCATCTGGGCGGACTCCCTACACAGGAGGGAGAATGCGACCGCCATCCGCAGGCCCCAAAGGGCCATTGCACAGCGGGTTGCGAGGGCCTACCGCTCGGTGGGCTTTTCGGCGGCGTGCGCTCTGGCGGGCACCCCTCCTTGGGAGTTGGAGGCTTGGGTGCTCGCCAGAGTGTATGAGTGGACGGCGCGCCGGAAGGCGCTCGGGGAGCGCCCCGTCGCCGAAGAGCGGGAGGCCGTGCGGCGGGAGGCGAAGGACGCCATCATCCTCCACTGGACGGAGGACCTCGCTGCCGCCGCCTTTGGCCGCCGGACGTTGGACGCGCTCGGTCCGGTTCTTCAGAGCTGGCTCGAGCGGTCCCACGGTTTCCTCTCGTTCCGTCTGGTGCAGGTGTTGTCCGGCCATGGCTGTTTCGGATCGCACCTGCACCGGATCGGGAGGGAGGAGACCCCGGCGTGCCACGACTGCGGCGCAGCGGAGGACACGGCGCAGCACACCCTCGAGGTGTGCCCGGCATGGTCCGAACTGCGCCGCGGTCTGACCGCGGAGGTTGGGCAGGACCTCTCGCTTCCCGCTGTGGTCGAAGCCATGCTGGAGAGCGAGGAGGCCTGGTCAGCGGTTGCCTCCTTTTGCGAGGACGTAATCTCGCAAAAGGAGGAGGCGGAGCGCGTGCGGGAGGACGATCCTCTCGCGGCGCCGCTCCGCAGACGAAGAAGAGGTCGGAGAAGGCGCCATCCTCTCCTTCCTCATGGTGGCGACGGGCGGGTGACAGGCGCGGGGGCGCCTTCGCCTGCATTGCACCCGTCACCATCTTCGTCAGACATTCCCGGGCCCGCGTGAGGGCCCGGCCTGAAGGGCACTCGTCGGCGGAGGACTGGAAGTGATGGCTGTGCCAGTGATTTCCCAGTCCCCGCCACTCAGACGAAGCGGGAATGCCGCTGGGTTGTTTTAGTGGGTATACCGGGTCAGACCGGGGTGTCCCACATAACCCTCCCACCCCCCCGATGGGAGGGTATGCGTAATGCATTTTTTCCCAGCGCAAAAAAAAAAAAAAAAAAAAAAAAAAAAAAAAAAAAAAAAAAAAAAAAAAAAAAAAAAAAGGTTAGGTTAGGTTAGGTTAGGTTAGGTTCTGCGGGGGTTGCGCAAGTCGTGACAAGGATCCGGCGGTTGGGCCTCGAGGTGGCGCTCAACAAATCTGAGGCTTTGTGTTTCCACGGGGCCCGGCGCGCGCCACCTGCGGGATCCAACATTGTGGTGGGAGGCGTCCGCATCGGCGTCGAGTCGACGATGAAGTATCTAGGACTCGTCCTCGATAGCCGATGGGACTTCGGGCCGCACTTCCGGCAACTGGCCCCTAAGCTGATGGGTGCGGCGGCGGCTCTGACGCGGCTGCTGCCCAACTTGGGGGGGCCTGAGTCATCTTGTCGGAGGCTCTACCTGGGGATCGTGCGGTCCATGGCTCTTTATGGAGCACCCGTGTGGGCAGATATCCTGTTGGCCCGCAACGTCGCAATGCTGCGAAGGCCGCAGCGAGCGATGGCCGTCAGGGTGATCAGGGGGTACCGCACGATCTCCCACGAAGCGGCCTGCCTGTTGGCCGGATCACCGCCCTGGGACCTGGAGGCAAAAGTCCTCGCGTCAATGTATCGGTGGCGCGGGGAGGTCCTGGAGCGGGGTGGAAGGCCGCTGCCTAGCGTAGTAGAGAGGCATCGGTCTGAGCTCCGCCGATCTCTAGCGGCGGAGTGGGAAGCACGACTTGCGCAACCCAGTGCGGGGCACGCCGCTATTGCGGCGGTAAGGCCCGTCATGGAGGCGTGGATCGGCAGGAGGCACGGCGCTCTCACCTTCCGACTGACGCAGATACTTTCCGGACATGGTTGCTTCGGAAAGTATCTGCATCGCATAGGTCGGGAGCAGACGCCCGTGTGCCACCACTGCGACGGTTGCCCGGAAGACACGGCGCAGCACACGCTCGAGGAGTGCTCAGCGTGGGCATCGCAGCGCCGTGATCTGATCGCGGCGATCGGCGGGAGCGACCTCTCGCTTCCGACTGTCGTTGAGGCCATGGTCGAAAGCGAGAGTGCGTGGGAAGGGGCCGTCGCCTTCAGCGAGGAGGTAATGCTCGCGAAGGAGACGGCGGAGAGGGAGAGGGAGAGATCATCTATCCCTCTCAGCTCCCGCAGCAGACGCACCGGGCGCCGACGGGCGCAAACCGATCTGCGACCTCCATGAGAGGTAGCCTGCGGGCGGCTGACTTGGGGCAGTCAGCCGCCCGACCAGATACAGGCCCGAGCTGGCGGCGACGTGTCCTTCGTCGCCACTCGAAGAGAGGTGCGGCCGTTAGTGAACGGCCGCACCGAGGAGAGGGACCCGGCGATGTAGTCGGGTCAAGGCCTGCCGGGGAGCGGTGAATGCGCAAGTGGACCCGCACCCCCGGCTAAAGGCAGCAGAGGACACCGTGTGGTTTTAGTCAGTCGAGTCTGACATGCCCCTCCGTCTTCCCCAGGCGGAGGAAGTCCATGAGGATTTCCACACGTTAAAAAAAAAAAAAAAAAAAAAAAAAAAAGGTTAGGTTAGGTTAGGTTAGGTTAGGTTAGGTTAGGTTAGGTTAGGTTAGGTTAGGTTAGGTTAGGTTAGGTTTTTTTTTTTTTTTTTTTTTTTTTAAACTGACTGCTCCCCGCTTTGTGGCAGGACCTTTTTTATCTTATGCCTTTTTTGCCATATTTCTTTTTGGCCAATTTTTCTTTTGGTAATATGTTTTCTTTTCGTATTTTTTCTTTCTTTTCTTTTTATTCTTTTCTTTCTTTTTTTGCAGTCTTACAATTTGTATCCTTATCGCTAATATAGTTGGTTCTTATAATTTTTTATCTTATTCTACTATGATGGCTTATTTACATGTATTGCAATATTGCTTCCTTCTATTTATTTCCTTACTTGCTAAGTTTTACATTTTTATATTCTTGTTTTATTCTTATAATCTAATTTTTATTTCCTATCTTTTTATTTTATATAACTATATTAGGATTTTACAATTTTCTGATATTTCAGTTCCTGCTGGGTCTTAAATAGTGTCCGTCTTATTTCTTTTAATGACAATAGACGCTACTCTTTTGGCAAATTCTATAAATTTGTTCCTTTCTTTTTTGTTACGCATTATTGCGCCCAGGTTATCTTTATTTAATTTTGTGTCGAGTGTTTGCTGCAGAGTGTACCTATCGACGCCGTGCAACGGGCATTCCAGCACGATGTGGAAAATGTCTTCGCTCTCTGCCGGATCGCAAACGCACGACGGGCTGTCCTTGCATTTGAACCTATGCAGGTATGCAGAGAACCCGCCGTGCCCGGTCAGGATCTGCGAGGTGATGCGATCGATAGACATTTTCCGCACCGTGCCGTACGCCTCCACCCCGCTAGGGAAGAAGGTCTTGGTGACCCCCGCTGTGAGTTCGGACCTATACCTGCAGTCCCATGCCTCGATCGTTAAAGCCCGTAAATGACGTTTAATGAACGAGATAGGACTGCAGTCATAGTCTGACTTAGTTTTTAACTTGAGGGCCGCTTCCTTCGCCAGCTGATCCGCCCTTTCGTTCCCCATCACTCCGACGTGGGCCCTGATCCAATATAGGGAGACGAGTTGGTGGTTGTCTCTAAGGTATTGCAGGTTACCCTGTATCGCCCTCGCGATAGGGTTCGATGAGTCTGGATCAACTACCGACTGCAAAGCGGACCTCGAGTCACTAAGTATAGCGGCTTCCCTGTAACTATTGCCAATAAGAATTTCGGTCGCTTGGAGGATGGCATACAGCTCGGCTTGGAAGACCGTACAGAATGGTTCCAGCTTGAACTTCCGGGTACTTGTCTCTGTCGACCCTTCCCAACAGGTTAGGGCGGCTCCGACTTTCCCCTCCAGTTTACTCCCATCTGTATAGACCCTTACCAAGCCTTCTGCCAGATTGCCATCCTCTTCCGCGTTTTCCAAACAAATGAATTTTGAGTTCAGGATTTTGCTGGGGTGGGTGCCGTTTATAACGGATGCGCGCTGTTCGACCTTTCGGTTAGGTTAGGTTAGGTTAGGTTAGGTTAGGTTAGGTTAGGTTAGGTTAGGTTAGGTTAGGTTAGGTTAGGTTAGGTTTTTTTTTTTTTTTTATACATATATCTTACTCCACCAACAAAGCTGGCGCCTATTTTCACAACCACATTCATACTAGTTCTCGCATTTATGCCTCTCGCACTTTCATTCCTCATACTATATCTTTCTTACTTTCATCCACTTTTATACCTATGGGTGGGATGCCCATTTATGCTATCTATGCTACTTATGGTTTCTTTATTTATTAAGGGGGAAATGACATTTTTCAGCTGTTTTTTTATTGATACATAGTTTTTTATCCTCTATTCTTACAATATTTACTGTTCTTATTTCTATCTTACAACTTTGTTACTATTCTAGTATTATCTTACTTATGTTTAAAACAGTTACATTACTCTTAATTCTAAGCTATGCTATTACATTTTCTTAATGCTAGTTCTTAAGACTAGTTTACTGCTTAATTTTATACAATATTTTATCCTATGTTAACACATAAATATTTACAATATTCTATGAAACATAGATTTGGTGCTTAACTTTTGTTTCTCTCTATGACTTTTTGAGCTATGTTTATGCAGTAGTCTAAAAATGTTTCTCTGTTTTTTCCTTTCATTATGTCCCCTATACTTTCTGCGCCTAATTTGATTTGCAGTTTTTGCTCCAGATGATACCGCTCGACGAGGTGCACGGGGCAATCCAAGAGCAGGTGTGGGATGGTTTCACTCACTCCTGGATCGCAGATGCACGATGGGCTCTCCTTACACCTGAAACGGTGTAGGTATTCGGAGAACCCACCGTGCCCCGTCAAGACCTGCGTCAGTACACCCGTTGGCTGCACCTGTTTCACAATACGGAAGGCTGCTTTACTGCTTAATTTTATACAATATTTTATCCTATGTTAACACATAAATATTTACAATATTCTATGAAACATAGATTTGGTGCTTAACTTTTGTTTCTCTCTATGACTTTTTGAGCTATGTTTATGCAGTAGTCTAAAAATGTTTCTCTGTTTTTTCCTTTCATTATGTCCCCTATACTTTCTGCGCCTAATTTGATTTGCAGTTTTTGCTCCAGATGATACCGCTCGACGAGGTGCACGGGGCAATCCAAGAGCAGGTGTGGGATGGTTTCACTCACTCCTGGATCGCAGATGCACGATGGGCTCTCCTTACACCTGAAACGGTGTAGGTATTCGGAGAACCCACCGTGCCCCGTCAAGACCTGCGTCAGTACACCCGTTGGCTGCACCTGTTTCACAATACGGAAGGCTGCTTTGGCATCCGGAAGAAACATTTTCGTCACTGAGGCCGTCTCGCCAGACACATATCTCCGATTCCATTCATCGAGTGATCCCATGCGGATCTGACTTCTGATGAATGAAATCGGACACAGGTCATAGTCCGGCTTCCTCCGTGACGACAATGCTGCTTCCTTCGCCAGCTCGTCCGCGCGCTCATTCCCCGGCAGTTCCGCGTGTGCCTTGATCCAAAACAAGGATACATCTTTCTTTTGGTCCAAGGCCTGAGTCAGATTGGCTCGTGCGCGGACTGCCAGGGGATGGAGAGAGCCATGATTTGCAAGCGTCTGCAATGCTGACATTGAGTCGCTGTACAAACCATAGCTCGTCTCTTTGCGCTTGAGGACCACGTCCGTCGCTCTACTAATGGCCAAGAGTTCCGCCTGGTAGACTGTGCAGTACGCGGCGAGGCTAAGTTTGAGGTTCTGGATTTCGCCTTCATTATCCCACAAGGATAATGCGGCTCCAACCTTCCCCTCAATCTTGCTGCCGTCAGTGAAGATTCGCACTGCCTGCACATTGTTTTCGTCTACCTGCTGTTGATCAGCTAGGCACACGAACTTCAGGGGCATTTGCATTGCTGGATGAGGAGCTTCTGCAAATCTCACCATTCCCTCAATCTCCCGGTCTCCTGGCACAAACTGGGACGACCCTCTCCTTGCTTCATACAGGGCGGCTGCCTCTTGTATGCGCAGGTCTAGAGGTAGTATCCCAGCCAGTACCAGTGCCGAGTTTAGAGAGACGGTACGGTAAGACTTGCAGAGCTTCTGGACGAGGCCTCTTTGGACAGAGCTAAGCTTCTTCCGTATTCCCAGCTTTTTTGTAGCGGGAGCCCAGGCTGCAGCCGCGTAGGTGACGATGGGCTCTATCACGGCGGTGTAGATGGTTCGGATGACGTCTCTACTCAAACCCCAATTCACTTTGGCCGCCCTAGATAGCTGCTTGTAGAGCTCGGCAGCTTTCTTACAGACGTTCGCCGCGTGCTCATTAAAGGTGAGCTTTTCGTCGATTACTAGCCCTAGCAGCTTAATACTTTTGACGAAACCAATGTCGACCCCGGCCATGCTCAGGGCTGGTGTGTCGTACTTAAGCTTATTGGTTATAAGCATCGCACAAGTTTTGTGCGGTGCAAACCTCAGCTTGTTTCGGACACCCCAGCTCTGAACATGGGCGAGGGCTGCATTGGTTATCCTAGCTACTTCGCTGGCTGTATCCCCATCCACCACCAGAACAATATCATCAGCAAAAGCCTGCACGTACAGTCCCTCTTTTTCTAATTTCTGTAGCAATGGATCCAGCAGCACGTTCCATAATATAGGACCGCCAATTGACCCTTGGACACAGCCTTTATTCGTCTCTCGTGTGCATTCTTCCCCGGCATATCTCACCCTAACTTTTCTGCTGTCGAGGTAGCTGTCAATTAGCCTCCTGATGTTTACCGGGCACTTTTCCTCAGCCAGCCTGGCTTTGATAGCTGGCCACCATGCGCTGTCGAAGGCGCCCTCTATATCCAATGACACCAGGACAATTAGCTTCTTCAGCCTCAACTTGTCCTTCACGTGATTTATTAGCGTATAGAGGGCGTCCTCGGTGCTCCTCTGGGGCATAAAGCCAAACTGGCGAGTACTAATCCGCGGTACCAGATGCCACTTGACTCGTGCCACTACCATCTTCTCCAGGACCTTCCCCAAGACCGGCAGTAGACCTATCGGTCTATAGGACTTGGGGTTCAGGTAGTCATCCTTGCCCGGTTTCCTGAGGACAACCACCGTAGCCTCCTTCCAGATGTTCGGGAAGTGTGCCAGTTCTAGGCATTTGTTGAACAGGGCAAGGAATGCGTCCGGGTCCTGGTTGATCGCTCGGCAGCAGATATCCGATGTAAGTCCATCCACTCCGGGGGCCTTTTTCGGGTTAAAACCTCCCACGGCTGTCTTCAGCTCTAGCGGTGTAAACGGTGGGTCATGGTATTCACCATGCTTCCACTCGTTTACCCGGCGGGCTGCTTCTCTGGTGAGCCTGTGGTCATCGTTGTCGTCCTCTGCTGTGTCCCTTGGATAGAACGTATCGGCGAGTAGGGTTGCCGACTCCTGTGGGTTTAAGAATGCACCATCGTTACGTAGGGTCAAGTCTTCTTTCCTCCTGGCGGTCCTCCCGATCACTCTGTAAATACCTTCCCATACTCCTTCGCGGTCCTGTTTTCTACAGAACTCCTTCCAGCTGGCGGTTTGGGCCTGTTTGGCTTTGCACTCGTATTCTTCTTTAGCTTTCAGGTACTCGTCGACGACCTTCGCTCTCCGGACCGGTGCGGCGTTGCGGATGCGGTTTTTCCGCCTGGTGAACTCCTTTTTCAACGCAGCGAGCTCTTCGGACCACCACGGGACAGTAAGTTTTACTTTATTTTTAATTTTTGGAATTGCACTTTCGCAAGCTTTTTCGATTCCACTTTGATATTTAACAACTAGTTTTTCTAACTCTTGCTTACTTACTATGTTATTTATATTTTCTGAATTTACGTTGTTTTCTAATTTGAAATTTATTATTGATTGGCTAAATTTTTCCCAGTCTGCCTTTTTCGTATTGAAGATTCTGGTTGTCCTAGTTATACTAATCCCTTTTTGTCTCTGTATATTTATTTTAAAGAATATAGTGTTGTGGTCGGAGCTCGTTGCGCCGGTGTCAACCCGCCAGTCATCCACCAGGTCAAAAAGGTCGAGCGAACATGCCGTGACGTCTACATGGCTCTTCAACGCTCTTCCACCTCTGATTGTATCAAAGGTGGGCGTATCACCAGTGTTCAGTACCTGAAGCTCCAACTCTACCAGAGTCCCGAACATGTCCTCACCCCTGGGGTCCTCTGTTGTGCTACCCCACCAGCTGCTTTTCGCGTTGGCGTCGCCCCCTATCAGCAATCTACTGGTGGCCACTTCTTGTTTGATCTGGGTCAACTGGTCCAGGTAGGGCCCTATGGGTTGGTCTGGCTCGAAGTAGTAAGAGACTACTGCAATTTCCCAGGCTTTGGTCCGGATCCCCACCACAACGATGTTATTCGTGGTGAGTTTCGGGTAGGGGATAACATCTAGGTCATCGTCAAAGACGGCGATTGCCGCTTTTACCCTCCCACTTCCATCAACCTCGCTCTGGTAGATTCGCGAACCTCGGTAGCTCTTCATACCTCTTGCCCCCCCCACATATGGCTCCTGAATCAGAGCCCATGCGATCTTGCGCTCACTGGCCTCTAGAAAGAGTTCGGTGGTTGCCAGTTCCTTCCTTTGTAAGTTTGCTTGGGCCACCCAGTATGGTCTTGCTGATGACGCTGGAGTATCTCTTGGGACAACTTTAGCAGTACGCAATAGACATCCTGGCTATTGCGTCTCGCTTTTTGCGAATCGGACATTCTGAGCTGAAAGCGTTGTGATCTTTCCGGGCTAGTTTAGCTGCAGTGCAGTTCCGACATGTAGGTTCGCTACCTGCCATCCAATCTGGACACTGTGCCCTGAGGTGCGGCCCACCACAGTGACTGCAGAGATCCACTGGATCTGTGCAGTATCTCTTACTGTGGCCGTACCCAAGGCAACGTGAGCACTGCACTAGGGGCGATTGATCGGTCACTCGTATCCTTTGGAGATCTATATAGACCGCCCCAGCCTCGGTTGCTCTTTTCCACAACGTCGGAGATACGCTAAGGATAACATGGTTTGTATGTGGGTTTCGGGCTTTCCTTTTGTATTTGATCTGCATTCTGTCCTCTTTCTCCGTGAGACCGCAAAAGATGTCCCGATTTTGGTTTCGGAACGCCCTTAATACCTCCTCGTCGGTGTTCATTGAGAGGACATCTGATAGTTTTAGGAGGGGGTCTCTGTTTTTAACCTCTTCAACAACAAGGTTTTTGCCGGAGCCTTCCAATCTTTGCTTCAGCTCCTGCCTGTCCTCCACTGATTTACAGCTCATGATTATTTTCCTATCCCTTGCCTTTCTTGTCCTTTCCACTTTCACCCATCCCTCTTTTGCCTTAAATGCTTCCCTGACCTTTGTCAGAACTTGATCTCCTGTGTCGTCAGCGTCTTGCGACGTGACGACCACAGAGTGCAGTGCATTCGGTGGGGATGGCTGAGAGCCGAATCGGACTGAGGCTGCCTCCGCGTATGTCTTGGAGCTCATAATTTGGTGCTGCTGGTCCATTAGAACCTTCATCTCGTCCAGTTTTCTGCTGTTCTCCGAGAGAAGCTTGTTCTGCTCCTTGAGCTGCTCCATGATCTGGCCGTTGTTTCCGCTGTGTTCCTCTTGGAGCGCGCTCTCTGGCATATCTAGCGGTTTTTCGGCTTTATCCGGCATCTCTCCAGACTTTTTTAGTTTTTTGATGTCAGCTTCCGCCTCTTTGATAAGCTGAAAAAGCTTTTCTATTGCTTCCAGTACGCTGGTTTTTATATCGGTCTTTAAGTTCCGAGAATTGCCTATATTTGTTCTGGCTTTGAAATAGCAAGATTTGGCTTCTGCTAGGCGGTTGTTTATTGCCTGTCTGGGGAGTACCTGGATTTCCATCTTACTGGTTGAAGGGGTCGAGTTATGGGTTTCTGATCCCGAGGCCTCCAGCTTCTCCACGCTACGCCTAACGTTGGTCGTTAACGTTTGCGTTTTCAGTGGGGATTTCGGCTTCTCAGCACTGGTCCTAGTGTTAGGCGTAATAGTTTGAGTCCTTGGAGGGGACTTTTTCCCCATTTCGTCAGCGGGCCTAGCTGGGGTTCTCGGCATCATGGTGGTGGAGTGCGTCAACAATAGGTAAAATAAAATATATGTCACTACGGCTTGCGCACAGTGTAAAGGGTGCGCGCACTCAGATATAATACGATAACAAAATAAAACAATAAAATAAAATAAAACAATAAAACAAAAACAGACAACAGAAATAGAAGTAAAGATATAGGCACAAGAAAAACTTGGCCGTACTCACTAATTAGCGGTCACAGAGAAAAACAAAAACAATAAAATAAGTTGGGCTCAATAAAGCCTCCGTAGTATGTCATACAAAAACCACAATGCGAAAACTATCTAATGTCGCTGCATAGAGCCACTCTTTAGCTGTCAAAACCGTTAAAATCAGTAAGAGCCGAGTGCTCGAGGTCAAAATAGGTCACTTCTTAAAAGAAGTCGTCTCTAGGTTAAAAAGTACCAGTTTGACAAGCGAAATAAAAAGTTGCTCTATGTAAAGACGATTTATTGATCCCACCCGATAGGTCTCCCCGAGCCCTCCAAAATGACCCCAAACACGACACCAATAGCCCTAAGGGTTCACAAGATACAGCTGATCAAAATTTTAGGGATAATTTCCCAGTTGTCCGCCTATAAAGGGATATTTGCTGTATCTTCCGAACCCCCCGGCCGAATTGCCTCGCGCTTGGGTTCGAAATGATGCGCTCGGTGAGCTCTATCCGATGAGAAGATTTTCAGGCCTGAAAAAATTTTCGGTGCTGAAAGGTCCTGAAAGTGGCTTTCGGGGGTCGCCGATGTCGGGCCAAGTGCCCCAGAGGAAACCCCAGCTCTCTGCGACCCACCGTTCCGGAGTTATTGGTGTTTTCGTGTTTACAAAATGGCCGCCGTAGCTGTCAAAGTAAGTTTTTGACCTGCGATAACTCCGGTCGTATCCGTCGCAGAGAGCCCGAGTTTGGACGCTTCTGGTTCAGCGTGACCCCTTCTAGTCGCCCAAATCAATTTTGAAAACCTGAAATTTTCAGCGGCCAAATCTCCTGAAACCGGTGGGAGGGGGAAGGCGTTGTGCCCCTAAACGTGAATCTGAAAACAGAACTTAAATACCACAACGGGTTCAGGAGATACGGCAGGTTGAATTTTTTCAAAATGGCCGCCGAGCTGTCAAATGCCAACTTCAACCTGTGATAACTCGATAACTACAAGTCGCAGCGTTACCGGGTTTTCACTGGACAGGTCGGCACCACTCTGTCTAGCTGCTAGGGGGGTTTTCAGGCCCGAAAAATCCTTCAGCCCGAAAAGGCTCGAATTTGAGCCAATATTTTTTAGCCCGCTATGCTCCTTCTGACTTCGAAAACCGCAAGTCCGTAGGACAAACGGTTTAGGAGCTATTGCAAAATTAAAAAATTATCCTATTTTGATAAATTGGACGATTTTATCAAAAACGGCAGTTTTGGGGCTACCTGGCCCAAGTTTCGGCTTAAACAAGTCGCGTTACCTATTCTAAACACATATACACTATAAAAAATTGATTTTTTCCTATTATTTACGATTTATGAGCTAAATTGATTAAAAAATCGATAACTTTAAGACCGTTTGTCTGAAAATTTTGAAAAAAATGTTAAAATGTGTGGTAATTTGGGTTCTTTAGAACAACAATATTTTACTAATTTTAAAAATATATCTTATTATGAAAAAATACAGATTTATGGTTTTATCGATTTTTTAAGGATTTAGCACAAATGGCAAGTCTAAAAAATCTAAAACTAAGAACTTAGGGTCCTCTAAGAAGCGCGCAGCAGGCTGCAGTCGCAGATCTTCAGATTTCCGCTCCGTTCAGAAGTTATAGCAGTGCAAATTTGCAACTTTTGAACTGCTTTGTAAAATCAGTCAATGGGGATAAAATTCTAAAATAAGTTGCACTCGCCTCAGTTTGTGATGCTCTCGCACGGTGTCAAATTTTGTGTCTGTAGCTCCACTGCTTCCGCTTTTTCAGCACACGTGGTTTTCAGTTTTTCGTGAATATCTTCACGAGACGACGCGTCCGAATGTCCTGGAGTGGTCCAGATGATGGGGGACCAGGATGCCCACAAAGATGCAAAATAAAATTTGGGGGTCGTCGATCTCGTTTTCGCAGCGTACAAGTTTTTAACTTAAGCACGTTTCACTTAACCTCTTTAAAACCAGTTTTTCAGGTATACTGGCTTAGGCACTGAACACAGACACTTTTTCAGAGCGGTACTTTGTGCGGCTCGATTTTCCGCATCCAACGACACTTTTCGCTGTTCAATAACTTAACAAAAACCAATTATTTCGAATTTTTTAGTGCGGAGCGCATGGGGTTTTGCTGCTTACCGCTCGGCAGACCGAGTGCAACTGGGTTAGGTTAGGTTAGGTTAGGTTAGGTTAGGTTAGGTTAGGTTTTTTTTTTTTTTTTTTTTAAAAGTTGAGGCAGGAGTGGGAAATCCCCACGGACACCTCGGCTGTCTCACCGTCTCACTGAGACCATGAGACAGTCGAGGTAGTGCGGGACTCGAACCCGCTAAAACCCACTCCTGCCCTGCCAGTGTCCCTCTGCTGTAAGCTTGCAGAGACCTTAGGTTTCAGGGCTTTGCAGTTTCATTACTCTTGATTGGTGGCGGTCGAATAGAGCATTCTATGTTTTATTCAATTTTAGTACTTTTTTAATTTTCTTCTATTCTCTTACGTTTTTGTTTTCTTTTTCTTTGTTTATTCTTGATGTATATTTTTCAACTTGAGTTACTTTGTTTTATTTGTTTTCCTTTCTATGTTTCAATATTATTAAAATTTTCTAAAAGTATACGACTGTTTCATTTTGTTAAATTATTTACAGACCCACTTTACTTTCAGCTACATTTTGACCTTTTCATTGTTTTTGCCCCTATTTTCTCGCATCCATTTGACTGATTGCCGCTTATAGTGTCGTCCTTCCAGTTGCCAATATTTGCAGAATATACTGTACTATATTAGTCAAATTTGTGCTTCTTTTGGGACAGGCACTAAACAACCGCCAGTCAAATGGAGCTTTTACCAATTCGACACAACTCGGCGATTCCACCAGGATTGACCCCACGTTCAGCACAATTTTAGCCACTTTCCCACGAGAGTAACCACAATTAATACATATTTCTGAGTCAACCCTGATGGTTCGCTCTGTACGTCTGTTTTTCGGTTGTGCCGAATTGGTCCTCTCTCTGTACGTGGGAGTGGGCGCATCGACGCCTTTAGCAGTATGATATTGCAGCTCTCGCGAACGCGTCCCACTTCCCACGCACTGGGCACTCACTACTAAAAGCATTGTGTGAGTGCTCCTCCCGCTTTGCCCTGGTGCAGTTCACGCATACCGCTGGTTGGCCGTTCTGCTTTTTAGGGCAGTCCACACTAAGATGTGGACCGCCACAGTGGCTGCATAGGTCAACCGGCTCTGTGCAAAGACGCTTGCCGTGACCATATGCTAAGCAGCGCGTGCACTGCACCAGGGGTGTCTGGTCTTCGACGCGCACTCTCTGGAGATCAATCCTAAGTTTGCCTCCTTCGAGTGCCCGTCTCCAGACCGCGGGAGACACACTCAACACAATGCTAGTTACGTGGGGGTTACGGGACTTTTTTCTAAACCGCACACACATTTTTTGCTCCTCGTCCCCGAGGCCGTGGAATACCTCCCGGTTCTGGTTCTTAAGGGCTTTTAGGACTTCCTCGTCGCTGTGGACCGAAAGTACGTCCCTAAGCACCAGAAGCGGGTTTCGATTTTTCACCTCCTCGACGACCAGGTTTTCTCCGGCCTCACTGAGTCGCTTACTAAGTTTTGCCCTCTCCTCAGTTGTCTCGCACCCCAGTATCACCCTTCTGTCTTTGGCTTTCCGGACTCTGTCCACCCGTACCCAGCCTTCCTTTGCGTCCACTGCTTTCCTGACTTTCTCAAGGATCTCGTCCCCCGTCTCCATCTCGACTGTCGAGGAGACAATCACTGAGTGCAGAGTCGTTCGCTCCGGGACGTGCGCCCCAGTATGGCTCTTTGTGTTGGCTGCTACACCCGCGTAGGTTGTCTCCCCGACATCCATCCTACTGGTCAGACTGTCTCGGAGCGAGTCCAATTTCTTGGAGTTGTCTCTCAGCTCCGAGATATGCTCCTTGATGGCGTTTAGGAGCTCAGTCTGATCAGCGTGAACGTTACTCGAAACGGGGTCCGGACTATGGTTAGCAGTGGAAGCAGGTACCGGTAAGACGGTAGGGGTGGAGGGTGCCCGGTCAAGCTCGGATTCTTTCACTAACTCAAAGAGCCTGTTTATGGCTTCGAGCACCGCAGCCTTAATGTCGGTTTTAAGGTTGCGAGAGTTGCCCAAATTGACCTTTGCCTTATTTAGGCAAGCTCTCGCCTCCGCAACACGACTGCGGCGCCCGACCACAGGCTCTTTGAGTGTTTTGGCGGCTTCGACAGCGACTCGCCGCATCGGCGTAACTACGGGGCCGACCTGAGACGTAGGAGGACTGTCTTCTCCAAACGAGATTTTCCTCCTGGCCTCCGTGGGAGGCGGCCCCGCCCTCTCCACCGATCGCGGCGAGCCCCCGGAGCTCTGAGTCTTGGTTGAAACGACTGGGGTGCGGTACATTGCTTGGCGTTGTGGAGCAGATATTGTATGTCGACCCTGTAAAGATGGGGTCAGGTCGTTAATTTATCCGCTTAGAGGAGGGAGGGACACTGGAACCTTCTGTATTCCTGTATAGGGGGAAAGTTAAAAATCAATAGTGCTGAATCCCTGTAAAGGGGGGATCCAGTCAGAAAAATAAATAAGTATAGCAGCTTATAATTAAAAATTTTAAATTTCAGGTCAGGTAAAATAGGTCACTAGTGAGTTAAAATGTGTCCCTGTAAAGGGGGAACACTATTTAGGTCTAAAGGTCGGATAAAAATTTAAAAATACTAAAAACTAATGTAGGTTCTAAAAAATCAGCCCCTGTCCGTGCTCACAGCAACAGTCAGCCTTCTAAATGCACGAAGAAAATTAAACACGAAAAAAATTTTTGGACAAAATCTAGTTTTTGAAAAAATGAAGGGAAATTTTTTGCGAGCTAGACGCACGTGCGGGGTATCGTCGGATCGGGCTCCGCGCGGGCTAGCCGAATATGTAATAAAATTAATGACGACAAGAGACAAAATTTTGAGTTTTGGCCGAAAAACCAGTTTTTTAAGCGAAAATTGGTGTTTTTCACCCCCACTCCGGAACTCGGGCCACGGATCTCGGACCTGATCACGGGATTAATTGAGGGCGGTCGCTGAGACTAATATAGAATTTAAACGGTTGTAATTGGTCGAAAAATGGCGTTGTAAATGAATTAAATATAGTGAAATTTTGAGAAAATGCAAAATTCGGTTAAGGGTTGATTTTTAGGGGTTGCGATTTGTGTCAAACGATAGGCGTCCGCCTTTTTAGGTCTAATTAGCTGAAAACAGCTTCAAAATCGCACCTATGACAAAGAAGTTATCGATGGGTTAGGTTAGGTTAGGTTAGGTTAGGTTAGGTTAGGTTAGGTTAGGTTAGGTTAGGTTAGGTTAGGTTAGGTTAGGTTTTTTTTTTTTTTTTTTTTTTTTTTTTTTTTTGAGGCAGGAGTGGGAAATCCCCACGGACACCTCGGCTGTCTCACCGTCTCACTGAGACCATGAGACAGTCGAGGTAGTGCGGGACTCGAACCCGCTAAAACCCACTCCTGCCCTGCCAGTGTCCCTCTGCTATAGAGCTTGCAGAGACCTTCTTTACGGCTTTATAATTCTTTGGTATCTTTATTAAGAGGCTGGTGAGACCGTGTTGGCTATGGTTTTATTTATTTTATGGTGATTATAATTTTGAAACTATTTCTCTTAATTTATTTTAATATTTTGTTGTTCTAAATGTTTATCTAAAATTAACGTTATACCTGTTCGTTTTACCGAATACTTTATATTATTATGTTTCTCTTTTTGTTTTTAACTCTAATTTTATAATTTCCATTTAACAACTCTTTTTATTATTTCCCGTTTGTTCAATCTTCCGTCTGATACGCCAGCGTTGCTTATTTCTGTCCTTTTTAATAATACTTGCTTAGTATAATCATTATACATGTCAAGATTATTCTTTTCGAAAAACACCCGGCTACTTTTCCCAATTCTTTCAACCCATACAATGGCGCATCAAACGGAAGCTTGACCAGTTCGATACAACAGTACGATTCCACTGGCACTGGCTCATGACCCGGTTTAATATTAGTCGCTTTCCCATGAAAGCGGCCACAATTATCGTCCGTCATTGAGCCAGCCCCAGCGGCTCGCTCAATGCATCTGCTCTTTGGTTGTGTCGAACCGGTCATTTCTCTGTGCGTGGAAGTGGCCACGTCCGCGACTTTAGCAATACGAGATTGCCGACCTCGCAAACGCATCCCACTTCCTGCGCACCGGGCAGTCGCTGCTGAAAGCATTGTGTGAGTGCTCCCCCCGCTTTGCTCTGGTGCAGTTCACGCACACCGCTACTGCGCCACTTTGCTGGACAGGGCAATCCGCTTTGAGATGCGGATCGCCGCAGTGGCTGCACAGGTCAGCGGCCTCGGTGCAGAGACGTTTCCCGTGACCATATGCTAGGCAGCGCGTGCACTGCACCAGAGGCGTCTGATCCTCGACACGCACTCTCTGGAGGTCAATCCGGAGCTTGCCTCCTTCGAGTGACCGTCTCCAGATTGCGGGAGACACACTCAACACAATGCTGTTTAAATGCGGGTTCCGGGTCTTCTTACGGAACTTTATGCTCACTCTTTGTTCCCCGTCATCGAGGCCGTGAAAGATCTCCCGGTTCTGGTTCCGAAGGGCCCGCACTACTTCCTCATCGCTGTGGATCATGAGTACGTCCCTCAGAACCAGAAGCGGGTCCCGATTCTTCACTTCCTCGATGACGAGGTTCCCTCCAGCCTCTCGTAGTCGCTCCTTGAGTTTGAGCCTCTCCCCAATCGTTTCGCACCCCAGGATCACCTTTCGATCCTTGGCTTTTCGAACTCTCTCCACCCGTACCCAGCCCTCCTTTGCATCCACTGCCTTCCTCACCTTTTCAAGTATTTCGTCCCCCGTTTCCATTTCCTCTGTCGAGGAGACAATCACCGAGTGCAGCGTTGTTCGCTCCGGGGCGTGCGCCCCTGCATTGCTCTTTTTATTGGCTGCTACTCCCGCGTAGGTTGTCTCCCCGACATCCGTCCTACTGGTCAGACTGTCTCGGAGCGAGTCCAATTTCTTGGAGTTGTCTCTCAGCTCCGAGATATGCTCCTTGATGGCATTCAGGAGCTCAGTCTGACCAGCGTGAGCATTGCCGGTAACGGGGTCCGAACTATGGTTGGCAGTGGTGACAGGTACCGGTATGACGGTAGGGATGGAGGGAGCACGGTCAAGCTCCGACTCTTTAACCAGCTCAAAGAGCCTGTTTATGGCTTCGAGCACCGCAGCCTTAATGTCGGTTTTAAGGTTGCGAGAGTTGCCCAAATTGACCTTTGCCTTATTTAGGCAAGCTCTCGCCTCCGCAACACGACTGCGGTGCCCGGCGACAGACTCCTTGGGTGTTCTGGCAGCTTCTACAGCAACTCGCCGCGTCGCCGGAACTACGGGGCCGACCTGAGACGCAGGAGGACTGTCTTCTCCAAACGAGATTCTCCTCCTGGCCTCCGTGAGAGGCGGCCCCGCTTTTTCCACCGATCGCGGCGAGCCCCCGGAGCTCTGAGTCTTGGCGACAGCGGCTGGGGTGCGGAACATACTTCTGAGTTATGGAGCAGATAATATAATATGGACCCCTATAAAGAGGGGGACAGATCGATTACAAGCAATCGGCTCGGGGAGAGGGTTGGACACTGGACACTTCTGTAATCCTGTAAAGGGGGAAAAATAAAAATCAATACGGCTGAATCCCTGTAAAGGGGGGATCCAGTCAAGAACAATTAAATATAATTAGTATAAATAAAATGAATAAAATTTTAGAAATTTTTACAGGTCAATTTAATTAAAAAAAAATTTAAAAACACTATATTTCTTTACGGAGTCAACCCTATTCACCGTCAAGCACTTGCTGACTGTCCAGTTGGTCAATTGAGCACGAATCTGCAAAAATATTTTTTTTTTGTCAAGATCAAAGTTTCCCTCCTAACTATAGGCCAGTGGGCGGGTGGGTGGGGAAATTTTTTGCGAGCTAGACGCACGTGCGGGGTATCGTCGGATCGGGCTCCGCGCGGGCTAGCCGAATATGTAATAAAATTAATGACGACAAGAGACAAAATTTTGAGTTTTGGCCGAAAAACCAGTTCTTTAAGTGAAAATTGGTGTTTTTCACCCCCACTCCGGAACTCGGGCCACGGATCGCGGACCTGATCACGGGATTAATTGAGGGCGGTTGCTGAGACTAATATAGAATTTAAACGGTTGTAATTGGTCGAAAAATGGCGTTGCAAATGAATTAAATATGGTGAAATTTTGAGAAAATGCAAAATTCGGTTAAGGGTTGATTTTTAGGGGTTGCGATTTGTGTCAAACGATAGGCGTCCGCCCTCTCAGGTCTAATTAGCTGAAAACAGCTTCAAAATCGCACCTATGACAAAGAAGTTATCGATACTTTTTTCAACGGCTTACCGGGGTATATCAATTTTGGGACTTAGACGGAATTTTGAAAAAATGGAGGGAAATTTTTTGCGAGCTAGACGCACGTGCGGGGTATCGTCGGATCGGGCTCCGCGCGGGCTAGCCGAATATGTAATAAAATTAATGACGACAAGAGACAAAATTTTGAGTTTTGGCCGAAAAACCAGTTTTTTAAGTGAAAATTGGTGTTTTTCACCCCCACTCCGGAACTCGGGCCACGGATCGCGGACCTGATCACGGGATTAATTGAGGGCGGTTGCTGAGACTAATATAGAATTTAAACGGTTGTAATTGGTCGAAAAATGGCGTTGCAAATGAATTAAATATGGTGAAATTTTGAGAAAATGCAAAATTCGGTTAAGGGTTGATTTTTAGGGGTTGCGATTTGTGTCAAACGATAGGCGTCCGCCTTTTTAGGTCTAATTAGCTGAAAACAGCTTCAAAATCGCACCTATGACAAAGAAGTTATCGATACTTTTTTCAACGGCTTACCGGGGTATATCAATTTTGGGACTTAGACGGAATTTTGAAAAAATGGAGGGAAATTTTTTGCGAGCTAGACGCACGTGCGGGGTATCGTCGGATCGGGCTCCGCGCGGGCTAGCCGAATATGTAATAAAATTAATGACGACAAGAGACAAAATTTTGAGTTTTGGCCGAAAAACCAGTTTTTTAAGTGAAAATTGGTGTTTTTCACCCCCACTCCGGAACTCGGGCCACGGATCGCGGACCTGATCACGGGATTAATTGAGGGCGGTTGCTGAGACTAATATAGAATTTAAACGGTTGTAATTGGTCGAAAAATGGCGTTGCAAATGAATTAAATATGGTGAAATTTTGAGAAAATGCAAAATTCGGTTAAGGGTTGATTTTTAGGGGTTGCGATTTGTGTCAAACGATAGGCGTCCGCCTTTTTAGGTCTAATTAGCTGAAAACAGCTTCAAAATCGCACCTATGACAAAGAAGTTATCGATGGTTAGGTTAGGTTAGGTTAGGTTAGGTTAGGTTAGGTTAGGTTAGGTTAGGTTAGGTTAGGTTAGGTTAGGTTAGGTTAGGTTAGGTTAGGTTAGGTTAGGTTAGGTTAGGTTAGGTTAGGTTAGGTTAGGTTAGGTTAGGTTAGGTTAGGTTAGGTTAGGTTTTTTTTTTTTTTTTTTTTTTTTTTTTTTT